>CM076583.1:1127904642-1129121360 GCA_034641835.2 Pinus albicaulis | reverse complement strand
GTATGATGTGGTCTTCAGCGAAGGAAAAGCCTTCCTGCGCAGTAAGACTACTGGAGAGACCCAGAAGATAGGGGTTCAAACCAAGAACCTTTATCAGTTGCAGGTAGATGGCTGCGCAGCTATGGCATGCAAGGCGGGAGAAGTAGTGAGCCGGGATGATGAGGGCGAACTGTGGCACAGGAGATTGGGCCACCTTCACCATGGAGCTTTGAAGATTCTGCAGCAGATTTCTACTGGGCTTCCTAAGGGCACTCTTGCGCAGTCAGATCAGTGCAAGGGGTGTACCTTGGGGAAGTATGTGAAAACCACCTTTCACGAGAAGGATAGTCGCGCCACGACGATCCTTGAGAGAGTTCACACAGACGTGTGTGGTCCTTTCTCAGTTGCTTCGACAGCAAAGCACGGGTATTATGTGATCTTTGTTGATGATTTCTCTCGAAAGTGCTGGATCTTCTTCATGCAGAAGAAGAGCGATACATTCGCGAAGTTCTGTGAGTTTAAAGCACTAGTTGAGAAGGAGTCGGGGAAGAAGGTGATTGCTCTAAGGAGTGATAACGGTGGTGAATTCATCTCGGCTGAATTCAAGGAGTTCTGCAGCGCAGAAGGGATTCGGAGAGAGCTCATCGCACCCCATAACCCATAGCAGAACGGGGTGGCTGAGTGGAAGAACAGAACGATCGTGGGTGCTGCACGGGCGATGTTGCATGATCAGGGCCTACCCCTTCACTTGTGGGCTGAGGCATGCAATACAGCAGTGTATGTGCGGAACCGTTGTCCTCACAAGGTTCTTGGCATGAGTACACCAGAGGAGGCTTATTCTGGCAAGAGGCCTGATATTTCCCATTTGCGGATTTTCGGATCTCCTGTCTACATGCATGTGACGAAGGATGCGAGAAGGAAGGTGGATCCAACTGCTGAAGTTGGAATATTTGTGGGGTACACTGATACACCTCACAACTATCGGGTGTATGTGCCAGACAGTCGCAAGACTGTTGTGCGACGGGATATAAAATTTCGGGAGGAGAAAGCCATGCAGTGTTCGCTTGAGAGGGAGCTACACTTGCATGCAGATGAGGAGCTGTTAGTTCCTAAGGAGGAGCTTCCGGATGTGGATCAGCCACAAGAGGAGGTTCAGGGGGTGGAAGAAACCACCCAGGCAGCGCCAACCATCAGAGGGCGCATGCGCACTACAGAAGCTGAGCGACTGGCTCGGGATGCAGAGAAGGTTGTAGGACCACCTACGGCACAGCGCAGACAGAGACAGTCACCGGATCGGTACACTGGATACATGGCTCTTATGAGTCAATGTGTTGTGACAGAGCCATCCTCTTTTGAGGAAGCTGTGGAGGAACCCGCATGGGTTGATGCCATGATCGAAGAATATGGTTCGATCATCAGGAACAGTGCATGGGAGATTGTCCCAAGACCGGTTGGGAAATCAGTTGTAGGTTCGCGATGGATCTACAAGGTGAAGCAGGCGGCTGACGGGAGTGTGGAGTCACTGATGCAGATTGGGCGGGGAGTCCAACGGACCGGAAGAGCACTTCTGGAGGAGTTTTCAGCATTGGGTCGACAGCAGTTTCCTGGTACAGCAGGAAGCAGAGATCCGTGGCACTCAATTCAGCAGAGGCCGAGTACATGGCAGCTAGCTTGGCTGCATGCGAGGCTATTTGGATGAGGAAGATCCTCGTTGGATTGTTCGGGTTGCATTTGGAGCCTACAGTGATTTACTGTGATAACCAGAGTTGCATTAAACTCTCGGCTAATCCGGTATTTCATGATAGATCCAAACACATCGACATCAGGTACCATCATATCAGAGATTGTGTTCAGCGGAGAATCATGATGCTTTCATATGTTCCCACGGAGGATCGGGATGCCGACATCCTGACGAAGGCGCTCACCAGGAGCAAGTTCGAATTCCACAGAGGCAGGATAGGGGTTGCAGATAATCCATATCTTGCTGAGAGGGAGTGTTGAGAATGCGGCAAGATGATGGAGCTTAGTGAAATGAAGTCGCCTTCACTAAGTGGGCCCGCAGGCAAATTCTGGCGCAAAATCTATTTTTAGACTATGTCTATTTTTAGACATATGGAGCATGGTTCGGGGATTCCAGTTTGAGATTCTTGGAGAATTGGTCATGTTGGTAAAAATATATGAGACTCTATTTTTTAGGTCGAAGAGGTCGAAGGCTATTTTTAGACTGCCTCTCCTAAAAATATGGAAGTCAAATATTATTTACCCTTAATAATATTTGGACTCTAAACAACAGTTTACTCTCTTGGAGCACTTCAGTTCGAGCTACAGAAGTGGCTCATGCATCTGATAGAGGAATCACGTGGTTCCCAAGGGTTTGATGGCATCATGCATGGTTGACTTCAGTTGGACTTCAGTGGTAGAAGTTTGGAGGAGTTAATGAGACAGATAGTGGATTTGTGTTCTGTTTATTTTAGTTGAACTAGTTGAGATTAGTTTAACAAGCTAATCAATTAGTTATGAGTGGAGTGAATTAAATATTATTTAATTCATTAATTAGTAACTCATTATTCAACTCAAGAACACATCAGTTCACTACAGTGTATGATCAGTTCAGTGGAGACCAATGAAAGAGATAGATGAAAGGGTGGAGTTAGCTATCAGTTGTGACTATACTGTTGCTATTTGCAACACACAGATAGGAGGAGTAAGCCCATGAGGATTGCGCAGTTCAGGCTGGTGGTTTATCTATATAAAGAGGCCATCCCATAGCATTGAAACACACAATAGAGGCAAGGCAATTAGTGGTGATTTTTGAACCAGTAACATGTTCAAAACCAAGCTAGTTTGTGTGTAACTTCATGAGATAGTGCTGAGTACTTGTGAGGAGTATTGTACTGAGTTGTTACATGATTTATCCATTATAATATACACAATAGCTGCGGGGTTTTCAGCTATAAGCTTTCCCCATACATACTGTGTTAATGTGTATGATGATTTGATGTGTTATCGCTTGATTTTATTTCCGCATGTGTGATGATCTGAGTTGATCTGAGTTGATTGAGTGGAAGAGATTATGTGTTGTGTATGAAGTTCAAATAGTATGTGACCAGGATAGTCTCGGTGGATAATTAATCATTATTCAACAAATTTCTACACAAGCTTCGCTGCATGCGAGGCTATTTTGATGAGGAAGATCCTCGTTGGATTGTTCGGGTTGGATTTGGAGCCTACTGTGATTTACTGTGATAACCAGAGCTGCATCAAGCTCTCGGCTAATCCAGTGTTTCATGATAGATCCAAACACATCGACATCAGGTACCATCATATCAGAGATTGTGTTCAGCGGAGAATCATGATGCTTTCATATGTTCCCACGGAGGATCAGGATGCCGACATCTTGACGAAGGCGCTCACCAGGAGCAAGTTCGAATTCCACAGAGGCAGGATAGGGGTTGCAGATAATCCATATCTTGCTGAGAGGGAGTTTTGAAAATGCAGCAAGATGATGGAGCTTAGTGAAATGAAGTCGCCTTCACTAAGTGGGCCCGCAGGCAAATTTTGGCGCAAAGTCTATTTTTAGACTATGTCTATTTTTAGACATATGGAGCATGGTCCAGGGGTTGCAGTATGTTATTCTTGGAGTATTGATCATGTTGGTAAAAATATATGGACCTCTATTTTTAGACATATAGGTCGAAGTCTATTTTTAGACTGCCTATCCTAAAAATAAAAAAGTCAAATATTATTTACCCTTAATAATATTTGGACTCTAAACTTCAGTTTACTCTCTTGGAGCACTTCAGTTCGAGCTACAGAAGTGGCTCATGCATCTGACAGAGGAATTACGCTATTCCTAGGGGTTTGGTCAGCTCATGCATGGTTGACTTCAGTTAGGACTTCAGTGGCAGAAGTTTGGTGGAGTTGATGAGACAGTTGGTGGAGTTGTGTTCGGTTTAACTTAGTTGAACTAGTTGAGATTAGTTTAACTAGCTAATCAGCTAGTAATGAGTGGAGTGAATTAAATATTATTTAATTCACTAATTAGTAACTCATTATTCAACTCAAGAACACATCAGTTCACTACAGTGCATGGACAGTTCAGTGGAGACCAGTGAAAGAGGTAGATGAAAGGGTGGAGATAGCTATCAGTTGTGACATCAGTTGTGAATGAGATTTGCACCACACTTGGAGGAATTGCCCATGATGATTGCGCTGTCAAGCCAAGAAGATTCCAACCTTGGATATCTCATTATACCAGCCTTGATTGCGCAATAGAGGCAGGCAATTAGTGGATGTGTTTTGAACCTGTGACTTGTTCAAAACCAAGCTAGTTTGTGTGTAACTTCATGAGATAGTATTGAGTACTTGTGAGGAGTATTGTACTGAGTTTGTTACATGTTTTCTCCATTATAATATACACAATAGCTGTGGGGCTTTCAGCCATAAGCTTTCCCCATACATACTGTGTTAATGTGTATGATGATTTGATGTGCTATCGCTTGTTTTATTTCCGCATGTGTGATGATCTGAGTGGAAGAGATTATGTGTTGCATATGAATTCGAATTGATATGTGATCAGGATAATCTCGGTGAATAAATATCATTATTCAGCAAATTTCTACAACCTAAACTTATCTTTGGTCCAGCAATAGACAATCAGTTAGAGGATAGTGAAGTTCCCCCATTCTATTTGAGTATGAGAATTCACCAAAATATCCTTCACAATGCTATGCTCAACTCTAGAGCTTCCCAAAATTTGATTTTGAAAGCCATTATGGATAATTTATGCCTAGATATCACTCATCCTTACCATGACTTGTATTCCTTTGATTTAGGTAGAGTCTGTTTTCTAGGTCTCATTAAGGATTTGGTAGTTTCCCTTGAACAAATTCCAACAAAAAATGTGGTGGTTGCTGATATACTACCATGGTTTGGTATGTTTCTATCAGGATATTGGGGAGGGAATTTGAGAGGCACTTTGCAACTAGACTTCTCTTATTCCACCATCCCAGTTTTCGGACAATTGAGAAAGTTGTACCGAGAAACGAAGATGAAGTACATGATAACCAACAAAGAGAAGCCTAACAGTCATCCAATTAATGGTGTACATACAAATTTATAATCATTTATTTTATTCATTGATAGTGGCTTGAATGATGTAGATAGTCAGCTTGTAGAAGTAGAAGATATCATAGAAATTTCCAATTGTATCAGAAAATTTTTAGATGAGGGAAAATAAAATCTTCCAAGTTCTTCAGAGAAATCATCAGATAAGGTAGAGAAAATTTCATAACAGAATCAAGAAGTGTCCTAGAAAGTTGAGACATAACAGAAATCAGAATTCCAACACTTGGATGATGAAAATGGTCTATGGACCATGGATTTTTATGGTGCCTTGGGAAAGACGGGGTAGGCATCGGAATTTGGATCCATCTCCCTCTTCATCAGCCTGGTAAGGTTCCTAAAAATGTAAGGTTATGTTCATACAAGTTGGCTTTTGATTGTTCTAACAATGAGGTGAAATATGAGGCATTGATCACCGGCCTCAAGATCTTGAAAAATTTGGGTGGAAGAAGAATTTCAGTTTATGGCGACTCTGAACTTGTGATAAAATAGGTAAAATGGGAATACCACGGCAAGCATCCACGAATGAGAGTGTACATGAATGATGTACTAGATATCCTAAAGATGTTTCCAAAACATACATTGTCAGTAGTGCCGAGAAGTCAGAATCTCATGGCAGATTCGCTTGCTACAATAGCAAGTAATTTCAAGATCCCTATATTTTCCAATAGAAAGTTTGAAATCCATGTTCAAAATCGACCCATTGTTCCTAACAACTTGCGATATTGGCAAGTATTTTGGGATGATAATCAGGGAAACAATTTTCTGCAGAATGAAGGAGAATTCGATAATTCTTTCATTGATGAAGTTTATGACAAGGACGATCAACTCATCGAAGCCACCCAGGTTGATATATTACAACTGAAGGACAACAATATTCCAAGAGCTCTCATACCTTTGGAAGAATTTTTTGATCAAGATGATCTAGTGAGGAAGCCAACATTGGTTCCTACGGATAAATGTGTGGAGGATGTAAACATCGGAACAACGGACAATCCTAAGATGGTCAAACTGTCCATGTCTTTATCTCTTGAGGTAAAAGACAAATACATTGATTTACTTTCTAAATTTTCTGATGTTTTTGCTTGGGATTATGCATACTTGAAGGTCTATGATAAGAATATTATTCAGCATACCATTCCAATTAGTCCAGACCAAAAGCCCTTCAGACAAAAGCTAAGAAGGATCAACTCGAGGTTGCTACCATAGATTGAAAAGGAAGTGAACAAACTTTACAAATCAAGGATCATTATTCCTATCATATTTTCCGATTGGATATCAAATCTAGTCCCGGTAAGAAAGAAGACTAGAGAAATAAGGCTTTGTATTGATTTTTGAATTTGAACAAGTTGTCCCTTAAGGATAATTATCCCCTTCCCAAAATGGATCACATCCTACAAAGAGTGGTTGGAGCATCCTGGATGTCACTGCTTGATGGATATTCGGGATACAACCATATTTTAGTGCATGGGAAGGACCAAGACAAAACTGCCTTCACGACACCTTGGGGCACATTTAAGTATGCTAAGATTCCATTCGGACTCAAGAATGCAGGGGCCACCTTTCAGAAGGCGATGGAAATAGCCTTTGTAGATGAGAAAGATGTTTTCTTAGTGGTATATTTAGATGATTTGACAGTTTTCTTGTATTCTGATGATGAACACTTGTATCACTTAAGGATTGTATTTCAGAAATGCAGGAAATTCAGAATTACTTTTAATCTAAAAAGGAGCCTTTTTTCCATGGAGGAGGGTAAGCTTCTCAATCACATCATCTCCAAGGATGGAATCCGGATTGACCCTTCTTGGGTTTAGGCAATTCAGCAAATTGACTTTCCACGAAGAAAGAAAGAAATTCAGGCTTTCAATGGTAAGATGAACTTCTTATGCAGATTTATTCCAAATTTGGTTGAACATATTTGAGAAATGACCAACATGTTAAAGAAAGAGAATGATTTAAAGTGGTCCGATGATGACAATAAGTCTTTTAACTCATTGAAGTTTTCTTTAACCATAGCCCCTGTTTTAATCAACCCAGATTAATCTGTTGATTTTATCATTTTCTCATTTGCCTCCGAGCATAAATTGGTTGCAGTCTTGATGCAAAAAAAGGATAAGAATGAGCAGCCCATAAAATGTTTTAGTAGAACCATCAGGGATGCATCTTTTTGATACAATAAGATTGAGAAGCAAGCATTGAAGCATTTCCGTGTATAAATTTTAGTAAAATGATTTTACATTCACATATTTTGGCTTATGTCCCCAATGCAGCAGTAAAAGATGTCCTTATGCAAACAAATCTGGAAGGTAGAAGAGGGAAGTGGATAGCATCAATGTTAGAATATGACCTCGATATTAAGCCCACAAATCTTATCAAAGGTCAGGGTCTAGCCAAGCTCATGGTTGATTCAAACATACATGCCCTAGACATAAACCTCATTTCAGCATTGTCCGATGAAGAAGAGGATGGTACTCTTATACAAGTATTTGATATATTTCTTTCATCTCCATTGTATTCAGATATTATATATGTTCTTTAGAATTTAAATCCTCCTCTAGGCATGTCTAAGAATAAGGGTAGGTCCTTGAAGTTGAAGGCTTCCAAATACTGCATTTTAGATAGCGCCTTTTATTGGAAAGATCCAGGAGGTATTTTGTTGAACTATTTGGCTGAAAATGAAGCAAAAGAAGTTATGAATTATTTTCATAGGGGAGATTGTGGGTGCCATATATTTTGAAAAACCACGGCTAATAAAGTGTTGAGAGCGATATATTATTGGCCAACTCTTTTTTTAGACTTATACAAAACAGTGATGAGTTTCCATGAGTGTCAAGTGTTTCAAGGTAAAAGAAAGCTTCGTCCATTACCTTTGCATCATATTACAGTACATGCACCTTTTCAGCAGTGGGGCCTTGACTTCATCAGAGAGATTCACCTGCACAACATAAATGGATCTTAACGGCTGCAGACAACCTCACCAAATGGATCGAATTGATCCCAACAAGGCAAGCAACAGATTTAGCAATTATTCATTTTTTGGAGACTAACATTTTGTCTCGTTTTGGTTGTCCTCATAAGATCATTGCCAACAATGCTTTTGCATTCAAGTCGAAATTAATGGTTGAGTTCTATGACAAGTACAACATCAAATTGGGGCACTCAACCACCTATTATACACAAGGTAATGGTTTAGAAAAATCTTCTAATAAGTATTTGATTAATAGATTAAAGAAGATGCTTGAGGAAAACAAGAAGAATTGGCACAAAAAGTTGGTTAATGTTTTGTGGGAATACAGGGTGAGTAGTAAGAAATCTATAGGAATGTCCCCTTTTCAGTTGGTTTATGGTGTAGACACTGTTTTTCCTACATCACTTGCAGTCCCGGTCATGAAATTGTTACAAGAAGTATGAAGTGAGGAAAATTATGTACAACGCTAGATCAATCAGATGATCCATCTTCAGCAAACGAGAGATGAGGTATTTCAGAACACCTCAAAGATTCATGAGAAGATAAATAAGGTGTATGACCACAAGACTAAGGCGGATGATTTTAAGCTTTAATATGTATACCTTCGGTGGGATGTAGGCAATGAGGGAAAAGGGAAGCACGAAAAATTGGAAAACCTATGGAAAGGACCATACAAGATCTCAGCTTTTCATGGAAAACGTGCTTTCATATTGAAGGAGATGAATGGAGAAGAATGCTTAAGAGGACCAGTAAATGGTAGGCTCCTTAAGCATTATCTTTTCTGATGGAGACTTTAGATTTCTCAATTCCATTGTAAATATCATTTTAACTTTCTACAAAGTGTGAAGCGAAGAATCACCGAAGATTGAAGCCCGAGGTGAAGGCCACGAAGTTTCATTGGTTTTTTTCTATTTTAAAAATTCAAGTCAGTAAGTTTTGAGTCAGTATTGAGTCATTTTATTATGATAAGTTTTCAGTATTCATTTTTTTTCATCTTTTGACTCCATGCCCAATGGATAGGCACTTGTTCTACAGTGTTCTTGACACCTCCAAGGAGCTATCATCCCCAAATGGAGCCAATGTTAGTGTCATTTTTTGCATAATTCCACCAGTGATCAAATAAACTCTTCTCATGTCATGTTAGGGTCCCATTTTGAAATTTTTGTCATTTTGTTAGGTCATCATGCAAAAAAAATTCACTTGGTGTAGATTTAGGTCTAATCTCACTCCTTTCAAAATTTTATAACTTGCTGGCTCATTTCACCACTTTACTGAGTGTACCATCAGTCATAATTTATCATCATCATTTCAGTCATTTTCATCATGGTTTCATTCAATCATATTCTCCATTAGGTCTTAGGGTTTCCAAGGTCATCAAATCACCATTTCATGCATAAAATTCCAGCAAATGAAGGATTGCCAATAAAGAAATTTGATCAATAAGTTTGATTTGTAAATTTGATTTCAGAGAAAATGTAATTTTATTTTCCTAATTTGTAATAAGTTCTCAGAGTTCCAAGTAGCTGCACACTCAAAGTTCCATTGGATCTTACATGCATGTAGCTAATAATAGTAAATCCTCAGTTGCATGTGAGATCACTGATTATGAATTAATTAATATTTAATTCACTTGATCTCTCACTAATGTATCAAGCAGTTACAACTACCACAACTGAGTTTAAATCACTTAACTGAGTTAAACTGATTACAACATGCATTAACTAATGCACCACTGCACTTCAAACTATGTTACAACTAGAATTACTCTGCATGCCTCGCCAACTACCTCAAACTCGAAATCCACTAGCTAACTAAGTTTATCACTCTCATTTAACTATTACAAGTTATTATTGAGAATATATTACAGTTTATTTTCCATCTTAATTGAGGGATAACTAAAATAGGCATGCACCAAAAATAGCATTATGGACCCCACCCTAGTGTAGGTGCTTAATGCACTAGGCGTGGGTGCTGAAATTTTCTTGTTGAATTTCAACACTCCCTCTCAACAAGAAAGGGATTATCCTCCACCCCGATCATGTCTCTATGGTATTTGAATTTTCTCTTGGTGAGCGTGTTCGTCAAAATATATTCATCTTGATCTTCCGTGGGAATGTACTGAAGCAACATTATTCTTCTCTGCACACAATCTCTGAGATGATGGTACCAGATATATATGTGCTAGGACCTATCATGAAACACAGGATTAGTCAATAGCTTAATGCAACTCTAATTATCACAATGAATCATTGTTGGATCCATCTGAGAACCAAACAAACCAACCAAGATATTTCTCATCCATATAGCCTCACATGAAGCTTGACTTGCTACCATGTATTCTACTTCCACTAAAATGAGTGCCACAGATCGTTGTTTCCTTCTGTACTAGGAAATTGTTGTCGATCCTATGCTAAATATCCCTCCTGATGTGTTCTTTCTGTCTGATGGACTGCCCATCCAATCTGCATCTATGAAGCCTTGATGCTTCACTCCCTCTGTTTGTCTGTACCATAGACCATACTCTGATGTGCCCTTAGGTATCTCAAGACATGCTTCCCCGCCTTCCAAAAGAGCTTGGTAGGCTTAACCATAGCTTGACTTAGCTGGTTAACTGCGTATAAAATGTCTAGTCTGGTGTTCAATAGATACATAAGTGAACCAACTAACTACCTATAGACAGTAGCATCCACTACCTCTCCATAAGTAGCATCCTCTTTCCTCCAATTTCCTGGAAGAGGATTATCCATGGGTTTGCAGCTCTCCATGTGAAACTTACCCAGTATCTCCTTTGCATACATACCTTGAGACACAAAAATTTCACCATTCTGTTGCCATATTTCCAATCCAAGGAAATAATTAAGGAGTCCCATGTCCTTCATTTCGAACTCCCTTGCAAGATCCTCCTTGAATGAGTGTATCAGCTGCTCATCACCAGTCAAAATTAGATCATCAACATAAAGAAAAATAATCAATAGCTTACCCTCAACCACAATCTGGTACAGGTTTGCATCTTCTTCACTTTTGGTGAAGCCCATTCTGGTGAAATAGTTGTCTATCCATATGTACCAAGCACGGGGTGCTTGCTTCAGCCCATACATTGATATTTTGAGTCGGCACACATGCGACTCACTGTTGAAGATCTCGAAACCTTCAAGCTGCTCTATGTACACCTCTTCCTCAATGATCCCATTGAGAAATTCACTTTTCACATCCATCTGATGAATGCACTAGCCCATCTGCGCTAAGAGTGCAAGGATGGATCTTATGGAAGAGTACCTTGCAACAGGTGAAAAAGTCTCATCATAATCGATCCCCTCTATCTGTGAGAATCCCCGAGCCACAAATATAGCCTTGTATTTCTCCAAACTTCCATCAGCAGCTTTCTTTACCTTGTAGATCCATCTCGATCCAACCACTGATTTTTCGACCGGTCTTGGGACAATCTCCCATGCACTATTCTTGAAAATTGATTCATACTCCACTATTGCATCAACCCTAGTTGGTTGCTACACTACTTCCTGAAAGGAAGATGGTTTAGTCACAATGCATTTTCTCATAAGAGCCATGTATCTAGTAAATTGGTCAGGAGACTGTTTTTTTTTGCATTTTGAAGTAGGGGCTCCTACATTCTCCGCAGCATCAAGTCTCAATATATCAGCTTCTGTGGTGCGCCTTCTGCCATTTATGATGGATGTTTTTTCATGAGTGTTCTTCTCCACTCCATGATCCTCTGCATATGGTTGATCCACAACTTGAGGCTCATCCTTGGGAACCAACAGTTCCTCCTCTGCATGCAAGTCCGGCTCCCTCTCAAGGGAAAACCACATGGATTTCTCCTCATCAAATTTTATATCTTGTTGCACAACACTCATTTTGTTGTTTGGAAAACACACTCGATAATTATAAGGTGTTTCAGTGTACCCCACAAAAATCCCGATCTCAGCTGTCGGTTCCAACTTCTTCCTAGCGTCCTTGGTCACATGCACATAAACAGATGAGCCAAAAATCTTAAAGTGTGAAACATCAGGTTTCTTACTAGTGAAAGCCTCTTCAGGTGTACTCATGCCAAGTATCCTATGAGGACAAAGGTTCTGCACAAATACCGTAGTGTTGCATGCTTCCGCCCACAGATGCATCAGTATGCCTTGATCATTAAAAATCTCTCTTGCTACACCCATAATCATTCTATTCTTTCTTTACGTGGCCCCATTCTGTTGTGGGTTATGAGGCACTATTAGTTCTCTTCGAATTCCTACTGCAAAATTTCTTGAATTCATTAGAGATGTATTATCCACCATTATCGCTACTAATAGCCTTCACTTTCTTCCCTGACTCTTTCTCCGCCAATGCCTTAAACTCAAGAAACTTAGAGAATGTCTGATATTTCTTCTGCATGAAAAATATCTAGCACTTACGAGAAAATTCATCAACAAATATTACATAGTACTTATGTTTTTTTGTCGAAGCAACAAAGAATGGTCTACGCACGTCTGTGTGAACTCTCTCAAGGATCCCTGAAGCTCAGTTCTCCTTCTCATGAAAGGTGGCCTTTACATATTTTCCCATTGTACATCCCTTGCATGTGTCTGACTGCACAAGTGTACCCCTAGGAGGACCGTTAGAAATATGTTGCATGACTTTCAAGGCTCCATGGTGAAGATGGCCCAATCTCGTGTGCCATAATTGGCCCTCATCCCGACTCACCACTTGATCTTCCTTGCCCATCATTGTTGCATAGCCATCAACCTCTAGCTTGTAGATATTATTAATTTGAATCCCTATCCTCTTGGCTTGTCTTGTTTTTTTTTTGTCGCAGGAAAGATTTTCCTTCATTAAAAACAACATCATAGCCTATATCCTCCAACATTGCGAATGAGACTAAATTTTTCTTCAAACCTGGTACATGCATTACATATTTTAATTTAAAGGGTTTACCTAACTGCCTCTGGAAGGTAATGGTACCAATCCCGGTAGCACTGTACTGCCCATCATTTCCCATTTCAATATGCATGTGGAGATCCTTCTCCTCCAAGTCATTGAAAGTTTCCTCGTCTCTTGTCATGTGAAAGGAAGCGCCACTATCCAAACACCACACAGATGCCAATGCACTTGACACCATGCATGTGATCAATGAGAATTCAAGCTCAAATTGCGAGGCAAGAGCCTCACCAGCTGAAAAACCTCCAGCCTTCTTGTTCTTCTTCTTTTGTGGACAGTTAGTAGAAAAATGCCCATGCTAGTGACAGTGAAAACACTTCACCCTGGACATGTGCTGCTTCTTGCCATTCTTGGACTCGGATTTGGAATGGAATTTATTCCCCTTCCCCTTATTTTCCTTAGTAGCCAAAGCACAATCCTCTTCATCTTCATTATTAGATGAATATCCATCTCTGGTGTTCCATCTGAACTACTCTTGCACCAAATCTGACCACAATCGTTCCCAATCTGGAAATTTTTCCCTTCCATTGAAAGAGTCTTGATAACTGTGCCAACTCTTGGGAATTCCTAGGAAAGCCAAGTTCACCAAATCATCATCAGTGACAATTATACCAACACTCCCCAGTTCATCTCGACATTGGACAAAAATTTTTAGATATTTTGGTATGGAGTCGCCCTTCTCCATCTTGATCTTCCTGAGTTTATCTTTGAGCGCCAATTTCCTATGGTCGCTGCTGCTATGGAATAGATCTGCCAAAGCCTTCCACATTGCATATGGTGTGGCTTTCCCATGGAGGCTTGAGACAATGTGGTCTTGTACTCCCTCCAACAGGATCCTCCTCGCCTTTTCCACTTTATATTTCCATGCATCAAGATTTGCATCATTTGTCACAGCGGGTTTAGGAACATCATTGTCAATGAATTCCTTTAAGCCATTGCCTTCGAGTAATTCCTCCATCTTGTCCTTCCAAGAAATATAGTTTGATCTGCCCTCGAGTGCATACTCCAACCTCAAACCATTGAAAGCCATTTCGATCATGAATCAGCTGTAGCACCAAGAAATTATTTCTACAAATTTGAATTCTATCCAGTCACAAACTCAAGTCCTCCTTCACAATTTTGATTTCCTGTGCTCTGATACCATGTAGAAATTATACAACATGCATGTATATCTTGGATTCACCCTGTTGTAGCTCCTAGAGACAGCCTTGAGTTGCAAAATACCAGTGCCTAGGACATCTTAAAATCAGAGGTTAAATGTGGGCAATTGTACAAATTCCTCTGACAGAATATGGGTCAATAGAATAATGGTTTTGGTGGTTCAAGAATAGAGAAGACCATTTGAGCCTGATTCATGTGAATTCCCCAAACATTGAGAGCATTTATGAGGTTGTGAGGCTGATGGATTTTAGTTGGGACAAGTATAAAACAACAAGCAGAAGCTTTAAAATGTGCAGAGGTAGTGAGGAAGAATGGAGAATGAACCCACAAGAGACAGATTTAAGAGATTTAAGAATTTATCGCCTAGTGACCTCAGAGGAAGTGCATATGAATGAGATATGGGCAACAACAAAGGTTTGTAAGCGCAAATTAAGGGAGTGATCCAAGCTTAATACATGAGTGTTAACACCTGAGCATTTTACAAACACAAATTCATGAATAAAATTGCAGACTACCAGCAGTTACATTACACGGACCTTCAAATCAGCATAGTATGACAGATGAGTATACATAAAAAGAGATTACTGATAACAGAGTAAAATGAATACATACTACTCATTTCTCCATCTAGAATCCAAATAACAACGTTGTTTTATATTGAGTTCAAATAGCTCTCCCAAATATGTATCTCAGTACACAGGAAGCACAATCATACAAAACTATAGCAAAATTCTTCCAAAATTCCATAACCTTTTCTTCATCTTAGAAATTCCTACATATGGATTTCTCTCCATAGGGTCTATGATACTTTATCATTTATGATCGACCCATATCTATGAAATCAAAACATGCTACCTAACTTGCAGAGCATACATTGAGAAATTACTTCTGTACTGAGAGAATTAAAATAGGAATGGGGTGAAATCAATATTTCACCAAAAAAATCGTCAAAATTAAACCAAAAACAGAAAGGACACGGTCGCCCATCGAGGCTAATAATGGGAGCCTTCAAGACGGTATGGCGAGGAGCGGTCATAGGTGTACAGGCTGACTTTAATTTTACAATTTCATCTATTGCCTACAGACCTCCACTCCCTCAGTATGTTGATTTCCACTTAATCCATTATGAAGAGGTCGGTCATACTGAGCGCACCTAGTTCTTTAGCAGAGATATCCTAAGCAGACCACATAAGCCACAACTGTATGTTCTGCCTCAAAATCCCATATTGTGTTTTGAATTGCAAAAACAGGAGCCAGATTTCGGAGGGGGTCTCAAATGGTAAGTGGTATCAGAGAAGGGGGGTGTGAAATGACGAGAGGACGACACGTGGAGGAATGGGCGGTAATGGATACCGCCCATTTCAAACCCCCTCCCCATGGTTAAAGTTCGAAAGTTGCGAGGGTGCGAAATGTAACAAGGACCATCAGATGCATTGGGGTGATTGGAGATGGAGGAAAGGTAGAGGGCGGTGAGGAGAGCATTATGGTGGGGCCGAACCGCTGCCCACAGATCGCAACTCTTTACCATAAAGTAGTAAAGGTAAACTTTAAAATGTGTGAGTGTGAAGTGCGGGGAGGAGGTAAGTGTCGTGGAGGGAAGGTGGGACCGGACCACATCACAAGTTAAACAAAATAGGTTGCGGGAACTTCAAAGGTAAATTCAAACAAATGCGATGTGATATATCGCAAATCAGCCATTGCAGGTTTTAATTTTTGGTTGCGATGTGAAAGGTTATAATATGCGATCTGCGATGGAGGGTGGGGAGAAAAGGGTCACGTGGAGGAAGGTGGGACCCGACCACTGCTCGTAGATCACAACTCTTAACACTAAACAACGGAGGTAAACTTTAAAGGATGTGAAGTGCGGAGCAAGGGGAGGAGGTAAGCAACGTGGCAGGGGAAGTGGGGGGGCGGTGTTGTTGTGGTGGGACTAAATGCCACATCACAAATTAAAAGAAATACATTGTGGGCACCTAAAAGGTAAGTTGTAATGTTTGCTAAATGCGATGTATGGCGAGGGAGGGAAGGCGTGATGTGTCAGGGGTACTAGCCCACTTTAATCGCAATTGGGGAGATCAAAAAAAGCGGAGGAGAAACAATGATATAGTGGCAAAAGAAGGTAAAGTAGAGAAATGAAGCGAAAAGGCGGAAAAGGTAAGGTTTAGTGATTTTAAAGGGAAATGGAATGATAGGGAGTGCGGCAGGTGGTTGGATCCCACTGCCATCGCACATCTCACTTTGGCATTTTTAACTTTTAGCCTTTGTGCCTATCTTGCAACACTTGTGCTCTACGACTGCGATTTTAATATTCGTCGTTGACCGATGCTCAGATCAATGGTCCTCACTGCTCCCCTTGTTGTGGTTTTCTGACCTTGTCTCTTTGGTTGTGCTCATTCATTTCCTATTTTTCTGTGGAAAACTTGCCCCTCATGACTAGACCTGCTTTAGCATTCATGACTCGACCTGAATGTGTGCGCAAATTGGCCCAACCTAGTTCAGGACTCTGCCCTTATTGTTTTCTGTCTTAATTGTTTCTCTGATGCCTTTGTCTTCGCTAATGGTAACTGCTTCTCTGCCTTTGCCCTGTGATTTCATTATAGGGACCACTTCTCCATGTTATGTGCAGTCACAGGCCAACATTGACTCCATCTGGGGACAACATGTTGTTCTAAGTGCGTTGAGAACCTGCATACCTGAATTCTTGTGCCTTATTGGGCTCATGGAGTCACAAATGCATATTGTAAGCCTGAATTGAAAATACCACTAATTTGTGCACTGCCAACTGTATAAAATAGAAATCCCTGCCATACATTGAAAATCTTAAATGTTGAAATCCTAACTATGCTGAAATTGGAAACTGAAACACACTTGAACTGAAAACTGCAAAGAAATCTGAAACTAAACTAGAAATATTCTCATAGTAATGAGCTTATTGGCACTCCTACCTACACCTAGTCTGATCAAAAATTATCCCATCAAATAATAATCAGACTTCCAATGTAACCAGTCAAGCAAATGATTGCTCACCTAAAATTGACATACCATTTTTGTAGCTAGAGAAATGGGTTCAAAACGTGGTAACTTATCTCTTCCACTGAATTTCATAGCTCCATTGATGAACCTGAAAAAATTCCTCCTTCACTGATGGTTGCAATATACTACCCAAAGGATCATGGTAAACATGCAACATGAGTTTTTCTAGAGCATTTGTAACAAGAAAACAGACCTTATTTCAAACTGCTGCTTTGCTTGTGTGTTGCCACTGATTGTCTTCAAACAGCAAGGATGACTCTTGTTTCTTTTCCTTTTCCATTATAATCAACTGCTTTGTGTGCTCTTCATATTTTCCTTTATCATACGGAGACTTGTAGGGGAGCTGCAAACTCTCGATCATCTCGGGTAAAGGATCTTGACTAATAACAATATATTGTGTTTCCTCAAAACCCCATGAACTTAATGATGAAGAAATTTTATGATCTTATTCAAGATCTACACACTCATAAGTGTTATCCTCCTGTATTTTATAGTATCACTAGGTGACTATGGATTTTCTACAATCTGTTGAAAAAAGCATTCCTTGGCTATCAACTATTTCCAGAAATATCACTGCCTTCATTATCTTGGTTTTTCCTAAATTCACCATCTTTCATTTTGCCTCTTCCAAGCACCCTCATGATCTTGAAATCCCATGTATTTTTCCTAAAACCCTCATTCTCACCTTTTTCCCCTACCCAAATACCCACTTTCATTTCTAAAAACCCCATTCACCCCTCCCTTTTCATTCATTTCCCTTACTTTCTCAAAACAATGTAAAAAATCCTTTTTTGCATTGTTTTAAGACCAAAGTTTTATTTTTATTCAGGACCATTTCTTTTAATTAAACCCTGTTTTAATTACAAAGACCCGACACCCCTTTATATCTATTACCCCACCTCCTTTTTTTTTATTAAAACATGTGTTATTAATAAACCACAAACCCTTTATAAACTTTAGAGCCCCCGCTTTAAGGTTTTTAAACCCTCCCGCACTTCGTTAAACTCTCTCATATAACCTTACCCTCCACCTTATAATAAGTGCCTTTGCTTATTTATTAACCCTCGACCCCTCTTTATGAAATACCTCCCCCCATGTAATAAAACCCTGGCACGTATCCTCCTGGGCCCCACATTATTATAACCCATTGCTTCATCATTTCCCCGACCACCATTGGATCAATCCCTCGCGATCCAATGAGCCACGTAACATATTGCATGTCCAACAGCGCGAGGGTTAACAAACCCAAAACTTGCAAAATGGGCAGTATTCACCTTTGTAACCGCTGCCACACGTCACCCTTTCTGTGGCATCGCGTCCCTCCACCCAAAACCATTCACTGCCCTCACTCCATGCAAAAACCTTCTTACTGCCTCTCGCCATAAACCAAAACTACTACCTCCATTCAAATGTTCCAACAACCTACGGTTTTGTGATAAGCCCTGTCCACCTGTTAAAAACATTTGCAAGCACTCCTAAATCCCGAAAATCCATAAAACAACGTAAAAATCCACAGCGCAGGTTTTTAACTAATTGATTTGTTTTTTTGTGCAGGTGGTCAAGGCGAAAATGCATAGTTTGCATTTCTAAGGTTCCAAAACATCCAAACAAACTCCTTGGTTGAAGATCCAGCAGGTCTGTTAATATAAAGGGACCAAGAGATCTAGATCAAAGCGTGAACACCAATGGATCATGACCATTGATGGTCATTCAAACACACTGAAGCAGCAAGAAAAGTTTCAATAATGCAGAGATAAAGGAAAAGGAAGAACACAGTTAGAGAGACCATGATAGTGAAAGGTTAAAAAATTAAAGATCAAATCAAAGGTTAAGGATGAAGAAACATGATTAAAAGACAGTAAGATAAATAGTGAAGAAAAATCCAAGTTTAAAAGCTAAATCATAGGTTTAAAGAAAAAATCGAAGGCAGATTAACACAGAGGCCAAATCCAAATGATTAAAGCACTCAGAAATCACCTCTTCAGACCATATTTTCCACCTAAAACCTCATTTTACTTCAATAAAGGCAGCAACAGTTATTAAAACGGTCACAAATATTTCTCAGCTGCTAAGAAGCTATTGAAAAGTTAATTAAAAGCCTTAAAATTCAAAACATATCCTAAAGTTAGCTCAGCAGTTAAGTTAGAAGTTATTATTACAGTGAGTCAGTCACATATATTTTTCCTTGGGCCTTGCATGGTCTCAAAAGTAAAAATGCATTAACTCTGTAATAAATACAAATCTGAAACCCTAACTTAGGATCACCTCCTCATTTTGCAGATAAGTATTGCATGTATTATTCATTTTTAGTGTCGGTTGGTTGATTGGTGGTTGTTGAGCTAGTTGATGAGCTACTAGGATGGATTTAATAAAACTCTAAGCTGCAAAGATTATTGCACT
This sequence comes from Pinus albicaulis, assembly GCA_034641835.2. Classification (NCBI taxonomy): domain Eukaryota; kingdom Viridiplantae; phylum Streptophyta; class Pinopsida; order Pinales; family Pinaceae; genus Pinus; species Pinus albicaulis. The sequence continues at coordinate 1,129,101,757 of CM076583.1, read as the reverse complement.
GGAGTAATGTAATTTTTTTGGACATCAGTAATACAACCACGTTCACAGGATTCTTGAGCTATGTGAATGATGAAGTTATCCTTCTTTGTCAATATTTTCCCTTATGTTTTCCATAATGTTCATCATTTCTCTGATAAAATAATGCAGGGGAAATAGGCAAAGAGAAAATACTTTGTATTTTATTAAACATAGGGGGTCTTATATTTCTAAATTCTCATGTAATTATTAGTGATTTGAATAAAATAGTGAGGAATTGTAAATGTTCTTGAACCATTAGAGAACATGAGAGGAAGTTGATTAAGTTAGGAATGTGAAGAGTCAGGGATTTAGGCTAAATTTAGGACTTGAGAAATCCAAGAGTTCTCTCGAGTTGTAAGGGTGCTGAATCGACTCATTAATATTTTGTATAAATGTAAGCACCAGGGATAGGTCTGGAGAGGAGGAAAGCGGTTCAAGAGACAGAGTAGGAGGATAGAAAGGCCATCGAATTGAATATCAGGCCACAGAGGACGTAAGTTGTGTAATTAATTTGGTTTTATTTATATAGAGGAATTCAGGGTCAAATTGATTGTGTATGAGACTGTGTGTGCTTTAATTTGACTTGCAAATTGGGTGAATTGATCACTAAAAGGATCAATTCAGTAAAGGATTTAATTATTTGTCTCAATTTATAGATGACTAGTTGGATGTATTCTGAAATGAATTGAAAGGATGGTTCGATTCCTTTTTAATTCTTGAGTTATATATGTTATGGAAGGTTTTGAATCTCTGTGTGAAGGGTTTTGTTCAGAACGCATTGGAATTTCCGTTCTAGTATTGTGAGAATTGAACGCGTATGAATTTAACACATATTAAATCCTATGTGAAGAGGTAGTCAAGGTAATTCTCGACTCTGCATTTAAATTGGGGGGGAATTCTGGTTCCAATTGATATAGTTCGATTTTCTATTTAATCCATGACATCAAATTCACAACATAGAAGTAGAAATTCGATTGTATAAATCGATGCCAAACTTTGGGACTCTAGTTTTTTGAATCGACATTAGTAAGGTCGATCCACAAGATTAAGCGGAAATCCAAGTTCGAAAGTAACATAAATCCGTGGACGGTTAGAATGTTTACCAAATGCAGTAGTATTAAGCTTAAAAGCAGTGGATTGATAGAATGGAAACAACATCATTAAAATGAAGACCTGCCAAGATGCACAGAAGGCGGATTTTGAAAACAGTATATGGTTTTCGCGTGATTGATAAGTGGTAAATGGTATTGAGAAAAACAACGCGATAAGGGTCTCGGCTCAACACGTGGCATAAGGCGGTATTTTAAAACTGCCCATTTCACATTTTTTTTTAGCGTTAATTTCTGAGGTTAAAAAAAATGGGATTCTCGTTGGATGCGTCGATCAAATGATCGAACAGTGGTCGCGTCTTTAAGTTTCGAAGGGGATAACACAAAGGTGAGTTGTGGGATGTTGGGGCCCAAATGCCTTATTAATTGGATGCGTTGGTTTGGTTTTTAACCAAACTCTGAATTAACATATGGTTGAAGGTTAATTATGTGGTGGCATTTTAAATAAAGGCTGTGAAGGTTCACTTAATATTCATTGATGCTAGAATGTATAATATTTATATGCGTTGGTGTTAATTAATCAATGTCAAGCTTGGTAAGTTTTAAAAAGAAAAAGGCACATATGTATGTTTGAGTTGGAACCTTGAGCTTCGACCAAAGTCAAAGGATTTGTGCGAAATGAAATGGTCCATGAACATTTAAATAAGACCATGCATATATTTGAATCGAATGTTGAGAGGGGAGTTTAATTATGATATGGAGAACTCCACATATGAAGGTTGGTGGGTCTTTATGAAATATGGTTTTTAACCATAGGCCAGCAGAAATTTAAGCTTCTGCATAAGAAAATAATACTTGGGTTTATTTATATGGTTTTTACCATTGAGGAAAATTTGAAGCTACCGAACATAGTTGTGAATTCTGGGATGATTGGTTTTATAACCAGCAAATGAAGAGGAGTGCTTCCACAACAATGTTGTGAGATTACCCAAATTTAAAATTATTTGGGCTAGAACTGAAATGCAGTTTTATATGCACATAGAGAGTGTGATAGTGGATTGAGAGGTAGCCCGGGCATCATAAAAAAACAGAAAATTTAGATTAAGATATGTTCTCTTGGCACCTTAATTATGTTTGCTTATTTCATCTTAATGTTTTCTTCTACAAGGTCTGATTAGAGAATTCTTAATTTCTCTCTAGTACCACCTAGCTTGTTTTCTTGGAAATGATTCAGTAGATTCCAGCCAAAGAAGTCTTTGGTATGCCCTATCCTTTGGTTTTGCTTGAAGTGTTATTTTTAAGGCCTTTCTTTGAATTTTACTTAGTAGAGTCCAACCAAAAAATTCTATGGTATGCCCTGTCCTTTGGTTTGTCTTAAATTGTTGCTTTGAAGGTATTTTAGTAGTTTTATTAAAGAATTCAGGTGTATATATCTTTTTAGTTTCACTCATTGTTGTCTTAAATGTTTTCTTTGTCTGAAAGCAATAACTAGAGAATTCTTGACTGATCTCCAAGATTGTTGGATTATTGTCTTAAAGGTTTTCTTATTAGAGTCTGGCCAAATAATTCTATGGTTTGCCTTGTCCATTGATTTTTCTTAAATAGTTACCTAAAAGAATTTTCTTGTTAAAGCAGAGTTAAAGGATTCTTAATTGCCCTTTAGCTTTACTAATTTCACAACTTACTGTCATTTCATATTTCATCTAATCTCAGAGATCCACTTGATATAGTTACCTTGCCCTATGAAAACCATTGCAGAGTTGATGAATAATTAATTTCTTTTATGACTCCATAGCCCAATGGATTAATGCTTCTCACAATCTATCTATTAAACTGAAACACTCAATCAATTAATCACACCATTAATCTATCAACCAACCAAACAAAACGAACAGTCCTAGAACTTCATAACTAGCCTAAAATCAGAAAACAAAAGCATAAATATATATCATTTACAAACACATACATAAAGAGACCCCTCTCTGAGTCCAAGAAGGCTAGGTCCTTGGAATCCAAAGTGGTTTGATGTGGTTCCCTACAGATTTGTTCTTTCCAATCTTGCAAATCACGAGGAGCCAACAAGAAGGAATATTTGAGTGATCTTCAATCAGCAAACCTGATTGGTCTTCTTTTGGCGAAATTTCTTGGCTTTCATTGGGCACACTTAATTTTTGTTCTGTTGTAGCTCCTAGAGACAGTCTAGAGTTGTGATAGACCAGTGCCTAGGACATCTTAGCATAGCAAGGAGCATATAATATAATGTAGGAAGTTGTCAGCTTCAGCTCACATGCTATCTCCTGGCAGCAAACGGGGGAAATGAAATAAAATGGGACCAAACTCCCGAGAGGAAAATGACACGGGGAGAAGAATCTCTTGCGGAGGCAAGATGCGGAAACTCTAATACAAAAGCAACGAAAATTCGAGAGGCAGGTTCACGCAAGCGGGCCGATTGACTACTTCCACGAGACATAAATTATCAGAAGGTGTATGTAGTGAAAGAAGTATTAAGAGGTTTAGATGAGTAATGGAATAGAATATCATGCATGAGCCATATTTAAAGTGCTTGACTGATCTGAGCATGGGCATCAACTAGGATGAATCCATACCAGAAATCAGTGAGCCACTCGCATTCCAAAACATGATACAAGAAAGATGGATAAAATGAAATGTTCTATTAATATAACACAATAAAGAGAGTTACAGACTGTGAAATACCAAAGACCAGAATCCTCTTTGACAGATAGAACTCCTCCTCACTGAGACCCTATGGGCTCTGAGCCTTCATACAAGAATTTTACAAAATGTATGCAAAAAGCCTTTCACTGCATAATTTTCTGATAAAAATCTGGAACCCTTACAATGCGTTTTTTCATGGTTTTTATAGGAGAAACCAAAACCTATTAAAAGAGTTAGGTGATAAACGTTTAATCATATCATAAAAACAAAATGGAGGAGACGTGCACGCCCATACTGCTTGATGAATTTGTGGTGATGCACGTACTTTGTAGCCTGTCTTCTGAAATAAATGTTTTGGGTGTAAATCTCTTTAGGAACACGATATAGGGATAACCATATTAACATTCTATCCTTTTCTGAAGGTAAATTCTGCTGAAATGAAACCTGGTGGGTGTTTCTTCTTGTGCATTGTACTCTTTGCCTTCTGAACCTTGAATTATGATTTAAAATCTTCAATGTCGAACACTGAATTCCTTGACCTTCCGCTGATACTCCTCTGCTACTCCATTAATGTTTTCATCTATGAAGTCAGCACCTTGAATGTCCCTGCAGGGTTTGACAAATTTGAACCCTGTTTCTTTAATTGAAGTCTTGTTGATTTGGCTTCTGAGGCCTTTCTTCATAATTCTGCTCTGCAAAATGGTCCTTTGATGTGGGCTCTATCACAGTAATTGAGACTGTGAATCATAATAGTTCTCCGTCATTGTAATCCTGAAAAATCCGCAAACTCGTTAAAGAAAACTAGGCCAGGAGATGATGGACATGGTGGGATCAATGAAAATGACTGTGCAGACATGGCGAAATGGTGAAACAACGTAGGGTGGCAGAAAAATGCAGCAGAGAAATGGTGGATGAGCTGACCAGAGCTAAAATGTAAAACATTTAAATTATAACGTATGAATGGAACACATAAGTGGTGAAGGAGAAGTGCGATGAACACGTGGGATGGTGACGTGGAGGAATGGAATCAATGGCGGAGTATGCAGATGATATGGACCGTTCGATCTTCAGGAAAGATCGACGGTTAAAAACACATCGGAGGGCAATAAGATGGTGGGCCAGGGGCGCGATGGGCTTGGACTAAATCTCGTGCAGCTTCGGAGTGTGATGACCGTCGGATGCAGATCTCCAGATCGAATGGCTATCATGAATATCGCACCGTGACTTTGACCGAACAATAATGCGCGATGGAGAGCGGTTTTGAAGCCATACGCGGGGACACGCGTTGGGCGATGAGTGGAATTGCTGGCCCAAGGAGAATTACCGCCTACCGCCGAAAGGCGATGCAATATAAACCATCATTTTTTGCAATAGGAGCGGGCGTGGGGACCACCAGGATAGACAGGCTGTGGACCGTTGATTTCGCGGTCTAATCGGACGGTAGTCGGCCGGTTTACAGGCACGATGGAGACGAACAAACGTCGTCCGATCTTGTAAAGATCTACGGCTCGAAATGATCCCGATATTCTTTTGATAAGCGCATATAGAGTTAGCATTCGGTTCAGGCTTTCGGTCTCGTGGCGGAAAAGAGAAGAGGCTTAGAAGAAGGGGCTAGGCCTGTTATATTTTCGAGTTTACGATCAGTGGCTTTTATAATGAAATTCGGGGGCGGAAAAGCCACGATAATCATAAAAATGATTTTTCTAAGGCTGTAAAAGGGGATCTGAGGTGTATAAGCCAGTTTTCCTGTGAAAATTTTATAGGAAGCTGGTTATGACCAACATTGGCTCCACCTGGGGATGGCACATTCAACCCTGAACGTGTCGAGATCTCGCAGACCCACTGATCATCTTCTGTGCAAACTTGGCTCTTCAGCAACCTTACTTTTCACTTTATGATTCATAATGACACCCACATTATTCAAACGAAAAAAAAAAGGGAACTATCATACAATATAATACATCAGGCTGCCTTTGCCTAAATCAAAACTAGAAGTAGGTCTTGAGGAATTGACCGTTTACAGGGGCGTCCAGCAAGTCGCCCTGTAAATTCTCCAACCTAAAAGTATTATTGCCCCCCTGTTCCACAATTTTCAAAGGACCAAACCAGAGGGGGTCGAATTTACCATGTTTACCTTTTTCGGCTCTTCGGATATCCCATCTGAGTACCAAATCACCAATCTGCAGCTTCCTGTTTTTTGCATGCTGATCAAAAATGTGTTTCATTTTCTCTTGATATTTTATTAACCTCTGATTCACCTGGCCCCGTGTTTCTTCTAGTTCCACCAATTGATTGATTCTCCTGATCATATCATCAGGTTCCTCTTGGCTTTCTTGCATGAAGCGAGCCACTGGTAAAGCCAGTTGTACAGGAAAAACTGTTGCTCGTCCATATACCAATTCATAGGGAGATTTCCTAGTTGCTCTCTTGCTGGTGATTCTATTAGCCCATAGAGAAAATTTCAATTGGGAATCCCAATTCTTCTGATTTTCATTGATAGTCTTCTTCAAGGCCCTCACCAGAGTTTTATTTGAAGACTCTACCAAGCCATTTCCTTGTGGATAGTAAGTTGTAGAGTGACTCAGTATGATATTGTATTGCTGGCAGAAATTCATAAATTTTGCAGACTTGAAGGCCTGTGCATTATCAGTCACTATCCTAGCAGGACAGCCAAACCTGTATATGATGTTTTCCTCCATGAACTTTATGATCATAGTATCTGTAGCATTCCTTGCAGGTATGGCTTCCACCCATTTAGTGAAATAATCAGTGGCCATTAAAATCCACTTATGTTGACCACTTGATGGGGGTTGTATCTCACCTATAAAATCAATACCCCATTGTTTGAATGGTTCATCCACATGCACTGGAATCAGGGGAAATGGTGTCGATTTCTGTCTCTCAGCAAATTTCTGACATTTATCACATGCTCTTACCCTGGAAAAAACATCTCCAAAAAGCTTTGGCCAATAGAAGCCAGCTTTCAGAATTTTATGAGCTGTGGCCCTCCAGCTATAATGGCCTCCACAAATCCCTTCATGGAATTCTGCTATAATAATCTCAACTTCATTCTCTATGAGACACAGGAGTAAGATGCCTAAGGGATCTCGCCAGTATAGCCAGCCATTGGCGACTATATACTTTTGTGATTTCAATCTCAGTGCTCTGTATTTAGTTTTGTCACAACTTGGAGGGCAGCTGAGTGTAAGGAGATATTCTACTATCTCTTTGTACCATGGACTGGTGAGGTACTTTAGATGTGTTTCTGGAGTAGCTACTCCAATTCCATGTCGTTCTTCTTTCTCAGATTCCTCACCTGCTATAATGGACAAATTTATGCCCAGGGCTTGATAGTTTGATTCTGATAACATTTTGGCGAGCCCTTGTCCTTTAATTAGCTTAGTAGGGCGGAGGTCATATTCTTGTATTTTAGCAATCCACTTGCCCCTTTTTCCTTCACTATCCACTTGAATAAGGATATCTTTTACAGCAGCTGCAGGCACAAATGCAGTGATGTGGGACTGTAAGATATATACATGGAATGCTTTGAGGGATTTCACTAGAGAGTATGCTTGCTTTTCCAATATGTTGTATTTTAATTCTGCATCACGGAGCACCTGACTGAAAAATGCAATAGGCTTCTCTTACCCCTCCTCATTTTTCTGCAGTAAAACTCCTGTTATTGTATGAGGTGATGCAAAAGAAAAATTCATGAAAGGTTTATCATAATCTAGTCCAGCCAGCACAGGGGCTTCTGCAAAAGCATTCTTTATCCTGGTAAATGCCTCCTATGATTCTTGTGACCACTTTACCTCCTTATTCTTCTTCAGCATATCTGTTATATGCCTAACTATCTCAGCATAGTTAGGGATAAACCTTCTCAAGAAATTAATGCGCCCTAGGAATACTTGTACCTCTTTCTTATTTCTGGTAAAAGCAATGCCATTTATAATCTCTACCCTCTTGGGGTCTATCTTCACCCCATTTTTAGTCACGATATGGCCCAAAAGCTTTCCCTCTTCTAATGCAAACAAAGACTTTTGAGGATTCAGAGAGAGATCATACCTTCTGCATTTATCAAAAGTTCTCCGCAGATGTTCAATGTGCTCAGCATCATTTTTGGAAAATACAGTGATATCATTGAGGTAGACCACCAGGAATTTATCTTGCTCCCCAACAAAAGTAATGTCCATTTCCCTATGAAAAGTGGCCCCTGCATTAATCAATCCAAAAGGCATCCTGGCATACATAAATGTACCCCATGGTGTGGTGAAAGCAGTCTTCTTTTGAGCCTCTGGAAGTACAGCCACCTAGTTATAACCAGAGAATCCATCCATCATTGACATTCTGGAAGCTCCAACCACCTTCTGCAGAATGTGATCCATTTTAGGCAGTGGGTAATTATCCTTTAAGGATGCTCTGTTTAAATTCCTAAAATCCACACACATCCTTATTTCTCCATTCTTCTTGCGTACAGGGACAAGGTTTGCCACCCATTCAGAGTACCTCAATGGCACAATTATTTTTACCTTCAGCAGCTTTTTAATTTATTTCTCAATAGCAGGCAGCAACAGGGGATTTATTTGTCTGAGCTTCTGCTTATGAGGCTTTGCATCTGTTTTCAGTGGAATTTTGTGTTGCATAACATTGATATCAAAAGTCTTCAAGTCCTGATAGGACCATGAAAACACATCTCTGTAAGACTGGAATAATTTCTGATATAGCTTTCTATATTCTCCATGGATCTTCTTAGACAGTTTTACAATTTTGGGATCAGCCACAGTACCCAAATTCAGGTCTTCTACCTGATTCTCTTCTACCATTTTACTCGGCTGCAATGAGACGTCATTCTTGTCAAATAATCTTTCTAGAGGCACCAGTCCTCTAGGTATTATGTTTCCCTTTAACTGCAACACTTTGTTACCTGCCACTTTTTCCTCCCAATTTCTTTTTGAAATGTCCTCGGATTCTACCTCTTCTTCATCATCAATCTCCATATTGGAGAATTCTCCTACTGTTTCCAGGAATCTCTTCATCTGTTCTTCATCCTCAAATACCTACCGGTGTTTGATGTTATTTGGGATTGAAGGCCGATAACACACCTCTACTTCATATCTTAAAAGAGGGTTCTGAGGTGGTCGAAATGTGCTAACAGCTACAGCAAGGGAATCAGCCATCCTATTCTGTTCTCGGGGCATGAACTGGATATTGAATGCCAAAAAGAATTTTTCTACCATGTCCCAAACTTCATTCCTATAAGCCCTTAGCCTAGGATGTTTGGTCTGACACTGATTCTTGACTTGCCTGACTACTAGTTCGGAGTCTCCCAGAACCTTTAAACTTTGTATACCCATGCTCCTGGCTGTCTGCAATCCCAACAGAAGTGCTTCATATTAAGCCACATTATTGGTGGCTTCATATTCTAATTTGAAAGACAGTGGGATCCATTTGCCTGCAGGAGAAATCAATAGCACTCCAGCTCCATTTCCTTCTTTCGAATTTGCTCCATCAAAATGTAGTGTCCATATTCCTGCTTCCATGTTCTCTGAGGGCTGCTCACTCTTGATTTGGAAGAAGGATGGTTCATGAGCATATTTTTGATCTTCTTCCAGCATCAAGCATGAAAAATCTCCTTCCTTACTGTAGACTGGTGAATTTATAAAATTGTCAGCCTTAGTCACCATCTTGACTAATCTAGTCTCCCTGTATAACCTCCTCTCTTGGCCACCAAAAACTGGGATTGTGGCATATGTTAGATCCATCTTGAGTGATCCACCGATTTTTGTCCCCCAGGACCTTGACAGCAACATACAAAAACAAGCTGGGATGTCAGCCACCATGATGTCCATTACCACGCTTTTTACTAGGATTTGGGCTAAATTGACCACCAAATCCTTGATCATCCCCAAGCATTTAACTCTTTTGGAGTCAAATGAGTAGAGGTCTTTGTATGGACGTGTGATTTGTAAGCCTAGTTGTTCCATGACTGACAGAGGCATAATATTGTGGGAAGCTCCAGAATCTAGCATACAGTTATGTAATAGCAGGTCATGGATCACTAGAGACACATAGAAGGGAGGAGTAGAGGGATCTATCTCCTCGACATGTGGGCCAAAAACTACCATGGGTCTCTCTTCTTGAAGGTTGAGAATATATGGGATGACTGGTGCTTCTGGGAGGAGCATGAAAGAGGTGACTTGAGATTGATATGCTGGCTATTTCAACAGTTCAGTCAAGGGGACTGGGATTTTAACCTTCTCAAGTTATTTTTGCAAACTAAAAGCAGGAGGAGACTTTTCTATTACAACTTCCTTTGACTCTTTATTTTCAGCTGGGGGTTTGACTTCTTCTAACACAGACTTGACATTAGGGGGAATGACTGCTTTTGAAGAGGAAGGAATTTGATCATTAGACTGCAAAGGTTTGTTTAGAGGTCCCTTACCTTTGCCTGTAGCTTTCTGCATTGTTGATTCCTCCTGAGCAAGTGCTTCCTTCTAGTGTAGCTCTTCTTCTTGCTCTTGGGTACGAGTCCTCTTCCTAGAAGATCTAAGATCATATCTTCTATTGAAATGTGCTTGCATGAAATCATCAAATTGTTTGCAATAATGATCAAATTTTGCTTCTTCAGTGTCTCTGATCTTTTCTTCTTTTTGAAATGAACACCCAGCTTCGTTGTTCCCTTGCAAGGGGCATTCCTCTCCATCACTATTTGAGAAGGCAAGATTTGCATCCTCCAGTGCATAGGCAACATCTTCATTAGAGTCATCTACTGGACCTTCCAGGTACAATGGGTGTGGTACTTGATCCTGTTGCTCCTTTGCTTCCCTTGGCAATATTTTTAAGGGTGGTTTCCTATACTGAGGATTGTAACCTCTGTTTGGAGCATTCTGAAAATTCCTGAAGGCTGAATTATTGGCTTCTAGTTCAAGCTCGACCATTTTCTTAACTAATTTTCTCATTTCTTCCATTTTGTCATTGGCTGAGTCCCTGTCTTGACTAGAAGTGGACACCTCCTCTTTGCCCCTTCTTCTGGTATCCTGCTCAGCTCTTCCTTTTGATTTTCCAATGGAGGCAAAGTTTTCTTCCAACTCTAGTGCATCTGCCTGAGCATCATCCAAAGTAGCAGGCTTTCTTTCTCTGAGAGAGAAACCAAATTCTGAATCAAAGGCTGCTACAAAAACAACTTTAGCAGTAGTTTGATGGTGTTTCATGTTAGAAGGGAGACTTAGATATAATTTATTAAATCTCTTGATAAATTCTGACACTCCTTCATTGTGTCTTTTCTTAAGTGTATTGAAATCAATGAGACAATTTCCATGATCCTTTTTCTCTCCCCATTTCCTGAGAAAAGTGTCTTTCATGTTATCCCAAGTGGTAATAGAACGGCCAGCCAATGTCTTAAACCATTTTTGAGCTTCACCATCTAAATATTTCACAAACAGTCTTAGGACCACATCTAAATGTTCAACATTAAAGTTCTATGTAAAGGAGCAGAAAGTCTCAAGGTGTTTCTGAGCATCAATCTCATTTTCTCCATTGAATCTGGGCAGGATTTTCAGATAATCCTGGGGCATATCATTCAACACTTGGGGTAATGCCAGGGGAGCATATTTATTCATCAAAAAGGCCGGAACATTAGCCATTGGAGGAGGTGGAGGTAGTGCAATAGTTTGATGAGTAAGAGAAGGAAGAGGAGGAGGAAGTGGAGTATGAATAATAATAGGAATATATTCAACTGCAACTTGAGGGGTTGAGGGGAACAAAGGTCTATTAATTGCAGATACTTTGGTTACTTCCTTGACCTCTTCAACCTCAAGAGTAGGATGAAGAATTTTTTTATTTCTGATACCCTCTCGGGGTGGACTATCTGAGTAATAATAATCAGTATCTCCCATAGTGGAGTCGGATCTGGTACTTGAGCTTCTTGAGAAGAAGAGGATGGAAAGTATTCTGTAGACACTTCAGGAATTTCAGAATGGGCTGATTTCCTTCCCCTCCAATTTATTCTATGTATAATCTGGTCAAGGTCAAACACTAAAGGTGTCTTTGGCTTAGACATATCTGACCTCAGGTGTGGCTTGCGAGAAGCCAGGACTGCAAATAGATTTATCAAATAACAAATGTGGAGTCGCCAAGGTGAGAGATCTACAACTCTCAACTCTCCATGCTCACCTACTTGAAGAGTGAATAAAATTTTTTCAAGGCCTAGGGATTCTGATGTTCTTAAATTTGTCCTCAACAGCGGCGCCAGAAAGATGTTGTAGCTCCTAGAGACAGTCTAGAGTTGTGATAGACCAGTGCCTAGGACATCTTAGCATAGCAAGGAGCATATAATATAATGTAGGAAGTTGTCAGCTTCAGCTCATATGCTATCTCTTGTAAACAGGGAAATGAAATAAAATGGGACCAAACTCCCAGAAAATGACATAGGAAAAGAGATATTGCAGAGGCAAGATGTAGAACTCTAATACAAAAGCAACAGACAATTCAGAGACAGTTCACTGCAAAGCGGGCCGATTCAGAAATACTTCACAGACATAAATTATCAGAAGGTGTATGTAGTGAAAGAAGTATTAAGAAGATACTAGTTAACATTAGTGATACCCAAATATCCAATACCACCATGCATGGGCTTACCAATCTAAGAATCCTTGTGATATTAGCATTTTAAAAGCACCCCTCCCAAAGCAAAGTAAATAATATAGTAGAAGTATGGTTTAGATGAGTAATGGAACGAAATTCATGCATGAGCCATATTTAAAGCGCTTAGCTGATCTAAGCATGGGCATCAACTAGGATTTATCCATACCGAGAAATCGATTAGACAAGTCACATTCCAAAACATGATACAAGAAAGATGGATAAGAGTAAATGTTCTATTAATATAACACAATAAAAGGGGATTCTGTTGTGAAAACAAGGAGACCGAGAATCCTCTTTGACAGATAGAACTCCTCCTCACTGAGACCCTATGGGCTCTGAGCCTTCATACAAGAATTTTACAAAATGTATGCAAAAATCCTTTCACTGCATAATTTTCTGATAAAAATCTGGAACCCTTACAATGCGTTTTTTCATGGTTTTTATAGGAGAAACCAAAACCTAGTAAAAGAGGTAGGTGATAAACGTTTAATCATATCATAAAAACAAAATGGAGGAGACGCGCACGCCCATACTGCTTGATGACTTTGTGGTGATGCACGTACTCTATAGCCTGTCTTCTGAAATAAATGTTCTGGGTGTAAATCTCTTTAGGAACATGATATAGGGATAACCATATTAACATTCTATCCTTTTCTGAAGGTAAATTCTGCTGAAATGAAACCTGGAGAGTGTTGCTTCTTATGCATTGTACTCTTTGCCTTCTGAACCCTAAATTATGATTTAAAATATTCAATGTTGAACACTGAATTCCTTGACCTTCCGCTGATACTCCTCTGCTGCTCCATTAATGTTTTCATCTATGAAGTCGGTACCTTGAATGTCCTTGCAGGGTTTGACAAATTTGAACTCTGTTTCTTTAATTGAAGTCTTTTCGATTTGGCTTCTGAGGCCTTTCTTCATAATTTTGCTCTGCAAAATGGTCCTTTGATGTGGGCTCTATCACAGTAATTGAGACTATGAATCATAATAGTTCTCCGCCGTTGTAATCCTGCAAAATCCGCAAACTCGTTAAAGAAAACTAGGCCATGAGATGATGGACATGGCGGGATCGATGAAAATGACAGTGAAGACATGGCGAAATGGTGAAACAACGTAGGGTGGAAAAAAAATGCAGCGGAGGAATGGCGGATGAGCTGACCAGAGCTAAAATGTTAAACATTTAAATTATAACGTATGAATGGAACACATAAGTGGCGAAGGAGAAGTGCGATGAACACGTGGGATGGTGACATGGAGGAACGGAATCAATGGCGGAGTATGCAGATGATATGGACCGTTCGATCTCCAGGCGAGATCGACTGTTAAAAACACATCGGAGGGCAATAAGATGGTGGGCCAGGGGCGTGATGGGCTTGGACTAAAACTCGTGCAGCTTCGGAGTGCGATGACCTTCAGATGCATATCTCCAGATCGAACGGCTGTCATGAATATCGTGTCGTGACTTTGACCGAACAATAATGCGCGATGGAGAGCGGTTTTCAAGCCGTACGCGGGGACACGCATCGGGCGATGAGTGGAATCGCTGGCCCAAGGAGAATTACCGCCTACCACCGAAAGGCAGTGCGATATAAACCACAGGTTCTTGCAATAGGAGCGGGCGTGGGGACCGCCAGGATAGACAGGTTGTGGACCGTTGATTTCGCAGTCTAATCGGATAGTAGTCAGGCGGTCTTCAGGCGTGATGGAGACGAACAAACGCCGTCCGATATTGTAAAGATCTACGGCTCGAAATGCTGCTGATATTCTTTTGATAAGCGCATATATAGTTAGCACTCGGTTCAGGCTTTCGGTCTCATGGGGGAAAAGAGCAGAGGCTTAGCAGAAGGGGTTAGGCCTGTTAGATTTTCGAGTTTACGATCAGTGGCTTTTATAATGAAATTCGGGGGCAGAAAGGCCACGATAATCATAAAAATGATTTTTCTAAGGCTGTAAAAGGGGATCTTAGGTGTATAAGCCAGTTTTCCTGTGAAAATTTTATAGGAAGCTGGTTATGATCGACATGTTCAATCTCTAAATACAACACTACTGGTTTAAGGTGTTCTTGTGGATCTAGACAATTAATCTCTACTGCCCCTACTTCTAGATCACTAGACTGTTGTTGATTTTTAGTGTTGTCCTCTAAGAAATACTCCAGCTCTTCTCCTTCTTCATGGATGGTAAGCTCACCTCTCTATTCTTCAGAATAGGCGAGGGATTGGTTTTCCACATGCAGTCCAAGAACCACCATGGGTAGTTCTTCTTGGAGATTAAAGGGAGTGGGCCCTTTTTTGTAATGGCTTCTTCGAACTACTCTTCAGGAGGGTCATGTGGTTTTGAGGGTATAGATGAGGGCTTCTTATCTTCGGGAGGATCAGCTTCTTTCTTTGTGGAAGAGGATGTAGTGGCCATATGAGGGGTTGATTCTTCTAACGGCTTCTTCCTTTTACTAGTAGGACTAGGAGGGGTTTGTTCTCTTGATATTAACTCTTCATTTTATTCTTGCCCTCCTGTTCTCTTTATCAAGAACTGGAGATCATACTTCCTGTGGAGTTGATCTTGCATGAAATCCACGAACTGCCTTCAGTACTTGTCAATATCTTGATCTGCCGAAGGAACTTCCCTCTCCTCTTGCTCCCCTTGTGAGGTAAGTTCACCCTCCTCATCATCACAGTAGGTGAGTAATTGATCTTCTTGCCTCTCTGAGGCTTCATTAAACTGTTGCAACAGCTACAGAGGAGGCCTTCGATATTGAGGATTAGACCCCCGGTTAGGAATCATTTGGTTGGAACGATGAGGGGGACTCTTGGCCTATGATTCAATCTTAACCAGCTTACTTGAGAGGTTCTTGATCATATTTTTCATTTCTTCAAGTCTATACTCCTGTAATTCCCTCTCTTGATTAGAGGTATAAGTCTCCTCCCTACCCCTTCTTCTGGCTTCATACTATGTCTTGCCTTTGAATTTACCAGTAGAAGCAAATTTTGCTTCTACCTCCAGCGCATTAGTCTAAATCTGATCCAGAGATGTAGACTTTCTTTCTCTTAGGGTGAACCCAAACTCTGGTTCAAAAGCTCCTGCGAAGACCACCTTAGCAGCTTCTTGGGGAGGCTTTATTTCAGCAGAAAGATTATTATAAATCTTATTGAACCTATTTATAAATTTGGTTACATTCTCACTATGTCTCTTCTTTAGAGCATTGAACTCTGTAAGAACATATCCATGGTCTCTCTTTTCTCCCCATTTCAGTGTGAAGAAATTTCCCATTTCTTCCCAGGTGTGGACTATGTGTTCAACTAGAGACTTGAACCATTTCCGGGCTTCCCTATCCAAATATTTGACAAAAAGCCTTAATACCACATCTAAGTTCTCTACATTTACAATCTCAACAAAGGTGCATAATTTTTCAATATGTCTCTGCATAGAATTTCTATCTTCCCTGGTGAAATGAGGCAGGATATTTAAATAATCTTGTGACATATCATTTAGAGGCTGAGGGAGGGCCAAGGGGGCATAATTTTTCAAAAGGAAACTCAGCACAGCCACCTGATTTAGAGGTGGAGGTAGATGGTGAATCTAGATCTAGTGTGAGGCCTATTGAAAGGCAGTATTACTTCTGATTAGGACTCTGTTACAGTGGAGTCGCCAAGGTGAGGAATATGCAACTCTCAACCCTTCATGCTCACCTAATTGAAGGGTGAAGATAATGTCGTATCCCAGGGAAAATATTTCTTCATTCATTTCCCCGACAACGGTGCCAAAAAAATGTTGTAGCTCCTAGAGACAACCTTGAGTTTCAAAATACAAGTGCCTAGGACATCTTAAAATCAAAGGTTAAATGTGGGAAATTGTACAAATTCCTATGACAGAATATGGGTCAAGAGAATAATGGTTTTGGTGGGTCAATAATAGAGAAGACCATTTGAGCCTGATTCATGTGAATTCCCAAAACAGTGAGAGGGCTCAAGAGGCTGTGAGGCTGATGGATTTTAGTTGGTCCAAGTATAAAACAACAAGCAAAAGATTTAAAATGTGCATAGGCGATGAGGAAGAATGGAGAACGAATCCACAAGAGACAGACTTAAGAGATTTAATAATATGTCCCCTAGTGACCACGAAGGAAGCGGATATGAATGAGATATGGGCAAAAACAAAGGTTCGTAGAGCACAAATTAAGGGAGTGCAGCAAGTTTAATACATGAGTGTTAACACCTAAGCATTATACAAACGTGAATTCATGAATAAAATTGTAGACTACCAGCAGCTACATTACACGGACCTTCAAAGCAGCATAGTATGACAGATGATTATACATAAAAAGAGATTACTGATAACATACATACTACTCATTGCTCCATCTGGAATCCAAATAACAGCGTTGTATTATATTAAGTTCAAACAACTCTCCCAAATATGTATCTTAGAGCACAAGGAGCACAACCATACAAAATTACAGAAAAATTCTTCCAAAATTTCAAAACCTTTTCTTCATCTTAGAATTCCCTACATATAGAGTTCTCTCTGGAGGGTCTACGGTACTTGATCATTTATGATCGACCATATCTATGAAATCAAAACATGCTACCTAACTTGAAGAGCGCACATTGATAAATTACTTCTGTACTGAGAGAATTAAAACATGAATGGGGTGAAATCGAGATTTCACCAGTGAAATCATCAAAACCTAAAATTAAGAAATCGTAAGTCTCGCACCAGGAGAAGAATGAAGGGGAGGAATAGCTAATTCCTCAACATGGAAAACATTTTATTATTATGTTTCAATTGTTTCGGTCGTAGAAAACAACCTACCTATTCTTTATTCATTCATCGAATGATAAATTACTACAAGTGAAGGAGATATACGATTGAAATGACGGAAGATCCAATATTTCATAATTGTATCTAAGATGACTATAAATTTTTCAATTAAACCAAAAACAGAAATTACACGGTCGCCCATCGAGGCTAATAATTGGAGCCTTCAAGATGGTATGGCGAGGATCGGTCGTAGGTGTACGGGCTGACTATCATTTTACGATTTTGTCTATTGCCTGCAGACCTCCACTCCCTCAGTCTGGTGATTTCCACTTAATCCATTATGAAGAGTTTGATTGTACTGATTGCACCTGGTTCTTTAGCAGAGATCTCCTAAGAATACCGCATAAGCCACAACTGTATGTTCTGCCTCAAAATCCCATATGGTGTTTTGAATTGCAAAAATGAGAGCTGAATTTCGAAGGGGGGGGGGGGTCTCAAGTGGTAAGCAGTATCGGAGAAGGGGGATGTGAAATGATGAGAGGACGACACATGGAGGAGTGGGCGGTAATGGATACCACCCATTTCATACCCCTTCCCCATGGTTAAAGTTCGAAAGCTGCAAGGGGTGTGAAATGTAACAAGGACCATCATATGCATTGGGGTGATTGGAGATGGAGGAAAGGTGGACGACGGTGAGGAGAGTATTATGGCGGGGCCGAACCACTGCCCATAGATAACAAATCTTTACCATAAAGCTGTAAATGTAAACTCTAAAATGTGTGATGTGCGAATTGCGGGGAGGAGGTAAGTTATGTGGAGGGAAGGTGGGATTGGACCACATCGCAAGTTAAACAAAATATGTTGCGGGCACTTCAAAGGTAAATTCAAACAAATGTGATGCGATATATCGCAAATCGGCCATCACAAGTTTTAATTTTTGGTTGCGATGTTAAAGGTTATAATATGTAGTTTGCGATGGAGGGTGGGGAGAAAAGGGTGACATGTAGGAAGGTGGGACCTACCACTGCCCGCGGATCACAACTATTAACACTAAACAATGGAGGTAAAATTTAAAGGAGAGGAATTTTGGCCTTCCTTGACTACGCAAGTATCATGGAAAATCCAATGGGTGTTTGGTTGCATGGGTGCAACCCAATAATCCTACAACCAATAGAAAAATTCCCTTTCACCTAGATCTCAACTGGGTCTCCACTGGATCTGACATGCATGCAGCTAATAATAGTAAATCCTCAGTTGCATGTGAGATCAATGATTGTGAATTAATTAATATTTAATTCACTTGATCTCTCACTAGTGTATCAAGAAGTTATAACTAGCACAACTGATTTTAACTCACTTAACTGAGTTAAACTGATTACAACCTGCATTAACTATTGCACCACTGCACTTTGAACTCTGTTAAAACTAGAATTACTGTGCATGCCTCACCAACTACCTCTAACATGAAATCTACTATCTAGCTGAGTTTATCACTCTCAATTAACTATTAAAAGTAAGAGGTCTTTGCCAGGGCTGTCCCCTGTCTCCTCTTTTGTTTTTATTGTTTGCGGAAGGCTTGAGCAGGGCCCTCAAGGTTACCAAGAGACAAGGTTCTTTGATGGGTATACAGGTTGCTCCAAATCTTTTCATTACACATCTACTGTTTGTTGATGATGTATTAATTTTCTGTTCTGGTTCGGCGAGAGATGTGAATACTATTAGGGAGATTTTGGACCTGTTTTCCAAGGCCACAGGAATGGAAGTGAATGCTGAAAAGTCTAAAATTTCTACTCGTTGATTGAGGGAAGAGGAGAGGCTCAAATTTATGCAGATCTTTCCTTATATTTCTGTCGGTTTGAATGATGGGCTGAAATATCTGGGGTTCCATCTGAAACCAAATGATTATAGGAAACAAGATTGGAGGTGGCTGCTGGAAAAATTGGCAAAAGATTAAGAGGTTGGAGTCATAAGTGGCTTTCTAGAGCTTGGAGATTGATTTTAGTGAAGTCTGTTTTGGAGGTTGTTCCGGTGTATTGGATGTCTCTTTCTTGGATTCTGAAAGGTATTTGGAGGCTGCCTGGCTGATCTACTTCAGATTCCTGTGGAGTGGGAAGAAGGATTCTATGGTGTCCCCTTGGGTTCGATGGGAGAAAATAGTTGTGCCAAAAGGGATGGGAGTTTGGGGTCTGAAATATCTTTCTCTTTGCTCAGTCCCTTGCTGCTAAGGGTGGATGGAGGCTCATAAATACAGATAATCTTTGGACCCAAGTGATTTCCCAAAAATACATTGCTCCTTTTTCCATTATGGATTGGATTAGGAATCCTAGGAAGTCATTTATGGGTGGGTCGGTGATTTGGAAGGCTTTGGTTAAATCCTTCCATGTTTTGGAATCAAATCTGGTTTGGAATGTGGGTAGTGCATTAGAGGAATTTTGAGGTCTAAAATGGGCCTCCTAAGGAAATAATAAAATAATAGTCAAACCAATAAAATAATATTTATGAATTTAAAATTCACTTTTTGTAGCACAATCTATGTAACCATAGTTAAATTCAATTCAAAAGTTGTACCAAAATAAAATTAATAAAAAAATTGTATTGATGTGACTATAAATAAGAATGATCTTTTCAAGAAAAATTCATTATCATTGAACAACTAATGCATTAGTCCTTTGTACTTAAATAACTTAAAATAAAATATAAATATAAATTTATAAATTATTAATTATATTAGTTGCTATTAATTAAAATTTATATTATTTAAATTGTATAATAACATGTAATTAATACAGTATATAAATATAATATAATATAATATAATAAATGTATAGGGATATGTATTGTTTCTTTCAAGAAATATGAAATGACAATAATATATTTTTATTCAAAAAGTGTGAAATGACATTTATTATGAGTACTTTACTTTGACTTTAAAAGTGCTTAAAGCACTACCATGGTTAACCATGAGTTTTTATCCACCATTGAGAATGTGGCAAGTAAGTACCTTTAACTCAAGCAATGCCACCTCAACCATTAGGGATGATGTCATCCCCTAAAATGTGATTGATTCTCATAAAGTGATTTTTTATTGTACATTTTCCTTAGGAGGCCCATTTTAGACCTCAAAATTCCCGTAATGGGTAGGAAGCTCCATGTTGGTGAGGATCCTTGGATGGGTAGTGTGCGACAACACCTTCTTCCGAGGAAAACTATTGAGGCTTTGAGGCAGAGGGGAATTACCTTTCTTTCTCAATTTGCTGATCCGGTTCAAAGAAGGCCTGGGCTTCAGTCTTGGCTTTTGGCCTCAACTTTTGGGTTGGATGCTCATGATGAGAGGGAGTTGGATATTTACATCTGAACCTTAAAACATGCTCCAATTTTACTTCGGGAGAGGGAGGATAGGATTTCCTGGGATTATGATCCTTCGGGGACCTACTCTCCTCGGGCTGGCTACTTAAAACTGAGTGTTGGGGTAATTTTGGGGGAAGAGAGCTGGTGGTGGAAGAAGATTTGGAAGCTCAGTTGTCCTCCCAAGACACGCCTCTTTATGTGGTGTGTCTTAGAGAATAAAGTCCCAACCTGGGACAATCTACAACATAAGTGCTTTCAGGGTCCTGGCTGGTGTATTCTCTGCAAATCTGATGAGGAATCTGTCAACCACCTCTTCCTCAACTGTTATTTCATGAAAGGGGTATGGTTGGAATGCTCTAGACTATTGGGCCTTCCATGTAGATGGGAGGGCTTATCAGTTTCTCAAGCATGGGACTCGTGGTGGGTGTCCTGGGCTAAGCATAAACTAAAAGCTCTGCCTCTTCTAGTCATTTGGGGGTGTTGGCTGGCTCAAAATCGACTACTTTTTGAGGAGGTTGTAAGCACCCCGGAGGTCATTGGTGCAATGACTATCAGTTTACACTCTGCTCTTCCTTATCATATCTGTGCTGCTAAGCAGAGGGAGCTTATGGTTGTGAAGATTGATAGGAGGACCCCTTGGGGTTTTTTTGATGGGGCAGCGCAGCAAAATTTTTGTGGAGGAGGGGCTCTGCTTTACCTTTCAGTCTCTCATTTTTTCGAGATCTCAGTTGGGTTTGGGGAGGGCTCTAATAACCTTTCTGAATTACTGAGCCTCAAGCTCCTACTGGTGTTTGCTGCGGAGAAAGGGTGCAGGAAGTTAAACTTCTTTGGGGACTCCATGAATGTGATAAACTGGATAACTGGTATCCAGCAGTGCAGAGTTCTACAACTTCAAAATCTGTTACTCTCCATTCGGGAGCTCCTTTTATCCTTTGATTCTTACTCTTGTCAGCATATCTATAGAGAAAATAATGTAGAGGCAGATCAGGCTTCAAAGATGGGGCTTAGGCAGGCTGTGGGTATCTGGAAGGTTCGAAAGCACAAGGATGGTGTAATTTGAGAGTATGTACATCCGTCCTTATTCGATTGAGATGTCTCTGTATTATTCAATTGGTCGGGAAACTTACTTTCACGGGTAGCCTCTCTCCTGGCGGTGATGGGGATTATATCTTCTATCAGATTTATTGATTATGGATCTAAATGCTGCGATTTTGGTTTTTACTCTTTGTTGTGCTGCTGTTGAGGGCTGGAATTATCAACCTTCGGAAATTTGGTTTTGATTTTCCCCTGGGAGGTGGAGCGTTTAAAGAACACAGCTGCGGAATAGGCACTTCTTTTCTGCGTATTGACTTGTCTGGCATTTTTTTTGATTGGGATGTGTTTCTGGTTTAGTCTTAGTGGTAGCTTTTGGTGATCACTGTGCAACTTTCCATGGAAATTTTTTCTTACTTCTTCGGAATGCAAATAGTTGATAGCAGTAGGACTGATAGTAAAGGAATATTAGTTTTTTTTTGTTTGGTCTGGAGTTGAAACCTGAACAGGTTTTACACATGTTATTTCTTGCGATGGTATTTTTTAAAATTTACCCTCTGGGTTGTAAACAAACTATCTGGTTCGGCTGATTGATCATAGTTTTGTGCTACCTATGTAATTTTGTACTCACCTGCAGTAATAAAATTATGCTTTTTTTCTCGGAAAAAAATAAATAAATAAAAATAAATAAATAAAAAATATAAATAAAAAAGTTGAGAATAGATTACAGTTTATTGTCCATCTTAATTAAGGGATAACTAAAATATACATGCACCAAAAATATCACCGTGGGCCCCACCCTAGTGTAGGTGCTTAATGCACTAGGCCTAGGTACTGAAATTTTCTTGTTGAATTTCAACATTTTGTGGAGGCCTCAAAATTTGAAAATATTTGCATATTTGGATTCAGAGTTATTTCTACACAAACTTTTGACTATTAGCACTCAAGAAATAGATATTTTGACAGGTGGAAATGGAAAAAAAAAAAACCATTCAAAAACCACCTTTCTGCCTCCTTTTTTAGCCTTTAGCTACGCTTTTTGAGCAGTCTTGGGAGATTTCATTTTTTAGGAGCTTCACTCAACCATTTTCAGAGTTTGAGCACATTTCAGACAACTAGACTGGAAGAGATTTCCAATGAGCCATCTTGGGCCCAATTTGGACTTTGGGAAGTCACTCACAAATGGTTTTGAAGGCCCACACTGCACTTTTCACCAAGCATGATGTACTTTTTCCAAGCAAGCTACGCTCTTTGTAGTTCACTGATTTTTTCAGAATTTTCCATTTCTATCAGTTGATTGATGGATTCCAAGGATATTTACTAATGTAATGGTGAAATGTAAAATTAATTTTGTCATAAATAGTTAATAGGGGTAGATACATCAATTAAATATGTAATTTTGGTCAAAGTGAATCAGCTTCATGAATGATAGGGATGAGTTGGCTAACCTCCCTACTCACTAGGATTCCAATTGAGAACTTTGGCGATCAGCTCCATAAGTCAGGGATTTGACCCCTAAAAGTGGGAGAAGTATTTTTTGGTCTATATCTTTCATTTCCTTTCTCATTTCAAGGGTTGGATGTTGTAGAATTTGATCATTGAACACTACTGTAATCGGATTTTTGCCAAGAAATAACAGACTGAGTTGCAGCTATTTTGATGGGATTATTGTGGTAATTTGTTTTAAAATTGTTTCTTCTTATGTTTGCAAATGTTTGAATGTATTTTTATTTCCATATTCATGCCATCTCTGAATGTAATTGATTCCTAATTCAGAAAGACAGAATTCATTAGCTTATGCTCTGTTTTGGAGGAATAGTTACAGTTTTGTTTCATATTCTTCTAATTGAAAATAATTCATGTTTCCAATGCTCTTTTCTAAAACCCTAGCAGTCTAAACCACTCCATCAAGATTCCTTAATGTGTTAAAGTTCTTACCTACCTTGCCCCATCATATCTTTGCAATTTTTTCTCCTTATTTTCCCTGACCTATTCACCATACAGCACCTCAAAATGAATCAACCAAAACTTAGAGCTACTATACCTAGCCTAAAATCTCATTGATAAAGTCATCTTGGCCATGATATTGTGGAGAGAGCCCTCCCCTGCCTAGTAGGGTTAGCTACTTGGAAAAATATTGGTCTGTGGTTACCTTTGTTGGTCTCTTCTCAGCCTCGGAGATCTGGTGGAGTGATGACACGAACTGGTGACCACAGTTTCTATTCCTAGGTATCACATAGGTGACTGTGGGGGGAAATACCTGTGGTACCTGAGGCAGACGTTGCATCACATCATTATTAATTCTGGAGGGATCCCTTGCAAAACTTGGGTACTTGCACCGACAAAGGCTTTTGTTTGGAGGTCAGCGTAACGGTTTCTATTACCTTCGCTAGTAGGCCTAGGGCGTAATTACCGCAGACTATTTTCGGAAGGTCCTTATTTTCACTTTCTTGTATTTTGGTGTCTGGTCATAATAACCCAGAGTGGAAATACCTGAAGGCTGCTTGATTTCAGAATCTTAGGGAAATTTTGTAGAGAGTGATCTTTGCTCCTAGACTGCTATAGATTTGTAATTTTTTGAGTCTGTATAAGTTAACATAATAATTAAAATTGGGCAACCGATCGGTTCGTTGATCAAGGAGGCTTCGTGGGCTTTCTCCTTCGAATGTCGAGCCTTTTTCTAGAAGGCGAGGAGCGATTATTCTGGCGATTTCCAATTAGTAGCAGTAAACGCATCAGAGAGTGATCCTCCTCTTGGGGAAATTATTTCTGAGGGTATTCCTAGTGCTAGACACAATTTAGAGAGGAGTAATCCTCTCCTTTCTCAGGTCCTTTTTCCGGTAGAAGAAGTTTAGGTTGAAGAAATCCTTGAACCTCCAGTTACTCCTTCCTCTCCTCTTCCTGCTAGTTTTCCAGACATTTTATTATACGTTGGGTCCCTGTTTCATAGACTGGCCAACCCTCATATTTCTCCTTCTTTTATTTTGATGGCCACTGTTGGGAACACAGCTTCAGCTATGAGTACTTCAAGTGTGCACACTCCTCTTTCGACAGAAGGAGGAGGTAATATTGCTATATCAACCATCACTCCTAGTACTGCAATTTTTGGCTCTACCTCCATTATTTCTACGAGTGGGGGCACCAAATATTTTTCTTCCCATAATGGTCCCTTTTCATATGGGATGCCTTCTAGTGCAATTCCCTCAGTTTCTTTCACTACTACATCTGTTGTCTCCACGCCCATGTATTCTATGGCTATTGGGTCAGCTTATTTTCAGTGTTTTCCCTTCGCAGGTGGTCATATTCCTCATTTGAACCCTTCCTTAGGTTATTTTCCTTTTTCCACGCAAGGTCAAGGTTTTAATCCTTTTCTAGGAGGTCAAAGTTCTAATGTGTTTCAAGGCTCGAACCCTTCTTTCAATGAGTTAGGAACTATTAATCAGTTCATGTATGATCAACAAGGTAATGTTCCTTTCTGCTTCATAGGTGCTTCTCAGGGTTTCTCTCCTTTTTCTAATGCATGGAACCCTTACCAAGGGGTATCATCTTCGTTTAATACTTCAATTGGGGGAACGTTCCTGTTTATGGTAACCCTGTGGTGGGAGGAGATCCTACTCCGAGTTTCTCTGGACCAAAAGGTTTTTCTTATGGTCAATATTCTTCTACAAACAATCTGTGGCAGCCTGGTGCCTCAGCAAATCTAGGTTATTATTTTCAGAATGTTGGGAATCCTTAGCCTGGTGGATGGAATTCTCAGGGTCTTCCACTCTTACTATTCCTGGAAACCCTCATTTTTCCAGATCTATCGAAGTTGACTAATAATCCTATCCGATATAGCCTGGGTTGGCCTCTGATTCCTTCCAAACTTCCATCAAATATTTTGAAATTTGAAGGGAATACTGGTGAGGATCTAGTCGACCATGTTACCACTTTCCATTTATGGTGCTCATCGAACTCCCTCATTGATGATTCAATTAGGTTGAGATTATTTCAATGCACCTTAAATGGAAACGATGTTAAATGGTACATTGAGCTTACGAGGAACACTTTTTCTTCGTTTTGTGAGTTGGCTACCATATTTTTTAATCATTTTCAGTTGCCTATTCATTATGATGTTGAAACTGAGATTCTGGCCAATTTCCAGAAAGATAAGGCAACACACATTTCTGACCATATTCAAGAATGGAGGAGAAGGAAGAGGCTCATAAATCCTATATTCCCAATGAATTCCTTCTCGAATGGTTCCTCAAATATTTATAGCCAAAAATCTCAAAGGGTGTATCTCTTTCAGGGGTATTCATTGAGGAGCAAGGTATCTTTAGAGCCCAGCAATTGGAACTGATCTATTCTCAGTATGGGATTCTTAAGAATATCTTGTCTGATGCTCCTCATTTCAAGATAGATTTAGCCAAACCAAAGTCATTTCCCCATGTTGACGGGCTTGTTGGTTTGATTGATAGTAATACGGATAAAATTTTGAATCAATTGCAGCAGTTGTCTCTACAATATGCTCCTTTGATTTAGGGTACGACGTCAGTGTCTACCCCTTCCCAGCCCTTAATGATTAATGTTTTTAAATCCTATAACCCCAAAGGAAATTAACAATATGATGGGAAGAAGAAGGGATGGAATAATAATAAGGATAACAATGGGAAGGGTAATGGAAAAAAATCCAACGATAATGTTGGAGAGAGTAAGAGAGAGTCGAAGAATAAATTCAAGTTTCCTTACAAGTTATGCACTGGATACCATCTCCCTCATCTCTTCCCTAAGATTCAGGATGCTCAGTGCTTGTTAGCTCAGCAGGGTTCCTCTAGTTCCCAGGTTGTCCTGACTTACCCTTTTCCCCAATGGAATCAGATGCTTGCTGGCACGAATGCAAATATTGGAGCTCCCAAAGGGGGCAACCAGGAGGGGAAAACTTCTAAAAATGTATATATGGTGAGTGCTGATGTTGATGTTGCCACGAGATCACGTGATTATCGTGAATCTGAATCTTCGAAGGCTAAGGTTGATCCTGATACTTTTGAGCCACTCCATATTGAGAGGCTCACATTTGAGCCTATACCTCACATGCCAAAACGTTCAACAATCAACCCTAATGCCAAGGCAACTCAGAACTACTCCATTGTAGAAGATTTGGCTTAGATTCCTTGTGCTATGTCTGTGTTGGAGGTACTCCAACCATGCTTAGCACAAAGGAGTGTGCTTCTCATTATGATCGGAGCGATAGATCCAAATAACTCTTTTATGATCACATTTGATATGTCAAATCTTAATAAGAGGCTTCCTCATCATATGGCTTTTCAGATCAAATCTACATATCTGAAAATCAAAATTTTTCGAACGATAGTCGATGAAGGAGCTTCCACATGTGTCATGTCTATCTCATGTTGGAAATTTATTGGATCTCCTTGAGTCGTTCCTTCACCTACTCTCCTGAATACATTTGATGGTCATTCTCACGGGCCACATGGCATTGTTCCGTCTTTGCCCATCTGTGTTGGGGGAAAAGTTGTCAATATCATAGTAGAAATAGTTGATGCCAATTTGGACTACAATATAATATTGGGACAAAATTGGATTTACGAGATGGATACCATTGTTTCATCATTATTTCACATCCCATGTTTTCCCCATGAAGGGAGAATTTTTATTGTTGATCAGATGGACTATTCTCTGATAGATCCTAATGCATCTTCTAACTCTACTATTCCCTTGGTGAATGATTCCAAGAAACCTATGGAGAATATAGGAATCAGTATGTATACCTCGTTGATGGGTACCTTTGATCTTTCACCTCCTTCTGTTCATATCAATGCTATTTCATCCTCCAAGGCTCCTACTCGAAGAGAGTTCTTCCAAACTCATTATTTTTTGAATCCTTGGACCTTGCCCTATCATACGACCACATTAGAAGAAGGGAAAGTGGGTGTAATGGCATACCCTATATCTGCAGTAGAAATTTCTTATCAGTCTATTTTTTATTCTGTAGATTCCGATCTAGTTTCTCTTTGACCGAAGGATTTGGATGGAGATGTGGCTTCGGCTTGGACACTTAACTTATCTTCTTCTTTGGACTGCCTCGATACTGTTATACCATCTAAGGAGGAAATCCTAGAGGCAATGATAGGTGTGGATAGACCATGGGATGATTTTCATCATCGGTCATATTTTCTACCATATTTGCATGAGATTGAGTCTATATTTTCTATCCATGTGTCATCTGGTCATGTTCACCCAATCCCGAACCCTTTGGATCCAACACATATTTTTTTCAAAGCAAATATGGTTTTTATTTTGGAAACGATTCTGATGAAAATTTCCATGAATCCCAATGTTATAGAGAATTTTTTCATCGAAGCTGAGTGTTCCTCTTAATATATTTAGATCTATACTGATCTCTTTAAAGAGTTTAGTGATGTGTTCGATTGGTCTTATGAGGAAATGCCTAGAATTTATCCATCTATTGTCTAGCATGAGATCAATACTTAAGAGAATTCTAATCCTATACGATAGAATCTTCAACTGGTCAATCCTAGGAAAGTCATACCTATCAAGGCCGAGGTTGAGAAGCTGCTTAAGGCGGGATTCATATACCACGTTCCTTTGACTGAATGGAATTCGAATCCAGTTCCTGTGGACAAGAAAAAAGGAACGATCCATGTCTGTATTGACTTCATATATTTGAATAAGGCATGTCTGAAAGATAATTACCCCACACCATTTATTGATCAGATTATTGATGAGTGTGCAGGGAATGAGATTTTCTCCTTCATGGACGGTTTCTTGGGATATAATCAGATTACCATCCGTCCTAAAGATCAACACAAGACTACTTTTATTTACCCCTGGGGTATGTTTTCATACAAGAAGATGCCTTTTGATCTTAAAAATTATGGAGCTACTCTTTGGTCAATTTAGTGTGTCCTAAATTTCTGCATTAATTTGTCAATCCGGGATTCGTAAGCTGACGAAGTGTGGCGCACTATATGTGCAAGATAACCTATCTCTTACTTTTTGTCATTTTTGGGTTTTTATTTATCTTGGTTGGTTTCCTAATGTGAGATGGAAATTCTAAAAGACAAGTATGGATATAAATGTTCAAGGCAATAATGTCCTTTATAATGATTTTCCAAACTTCAAACTTCAAAAGGATTTTAAAGCATACAATGACAAAATTAATTCCTAAAGGAAAATGAAAATGTGCCACTATACTTAGTCAAACAAACAGTGAACTATTGATCATGAAACCCATTACCCTTGCTGCTGTCTAAACACAAAAGAAATTGTACTCAAAGAAATCCAAAGATTGCAAGCAAAGTAAATCTAAGATCAAATTACATCAACTCATATTCTGACCCCTCACCATTAGTCTCACTATGGCTTTCGGAGGTAATCATAAACAACTTGAGTAATCTGATGTCTAATTTGTAGAAAAATAAACTAATATCAAATTACACACTCATACTTCAATCCCTCACCATTAGTCTCGCTATGGCTTTCGAAGGTAACTGATAATGACATGAGAAATTTAATATCTAACTTGCAGAAAAATAAACTAATATCAAACTACACACTCATACTTCAATCCCTCACCATTAGTCTCGCTATGGCTTTAGGAGGTAACTGATAATGACATGAGAAATTTAATATCTAACTTGCAGAAAAATAAACTAATATCAAACTACACACTCATACTTCAATCCCTCACCATTAGTCTCGCTATGGCTTTCGGAGGTAACTGATAATGACATGAGAAGTTTAATATCTAATCTAACTAGTAAAGCAAATGTTCAAAACTGAAATGAATAAAACAGTGCTGGAATTAAAAACTAAGAAAAAGAAATCAGCAGAAGGACAAGATTGATTCCATGTCATTAGTCATTGTAAACTATGTGCAAATGCCCGGGCTGCCTACTGTAATCTGGAACAAAGACACTGATCAGTTAACAACAATATAAAGCATAAAAGATTATGGACATAAGTAAAACGTAAAGCATGAAAGATTATGGACAAAGATGAAACGTAAATACCATGAAAGATGTAATATATATACATGTGAATGACTATGGCACAATGAACGTAAGGAAATGAAGCATGAAACTATACAGTAATACACAAAACCTCGGCGTGTGCAGGGGCCCTCTGCACAATCCTCGGGAAGCAGCTATCAAACACGAATTATGCTTATGAACAGAGTCTTCTCATATATTTAAAACATAGTCATAACAAAGAAATAATGTCACGGCACAGTGGGCTTTCTTGACAGCCAAAATTACATTACACCAGCTAGCTCCTATGCGTATGAGAACGCATTATTTATAACAGAGAATGTCATAACTAATTCCCTACATTCTGCGCTAATACAAGACACGTGAACCACCACATCCAGAAATCTAGCATTATGGCTGCCGTGAAGATTAAATCTATGGAGAGTGGTCGTTGGATTCAGCTTATGGAGCCGTTTACAGGTGTTGATATGTCTCCCGTGATTTAGAAATGGTCACGCAAGTCTTCACGTGGTGAAAAACAGAGTTTTGTTACCGTGGGACTCTTCGGTTGACCACCGCTTGACTACCTTTGACCATAGCCTTCTTAGGTGAATTCGACTGAGCCAATAGGACTCGATCCATGTCCATGTCATTTCCAACTTGCCCATGTGGCTCAATTTTCCTGAAGACACCTGCAATATAGACTTTAACAAAATGGCTACGGAAAGTTGAAGCAGCTGCAGAAAGTGACAAGATTCCGCAGCTCAATGAGAAAAAATCTAATTCAAACAGCAGACACAAAACATAGTTAAAAACCACTTTAAATTCTCTTTTATGATTAATATGCAATGATATTGATGGCTTAGGAGGTCCAGGTAAATGGAAAAAGTCTAGAAAGGTGTATAGGAAAGATGCAGATTTGAGACTCAACATACCCCCACTGTGAAGGTGTTGCATGTCCCCATGCAACCAAAATTTTGATCATCCTTCTTCAATTCATATGCTCTTATACCTCTGCTAGTACATCCAGTCCTCTTCTCCTCTTCCTTGGTGCTGATAACATCCTGGGCTTCTTCATCAAGCATTTGTATTTGAGATTAATTAGTGCTCTACTTATCTTCTGACATTTCTTCTTCAGTTTCCTATTCTTTTTCTGCCACAGTCCCAGATGTAGCATAGTGTTGTCATGAATAATCTTGTCCAATCTGTTTTTCTCCTTTAATGTTTCATTTTCATTTTTAATATGTCTATTTAAAACCTCCAACTCAAAGACTTCTTGTTTCAATGATTGGACCAGAGCTTCTTGTGTTGTGTGAGGCTAAGTGGATGAAGTGCTGGGACCCGTGGCTGTTATTTCTAAAGATTCTATGTATTCATACACTTCTTGCTACTTTGGATCTATCTCGGGTGTCGTTTTCCTTGGGCTGTCCCCAAAATGCTGTGGAGGAGAATTGACTTCAAAATCTGGCTGAAAAGGGCTCATGTCAACGTCTTGAGGACTAGCTTCAACGTTTGACTGAGAATGAGGTGGACTATGTTCAACGTTTGGCTGAGAATGAGATGGACTATGGCTAGCTGGAGTTTGTTCAGGTGTTACTTCTCCCAAATCAATAAAATGAGGTCCTTTTGTTTGTTCTTTTCTCCACTTTCCTTTAAGCCTGCTGCTTCTTCTTACATACTGTGGACTACTGTATTTTTCCCTCTGTTTTTCTTTTCCTTTCTTTTTGGCCATAGTTGACTGTTCCTGAAGGTGAACTAGTCTCTCAGACAATACTTGATGGTCTTCTTCTGAGGAAGGGGTTTGATGCACAGCCTCAATGCTTCTTTTCTCTTTTGATTTTATTGGCTTTTTATCCTCAGTCTTTTCCTTCCTCCTTTTAGATAGTCTTTCTTCTCTACTAGTTCTTTCAACTGTGTTAGTAGGAGTGCTTTGATTTTTATCATCTGTTCTCTTTCTTCTACTTCTCTTTGGTATATTGCCTTCAGGGGTTTCTTGGGGTTCTTCAAAGAAATTTCTAATTAAAAATTGCCCCCAGGTGTCCTTTTTCTCTTTTAATTGTTTTTCTATCAAGATTTTCACAAGACCATGGTGATACAAATGTGGTTCTACGTCCCCCAGATGCTTTTGGACGGTTACAGACATCTTTTTCAAACTATTTAGTAAAAATTATGGCAGATTGAGGGTCTGGTTTTCTAGGAAATTCATCAACAGTCGGGTATGATACATGTACATTGACCCAAAACGTCCCTCACAGGTGATAAATTTTTGAATAACTAACAGTAAACTGGCCCACTCTTCTTTTAAAGCATGAACAGGAATTCCCTTTTTGAAAATGGTGACATCCATACCTGGGTTACGTAGGATTACTCTCCAGGCTTCCTCACCAATGCTCTTGTTCTTGAACCAGTGTTCTCCTTATTGAGGGAGTTTTGTAGCAGCTGCTATGGATGCCTCAGTCACCATAAATTTGAGGTCCCCAATCTCCACCTCCAAACCGTTGAAATACCTTGCAAAAGCTTTTGTTACCTCCTTATTATAGCCTTTAAACTTTTGAATAAACCGAAGCCACTTTGCCTTTTTCAATATATCTTTGACTTGCGAGTATCCTTCCATAAATTTGGGTCCCTCTGGTTCTGTTATCAAAAACTGACCCATCCTTCCTTCTGTACTTTAAAACTTGTCTACGTGAGGAGGGTTTAACGGACGTAAGACGGCTGGATTAGTGGAAATGAGCAGGGTTTATGAAGGAGACCAGTGACTGTGAGCGGATATCAGAGAATAGGTACATGGAATGAAGTGGAACAGAGAACAAAATAGGGTGAAAGCTTCTATGAACACGGTGGAAATGTAGCCGTGAGGTCAATAGAACAGTAGGGGGAGTAAAGTGCATTCGGCAGTATTTAAAATTGGGTGGCTGCAGAGTAGACGCAAGCACGTTTATAAAATGGCTACGGATTTTGTGCAGCTAAGAGAAGCCGTAGTCAAATCAACCACGTTTCTTAACTACAGGTGGAGTATCAACGTATAGCTGAACACTAGTGAAGACCGGAGGCTTGATTATGAGGCCGTTTAGAAATGAATGCAAGGATTGTGGGGGAATAGTATAGAGATCGTGGGATAGCTACGGAGTTATCAACGCAATCATTGCATATAATGGAGCTATGGTTTATAACTATGTAAAAATGTGCTTGAAATGCCATTTGAAATAAACTATTACTCATACCTTGGAATTCTTGCCATTTTTCATTGGTCTTCAATCAATTGCTCCTCATTGATGTCTTTGAGTGCCCCATGTCTTCATAATATGTCTTCATACCTGCATTTGATTTCATGATTGTTGAACTAACATCTGACTGTAAATTTTTGAAAAACAGAGTGGTGGCTGCAGAAACTGCTTCTGGCTGCGGAAACTGGTGTCAGCTGCGGAAACTGACATAGTAATTATTTGGGTGAATGGAGATGGATAGATGATAACTGACTGAATGAAAATGGTCATGAAAGAAAATTTTATTGATGAAATGAAATGAAATAGATGAAATGGAGTGAAGTGAAATGAAGTGGAGTGGAATGAAGTGGAATGAAATGGAGTGAGTTGTCATAAAACTTGTGAAATGAGAAAGAGAAAAAAAAAAAAAAATTGGAAAATATAGGGTGTCAGGTATCCCTGATTTTCACCCTACATTTTATGTATAAGACTGCCAATCAGTGATTGGTTTTCAAGCTTATACAATTTTATTTTTTTATTTTTTATTTTTATTTTTTTAACTAAAAAGAACAAAGGCTAGGCTGGTGGAGAAGAATTCTTCTTCACCAGCCTTATTGCAGAATTATCTTGAAACATTTTGACAAATTCCTCTTTTGAGAGTGGCTTATGATAGATCTTTATTATGTGGCCATTCACAATAAGAGGAGTTTGAAATTCATCAATGGTCTTGATTCTTACCGCTCCATTGCTAAAGATCTTGTCAATCTCATATGGCCCAAGCCAATGAGTCTGAAATTTTCCTTTGAAATCTTTAAACTTTGAATCAAATAGCAATGCCCAATCTCCTTCTTGAAACTTCTTCTCTTTGATGTATTTTCCATGCCATTTAGCTCTTTGATATTGAACTAGATCATTTCTTAGAATTTCCTCTTGTCTGATCTCATCTAGCTCATTCAACTGCTCCATTCTATGCTTTTGGGATTCTGATAGATCCATCCCCAACTGAACTGCTATCTTGAAGGTTTTGACTTGGAACTCAATGGGAAGCAGGACTTCTTTCCCATAAACAAGTTCATAGGGAGAATTTCCTGTTGTATTTCTCCATGTAGTTCTGTAGGCCCACAAGGCTTCAGAAAGCCTTTCTGCCCAATCTCTTCTGTGTAGATGAACAGTTTTGGTGATGATACTTTTGAGAACTTTGTTTGTAGACTCCACTTGACCATTTGCTTGCGGATGGTAAGGAGTAGATTTTCCGTGCTTGATTTTGTATTCTTCCATCAGTTTCTCCACCAGATTGGATGTGAATTGGCTTCCCTGATCTGTCACAATTTCTCTTGGAACACCAAAACGAGTAAAAATATCCTCATAAAGAAAATTAACAATTGAATTTTCATTAGCAGACACAAATGCTTTGGCTTCTACCCATTTAGTAACATAATCAGTACAAACCAATATATACTTCTTTTGCTTAGATGGTGGATTAATAGGTCCAATGAAATCTAAAGCCCATTTTTCAAAGGGTTCGATGAGTACCTATGGTTGCAATGGCATTTCATTTGAAAGGGTAGGTTTCCCTACTCTTTGGCAGCTGTCACACCTTTTGACATATTGTTTTGCATCTTTGAAGAGGGAAGGCCAATAATATCCTAAAGAGAGGATTTTATAGGCTATCCTTTTGTCTGCAAAGTGTCCGCCGCATGGTTCATCATGACATGCCTTAAGAATATCAGGCATTTCATCTTCCCTGACACATCTTCTGATCACAAGATCTGGCCCTTTTTTAAACAATTCGTTAGAAATCCATGAATATTTTGAACTCTCCTGAATAATTTTTCGTTTTTCACTTGGAAATAAATGTGAAGGCAGTTTCCCTGTAACCAAATAGTTAGCAATATCTGCATACCAAGGAGTCTTAATAGTTACTGCAAACAAGTATTCATCAGGAAACTTATCCTCTATAGGAGAATCTTCTTTAAAATTCTGAATCCTAGACAAGAAATCAGCTACTGTATTTTGTTTTCCTGGTCTATCCAACACAGTAATATTGAATTCTTGCAAAAGTAAGAGCCATCTTGTCACTCTGCCATTAGTAATAGGTTTGTTCATTAAATATCTAATTGCAGAATGGTCAGTATGAATAAAAGTTTCATAGCCTGTTATGTAATGTCTAAACTTATTGATTGCATGAACAACGGCTAAAAACTCTTTTTCAGTCACAGTATAGTTCAACTCTGTGGGAGTCAAATTTTTACTGGTATAATAAATGGCATAAGGAACTAAATCTTTTTGACCCAACACGGCTCCTAGAGCTGTATCTGAAGCATCCGTAGAAATATGGAAAGGGAGTTTCCAATTTGGTCCTCTCAAGATAGGTGCTTCAGATATTCTTGTTTTCAAAGTTTCAAAGGTTGATTGACAATCAGGATCCCATTTGAATTCACAGTCTTTTGTAAGCAGTTTGAAGAGTGGAGATGCTATTTTAGTGAAGTTTTCTATAAATATTCTATAGTATCCAGTAAATCCTAGAAAACTTCTAACATATCTTTGACAATTTGGAATAGGCAACTTGGAGATGACTTCAACTTTTGATCTATCAACCTTAATCCCATCTCCTAAAATATGATGCCCCAAAACAATACCTTTAGTAAACATCATAAAGCACTTTTCATGGCTTAATGAAAGGTTTGTTTCTTTACATCTTATAAGGACTTTTTCAAAATTTTCTAATGCCTCTTCAAATGAATTACCATAAACTGTAAAATCATCCTTATAAACCTCTACACAATCATGGATTAGATCAGAAAAAATTCCTAGTACTGCTCTTTGGAATGTTGCGGGTGCATTACATAACCCAAAAGGAAGCACTCGGTAGGAAAAAGTTCCCCATGGACAAGTAAATGTGGTCTTATCTTGATCTTCAGGTGCTACCCGAATTTGATTATAGCCACTAAAACCATCCAAAAATGAAAAGTACTTTTTACCTGCTAATGTATCTAATACCTGATCAATAAAAGGCAAAGGAAAGTGATCCTTCAAATTTGCTTTGTTCAATTCCCTGTAATCAATGCATACCCTCCATTTACCATTCTTTTTAGGTACTATAACCAAAGGAGAAACCCATCGGCTATCTGAAATTGGATAAATGAAGTTTACATTGAGTAGTTTTTGGAGCTCTTCTTTCACTATCTCCCTAAGATTTGGATTCTTCTCTGAGGTTGTATGATTGGTCTACTGTTTTCCTCAATATAGATATGATGGATGCAAGTCTTAGGATCAATACCTTTCATGTCAGTATACTCCCATGCAAATGCAGTAGAATGTTTTTGCAAGATTTTGGTTAGTTCTTCTTGTTGTGACTTGTCCAAATGTTTGTTGATATTCAATGTTTTTCCTGGAAAAATCTCAATAGTAGAACTACCAAACTCTTCCATAGAGTAAAGAGACATTTGTCTTGATGATAAATATTCTATGTCAGATTCCAACTGAAATTGTGTGGGGTCATATTCTGAAGATGTCTCAAAATTTTCTAATGTGTTCGGAATTTGACTATCCTCACTAATTTCAGAAATGGTAAAGACAGGTTGTATAGTGTCCTCATCATCGACCCATTCGTTGTCTCCTACTTCTGTGATTGCTTTTGCTGGAGGATACAAATTGAATTTCTTTGTCGAATTACCATTAGAAATGTACATATCCCCATATCTACAACTAATGAAAGCATCAGCTGTGGCTAGCCAAGGTCTTCCTAAGATAAGTGGGTGTCCTCCTAGATTACTCTTGGGAGTCAAAATCATAAAATCTACTGGATATTCCCAAGAATCTAAGGAGACTGAAATATCTTCTAATACACCATCTGGTTTGATAATTGATCGATCTGCAAGTTGCAGTAAAGTAGGTGTAAAAAGAAGGTTAGGAAGTTTTAGCTGGTCCATAGTCTGTCTACCCATAATGTTGATAGCAGCCCCTAAGTCAATCACTATGTTTGGAATTTCTATCCCATTTATATGTGTCTTGACAATTGGACTTCCTAGATCTACATACTTCTGCATGGTAATTTTTCCCATCATGATATCTGCAATTTTTCCTACCAGGTGGATTCTTCTTGTGTCTTTTAGTTTCCTTCCTGGTCTTTTGAGACTCAACTCCTTTAATGTTTTTGCTAGAATAGGAATCTCTCTAATGGCTTGTAGCAAGGGAATCTTGATACAAACATTCTTTAATTCATCTAGAAAATCATAGTTAGGCAACAAGATTTGTTTTTCCACCCCTTTATCAATTTGTAATCTTTCAGGGAAAGGAGGTGTGGATGAAGATGCAGGTTGCTCAACTATAGGAGTTGTGGGTGTTAAATTTTCTTTCTCTTTTTGAATGTTTTAGTTTTGAAGAGATGCTTCCTCAGAATCCTTATTGGCTTTAAGAGAGTCCTCCTCAGAGGTATCTTGCTCTTGGACATCTATAGAAGGTTTTTCTAAAACTCTACCAGACCTGAGTTGTACATCATTGAGAGGAACAATCATATAGGTAGGAAATTGTTGTCCTTCTATCATGTAATTATTCTGAGGATTTTTATTGTTAGGATTTGGCAATGGCTGAGATGGAAGTTGATTTGTCTTTTGTTGAAATGGAAGCATGAGTTGAGGATTTGGATTTTGTTGAGAAGGTTGTTGTTGTGGAAATGGCAATGAAAGTTTTGGATTTGGGTTTGGAAGTTGTGGAGCTTGTTGATTTTGAAAAGATGGAGGATATTAATAAAATTGAGCAAATCTCCCATAAGGATTTTGCATACCTTGTACCCATAACTGATATGGATTTTGAGGTTGGGGCCAAGGTTGCTGCCAAGGATTCCAATTTGGTGGGGGTTGAGAATTCATAGGGTTGTTAAACCCTTGAGTTTGTTGCCCCTGCCAAGGTCTTCTTGCAACAAAACAGAGAGATTCTACTGAATTTGGATCTTATTGAAAGACAGCTTTGATTCCAGGAATTGAAGGACAATCCTTGGTCTCATGATTCTCTGAGAAAATCATACATGTTTCTACAACTTTTGCATCCAAGGGGAATTCCCTTAAAGCATGTTTCTTCCTACATTTCGGACAAAAGATGGCTAGAGCATCAGTTTCTGCTTTCTGCTTGTTTTGAATTTTAAGGGTGTCTAGTTGTTCACTAAGGTTCCCTAAGATGTCAGTTTTGAATTCATCAATCATATTGCCAATCTTTGCCCTACTTACTGATCCAGTTGCAGATTTGTTTGCCCTGATAAGAGAAGGATCTCTAGGCCCTTTTCCTGTTTTATATTTTCCCCTAGAGAGATGGATACACAGTTTTGTTATGTCACGAAGTGGAAGTTGAGAAATGTCTCCTTTCCCCATCATGTTTAAAATATCTATCCATTCATCTCTGATGGCTTTTAATAGAAGGGCTTTCAAAGTTTCCCCATCTAAGTTGCTCATGTTTGCTCTTTTTAAGTTGTATTGAAATCTTTCAAGTAAATCCTCCAAATTTTCATCTTCTTTTTGCACCATTTTGAATACCTCATCCTTGTGACTGGTGGGCATGCAATAGTCCAGGTATCTATCCAAAAAAATTTGTTTCATATCATTCCAAGTCGTAATAGATTGGGTGGCTAATCCCATGAACCATTTCAAAGCGGCTCCCTTCAATGTTGAAGGAAACAGTTTGAGTTTTTGAGAGTCTTCCATATAGTCATAGGTTCGGCACACAACTTCAAACTCAAACAGAAATGTTTCAGGATCCTCACTTCGCAATCCATAAAAGTTGGGGAGGATAGATGGTGAGATGTTTTTCATCGTTGTATGAGTTTCCTCATCAACTATAGGGAATCCAAACAATTTGTCTCCTTCCCTATTTCTTCCATTATTATCTCCACCTCCACCATTGTTGCCTCCATTATTTCCTCCTCCTCTACCTCTACCTCTACCTGCGAATCCATCTATTATTTCCTCTACCATGATAGTTTCTTTAGAGTCCTCAAATTCCTTTGGTTCTTCTATCAAGGGAGGATGAGAGGGAGTTTCTTCCTTTTCTTCTTCAGGTGATTCTACTTCTTTGATTACAATATACTCTCCTGTAGAAGTAAAGAAAGGGTCTTTTTCTAAATGAGATTTGGTAGATGGTGTAGGAGAACCCTCTAATTCAGCTGCTTCTTGAATTCTAGGAATCTTAAGGCTAGGGGTAGATGGTGGTGAATCTTTTCTATGCCTTGAAGAAGATGGAGTTGTGAAAATCGAACTCTTGGCTCTAGCTATAAACCTTCCCCTAGAATCTCTTGCTCTATGCATGTCATTTTTTATTTTTAGTTTGGGCTAATAATTATCTTTCTGATCTTCCAGGTCACACTAGGTGCAAGAAGAGAGCATACTTAAGAAATTATTGAACCAATAACTCTCTTTTCTGATCCTCCAGATCACACTAGGTGCAAGAGGAGAGCATACTTCAAGAAGTTATCAATTTTTCCCTTCTTTTTAATGTTGTTTTTTCTTTTTTTAAGAAATTGGCTACCTAGTTACACTTCCCCGGCAACGGCGCCAAAATGTTTGGTCAATTTAATGTGTCCCAAATTGCTACATTAATTTTTCAATCCGGGATTCGTAAGCTGACGAAGTGTGGCGCACTATATGTGCAAGATAACCTATCTCTTACTTTTTGTCGTTTTTGGGTTTTTATTTATCTTGGTTGGTTTCCTAATGTGAGATGGAAATTCTAAAAGACAAGTATGGAT
Source organism: Pinus albicaulis (assembly GCA_034641835.2). Lineage (NCBI taxonomy): Eukaryota > Viridiplantae > Streptophyta > Pinopsida > Pinales > Pinaceae > Pinus > Pinus albicaulis. The sequence goes on along the minus strand of CM076583.1, from coordinate 1,129,062,300 downwards.
ATAAATTTTCAAGGCAATAATGTCCTTTATAATTATTTTCCAAACTTCTAACTTCAAAATGATTTTAAAGCATACAATGACAAAATTAATTCCTAAAGGAAAATGAAAATGTGCCACTATACTTAGTCAAACAAACAGTGAACTATTGATCTGAAACCCATTACCCTTGCTGCTGTCTAAACACAAAAGAAACTGTACTCAAAGAAATCCAAAGATTGCAAGCAAAGTAAAGCTAAGATCAAATTACATCAACTCATATTATGACCCCTCACCATTAGTCTCGCTATGGCTTTCGGAGGTAATCATAAACAACTTGAGTAATTTGATGTCTAATTTGCAGAAAAATAAACTAATATCAAATTACACACTCATACTTCAATCCCTCACCATTAGTCTCTCTATGGATTTCGGAGGTAACTGATAATGACATGAGAAATTTAATATCTAACTTGCAGAAAAATAAACTAATATCAAACTACACACTCATACTTCAATCCCTCACCATTAGTCTCGCTATGGCTTTCGGAGGTAACTGATAATGACATGAGCAATTTAATATCTAACTTGAAGAAAAATAAACTAATATCAAACTACACACTCATACTTCAATCCCTCACCATTAGTCTCGCTATGGCTTTCGGAGGTAACTGATAATGACATGAGCAGTTTAATATCTAACTAACTAGTAAAGCAAATGTACAAAACTGAAATGAATAAAACAATGCTGGAATTAAAAACTAAGAAAAAGAAATCAGCAGAAGGACAAGATTGATTCCATGTCATTAGTCATTGTAAAATATGTGCAAATGCCCGGGTTGCCTACTATAATCTGGAACAAAGACACTGATCAGTTAACAGCAGTGTAAAACATGAAAAATTATGAACAGAAATAAAACGTTAATACCCTAAAAGATGTAATATATACACGTGAATGACTATGGCACAATGAACGTAAGGAAATGAAGCATGAAACTATCCAGTAATACACAAATTTACACGAATTCAAAGGAATTCAGAGCATATGATACACGAATTTTGAGTAATGAGACATCAAGACATTGGAAGAAAACTATTAAGAGAGATAAATCATGGCTTTATACTTAAAGGAAGTCAGAGCATGAACAATCATGAGTTCTGAGTAATAAGCATTAAGACATTGAAGAAAAACTTTCAAAATATAGGACAAAAACTCATTGAAATATAATAAGAATCTCAGGTGAAGAAAATTTGTGTTGAAACTATATATAGCAGAAACTCCAATAGCTTTACAATCAAATAGTCTTATGAGCTAACATCTCCAACCTGATGAGTGTAGATTGAAAATAATATCAGTATGTAGGAATTGGATTATGGAATCCAAAATTTCAGTGATTCAGTGAGTTACTTGACATGGAAGTTTAGGTTGTTCAGAGTTTCTAGAAGTAGGACACACACAAATAAAACATGAGTATACACAGTCAATTCACATATAAAGGAAGTCAGAGCATCTCATAAATGAATTCTGAGTAATATAAGTGAAAACCACTGCAAGTGAGATATATAAGAGGTACAAATAGAATAGGAAAGCACTAAAAACTCCTTCAGAATCTCAAGTTGTTCAAGTAACAGATCTCTGTATTAACTAAAACAGTCCATTACAATAAGATGTTATTTTGCCAAAAATCTTCCAACCCTTGACAAATTCGACCTCTTGGTATTTAATAGACATCTTACAACATGAGATGATCTTCCTCTAGGCTAGATACCTCAAATTTATGTCCCTTGACACCTTGCATAATCATAAAACATGGAATTTATTACAAAAAGACACCTATCCTACTTAACAGTACTATTCCAAAAAGGACTCAAACTCCTTATCACTATCTATAACAACCTTATATATTTGAATTTACATCATTTCCAATTTTATCATCACATGGTCGATTGGATGATGGGCTTCATTTCTTCATGACCACTTTGCTAACCTCCACAAAAATAGGAAACAGTACCTTGTTTTTTAGGCATAAGATCTTTTGCATCATTTGAACATTTTGACCATCATTTACTCTTCATTTTGTGGTCCTTGGTTGTTATAAGTTGGCTTAACACATCCCATAACTCCTCCATAGCCTCTAGTTTTCTAAAACCACTTTAAACAATGCTCAAAATGTTGTAATGTCCTGCGCCACGAAAACACAGCAGTTTCGTAGCGCTTTTTGTAGTTCTGCCATTTCAAGTCTTTATCCTCCAAAAACTCAATTATTTACTCTGCATCATTTTAATTACCCTTTAATACATCGTCCATAGCAAATTCAGTTCTTAACTCAGTCTTCAACCCTTTAAAATCTGATCAAAATAATCAAAAAAAGTAGCTATAGCAGTTTCGTAGCGCTTTCTGCTTTTTTACATTGAATGTGCTACGAAACTGCTAAGTATGCAGATTCTTCATAAATTTTCCAAGTAAAAACCGTGTTTGCCTCAAAAACTCAAAACATAACCTGTCTTCAGTATTTACAAATCATACAAACTATAAACCCGCTTCATTCTAGATTTCTTGAGGTTCCTTCTTCATTTACACTTGGTTGAGCTATTAGTTCTTCTATGACTGTCATTTTAATGCCTCTGTTCTTTAACTCATCATGAATTAACTCTAGTTGTTGCTCTAAATCCTTCGCATGGTCTTTAACTCTTCTATTAGTAGTTCTCATATGAGTGTTTATTATTCTAACAAACTTAACTACTTTTATTGCTAGAACTGCCCATTTGAAAAATTGCTCTGTATTACTTAAGTTTTCAGAAGCAGAATCAACTTGTCCTTCCCACATTGCCTTCATTATTTTAAACTATACTTTCTCGACACTGTGCTTTCTAGCTTTCTTTTTCATGACAGCAATTTCCTGATTTGCCAACTTTAACTTCTCCTCAAGGCACTGAAACTCAGTTTTCTCTATCACTTTCTCCTTTCCCCCTTTTAATTTTCTAGTTGTATCCTTCACTGTGGGTTATGAGAGGTCAATTATCTCTTTGGATGCTTTAGCTATCTCAGTGGTAATTTGAACTTCTTTGCTGACTTCCATTAATTTCCTAGCATGCCTTGTTATAGGCTTTCTTGCTTGAAAAATGAAACCTACATCTTCCCCCTCAAACTCTAGCCTCTTTGCAGAATTGGCCTTTTTCATCTTATTCTCATCTTCCCCAATGAATTCAGCTTGGAAAATGAGAGTTTCCTCTATGTCAATGGCATGAAGAATATCCTCTATATTCCCCTTTTTTAATGGGTTGTCTTCTATAGCAACTGTCTTTCCTTTTAATGCCACTGCTTGGCTTCTGGTTACTCTTTTGGACCCCTGTTTTCTGACAGCTTGTTTTTGTTTTTCATTTTTGACAACCTTTGATCTTTGTTTTTCAGGTGGGAGAGTTGGTGTATCAAGCATTTGCATTTTCTCTGGCCCTTTCTCATTTTTCTTTCTTGGCTTCACTCTTGCAATTGCTTTTGGTTTTGCAACCATAGGTTGGCTTGGTTCTGATGCTGGTGGTGATGGAACTCCTTTAGATTTAAGGTTTCTTACAGGAGTTAGGGTTTCCAACTCAAAACCATTTATAAACAAGAATGATGACCAATCTATGCCTATATTTTGAAGTTCATCTAAAATTAATAATTTCATTAAGCCATGATGAAATAAGAATGTTTCACTCCCTTTATATTTTTCCTGCACCTTATCAGCCATATTTCCAAGACTCCTATGCAGATAAAAAGGTAAATCAAGTGAAATCTTATCAGTGAAGTGTAGAAGCAATTTGAAATGATATGAATAAACCTTGTGATATCCGCCTTCATAGCTGGTAAAATATTTTTGAATGTTGAGCAGCAGTTTTGAGTAGTTATCTTTGATGCAGCTTCTAGGGATGGCATTATTAAGATCCATGTCTATGTGCTCAAGCTTCATGAACTCTTTACACTACTCCATATCAAATTTGAACCCTTTGAACCAGGTTTCTTGACCTCTTGGTATCTCTATAACGGTAGCAATGACCTTTGGTGTAATAGACACACTTAGCATCCCGACTTTAGTGGTTGTTCCATTGAAATTCATAGCAAATTCCTTAGATACCTATGTGTGACAGCCCTACAACTTCTCAAAAAACCGTAGGAAACCTACTCTTCTGAATGCTTCCATCACTATTGGGTCTTCAATTATTTCCTTCATGTCTTCAGGTTCATGCCTTAAGCATTGTCCTCCTCTGTGAATTTTTCTTTCTTCTATCATATTCTTCAAAGAAATTGTCAGCCTCACTTGAATAAATTTCTCATCCTCGCTTGATAAATGTATTAGCCTCGCTTGATAAATGTATCAGCCTCACTTGATATAGGTGTAGTAAAACCTTTGTATGAACCAGCCACAGGTTTGGCTTGACACTCAGAGCTCAAACATTTTGAATGGAGACAAAATGAAATGAGAATGACTAATTAGGAAATATTTTGAAATTTTAAATGTTCTCTCATAACTAAAATTATGCCTCATTCGTAACCTATAATGACCATGATGACTGCAAACGTGGTTGTGTTCTTGAATTTCATCATTACATGACTCAACAAGCATTTATCCTATCGTTTCCCAACAGTTTTCTGACATTTGACACCTCGACTGACAAGACAGTTACAGAACCGTGCTTTCATACTGCCTGTAGTGTATTTTCTGCTATTTTTACTACGAAACTATCAGCGCTTTCATAGCGCAAAGTGACTTTTTTCAATGGGTGGTGCTACGAAACTGCGGTTTCCTAGCTAATTGGGTGGTTTTGACACAAAATTTTTGGAAATGAAATACAAATGGAAAATAATGAATGTTTGACATGAAAGAACTTTAAAGAAGGCTTTATTTGAACCTTAGGATGAGCTTTAAACTATAAAAAATCTAAAACCTTCCCTTGATCAAACCTAAATTGACTCCTAAAACCCTATTTTGATCCATGAAATTTTGTAACCTTGTCAAAATGATGTTTTGAAATTTTTTTGGGTGATTACACAAAGGAAAATCAATAGGGCTAGATCTGATTGGCATGTCATGTTGTATCCTATGCTTTATGCATACCAGATGTCAGTTAATATTGAAACCGGTTTCACTCCTTTCCAACTAGTTTATGGATTGGAATCAATATTCCCTGTTGAGTGTGAGATTCCTTCCCTTAATCTAGATGTTGTGCTTCTTCCAGACAATTCAAGTCTTGAAGAGCACCTTGTTTATCTGGAGTGTCGATATGAGCAGCATCAAGATGCAGCTACAGTTAACAAGGCTCATAAGAAAAGAGTGAAGTTTCAATATGATAAGGTTGTAAAACCTATGGTTTTATCTGAAGGCGACCTCGTCCTAGTCTATGATCAAGAAAAGGATGCCTTAGGGGCAAGGAAATTTAAATCCATGTGGTATGGTCATTTCATTGTCAAAAGAGTCCTTAACAAGGGAGATTATGATTTGGTTGACTTTGATGGAAATGAGTTGGCGGAGCCTAGAAATGGGCTCTATATTAAGAAGTATTATGCTTAGGCTTCTTCATATTATTTTCTTTGGTTTTTACATAATGTGTTTTTGTGCATATTTATCTATCAGTTTCGTTTTGACATTGATATTTTTTATTTGCCTTGGCAGGTATCTATGGATGATATGATTCATTTTGGCTTTGTCGATGGTGCTAGTCGACACACCTAGAATCTTGCTTCCGCACCTTGGGTAATTTTCTATCCATCCGGTCAATTGTTAGTATCAAGGGGCGTATGTATTGGTCCTACTTCGAACAATGACGCAGAATATATTTTTGTGGTCAATCTACTGTTTGAAGCAATATCTCTTGATGTTGGTTCATTAGTAGTGTACTTAGACTCACAATTGGTGGTGTCTCAATTGAATAACATCTATTATGTCAAAGATCCATATTTATAGCACCTATTTCTAAGAATGTGTTTACTGCAAATATCATTTAATTATATTACATATATTCATATTTCACGACCAGAAAATACATTTGTTCATTCATTAGCTAATCAAGCAATCGATTGGCATATAATTCATTCATCACATTAAATATCAATAACCATCAATAACCATTGTATATATGAGATAGCCACATCACAAATTCGTTGTATATAGATCATAGTCATGTTCAAAAATATACAAAAATTGGACAATTATGTCCTACAAATTTAGGGTGTATGCATGTTCATGTCCATATCAAAAAGATAAAGTCATCCAATCATCCTAAAAATCTATGTCTGTGGGACCTGCCCTAGATGAGCATCTCGGAAGAACACTATGGCAGTATCCACACAACGTAATAGTCACACCCAATCATGTGGTATACCAACCACGCATTTCTTAATAGCTTCTAGGAGGTCTTCCACTGCATCCATATGTACTTGGCGGGTTAAACCCTCCAATTTCATCTGTATGGCATGGAGGACTCTCTGAGTATCTCTTGTGATATTCTCAGCCTCTCTTCTACAGCGCCTCTGCCTCGTAAGACCCTCAATTCTAACTGGTCCAACATCTATATCATTATAAATAATTTGTAAGTACTTTGTCCTATCAAAAAAAAAACATCTTATATTTTTCAAAAATCCAAAAAATCAAATAATAAAAAATCATTTAAATGTGATCTTACCAATCACTCCCCATGCAGCTCCGGGTGGTAGGGGAAAATATGGGCTTGCCCTGAAGTCCATACCTACATACGGGTAATCCTCTATGGTGATCACATGTTCTCCCCACCACAGGAAGAACTCATCATCCCAAGTAGTCCGAAGGACCTCGGCGCCCCCTATTCTCTTCATCAGATCAGCCCATCATGCTATACATGGATCTCATGGGTTGCTGATGGTTGATATCATTTTGGGTAGAAGCCCAGGAAATCTCTCGAAAAAGAAAGTACACAGGATAGTCGCATATCCAAAATGCTTGGTCTTATTTTCCCAGATGGAAGTCAATTATTTTTTCAAATTGGTCAACAATTGAGTGCACCAATCATATAGTGTAGTTAGGAAATCAGTGGCCAAACTCATGGTTGCACGTGATTCCTGGTGTAGTGAAGCCAATCCGGCTACTCGGACTATTGTGAAAAGAAGGATTTTCGTATGTAATCCTTGTACATATCTGATTTGGATCTGGGTTCCAATCTTCTGAGTATCTTCTGAGTAGTATAGCTGGATGTAGTCATCTACATGCATCCCTCCTGGTGCCTTACCTTGCAAATTCATTGGCTCTCCTCTTCGATAAAGCCCAATTATGAAGTATATGTCTTCAATTTCAATTCTTAATGGCATTTGATCAATCATGAATGGATCTTCTTCGGGGTCCCATTAATCTACAAGCATCTAGATCAATTTTTTATTTGTTTTCATTTTTGGAATTTTGAAGAACTTTAGCAATCTACATCCTTGGAGCACTTCCAAGGATAAGGAATCTTCCATTACCTCATTATCAATTTCACTATGCTCCCTCTTTCTCCAACTGATTGTCATCCTGGGTCAATTTAATTTTTCATCCATTAGATATATGATTTCAAAAATTACTTTGTGCATACGCGGGTTTCGTTTTCACACAGTCGCATATATATGCAACTTGGATATTTTCAACCCGCGTATACATAGAGGGTTAATCCAAAAATATAATTCCTATGGTGAAATTATCTTAAAAATACTTGAATTGATAAATAAAATCATAAGAAAGACGTTTTGAGAAAGTTACCTGGAAGATTTGAGGTGATTCGGCTGAGAAATGGTCCGGATTGAACTTGGGGGTTTTTTTCTCCAGAGCCTTTTTCTAAAATTGTCCAATGGAAAAATGAAAAATGTGAGTTCAAAGGTTCTATTTATGCCCAAATTTCAAAAAAAAATCGAAGCCCACTTTTAAAAATTTTGTTTTTACTTTTTTAATTTTCCAAGAATTTATGACCTTTTGCTTTGTAAGTGCTGGGATAGGTTGTTTTCAGGACCATTTAACAATTTTGAGATGATTTTTACCGCTTTGTTTCCATGACCCCTGACCCTTCATTGTAGGTATTGTGTTCAAAACTAGCATATATGTTAGGGAAATTCACTTTCTGTTGCACTTATGCATTCTAGCCTAAATACTGAAATCGTGCCATAGGGTTGACCCTATCATGTTATGATTATTAAATCATTTTCACTAGTCAGTTTATAAAATCATGATATGATGGTAGAGCCATCCTTTACATGGGCTTCCTAGTTAGATCCTCGCTAGCATATGTTTCCCATGCTGAAAAATTGTGTAGGATCGGGAGTCTTCTTTAGTCCTGCAATGACCTATGCGACGGAGCTTCATTCTTCTTCTTTGATATTTTTTTGGCTTTATACCCTAGAGGCTCCCTATTATTTAGTAATTCTGCTACATTGCATATTGAGTATTTTTATATCTTGGCCTTAATCCGGCTTCACTTAGACTCTTGTATAAGCCAACTTTTTCACCATGTCCTTCTACAAAGTCAGCCTTGCAATCACTTAGCGTCTTCAACTTAACACCCTTTTCCCGTGGATAGAACATTCCTCTTAGTGTCGTTTACCAGTTTTTCCACCTTTCATTGAGCATAGGATTTTTCCTATCCCAGGAATTAATGCATCTGTTTCCCTACACTCGTGTTATCCACTGTACTATAGGAATTTTTTTATTCTTTTTCAGGATTTCAATATGAAAAATACAAAAAAAAATAAAATATCCCAAAAAGAGCAGGAATGGGACATTACTTTTGTATTTGATGGCAGCAAATATTCAGTTGTTTCTCCCTTGAACAAAGCACAAAAATAAAAGTCTTTTCTCCATTGGGATGGGCTTTAGTTTGACTTAGGAGATCCATGACCTTGTTATTGATTCAGTGCTCCCCCGGATGGTTATCTCTTCCAGTCATATGGAGGGTTTTTTCATGCCTCCTGCATGAAAAGCTTATACAAAGTTATCATATGCTACAATAGTCACATTTTGAGTCATGCTTTTGTTCAAGGGAAGTAAACCTGAGTTCGCCTTTTTGTGGTGTCTCTTAACTCATTTTTCAATCGGCCATCCCCGGTCTTTCAGAGTCTTGTTCTATCACATCAGTTATTTGGTCCTTTTCTCGTGCTAGTTTGAGAAGGTCTTCATTGACTTCTTGCTGGTGGGTTTGCTCTTATCAACTTTGATAAATTTCTCTGAGATTAAACCTATAGCCACACCATGGCCCTATTTACATCATTGATAGGTGACCTTGTGATCAGCATTTGATCAACACCATGGGTCTTTGACTGAGTGGTTTCCCTTATGTTTGACTTCAGATTTAATTATCACACCTAGGATTCATGCAGTACCTTGGTTTCCATTTGAACCTATCGGTGGATTCCTCACCTCTTTGTTAGCTTTCATTATTGGTTGGTTCAGAGGTTTTCTGTCGTGCGCTAGCTACATTTTTTGCATGCCGGAAACATGCTTCGGGTTGGTTACTTCATCTTTATTTGCCTGATTGTTTCCAAATCTTGGCTTGCGGGTTACACTCACGTTGGATTGATGTGGGATGCCTTAATTCCTTCCTTCCAGCAGATCTTTTCCCATCAACTTCAACACATTGCTCTGGGAACAAGGTCTAGAGTCCTTTTGTCAGTACCTTAGGGTTTGCAATCATTAGTGGCAAACTCCTTCACTATAGACAATGAGAATACATCAATTTCTCTTGATTGGTAGATTCTATCAAGTGTTCGACTTCAAATCATTCATTCCCACTTGTTATATTGTACTAGGGTAACTTGACTCTCACCATCATTATCGGTGAGTTGGCTCGCATTTGTTAATGATATACATTAATGGCCGGTAACCAAACGATTTCTCGCATGATCGACTTCAGCTCATTTATTCCCATAGTGTAGAATTGCACCATGGTGATCGGTGAAGAGCTCGGGTTTTCATCAGCATGTTTTGGTTCACTTTGACAAATCCTTCAGTGTTATTCGAGTGACAACATCCACCTTATATGTTTCAGCTCATCACAGTAGCACCCTATATGTTGGCACCCGAGTTGCATGCATTACCATTGTTCCACCACTTATGATTTGGTAATTGGATATTCAGTTGTGACTTCAATGATCAGATATCTTTCAGCATCATTGATTTGTTCTTCTATATGCGATACTTTGACATGACTTTGTTATGTATATTTTTGGGCAATAATCAAATGATTCATTATGTAATTTATAGTTTCTGCTATACTTGTATACATATTGGATCCACTCCATACTTGATATGTGAACATGATTTAATTTCACTAAGCATGCGTATCCCCGCCTCAGACATGAGCTTACTTTTTGATTTCTTTCACTGGTTTTTTGGCAGGCTAAAATCTGGTGAAGTCCTCTCAAGTCCTCATGAGATTATTTCTTATGCACATAATACATTTCGGACATCGTGTACCCCTTCTGACCTCATATATTAGGGGCATCTGTTATAGCATCATTTATCACCTCTATATACTTGATCTATGTATTAGCCTTGGCTAGCCCTTTCCATTCATACTTGGTCCTTTACCTAAAAAAAATATTTTGAATTCTCTATGCAACTCTGCCCTGTCAGAAGTGTGTGCAGATGCAAGTCCATCTATATCCTACCCACGTATATAATTTAAAACATGAAAAAAAAATATAAACTCCCTATTATTTGGGCGGGGTTTAAGGGTTACATTAGAAGCCTACCTACAGAAGCCCATGGCCAAATTGTTTCCCAATTAAAAAAAAAAAATTGAGGAAGTATAAATACACCTCATGGGAAGGCCTAAAGGGAGGAGAGAGATAGGTATTGATACTATAGCCTATTATTCCTAGATCAAGTCTGATTATCATTGTTCCTCCTGCATTTCGCAGGTTGAGGAAACCTTTGTTTCCCTCTTTGAGATGTTCACCCCCTTTATGTGACATCCTTGTGCACCTTTATGGAAGAATATTGTTGAGGCTTAGGCTAGACAGATCCGAAGGACAATTTCGCTAGGATCCATGGCTAAATCAGGTGGCATTCCTTCACATATTTTACATACATCAATAAAGAAGCTTTGCCGTGTTCCTGATGTCATGATCTTTAATGCTTTTATACATGTTATTGATCTTATTATAGTTGATTTCATGTTATTTTCTATAAGCTTATATGATCTAACCACTGAAATCTATGACATATATTATTTTACAACTAGTCTATGTGCTTTTCTTGAATGAGTTGCAATTTTTGAAGCACGTGGAGAAGCAGTGAGTTTGAACCCAGCGAGAATGACCTCGAACGTAGGACATACAGGTAAGGTCACCTCTTTGAATTTTTCTAGTTTAAGCATTAGGACCATTATTTTTCTTGATTCTTGTTTTTGTATGCCTTCCGCTCTATTGGGGTGCTAAACCCAGACCCTAGGGTATTTTCTCCCATAACACTATTGAAGCTAGCAAGGAAGCCTTGTGGCTTCGTCAAATCTTGTCTAAATTTGGTCTTCATCAACAGCATCCAACTACACTTTGGTGTGATAATCAGAGTGTCATTCAGCTATGCAAAGATCCAGTTTAGCATCAGCGCATGAAAAACATTGAGCTACACATACACTTCATCAAAAATCTCATTCATGATCGTGCTCTTGAAGTGCACTATTTTTCAACCAATGATCAAGTTGTTGATATCTTTACAAATGCTGTCACAGAAGCGAAGTTTACCAAACTTCAATTTGTGCTTAGAGTTTAGGAAAGTTATCATTAATAGGGGATAGGATCTAATGCCTCCTTCCTTCTCCTATTGTGTCACCTTTGTAAATCCTTCAATATTATCCCAAGTTGTTCTTAAGGGGGGATGTTAGTATATTCCTACCCGTAGGAAATAGTTAAGTATAACTTGGTCTAGCGTAGGTTTAGGTAAAGTGTGTTTCTTTAGTATGTACTTTTGTAACTTATAATATGACGGTCACAATATGTAGTGATATTATGGTTCATTCTCTCCTCAGTATTACTGGCACTTAATATGTGGCTTAACACCCAATTGGTCCATGATCTCTATTTAAAGAGCATGGAGGTTCATTTGTTCGATGACCGTTTATGAGAGAAGCTTAGGTAAATTTTGTTTCTTTATATTAATAAATTTCCTGAAGTGGTCGCCTTGGCTCAGGCCATGGATTATTTCCCTCTTTGAGGGTTTTAACCACATCAAATACTGGTGTATTGATTTGTGATCTGTTTGTGAGAAATGACCTTTGGTGTTTGATTTAAGGACCTCACCCTGTAAATTCCTACAAATATATTTTTCAAAAAAAAAATATTATTATTAAATTATTTATTAAAGTATGGGTTTGATTCTTGGGTCATATTATTTAGATCAAGGTCCCCATTGTGGACTTCTAGGATTAGTCATTACAGATTTAAATTGACCCATTCCAGGAGTTTGAATCATGTAAATAGGTTGTTTTCAAAGTCATTTATTTTCTGAGACTCCTCCATCAAGTCATCCTCTTCATCAACTCAGCCTCTTCATCAAAGTGATCAAAGCAGCCTCTTCATCAGAGTGATCAAAGCAGCCTCTTCAAGTCGGACTCAAATAAAATTATCTTCAAAGTTAATATATTCAATTCGGCCTATGTGGAGACACAACTCTTCATTGAGTCATTTCTGCTTATTTACTGTGGCAAACTACTATATATACCAATCTAAGGACCTCATTATTATCTCACCTCATAGATCTCAGGCTAATTACGTAATATGTTTTTGGGTATCTACAATACACAGTTTGGATGGATCACAGTAACATTCTAGGAATACCTACTGTGGATTACAGTGAAGAGAATATAAATATATTCGGTGATGTATCACAGTTTGGTTGAGTAAAGAAGGTTTTGTTATCAACAATGAAATATATCAGTGCTACCACAATTTCATTCCATTACAGTCACACAATTTTGATACTACATTTTGGTGCTACCATCATGTATGGTTCGGTGCTCTTTCAGTGAAAATATTTTTGGTGCAATCATAGTGATCAAGGTTCGGTGTCATCATAGGAAGGATATTTCTCAGTCATTACAGTTTGGTGCTCACTACAGAGATGAGATTTCAGTGTCATAAGGTCTCGGTGATGTTACAATGAGGAGACCTCTGTGAAATTATTGTAATGAGATATCGGTGGCAGTGATGCCTCGGTGTTAACACAATGATAAGGTTGACTTCATGGAGGTAGTCTCTAGTCTAGGGTCTTGGTCGTCTTATATTGAATCTACTAAAGGAATAACTTTGATCAGGTTTTCCCCAAAGAGTGGAGTTTTTCCCTGACAGTGTGTCTACATCTTGTGTCCTCTTCTATTTGTTGTTTGGAATTACTCTTGATGGTAAGAAAATATAAAATGAAATAACACATAATAATAACAAGAAACATCACAAGATAATGTCATAATATGAGAAATTTTTTAACTTCCACCTCCTTTGATTTCTCAATAGAGGGATCCTGACTTATTGAGAGCATAAGAGGTTGTCCCTTCAGAGAAGGATGTTTATATACACCTCTAGCATACCTTTTAAGGTTTTCATCCCCTCCTTACTCTACTCAACTTAGTTGACAAGGATTAACCAAAAAATACAAAACCGATAAGAGTAGGTAGTACTAGTTAACGATTCAAACATCGTGATTTCACTAAGATTTTATCCAAAAAGGAACATACCATATGAGTGTCATCGACTAAAAGGATGCAAGATTCATGCAAAGAGAGGGAATAGACAGATAACCAATCATTTATAGTAGTACAAATTTCCTTTTGGATTTCACCATGCTTGCCTCAAAAGGCAAACACAGTCCCATGCGGAAAGTATCATATAGCTGAAAAGAAAAAAAAAAGAAAAAAGTGGAGTGGAAAGTAAATCAAAGAAAAGAAAATCAAAGAAAAAAACTACTCCTACTCCTAACGTAATCAGATCATAGACCAGACTCACATGAAATGATACTTCCAATGTAGTCGTCGACCCATTGGCTGGCCTAAGTAAGCGAGGGAATGCATGTCAAGAAATATATTCAAGCATAAAATAAATAGAAAAGATAAGGCAATACAAACCAAAACGTTTCAAGTTTGAAAGTACACGTAGAAAAGTATGAAAGAAATGCACATGGAAGACATTATGCGGATGCATTGTGGTGTTTAGACACACTGCAACCCAAAGGTATGTAAGAAAAAAATTGTGAACTGCAGAAACATGTCAACATAAATAAGGAAGAAATTTATTTATTTTTCAACCGTGCTCACAAACTATGACTCCTCTAATGACTTAGTGATAGGATCGTGTGATACATATGGAGGATGTGAAATTCTAAAAAAAAATTATTTTCAACGTGTGTGACAGAGTGATGAGGAGCCTCAAAAGACTCAACGTTGTTCTAATCAAAAGTGGAACCTACCTCAAGATTACGATAACGTAACATAGACATGATCTCAAGATAAAGTGCCTCGACAGCTTGGGGAATTTCCTTTTCATCAGAAGATGGGTCATCAAAGATCGGTGGCTTGAAATATCAAGAGTGGGAAAATCAAAATTGTGACTTAATCAATCAATGAAAAGGTCACGATAGCCACAACCGGAAAGTTCATGATCACAAATAGAGGCATCCTCATGATCTAATGAATCATAAAGAGGGGAATATTGAAAATAAATAATTTCACCCTCTATTTTTTCAGAATGATAAGATGAGAGATTAGGGAAATCAAGAAGGGAAAAATATTCCTCTCCACATTCAGATGACAAATTGAAATTCCACTTTGAGAATGATCGAAAGCAGTGATATCTTCATAAATTAATTTTTCGCAAGATTCAAAAGCAATGATAAAATTGTGGAAAAAGTCAGGATAATGAGGGAGAGGTGCGGAAGGAAGAAGATCATCCTTCATCGCAAATTCTTGTTCAGATGTGGAATAACACACATAATCATCATAAATGATATTCCAAGTTGGTTTCTCATGACCAACTCCATCCAAAACTTTCTCCTCATGAACATCAACTGAAGGATTCAAGGTGACCCAATCGCCTTCTAGCAATACATGTACATGATGCGAGTTGAGGCTCCCTCGTCCACAATAGAAATGAATGGTTTTACCATGGAGAGTGGCCTCAATCATCAAAGATAACTAAGATGGAAGCCAAGGGGTATATTTTTCATGAGAGAAAACTACTTGGTTCGAATCTGATGGGTCCATACATCCCATAGCCGAAAACAAGGCCTTCTTTTGGGCGGGGAAGTTTTGCAACTACTCAAGAGTTGACATAGTTGATGGATATATAGCCAATTATTCAACCCACATTATAATTTTGGGAAGCTCTTGAATGAGGGTTGCAAGCATACTTATGGATAACACTCTTCAGAGGCTTGATAGTCAATTCTGGAGGTGGAACGAAATCAAATGAGGTTGGTGTCGAACTGGCAGGTTGACCAGTAGCCTGACCATTCTGTGGATTCGCATTACCATATTATTTATTAAGAGTGGCCACAAAAACATCGGATCTCAGCTTTGAGGAGGAAAGCATCAAAATTGTGTTATAGGAAGAGGGGTCATGGGAAACCATATGAGTCTCCTTATTGAGAAATGGGTCGATCAACACAGCGGGAGAAGTGGATGATTTAAGAAACTGATTCACTTCAGCGTTGTGTGGAAAATCACATGTAAAGTGATCCTCGTTGCAAATAAAGCATGGGTATCGAGGCTTTCGTTTCTCATCGGAAGATGAATTTGTCTGTTTTTCCTGCGGTGATGAATCCTTCTTTATCTTAACTTTACCTTTCATCTTTCTTCCCAGTTGTTGTTGAGATTTTCCTTTATAAAATGAAATGCCATTTATCTCAGAAGCAGAAGCCACGGGAGGGTGGGATTGAGGGATTTTCAGAGGAGCGGCGAGAGAAATACTAGATAATTTAGTCATCGGTAGCGAAATGGAAAAACCAATAATTCCAACCGCGGCATGAGATTCTTTACAAGGTGGAAGAAGAACAATGTTTGAAGGTATTAGAGTTTTCTGTATCTTATCATAGAGCGTGCCCGATTGGGTGTAAACTAGATCTAAATATTGAGCACGACCAATAAATTTCTCTTCGGTCACAACTCCACCTTTTGCCACATCTTCAGTTATGGGAGCTAACAGAGATTTGAAGAACCATTCCACTAACAACTGATCAGGAACATAAGTCTTGACCAACTAGTGTTAACACCTCGACTCATGAATGTGATCTTAAATGTGAGTGGAATCTTATTGCTTGAAGTTAGTCAATAGTTCTGTTCAATTGTCATATCTGATGGGTAGCTGGAAATGTGTGACGAAGGGGGTGGCTAAAGTGTTGAAATCGTGAAATGGCACTCTAGGTAATTCAATGTGCCATTTAGTTTTGGTGCATGTAATCATCCGCTAGAAAATACAAAGTCGAATGGAATCATCATTAAGGGAGTTGGATGAACACCATAGATGATAATTCATGACATGCATCGACGGGTCTTCTCCAAGATTCCCATTGAATTTTGGGATATCAGGAGGAAACTTGGTGGGAATAATCGGCCACCATGGTGAATGAGAAATGGGGTCATTAGTAAGCCAAGTTAAGTTATGTAATTCAAGAGTAGCCACAAAATTCAATTTTTGATTAAATTTTGGAGGGGGATAACCTGGATAAGAAGGAATAGCCTAAGTAATGGGTACTTGTTGTTGGCCGGATAAATCGTCCTTGCAGACAAGACCGATCTCCCTAGTGTCAGAAGACAATCTAGCAACAAACGAACAACTAAGTTTGTCTTTCTCTAGATATGTTCGTTTTACAAATAAATGTTATGAAGGTGTCGATCCTACCTTAGATCCAAATGCTTATTTGTGGTCGTAGTGCTTCCGTCACATCAATAATCCTTTGTCGCAACAAGAGCTCTTTTGTCGCAAGAAAGTATCATTTTTCGTTGATCTGCAATCACAAAAAAGAAAATATCAATAGCACCTGTATAACAAATAATTATAAAACATACCTATCATAGTGATCAAGGAATCTATGAAATAAACGATCAAACAACAGCTTATTGAAATAAACAATCGAACGACAATTTATTGAGAAAAACAGAACTTGATTGTATTAATCTTAAAATATATAGAAGAACCTTACAACCTTAGCCTTGATTTTCGAAAGGCCTTCCCGGGGTCCGAAGCAGGAGTCTCCTCTACTCTGATAAGTCTTGCACTCTTCCTCCAGAAGCATAAAGAGGTATGTGATCTTTCCTCTCAAAATCTCAGCAGAAGGAAGTCTAAATCTCAACAGCACTTCAACTCAAATATTCTACCCATCAAAATATTCTTCAATCCTCCATTAGTTTTCTTAACATCAAAATCTTAACCCTTTGAGGCTACCCAATGCCTCCTTTTATAGAGCAGATGAGGAGGTTAGGATTCCACCTTTAAAGGGATAGAACCCTCCTTCAAAGGGATAGGCTCCTCACATCAAGGGATTAGTTCCTTAAGGTGTGGGATACATGCACCTTACTAAAGCGCACTCATCCCCAAAAAATCTCATCTAGAACCTTCCAGAATTGACCAAAAATCAACTTTTTCACTTTGATTTCTCGCTTTTTTGACTTTACAGTAGTCCGGCAAAAGCACACTCCTGAAAATCAGATTTTGTGAACATGCCTCTTTCTACATTACCCGTAACTTAGCTGGGCATCAGTAAGTCTCATATTAACTGCGTACCCAAGGCTTTTTTGAGTTTTAAGGGTTTTTCCTCTATTTTTAGGGCTTGGAATGAGGAACAAAGGTTGTAACACTTGCAGAGGAGGTAAGTATGAGTGTCAATGAGCTCATACAGTCAGCAGAATGTCAAGGTGACAATTTTTAGTGTAACAGATTCCCCCCTAAAGTGCGAAGTCTGGAATAGATGAAGAGTGAAGTACTGTATCATTTCAAGGATCATCCTGTGGACACCCCAGTTGGAACCTGTAAAAAAATCCAATGCAAAATATATATATGTAATCATATCATCGCTGAGGTAGGCATTCCCATACTCAGATTAAAATTAACTAAAACTAACTCAAATCGTTCTGATACAGGAATGATTTTGAATACATCATAGTGAAAATATGCGTAGACACAGTATGGACGCAGCCATCTGTTTATAAATAGTCTACTGTACAGATGTTAACAAAATTCCTCGCAGCCTGGATGGTGGAAACTAGATCTAGGGTCTTGATTTCCGCATCTCGAACTAGTACGATTCTATCCATGTGAATGAATGTGTCGAAGTCGAACATGGTAGAAACCACTTGATTACCAGTCATTGATGTAAACTGTTAACAAGTGTGAGAGTAACCACCATTAATTTCAATGGTTCTCAAAGTACCCAGTACAATCCATGAAATGTGAATGAATGAGTTGAGGTCAAACATGTCACGGAATCATTCGATCGAAGGTCAATGATGCAACTTGTTGTCGAAGGCGAGAAACCTGCCATTGAGGCATGCAGATTTCAAGGTACTGACAATTTCTAGATCAACTTCCTAGATAATGTGTTGTTGTCGATAGAAAGTGATCTGTCGTAGGCAAGCCCACAACACGAAATCATAGATCAAGTTTTGAAATATATTGGCAAGGACTGACTCAGGGATGGTCAAAATGGATGACAGATATTTTGCAGATGAATGGTTTATTTGAATTGTCCTCTTGAACACATAACGACACTGCAGATGGCTTGGTGACAATTGACCCAAATCTAATACCCAGAAACCGGCTGAAGACTTTCAATATGGTTTGATTAACTGTTAGGCAAAGGATTTCCCAACTCAGGTGAATAAAAGTGTCGTGTTCAAGAGTGGTTGACTGGATTTTCGAAAAATTTAAAATACAAAAAACACGCCCCTTTTTCTCTTTTTCCCCCACCATTTCTGGCAAGTACCTCTTTATTTTTGACAAGCTTGAGGAGGATAACATTTGCTTGGTTATAATCTCATCCTTCGGATGAGTCCAGCTTAGTTTTAAAATTCGAACCCTAAGAAGGAGTGGTTCGTTCCTGTTTAAAATTGAACAGGTCCTTTACTGTTAAGTTTTAACGAGTCCAGTATAGGAGAAACTCGGTGTTTTTCAGTTTTAGGGAGTCAGAAGAAAAACTTAAGAAAACTCCGTGGATGTACTTTTTCATAAATTTAGTCTCTCGAGCCCGAAAAAGGATAAAATAATGCGAGAGAGAACTCTATTGACCGTAATTAGTCAACGTATACCTTTTTCGTAAATAGTCCACTTCAGACCGAAAAAGGGGTAAACTTATACTGAAGGGACGATCATTCATTTACTTTAACGAGTTCGAATAATCAAGTACTCGGCGATCTTTTCATATTTAGAGAGTCTGAAAAGCGCTTAAAAGAGGACTCCAGGGTTTCGCTTTTTCATAATTTTTCAAGAGTCCGAAAAAGTGATAAAAGTATACTCAGTAGTTTTCACTTTTTCGTAAGTTTTAACGAGTTCGAAAAAGGGATAAAAATGTACTCATGTGTCCGACTTTCAATTTAATTTATGAGCAGGAAAAGACGGAAAGAACTCGGCATTTTCATGTGTTTTACGAGAATGAAAGATAGCAAAATAATCTCGGGATTTTCATGAGTTTAACGAGTCTCGAAAATAACCGAAATTGACTCAAGATAGGTTTCATTTTTACAAAATCTTGAAACAGAGAAAAACTATGCTTCAGAGTGGTTTCATTTTTGCACAAGCTTGAACCAGAGAGAAAACTATGCTTGATGCCCCCTAAGCGTAACTGCTAGAGTGTATGCCCCCCCAGCTTCATTTCATTCAACTAAGTACACATCTAGTAAATAGTTGGATGGAATGAAGGTTCATTTACGAGATCATATGAAAGACCCGACCTAAAATTGTAAGAAAATTATGCAAAAACTGAAATAACTAACCTAAATATATGACTTAACATTTATGAGATCTAGTCAAAGACTCGACTCAATTAGGGGAGGATTTGTTTCATTTTTTAATGAGCTTGACACAGGAAAAGAACTATGCTCATGGCAACGTGTTTCATTTTTTAACGAGGTTGACACAGTAAAAGGAACTATCCTCAAAAACTACTTATTTCTAATCTACCTACATAACCTATTGATTCATTTTTTAATGAGGTTGACACAGGAAAAGAACTGTCCTCATCGCCGACTGATTCATTTTTTAATGAGGTTGACACAGTAAAAGGAACAATCCTCATATCTACTCTTTACAATCTACCTATATAACCTACTGATTCATTTTTTAATGAGGTTGACACAGGAAAAGAACTATCCTCATACCTGATTCATTTTTTAACAAGGTTGACTCAATAAAAGAAACGATCCTCTGACTCACTGATTCATTTTTTAGCGAGGTTGACACAGTAAAAGAAACTCTCCTCAGAAACTACTTATTTCTAATCTATCAATCTACCTACTGATTCATTTTTTAATGAGGTTGACACAGGAAAATAACTGTCCTCATCGCCGACTGATTCATTTTTTAACGAGGTTGACACGGTAAAAGAAACTATCCTCGCCATCCACTGATTCATTTTTTAATGAGGTTGACACAGTAAAAGGAACTTTCCTCGCACTGACTGATTCATTTTTTAACGAGGTTGACACAGTAAAAGGAACTCTCCTCGAACCAACTGATTCATTTTTTTACGAGGTTGACACAGTAAAAGGAACTATCCTCAGAATGATTGATTCATTTTTTAACGAGGTTGACACAGTAAAAGGAACTCTCCTCAAACCAATTGATTCATTTTTTAATGAGGTTGACACAGTAAAAGGAACTCTCCTCAAACCAACTGATTCATTTTTTAATGAGGTTGACACAGTAAAAGGAACTATCCTCGGCACTACTGATTCATTTTTTAACGAGGTTGACACAGTAAAAGGAACTTTCCTCGCCAACTTGATCATGGCTTCCAACTGGAAGAAACACATGTCAATGGACACACCTTGATCATGGCTTCCAAGAGGTCTTCATCAGAAGGAAGAATAGTTCTCTGGAAGGAATACATGTTAAGGGACTCAAAAGGGATAATAACATCACGTTCAAATAATCCCATAGATTTTTCCATGTCAATTACCAGATCTAAGTCATAGGAAGACGAACAAACAGTGAGAGGCTCGCTTACATCGGTAACTGAAAACTTGGGACTAGTTGCCACATAATTAACCCGTGGCGGGGTAGATACCACTTTAGAATCAGGAACATTTAGGGGTGTCATATTATTGGTAGTAGAAACAAGACTAGAGAATGAAAGCTGGTCTACAGTCACAATATTGCCATTGTGAGGGAAAGACATCACGCGAAAGAGTGTCGATACGACAGCTTTCATTGCATAAACATAGTCTCGCCCAAGGAGTAAATTGAAATCCAAGGGACCTCGAACTACCATAAGATCAATACAGACTGTTTTACCTTCCAAAGTAATAGAAAACTTAGGAAGGATCCCTAAAGGTTCACTAATAGTTCTGTTAAAAGCTTTCATATTCTGCGTAATAGGCACAAGCTGAGGAGAACCCAAAGCTTTCCAAGCAGTTGAGGATAAAATACTAACAGAAGCACCTTCATCTACCTGTGTACGGTGTATGTCTCTACCACCAAACTTCACAATGATTTGGAAAGGGATAGAGGAAGGAAGACGAGGCTCTGTCAGTCTTTTCCAATCAAAGGAAAAGACCTCAGTACTTGGAGGGGGTTCTGTAGAAACAGGCGAAATGCCCCCCGGCGTAGAATAATCTAATGTAACAAGAAGAACCTGAGCGGTATGAAGTTCACTCACTATAGGGAGAATGGGATCGACCGTATGTGAAATCGAATCGACCACTTGATCAACTAATGGATCATCAACCTGAGTGATATGAGTTTCACTCTCCAATGGAAGAGTGGGATCGACTGTACTTGAAAATAGATCAATCACTTCGTCAGTTGACGGTAGGTTGGGAGAAAGTTTACGGTAACGATTTGGAAATTTTTGCTGTGGAACAGTAAGGTTTTCCAACAATTTTGAGGCTTCATCCATGTGAGGGAAAATGTGAGTTTGATGACTCCCTTTGCATAACTTACAAGGAAACCTAACTTTACCCTTTTTCCCAGGAACCTGACTATCACTGGTTGATTGATCAACGGAAAGTTGATGAGATTTTTCTGACCATACTTCCAAGACCTTTGGAATACCAGGACAATTGATAAGGAATTGGTCACCCTTACAAAGCCTGCAAGGGTATTTCGGTTTACGATGCATGTTGGAGGTTTCCTCAACACAACTAACACTTACAGCCATGGTTGGTTGGTTGACTTCTTTCTTATCTTGCTTCTTCTTCTTCCCTTTCTTCTTCTTCTTAGCCACCTGGTTACTAGCGTCAAGGCTTTTACCAAGCGAAGAGGAAGAAATGGAGGAAGAAATATTAGGTGAAGAAGGTAAAGGGTCAACAGAAGGTTGGTGATGTTGAGATGGTGAACTCTGTTGAAGTGAAGCATCCGGTTGAGGTGGAACAATTGGAGTGTTCGGGGCCAACGAAGTTGAAAATAACCATATCGGTAAACCTATTGTAAATCCAGGTAATGAAAAAGTAGCCATATAAGGAGGACCAACATTTCCAAAGCAAGGAAAAGTACTAGGATTCTCATTAAGAGGGGTTCCTTGGTTGGTAAATTCCAGAACAGTTGCCATTATATTCAACTTCGGTGAATTTTATTAACAATTTAAAACTAAAATTAACAATTCACAATTCACACCTAACAATTAAAATTCACAATTCACACCTATGGTCTCTAAAAGTAAAAACAAACAAATTAACACACGCTATCAAATCTAGGAGTCAAACCACACACAAACAGTAACTTCCCGTACTAAAAACACTAGTTGGTGATGAAATCCAACATCGTAGAATTTAATATAGAAAGGGCGGTTGGAACAGTTACCCCGACAACCTTCTTAATGAAACAGACTGGCACAAGTTTCTTCACAAAACCATCTCGAGTGAAGATAACCCCCCAGAGAGTCCAAGTGAGTCTAGTCGACGTCTGCTCCAGGTACAGTGGGATCTTCCCTCCACCGTCACCTTAGGAAAGAATCCTATAGATTATGGCCACTAAGGTTACCAACAGAAAAAAATATACCTGGGGGAACAGTCTACGATCCGACACACACGCAAGGGCATAGTAACAAAGCTCAATCCCCTTGAAGGCTCCTTGACATAATCCAAGGTATACCAACAAGTGACCCCAGGCTCCTCGACAATGGTCTACCCGAGTTTTACCGTTGTTAATACGTGTATATCTTCTATCATTCCCAATGAGGAAGGATTGATTACCTCACTAGTTCAGATATGATCTCGTGCTTGACTCCTTTAGGAGGAGCTTCCCAGATCATACATGTAACAATTGGAATTTTTCCTACCGCAAGATCGACTACTTGTTTGTTTTATTGTCTTGGAGAGTTAACTAAAACCTATTCCAAGACACTAGCCTAAGCTATGTTGGTGGAAAGAGCCCTAAAAATGTAAAAATTACTAGATGAATTTTAATTAAGCGCTGTGTTATTTAGGTTGTTATTACTCAAAAGGGTAAATGGATATGAAACCAATGGTGTTATGACCTGACCCAAAACTGAATGCAATCGAATATGATAATGTAATCTTTTCAATTTGATGAATCCTAACTAAAGTAAGGAGAGAGTTTCCATTCACTTCCAACAATGCAAAAAATTGATCACTAAGAGAAAATATAACAAATTCTCTAATGCACTAATTTTATCAAGAAAAACTAATGCAAATCAATCCCAAAACAATTTTTATTTTTGTGTTTTTAAAACAAGCATAAAAACATCTAAATTCAAATCAAAGAAAATTGATCTAAATCTACGATTGATTTTTCAGAATGTAAACTATGTAATTGTAATCTATGCACAATTCACTTGAAAAGTATGCAAATGTAATCTATGCACATTTTTCATTCATATTCTGAAAATGAGAATTCTAATTATGCAAATGTGATCTATACAAGAGAATTATCAAACACAAGATGATTCTAATGTAATCTAAGAACCAATCAAGTGGAAGTCAAGAAAATCGGGTGAGAGTTCCAAAGATCAAAAAAATCTCAAAGGCGATTAACACTCATACACAATTTAGCAAAAACAAAAGCAAAAAGATGAAAAATTGTGAAAAGACTGAGACAAACCTTCAATTAATGACCAAAGGAAATCAAATTAAGAATTTCTCGAAAAAGAGACTCAAAACACCCAATTAACTTAATGGAGATTGATGAGATGAAGAATTTGCTGAAAGAAATTCAGAAACAAGAGATTTTTGACAGAAAAATACAGATCTGGGTAGATGCTAAGAATCCTAAATCAAATCTAAACTAAACTAGAAAAAAGAAATCTGGAGTTTTTCCAAAATTTTAACAGGGTCAGTAGGCTCCCATAAGTAACAGATGCGATCCCGCACTGGTTACTTAAGGAAAGTGCGGAGATGCCCGCACTATGTGTGAAGACAAAGTGCGGTCCCCTGAAAACTTCAAGAAAAACATAAAAGATTTCCAAATTTTCAAAAACAAAGAAAAACTAAGCTACCCAGGCAGATATCCATCAATCAAAAACCAAGAAAAACTTTTCCTCAAATCAAAATAAAAGAGAACCAAAAACAACAAGTTCTTTCCCCAGTGGAGTCGCCAATTTGTTGGCCGGACAAATCGTTCTTGTGGACAAGACCGATCTCCCTAGTGTCAGAAGACAATCTAGCAACAAACGAACAACTAAGTTTGTCTTTCTCTAGATATATTCATTTTACAAATAAATGTTATGAAGGTGTCGATCCTACCTTAGATCCAAATGCTTATTTGTGGTCGTAGAGCTTCCGTCACATCAATAATCCTTCGTCGCAACAAGAGCTCTTTTGTCGCAAGAAAGTATCATTTTTCGTTGATCTGCAATCACAAACAAGAAAATATCAATAGCACCTGTATAACAAATAATTATAAAACATACCTATCATAGTGATCAAGGAATCTATGAAATAAACGATCAAACGACAACTTATTGAAATAAACAATTGAACGACAATTTATTGAGAAAAACAGAACTTGATTGTATTAATCTTAAAATATATAGAAGAACCTTAAAACCTTAGCCTTGATGTTCGAAAGGCCTTCCCGGGGTCCGAAGCAGGATTCTCCTCTACTCTGATAAGTCTTGCACTCTTCCTCCAGAAGCATAAAGAGGTATGTGATCTTTCCTCTCAAAAGCTCAGCAGAAGGAAGTCTAAATCTCAACAGCACTTCAACTCAAATATTCTACCCATCAAAATATTCTTCAATCCTCCATTAGTTTTCTTAACATCAAAATCTTAACCCTTTGAGGCTACCCAATGCCTCCTTTTATAGAGCAGATGAGGAGGTTAGGATTCCACCTTTAAAGGGATAGAATCCTCCTTCAAAGGGATAGGCTCCTCACATCAAGGTATTAGTTCCTTAAGGTGTGGGATACATGCACCTTACTAAAGCGTACTCATCCCCAAAAAATCTCATCTAGAACCTTCCAGAATTGACCAAAAATCAACTTTTTCACTTTGATTTCGCGCTTTTTTGACTTTACAGGAAGTCCGCAGGCATAACACTGGAAAATTGCATTCTAGAACGCAGTTTCTCTTCACATTACCTGCGTACCCTAGCTAATAACACAGGTAAGTCTCATATTAACTGCGTACCCAAGGCTTTTTTGAGTTTTAAGGGTTTTTCCTCTATTTTTAGGGCTTGGAATGAGGAACAAAGGTTGTAACACTTGCAGAGGAGGTAAGTATGAGTGTCAATGAGCTCATACATTCAGCAGAATGTCAAGGTGACAATTTTTAGTGTAACACTTGCATGCCTGGATAAGGAGGGTCTGATAATAAGGAACCTAGTTACCAGGATATGGAGGATTTTGATAACCAGCATACAAGTGATTTTGTTTTCTAGCCTCGGTATGAGCATAAAGTTGTTGGAATGGTTGGGTCTGGATTTGTTGGCCTTAAAAAAGGCACGTGATGAGGTCCATATTGTTGCCCGATAGGGATTTATATTTCCCCCCAGTATGGTGGGTTCGATTGAGACTGCGCCAAATTTTGAATAATTTGACCTATCGAAACTTGTGGAGTACCCTACGCAAGTGATTGAGAAGATGAGGCACCTTATATAGTTTGACTAAGCGGTACCTGGGGAGAACCAAATATTATTTGAATAGGCTATAAAGGTTTTCTCACATGTATTTGAGCTTGTTGATGTGTTGATGGATAGATAGGAATTTGTGATGAGGATGTTGCAAGAAGAATAGCCTGAGAAATGGGTACTTGCATGCCTGGATAAGGAGGGTTCTGATAATAAGGAATGTGATTACCAGGATATGGAGAATTTTGATAACCAACATACAAATGAGATTGTTGCCTAGGCCCAAGATGAGGATAAAGTTGCTAGAATGGTTGGGTCTGGATTTTTTGGCCTTGAAAAGGCACGTGATGAGGTCCATATTGTTTCCCGAAAGCGGTTTGTATTTCCCCCTGGGCCCTAGTATGGTGGGTTTGATTGAGACTACGCCAAATCATTAGGGGAATTTTGAAGTATAAAATGGGCCTCCTAAGAAAATTATAAAATAATATTGGAAATAATAAAATAATATTTGAATACATCATCAAATTTTAGAGGGAAAAAAATAAAAAACTACTTTTTCAACTCGTATTTTCAACTTATCTCTCAAATTTTTATTTCAAATTTCGAGTGGAAGTACTTGTTGGATACATAATTTAATTCCTCATCCAAGGAGTACCCATTTTGCATACATTTGATGGACCCTACTACACGAAAAATGAGAAATACATGGAAAACATCATTGCAATCACGTTTTTTTTATGTATTTCTCATTTTTTCGTGTAGCAAGGTACATCAAAACTATGCAACATGGGTAATCCTTGGATGAGGAATTAAATTTTTCATCCAACGAGTACTCCCTCTCGAAATTTGAGTAAAAACTTTGGGAGATAAGTTGAAAATACGAGTTGAAAAAGTATTTTTATTATTTTATTATTTTTTAATCTTTTTACCCTTTTACTTAAAAAATGGTGAATCATCCCCCATGGTTGACATCATCATCTTGAATCCTATTGGTTCTTATAAAGTTTATTTTGGTTGTACATTTTTCTTAGGAGGCCCATTTTAGACCTCAATATTCCCCTAATGTTTGAATAATTTGACCTATCGAAACTTGAGGAGAACCTTGTGCAAGTGATTGAGAAGATGAGGAACCTTATAAAGTTTGACTAAGTGGTACCTAGGGAGAACCAGATACTATTGGAATAGGCTATAAAGGTTGTATCACATTTATTTGAGATTTTTGAGGTGTTGATGGATAGATAGGAATTTGTGATGAGGATTTTGCAGTTTGAAGATTCAAAAATCGATCCCAAAACGAACCAGGTTAAACGATTAAAGTAGGTTGCCAAACACTAGAAGCCATTCCAGAATAAGATGGACTATAATTAGGCAGATTACCATGTTCAGGCATACCAATAATAGGTTTCCCCCAAACCAAAGGAGGATAGGATGATGGAGGAAACTATGATCCATATGGAAGGTACCCAACATAAGGAGAGTTAGGTTATTGAGGGTAGATTTGTACACTGATATAAGGACTAGTTGATGTTCTATTGTAGGTGTATTTGGAGGAAGAGGAGCAGACTGTGTGGCATTTATAAGAGAAGTACCATGCATTATTCCTAAAATAGATGACATATGAGAGGTCCAGGGACTAGAATCCACACCAGAAAAGGTACCAGATAATGATTGATAACCAGGTGGGACGGACGGGCCACCATACAAATAATTTTCTGGTGATGTCACGAAAATAGATGAGGAAGCGACACTTGATGTCTCAACCATAATGGTGGACACGGGTTGGGAGTTTGAATCAATTCTAGTTATCATTGACAATCCAAATGAATATTTCCGCAAGAGATCCACGGATAGGCCCAAAGAATTAAGTAAAGGAGATTGTATCGAAGGTTGAAGAGGTGGAAGAGAATCAGTTTGATAAAAATGAAGTCCTTCCCAATGAACAGGAGTAGAAGGACAAGGCTCTTCTTGAGGTATCTCTTCATTGATACTCAAAAGTATGTATTTACGAGGTTCTTCGTCAGGGCCAAGATATATTGGTTCTGTCTGAGAAAAAGGAAAGTAAGATGAAAGTCCCGAAGAATCAGGTGAAGATGGTTGAGGCTCCTTAGGTTCAATAACCTCAGGAAACAAAGCATCTAACTCAAGAAGGTCAAGTTCAATCACCTCAGGTAACAAAGTTTAAGGGAATTTTGTTTCAATTGTGTCAGTGTTACCAACAGGAGTAGATGTAATCTCGGGTTCCAAACTCAAAGGACAGATGATTCTGGCGGATCAGTGTCAAGAGGAGGGCCAAAAGTAGTTCCTCAAGTTCCTGATTCAGTATTTTGCGTTTTCTTATGTTTTTTACATCAATTAGGAGTATCCTCTAGAGGAAGAGGAGGCTTATTTTGAATTCTACGCGAACAAAGGGGACGGGTATTTTTTTCTTCCACATTGGAAAATAAATTTTATTAACACAAAAAGAAATAAATCAAAAAGAGGGTGATTTAGGCATAAAGGATTACCAAGAAACCGTGAACTGTAATATACACCTTGGAGAACCAAGGACTAAACGTACGACCGCCAATATGTTGAAGAATTTAATTAGGTTCAGTTTTCATTATTATTGAATTTGTCAAAAAAAATTATTATTATTATTAAATGACTTATTAAAGCATGGGTTTCATGCTTGGGTCATATTTAGTTTAAGCTCCCAATTTTCAGGTATTTTATATTGATGAGTCATCACATAGTTGATCCTCATTCTTTTTTGGTTATAAGGAAGTTACAGGATATCATAATATGCCATAGCATGCTGATATGTTGAGGTAGAAAGCCTGTCAGTATGCCAAGTGTCACTCATGCATCCTTTGATACATATATTTATAATCCCATACAAATTGAGTAGATACAATCCTTGGATATAGATAGTACATAAACATGCATCATCATCTAAAAATAGACATGAAAAATCACTGTCTATGGAACTTTGAAATACCTTTCCCACTTATAAATTAAATCCCCCCAGAGTATGCATAGTATCAAGAGGTACAGCCAAGGTTAGAGGTAAGTGTTACACCATTTTTTGGTCATATAACCTATTATAATTAGATGGACCCAAGTACACCATGAAAGACCAATTTTACCCTAAGTAAAATTGCATTCACTATTAAGATAACTTAGTAAACCACCTTTATTAAGTTGTTTATGGTCTAAACAGGAAACCCCATGAGGAAATATTAAATAAATCTACATTTGTTTGATTTTCCTCAAGGAATAATTAGTTAAACAACAGTTTAATTAATATTCCT
Organism: Pinus albicaulis; assembly: GCA_034641835.2. NCBI lineage: Eukaryota > Viridiplantae > Streptophyta > Pinopsida > Pinales > Pinaceae > Pinus > Pinus albicaulis. Next base: position 1,129,032,840 of record CM076583.1, on the reverse strand, counting down.
GGTTATATTTAACCCAAAACAAGGAAATTAATTAGATAAATCATTATTTATCTTATTATTTTCTAAAGAATAGTTATTTAAACCTTATTTAAATAATATTCTTTGTTAAATATGACTAAATCACCCATAAATAATTAAATAAATCATTATTTATTTGATTATTACTCAGCCACATCCTTAAAATGATAAATAAATCATTTATTTATTTATTATTTACAAATAAAGGGATTTGACCCAAGTCAAATTCTTTTTCCCTCCAACAAATATAATAAAATATTCCATAAAAGTTGGATCTTGATTTGGTTAATAATATTTTAATTATGCACTAATATCTAGACTAACTCAATATTTTGTTATAAATAGAAGGGTTTTCTCATTCATTTACCACCTTTTGTTGCCTAAAGATCACTCTGGATCTATACTTTTGGTCTGACTATTGATCCACCATCATAGTCATATTTTGCTACCATTTTTGTCTGGGTTTTCTACACCATCAAGAGAGAGGAATTTTAGATCTGAAGTGTTAAGGACTTACAAGAACCCATCCCATTGAGGAGAACTGGGAACACCCTCCTGTGTTTTCCTCCCAGGTGCCACTAATACAAAAATCATTCAACATATTATTGTCTTGTCTATTGGATTCATGGAGTAAATCTTTCTTTTTCTACTGTTTAATGTCTTCTAATACATAGATCTAGATTTTTGCAACATTTATCTTGATCACCTAACTGCAGATCTGAACATATCGGCAGTCATCTCTGTTGTTAGGGTTTTTGGTTATGCACAACTAAAGTGGTCTTTTTTCGTACGATTGGAATTAAGATTCATACTAACAACTAGCGACTCCACACGGGTTTACGATTACGACCGTTGTCGTTTTTCTGATCCTTGCATATCCAGCTGCTTCAAACCCTAGGATTTCTCTTCGGCCCCTTGTTTTTTCTTTTCTTGATGTTGTTTTTAACCTATAAAACCCTAAAACGATAAAAATTCTAACTTCCACGTGTTTTCGGACCTATTGCGCAGGTGACAGACATCAGCCGCAGCTGAGATGACAAAAAAAATTTTGATCTGCCGCCAAGAGTGCTAGAAGTGCAGGTCGCACTTTTTGGCCCAGAAACTGCGACCTGGACCCTTAGGACGCACCTTTCAGCCCAAAAATTGTGACCTCTGCTGAAAACAGGTTAAAAACTGTGACCTCGACTTTTTGCGGGAATTTTTTTGAAAGTTTTCTGGGTTTGTCTGAGCCTCTGTTCAAGGTTGTCTGACATCCGTCTCCGCCTGTTTTTGGACCTGTTTTTGGAACCTAGCCCCCTAGGGATTTAGTACCCTCCACTTCTTGTGGAAGAGTTTTTGCTATTGCAGGTTGTCTAAAATTTCAAAGTCTTCAGCAAGTTTTTCAGATCTGACACCTTACCTTCAGATCCGCTTCATATCGGCTTGTTATCCATCCAAAATCACCTCATTTTTCTTTGTTTGGTTTTTCCTCTAGGGTTCCCTCCACTTCCCTCCTGGAAATAGCCTTTCGCCACCTCTTTTACAGCAATTTTTCCTCTAATTTGTTGTTGTTTCTGCACCACTTTCCAGCAGATTTTGTCCTTTAGATCCCTATCCCTCCTGACCTTAGATCTATTGGTTGTTTTAGTGTGTTTTGATTAGTTTCTTTTACTCACCTATAGACTAGTTGTTGAGAGGCCTGACTCCTTGGGTTTAGATTATTGCATTATTAGCTGTTTATTTTCTGTTTTTGCAGGTTTATATACTGTCATTTGCAGATTTATTTGCAGCTATATAGCACACTTTTTATTTTTCTCTACAAACGTATGGGTTTAAAAAATAAAATTTACACACTTCACACACACACCCTAAGCGAAAAAGAGCTCGGTTAACACCGCCAAGCAAAGACTCTAAAACATTGAAATCAATTGATCCTACACCTATCTACCCTTGTTTCGACATTGTAATCAGTTGATCCTGCACCTCCCTGCCCTTGTAAGTCTCTTTTTCCTTTGTGTCATGTTTTTATCATCATCATTGCACCACCAAGGCATTTATCCCAGAGACTTCTTGGCCTTCATCCTCAGTTTCTGGTAGGAAGACTTACTCCTCTGTGTAGGATTCGAGTTATTCCTCCACCGAGTCCGCACACTGACTCTTCTTCTAGTCCTTTGGGTTCTCCTTCTCGTTTTGCCTTCGGTTCTCCCCCTGTCACCTTCACCATGTCTAGTGCAGTACCTAATGCTGGTGGTAACCCCGGCCCTCATGCTGGGAATACCACTAGTGGGACTGCAACAGACACTACCCCGGCTATGCCCTTGCTCCCCTTCATGGCAGGCCTCAGCCTCCCCAATTTTGACCAGTTGATAAATGACCCTATACACCATGACGCTAGTTGGCCTGCTGTGCCGACGAAGCTCCCTTCAGACATCCCAAAGTTTGAAGGCCTTGCTGGAGAAGATCCTACAAATCATGTTCAATATTTCCACATGTGGTGTTCCTCTAACTCCATTACTGATGACTCTATCCATCTTCGGTTGTTCCAACGTACGCTTACAGGTGAAGCTTCTAAGTGGTATGCTAATCAAACCCCTTCCTCACATACCACCTTTGCAATTATTGCCCAGGCTTTTTTATCTTACTACCAGCTTCCCCTTCGTTATGACACTGGTATCGAACTTTTGACTTATTTCCATCAATCATCTGCGACCTGCCTATCCAATCATGTCTAGGAATGGTGGAGAAGAAAGAGCCTATGTCAAGCCCCTACCTTCGAAGACCATGTCTACATAGACTGGTTCCTTAGATCTCTCTTGCCTCCTATCAGGAAAGATGTCGCATCGCATTTTCCTCAAACCGAAGAAGCCGCTCTCCAAATTGCGTTAAAATATGACCTGATCTACGCTCATTCAAGTTATGTTTATACTGTTCTACCTAATCTTCCCAAACCCGGTGGTGCCAATGCACCGGGGGCATCTCATGCCGCCGATGGTATCATTGGAGCTCTCTCTAATCCATATGCTCAACCTCCCATGGGCTATGGTTTTCCTGGGGGGGAGGCAGCACCTCCCGCACTTTTCCCCCTCTCGGTAGCACGTATCCAGGATACGGCATACCTCCCCTTTTTTCCCAACCTCCTGTTTACCACACTGTTACCCAACCTCCTTATTATTTGTATCCATAGCACGGTGCTCCAGCTCCTCCAGCATTAGCACCTCCGCCTCCCTTGCCTTCTCAACCCCTGCAACAGTAGCCACCGCCACCTTAGGGGAAGGTGTATGCATAGCAGGGCGCGACTAATCCTTCTCCCTCCAAAGAGACGAGGAAAGGCACTCAAAATAAATCTGCTCCCGGTAATCTTGGACCTAATCCTCAAAATAATGCACCTAACACTGCTAACCAGAAATAGGGCACTCAGCCCAAGCAGAACAGACCTATTCCCATGAACTAGCCTTGTTATTGTTGTGGTGTTTATGGTCATTACACGCATGAGCATCCTCTTTTACAACAGATGAAGCAGATGTGGGAGGCATAGGTATGCCTCCCCCGCCGCCTATAACAGGCACTCACCTATAAAAGAGACTTGTCGCACCTATAAGTCTCGCCTCCTCAGGGTCTATTCCTTTCAGCACTTTGGTCTACCTTATACTTCTCTCCCTTTGACTTCCCCTTCGATGTCTAGTGATTGAGTTCTTACAACGTACTTCGGTCATACGATTAGCTCCTAATGCTCGCACGCTGGGGGGCAATCTGTTACACCATTTTTTCGTCATCTAACCTATTATAATTAGATGGATCCAAGTACACCATGAAAGACCAATTTTACCCTAAGTAAAATTTCTTTCACTATGAAAATAACTTAGTAAACCACCTTTATTAAGTTGTTTATGCTCTAAATAGGAAACCCCACTAGGGAATATTAAATAAATCTACATTTGTTTGATTTTCCTCAAGGAATAATTAGTTAAACAACAGTGTAATTAATATTCTTGATTATATTTAACCCAAAACGAGGAAATTAATTAGATAAATCATTATTTATCTTATTATTTTATAAATAATAGTTATTTAAACCATATTTAAATAATATTCTTTATTAAATATGACTAAATCACCCATAAATAATTAAATAAATCATTATTTATTTGATTATTACTCAACTACATCCTTAAAATGATAAATAAATCATTTATTTATTTATTATTTACAAATAAAGGGATTTGACCCAAGTCAAATTCCTTTTCCCTCCAACAAATATAATAAAATATTCCATTTTAATTATGAACCAATATCTAGACTAACTCAATATTTTGTTATAAATAGAAGGGTTTTCCCATTCATTTACCACCTTTTTTTGCCTAAAGATCACTCTGGATCTATGCTTTTGGTCTGACTATTGATCCACCATCATAGTCATATTTTGCTACCATTTTTGTCTGGGTTTTCTACACCATCAAGAGAGAGGAATTTTAGATTTGAAGTGTTGAGGACTTACAAGAACCCATCCCATTGAGAAGAACTAGGAACACCCTCCTGTGTTTTCCTCCCAGGTGCCATTAATACAAAAATCATTCAACATATTATTGTCTTGTCTATTGGATGCATGGAGTAAATCTTGTTTTTTCTACTGTTTAATGTCTTCTAATGCATAGATCTATATTTTTACAGCATTTATCTTGATCACCTAACTGTAGATCTGAAAATATTGGCAGTCATCTCTTTTGTTAGGGCTGTTGGTTATGCGCAGTTAAAGTGGCATTTTTTCGTACAATTGGAATTAAGATTCATACTAACAGTAAGGGTAATAAGGTGGTATCGTGTCATGCTGGTGAGAAGAGGAGCGAAGCAGTACCCACTCAAACACACTAAGAGATTCATGAAGCAAGTGTGTCTATGGAAGTTCTATTTCTTTAGGTAGGTGAGTTGGTAAATCAAGGGAGGGGCGAATTTTGTACCGTTCTACCTAATCTTTCCAGACCTGGTGGTGCCAACGCACCGGGGGCATCTCATGCCGCCGATGGTATCGTTGGAGGTCTCTCTAATCCATATGCTCAACCTCCCATGGGCTATGGTTTTCCTAGGGGGAAGGCAGCACCTCCCACACTTTTCCCCCTCCCGATAGAACGTATCCAGGATATGGCATACCTCCTCTTTTTTCCCAACCTCTTGTTTACCACACTGTTACCCAACCTCCTTATTATCTGTATCCATAGCCTGGTGCTCCAGCTCCTCCAGCATTAGCACCTCTACCTCCCTTGCCTTCTCAACCCCCACAATAGCAGCCACCGCCCCCTCAGGGGCAGGTGTATGCACAGTAGGGCGTGCTAATCCTCCTCCCTCCAAAGAGATGAGGAAAGGCACTCAAAATAAATCTGCTCCCGGTAATCCTGGACCTAATCCTCAAAATAATACACCTAACACTGCTAACCAGTAACAGGGCACTCAGCCCAAGAAGGACAGGCATGTTCCCACGAACTAGCCTTGTTCTTGTTGTGGTTTTTATGGTCATTACATGCACGATTTTCCTCTTTTACAACAAATGAAGCAGATGTGGGAGGCTCAAGCAACTTTGCAAGGATAGCAAGCCTCCCCTTTCATCCCTCCCAATGCTGCGCCTATTCAGTCGTCTGTGCTTACTAATCCTTTCCCTCAGCAAGGATTTTTGGCTACCTAACCACCTGAAGGACAGGTGGCCACTCAACCTCTTCCATCTAGTACCTCCGATTACCATATTCTCATGATGAACTCTGCTCAACCTCTAACCATAGACATCAATCTTCAAACTCGGTCCCGTTAGTACAACAAGCCTCCCGCTACGTCTGTCCCCGAGCTACCTCCTTCGGTCTCTACAGAGCCTCCTTTGACACCTAATGGTCCCTTACAGATCCCTCAGCCTAAGGCAGAGGTTCATACGAAGATCCCTAAAGGATCACTACGCCGAAATGCTACTTCTAGAAAACCTGCCCATGTGTATAGCATAGTAGATGATTTGGCGCAATCTCCTGTTTCCATTTCAACGCTTGAACTCCTCCAGTCGTGCCCTTCACAATGAAAATATCTACTATCTGTCATGGGCACTGTTGATCCTTTCGACGATCGATTGATTGTTTGTGATGTTGACCGGTCAGAACATCCTCCTTTCCCTGCTTTCGTCGCCTTCCAAATCCCAGTCAAGATTCGGAACGCCAACGTTTCCCGGTGCATTATTGATGAGGGGGCATCCACCTGTGTGATGTCCGCTTCGGTTTGGAAGCAACTTGGATCACCTGAGTTGGCTCCGTCCATGATCACTCTCCAAGCGTTGGATGGCCACGCCTCCCAGCCCATTGGCCTTTTCCACAATTTTCCTGTTACTCTTGCGGGCAAGACTTTTTGCATTGACGTAGAAGTCATAGATGCCCCCTTAGATTACAAAATTCTATTGGGTCGTAGCTACACTTATGCAATGTTTGTTGTCCCATCCGCGGTCCACCGCAATATGTCCTTCCCTCATAATGGAAATATAGTCACCATTGACCAGTTGACATATTTCAAACCGAAGTCTCAGACCTCCCCTGAGTCCATCATCTCTTCGGTGGCCAATAAGAAAAATGTCGATCCTTTGACCAGTGTCTCACCCGGAGTCTAAAAATATTCCTCATTGCTTGGTACTTTCCCTGGTCTTCCTCCTCCTATCTCTAATCCCAGCTCATCGAATGTTTGCATGATTCAATCGTCTCAGGCTACCCTCAAGCAACCCGCCTCAGCTAGTCGGCAGCCTCCTCGCCCTCCGCAACCTACTCCTAGCCCTTCGAATCAGCCTTCTAGACCTCCTCCTCCTGACCCTTTAGCTGGTATCCATGAGCCTCTTTATCCTCCTGGAACAATTCCTCCATGCCTTAACCATTTAGGAGTCATCCCACCTAGCCATTACCCCTCCGGTCAGATACTATTCCTAGCTCCACCCCCAAGAGTGTACACGGTACCTGTCATGGCCACCTTCTCTTTTCCTAACTTGACCCTTGGGATTATCGTCTGGTACCTTGATCTTCCAGCCGCTACCCTGCCTGGTCAACCCAAACCTTATCTTGCTTTGACCCCAGTTCAACCGGTCCCCATGACTTCTCTCGCGGCCCCAGTGCCTCAGCCACCTCAACAGGAACCACCTCCTGTTGTGACCGCTTTGGGTAAGAAGGGAAAATCTCGCAAGGATGCAACCAAAGACAAGGCTGCCCTGACAAACCTCGCCCCTCCTCGGCCTCCAAAGTGCACCATCCAGTGTGCTTTGTGTGATGTTGTCGGTCATGCCACCCATACTTGTTCGGAGTTGCCTCATCTCAAGCCCATGGTTAATGTCATGTTCCTTGAGTCTATGGTTCTAGAAACCTTTGTTCCTTCCTCGACTGCAGCCAGGAACCCCAAGACTATTCACGCAAACCACCCCTGTGCTTTGTGTGATTTCCATGGCCATTATACCCACCTTTTTCCCCGCCTCAAGGACTTCCGCACCTCTCTAGTGACAGTTTGCCAATTCAAGGCGAAGCGCAACAAGTCCACCGCTCCCTTATTTGCGCGTTTTGCTTCGGCAAAACCAGAGGACACGAATACTCCCATTGACATTCCCCCTCCTGATGTCGATTTGATGGAGCCTTCATCCACCATGTTCTACCTATCATCATCCATGAGACCCTCGGTGGAAGTCCCCTTGGAGACTTCCCCTGATGTTTCGCCTGACCTCCCTTCAGCGATCACCCTGGGCTCAACATCGGTAGATCCTTTATCTTCTTACTCTTCTGTCACCCTTTGTGATGATGCGCATGTGAACCTCTCTTCTCATGATGATGAGTCAGGTAGCTTCGCCACGTCAAGTGGTCTTTCTTCCACCAGTCACCCCATCTTCTATCACGATGATGACATTATGGAAGAAATCACCACCTTTGACTTTATCTATCCCCCCTTAAATCGAACCCATGCATTTGAACCACATACACCTGGTGGCCATTACATTGAAACCCAATGTTTGGGTAAGGGGGCACCCATATTTGAGAGACCAAGAGAAGAAATTCTCCACAACTCTCCTAGGGTATCTGGTCGTGTCGACTTTAGTACCATTTTTCTTCCACATTTAGAAGAACCTTTAGAGTCCCATATCACTTCAGATCACTCTAGGGATGATACCCCTTATCATTCCTTCATCTTACATCAGCAACTCAGTCTCTTAGACATTATTGTTGACCAACCTATGGGTTTTCTAGGAGGGCATCAGTTCATTATCTCCAAATCCTCTCTTTGGGATAGTGATACCATGTATGCCAACCCAGAAACTTAAAGTCAATTTGATTCATATATGCAGTACCAAAAATATTGGCAATCCTCCATTCCCTTTCTCGAACTGCATAACCATAACGAAAACAAATGGCACATCACATCATAAAATGTGTTTAGATTCCCCCTTTCTAAATACATTTTCGCATGACCACAACATGCTTGGGGGCACCTATGCCCCTCAACCATAAAAATCCCATATCTCAGCCAAAAATATCACTGAAACCCCCTTTCTCTGATAGGTCGCACTTTTCAGGTCATTTCCTAGGACAGGTCACAGTTTTCTACCCAGTACCTGCTACCCGGGTCGCAGAATAGACCCCAAAAAGTGTGACCTGGCCTATTCATGAGCTCTGTGCACCTAAACTGAACTTTCAATCCACTGAGACGAAAGAGTAGGGTTAGGCCTCTTACCTGCAACTGATGGATCTTGATTCCAATGGTCGGTTTGTCTGCTACGCTCACCGCAATATTTAGGGCCTTCTCTCGTCTCGACATTCACCACAGCTCCACATGCAAATGAGTGAATTTGAAGGGAAAATGCCTTATTAAAAGAAAACCCTTGATTTTTATTTCATCTGCTGCAGCCAAACCGTAGCTCAATTTTCCAAACCATATGTACCATTGGAAAGCTCTCACCAAGCCCTCAAATGGGTATCCATTATTTTTTCGTGATTTGATACTTCACCGGAACACTTTTTGTTTAAGAAGGGTCATTTCACCACTCCTCAAAATTGAATTTCTTCACCTGAAACAGTCGTACTTGGGGGCACCCCTTTTCCTTCATACTTTTCCATGCTTGTGTCGATATTCATCGTGAGTAACCATGATGTACTCATGTTTTAATGGTCCCCATTGGACCTTTTTTCTGTGTGGTAGCACCATCGAGTCACCCTTGTTTAGAGCATCTGAGTTGAGTCATCATTGCATTCATGGAGTCTATCCCGAGTCCCTTTGTTTCCTGCATAGTCCTCCATCCTTCATTGCTTGGTTCCTCTCTCATGTTGCACATCATGACCTTCAGTACCACTATCCCCTATCCCTCATGATATTGTGTCAGTCGCTGCCAGGTCATCCATGCCCTTTATGCTCTAACAAGGGAAGTCATCCGTCTGCTACTCAGTAACCCCCATTTTCATCATCACCCCTGGTGTCCGTCTGTCAGTCGCTCTACTATTTTCTCTGGTGCCTTAGTTGAGGACTTCTTATTTTCTCATCTATGGCAGACCTCCTTCTATCGACATTCAGATCATTTATTCCATAAGACAGGTCTAGAGGGCGGTGTACCTTGGTTCCAGCTTCCACTCTTGTTTGGTGCCTCAGATCAGGAAAAGGGACTCCTTCTAGCCCTTTGACTTGATCGTTTCTGAGCTCCAACTCCTTTTTAGCACGATCGAGATCTATATGCTTGATGGTTCAGTGATGCAGCAGATTGGACCGGTCATTCCCGGGTGTGTGTGAGATGTTTCAGCCCTCATGAGGGGGTGGCCCTATAGGTAGCCCCCCACATACCCGAATGACTTCTTCACTTCAGCCTTCGATGCAGCTCCATATATTTGATGATTTCAACCTCATCCGCTTGCAGCGCCTTCTTGATTGCATATATCAGTCAGATTTTCAGATCCCTTTCCTGTTTACAGGGGCATCTGGGTTGTATTTGTATCTCATGTACTTAGATATTATTGTACAAGTCCTAGCTATTATCCCAGGCACAATATGTATGTGGGATTCATTATCATGTTATTTATCTGGCTCATGTTTATGCCAGCATTTACTATATTGTTCAGTCCCTTGCTTACTAGACGCCTTGTTTTTTGTACTATTGCCTCGGCGGGCATAGGTATGCCTCCCCCACCTCCTATAGCAGGTACTCACCTATAAAATATACTTGTCACACCTGTAAGTCTCGCCTCCTCAGGGTCTATTCCTTTCAGCACTTTGGTCTACCTTATACTTCTCTCCTTTTGACTTCCCCTTTGGTGTCTAGTGATTGAGTTATTACAACGTACTTCGGTCATATGATTAGCTCCTAGCGCTCGCACGCTAGGGGGAAATCTGTTACACCCTTTTTTGGTCATCTAACCTATTATAATTAGTTGGATCCAAGTACACCATGAAAGACCAATTTTACCCTAAGTAAAATTACTTTCACTATGAAAATGACTTAGTAAACCACCTTTATTAAGTTTTTTATGGTCTAAACAGGAAACCCCATGAGGAAATATTAAATAAATCTACATTTTTTTTATTTTCCTCAAGGAATAATTAGTTAAACAGCAATTTAATTAATATTCCTGGTTATATTTAACCCAAAACAAGGAAATTAATTAGATAAATCATTATTTATCTTATTATTTTCTAAATAATAGTTATTTAAACCTTATTTAAATAATATTCTTTGTTAAATATGACTAAATCACCCATAAATAATTAAATAAATCATTATTTATTTGATTATTACTCAACCACATCCTTAAAATGATAAATAAATCATTTATTTATTTATTATTTACAAATAAAAGGATTTAACCCAAGTCAAATTCCTTTTCCCTCCAACAAATATAATAAAATATTCCATAAAAGTTGGATCTTGATTTGGTTAATAATATTTTAATTATGCACCAATATCTAGACTAACTCAATATTTTGTTATAAATAGAAGGGTTTTCCCATTCATTTACCACCTTTTGTTGCCTAAAGATCACTCTAGATCTATACTTTTGGTCTAACTATTGATATACCATCATAGTCATATTTTGTTACCATTTTTGTCTAGGTTTTCTACACCATCAAGAGAGAGGAATTTTAGATCTGAAGTGTTGAGGAATTACAAGAACCCATCCCATTGAGGAGAAATGGGAACACCCTCCTGTGTTTTCCTACCAGGTGCCATTAATACAAAATTAATTCAACATATTCTTGTCTTGTCTATTGGATGCATGGAGTAAATCTTGTTTTTTCTAATGTTTAATGTCTTCTAATGCATAGATCTATATTTTTGCAGCATTTATCTTGATCACCTAACTGCAGATCTGAAGATATTGGCAGTCATCTCTGCTGTTAGGGCTGTTAGTTTTGCATAGCTAAAGTGGTCTTTTTTCGTACGAATATTGGAATTAAGATTCATACTAACAGTAAGGGTCATAAGGTGGTATCGTGTCATGTTGCTGAGAAGAGGAGCAAAGTAGTACCCACCCAAACACACTAAGCAATTCATGAAGCAAGTGTGTCTAGGGAAGTTCTATTTCTTCATGTAGGTGAGATGGTAAAGCAAGGGAGGGGCGAATGTTGTACCCTTCTAGTCCTTCCTTTCGGAATCTCTTCTAGTCATTATGGTGTGTGATTCCGGAGGAGAATGCATGCAATAAGGAATTTTTAATTTTCCACCACACCCTACATCACACACAACATTATTCTTGGTTAATCCTTTTCCACAAAAGTGGTTGTTGCTTACAAATATTTTTTTAAGGAATTTCATGATGTCTTTGCATGGTCTTATGTTCCAAATATAGGCATTGACCCTAGACCTTTGTTCCTTTCACTCGGTAAACTACGAGATTGGATCTTCTTAGTTCTCATTTTCATATTTCAATGAAATAAATTATATCCATGTGGTATAAAATTGAATGTTTCCTATCACAATTTTTTTTCGTAGCAGAGGTATACACAGGTTCCCCGAGCCTATCCAACCTATTGCTTCGACCAGGTTTTAGGATAGGTACTAGGATATTACCCATACCTTGCCTTGTTCATTTTTATGGAAATGGTCAGAACGAATCAGAATTAATATATGAACCATGAAAATGAAAGAATGGATCTAATTTTTTTTCCATCTACGAATTGGTCGACATTTCCACAAATTATATGAATAGAAGCACAAATTTTCATGTTTTAAAAATAAAAACTTGATTAAATCCAGAACCAGAATAAGTGGACAGAGGTTACCTATCAAAAATTTGATTTGGGCCCCTAGAAAAATCGGAAGTACTTAGAGTCGTATTTTATACGCACCTATAAAGAATTTTAACATGACAATGGAATGATGATACAATCTAATGACAATGTAGCCATTGTCATTGATCAAGAAGGAAATCCAAAAGGAACTCAAGTTGTCAAAAAATTGTTGAATATATTCTCAATTTTTTTCGAGACTTAACCAGAACTCATATTGGGGAGGAAGAATATGGTCCATGGACTTCTAGGTTAGTTTTTACAGATTTAAATTGATCCAAGTTTGGGATTTTAAATCATGTAATATTAATTTGATTAAAATGGCTTCTCCATTAAGTTTCCTCCTTCAAGGGTCATCATCATCGGTCCTCAGAAAAATCTCCTTCATAAGAAGCCTTCAAGTCAGCCTCAAATCATCTACAAACCACCTACTCAAGTCACTTTCAATATGTCTTCATGTTGGCTCAAAACAAGACACACACTTCACATTGAAAATTTGGCTCAATATATGGAAAACAGCTATATATATAAGGGTATAGTTCCACATTTCCAACTCATAAATTTTGTACTTCTATGAAATTTCGGACCACTATAATACCAAAGTTTGGACACTTCTCATAAACTTGAAAAAGACTACAGTGACTTTGTGGCTCAGTGACATGGTGATATAGTTGTGATATAATATTCAGTGACATAACTGTGATAGTGGCTCAGTGATGGGATACAGTATTACATAAAAGAAGGATTGGATAATAAAACAGTGACAGTGATAGTGAAGTAAATGCTAATATTTGTGGATCTTGGTGTTATTTAGTGAAGCTACTTCTATTATGAATATTCAGTGCTATGTCATGATGATACTTGATACTTATTGCTACATTTCTTAGTGCAATGATGTTATCTCAAATATGATGCCTTAGTGATATGGTGATCACAATAATGTTGGACCTCAGGAGGAAGAAGAATGAAATTTCAAGTGCAAGCAAGGGAGATCTCGATGCAAGGAGATCTTGGTGTTAATGCAGTGAAGGGATGAATTAATGGAGAAATCCTATAGTCTATGGGTCTTGGTTGTCTCATTTTGAAACTATTGAAGGAATAATTTTGACAGGGTTTTCTTCAAAGAGTGTGGTTTTTCCCTGGCATGTGCCTACATCTTGTGTCTTATTCTATTTTTTTAGTGGCATTACTCTTGATGATAAAAGAAATAACAAATAATAATAATTTAACATCACAAGATAATGTCATCATAAGATAAATAATTAACTGCCATTTCTCTAACATGATATCAGAGCTATGGTCATGATCAAAGGAAGTTTGAAGAATAAATTGAGTATATTTGTATTGAATATCAGCAAAGGATTCAAAGGCGTCATGTAGGAATAAATTAAGAAATGGAAATTAAAAGAATGAATGATCATGTACAATTTCATATTAGAAAACAAATTCGGATTAACATGACAACACAGTCTCGGAACTACCTCAATTCAGTACATAGCCACAACAACCTCCTTCGTTAAATAAATTTGAATTTTTCACGAGGATTACAGTGACAAGAGTTCGGTTGGATCACAGTAATGACCACAGTGAGAATATGCTCACTAATTCGGTGTCATCACAATTCATTAAGAACGATGCTATTTCAGTTTGGTGCTATCAATAACATGGAGAAAATCTCAAAATCTCACAATAAATCACAGAAGTTCAGAAATTACAGTCATATGGATAAGCATCGTCATAAAAAGTTTTGGCTATGAACCCACAGTCCAATAACCACAAAATTTCAGTGATATACCTCAATATAAAGGATTCGTTGCTACAGTCTAATCACTTCGTGTTATGCCATCTCTATCTCTATATCAACACTGTCTCGGTTGTTCCATAATACAATGAGCTCAATTCGGTGTAAGTTGTCACTAAAGGAATCTGAATTATATCCTATGAAGTTTATTGTGCTAGGAATCTACTAAAAGGAAAGGTCTCACTAAAGATCTAAAGTACAAGAAACCAAGTAAGTATTGATGCTACAAACTAAAGGTATGAAATCACAAGGTATGTATATAAGCATTTGAATAATCCTTGTGTCTATCTAGTCTAAGGTCAAAAATATACTATTAGAATCTTAATCCACTCCCTCTAGGATTTAAAAATTAGTCTATATATAAAATAAATGTCTTGTTGTCAAATTAAATCGATCATAAATATCTCAGAATTCCATATCATTTCTTAAAAGATATAACTTGAGAAATTTAAGTTATGTTCTTATCACATGTTATTGATTCAGAATATGTATTACAGGTATAGAATATAATTACTTACACTTCTAATGATCAAGGAGTATGAAGGGAGGCATCACAAGAAGGTTTGTCGAGAAACAAAGGTATGTCTTAAAATTATAAATTTTTGTTAATTTTCTTTGGTAAATCCAATCTACACTACTAACATTTGTTGTGTTTAGCTCTCTTTAATCTTAAAATATTCTTGCTTGGGGTGATTCAACCTCTGATGAATCTACCCAACTTATACACCTCAAATTTCTTATATAGAACCTTAAGGAGGTTATCCAAAAAACCCTAACCTAAGGGTATGTTGATAATGTGTGAAAACCTAAACCTATTTAGGGTTGTTTGTGAAAATTGATATTCTGATTAATGTATTAATAATGTCGTGTTTGGGATTTTGATATGATTATGAAAGCTCTAAAATTTTTGGAGTTAATATGATGTTGTTTGGAATCTCAAACCTTTGAAGTCTGATATAATAAGGGTGTGCTTTGAAAATGAACTAAAACCCTAGGCTTTGGTTAGGTTTACAGGAAAAATCCCTATTATGGAAAGTCCTAGGAGTAAAACCCTAGGTATATGTTCTCTTCATTGAATCCCTAGCCTATTCTAGGACAATGTGTATCTAATGTATAAAAATTCACTAAGATATGATATGCTTATAATGGTGATCCCCTAGATATGTGCATTGGCCTATTTTCTAATGGTACTAAGAATATAGGGATTGAAAACAAACCTTAGTCAAAGTTGAAAGATCTAGGATGATGTTTGAAAAGTCTAGGGTCTATAAATAAATCCTAGTAGTAATTAAATTCTCGAGTATGTATGTTCATCTAAATCTATATAATGTATACTGAGAATTTATAGATGGGAAATCTAGGGCCTACATAAAACCCTAGTTGAATCTCTTCATGATATGTTTTGATAATTGATTTGAAATATAGAGTCTACAACTAACTCTAGTGAAAGATGATCATGATAATGTCAGAGCTGTGATTAATATTGATTGATTATGTTGTATGAAATCTAGGACTTGTATGAATTCCTAGTGGAAATTCTAACATGTGAAATGTAAAAGTTGTTAGATATCTTGTAAATCTATATTAGTTCTAGGGTTTTCTATATGTTGTAGCAAGGTATGTTATACCTTTGAAAGAAACATTGAAACCCTAGATAGAATGAAATGAAGTAGTCTAGGGTTTATGATACAAGTCCCTAGAAAAATGTTGAATAGTATATGTCTCTTGTTTGGGTATCTAATATAAATATGAAAATGCTTTCGTGATTCTGATATGGCTAACTTTATGCTTCTATAATGTTGGTTTTACTTGTTGTCTAAAGTTGTGGAGGTACTTCATAAATATGAGAAGTTGATAAGTATGATCAAAAGGATGAAAGCCATGAAATATTCGCCAACACCTAAAAGAATAAGTAAATCTCCCTACATTAAGAGGGAGCCTAGATAAAATAACTCTCTCTAGTTAAGAGGGAGGGCATAACAAAGTTTCTGTTTGGAGAATATATTATGAAAATATATGTTCCCACATGTAAAGTGGGAAGAGGAATCTTCTCCTAAAAGATTCTATTGATAGTCCTACTGGAATTAGTTGAAGGGAAACATCGAAACCACGAAGTTTGTTTATGCATTTTAAATTATTGACGATTGGGGTTTGTGTTTGCACAGGTGAATCTCTCGAAGGACTTGATAGCCTTTTGGTTACAAATCGGTTTGATTGGGAGAGATTGTTTTTTCTTCATGTGTTGGATCAAGGTGTGTTGAGGCTTTGTGAGTGAATAATTGCCTGGAAATGTTGTATTGAGGATTTCTGAGTGAAGCATTTCCTGTAAATGTTGTGTTGAGGATTTGTGAGTGAAGCATTGCCTGGAAATACATAGAGTCGACACTTTGTGTTGATTTATGGTTGGTAGGGCGGCATTGAGTGTATGTGCACCTAGTTCCCTAATTTGATGGTTAGTAAGTAAGCTTGATGGTACCTATAGAGGATGAAAGCTTTATTCCATCTTATTCCCACTTGGATAGATTGCCTTGGTTAGAAATCTAGACCATGGCATTGCGGTGCCTAAATTGTAGAGTGATCAAATGGATAGATTTCCCTGGTCAGGAATCTAGTCCATGGAATTGTGATGCCTAAACTTCTTCATAGATAAATTGAGATCTTCCACGTACATTTTTTTATCTATATGAATACCTCCCTAGTTAATATGGAGTGTTGAAGAATGTAACTAGGTTCGGTCTTCATTATTATTGAATTTTTCAAAAGAATTTATTATTATTATTAAATTACTTATTAAAAGCATGGGTTTCATGCTTGGGTCATATTTAGTTGAAGCTCCCAATTGTGGACTTCTATGTTAGTTGTTACAGATTTAAATTGATCCAATTTTGGGCTTTTAAATCATGTAATATTAGGTTGATTAATATGGCTCCTCCATTAAGTCATCTCCTTCAAGGGTCATCATCCTCGGTCCTCAGAAAAATATTCTTCATAAGCATCCTTCAAGTCGGCCTCAAATCATCTACAAGACCACATAATCAAGTCGGTTATGTCTTCATGTCGGCTCAAAATAAGACACAACTCTTCACATTGACAAGTCGGCTCAATACCTATGGTAAAACACTATATATATAGGGGTATAGTTCTGCATTTCCAACTCAAAAATTTCATACTTCTCTGAAATTTCGGATCATTGTAATATTGCAGTTTGTACACTTCTCAGAGACTCAGAAAATACTGCAATGACTCAGTGGCTCGGTGACATGGTGATATATTTTTTATATAATACTCGGTGACATAACTATGACAGTGGCTTAGTCATGGGATATATTATTACAGAAAAGAAGGATTGGACAATGAGACAATGACTCAGTGAAGTAAGTGCTACTCTCTGTGGATCTCAGAGTTATTCAGTGAATTTATCGCTATTCTAAATGTTCAGTGTTATGTCATGATGATACTTGATACTTGGTGTTACATTTCTCAGTGCAATGATATTATCTCAAATATGATGCCTCGATGATATGGTGATCACAATGAAGTTGGACCTCAGGAGGAAGAAGGAATAATTTTGAAACTATTGAAGAAATCATTTTGACCGGGTTTCCCCAAAGAGTGGGGTTTTTCCCTAGCATGTGGCTACATCTTGTGTCTTCTTGTATTTTTTTAGTGGCATTACTCTTGATGATAAAAGAAAGAACAAATAATAATAATTGAACATCACAATATAATGTCATCATAAGTGAAATAATTAACTGACATTTCTCTAACACAATCTCCCTAAATGTTGTGTTCGGTGTATCACGGTATACATGGCAGTAGATTCAATTACCTATGGATGGATAGAAACCTATAAGGGAATCCCAAAATATACTCGACAATATGTGGGAGTTCAGTCCATAGTAGTGTTGTCTAATTCATAATCGTTTGATGAGAGCGCTCCCATATACTTTTCATGCATGGAGCGCCATCTGATATACCTGAAGGTACGTAGAGAACGATCCTATACACTTACATACGTGGAAATGGATTTTAGCCCCGAGATGCAACGCTGGAAAACAACAACATCTCCTACGTTTAATGACACCAGAACACGTCTCTAGCCTAGACCTATTTGTGTAAATGTTACAAATTCTCCTTAGGTTGATTAAATAAATTTTACTGTTTATCTTTGATTAAGTTACGGTTTTTGGGCTCACAATGAATGTCACCTAAATATCCTAAAATGAAAATCTAGCATGAGAAAATAAAAATATTTTCATTTTTCAATGAAAATCTAGCTAAGGGAAGAAACAATCAAGATGCAGCACAAAATATGCAGCAAACAAGATACAAGATGCAATTTCCCTTTCGATGTAACTATTCATATCCTAATTCACATACAAAACCCTAAATTCCAATGCACAATTTTTCTTTTCACCCCATTTAATTTTCAAGAATGAAGAAAACTAAGATGCAAATGTTCAACTACTGATTCAATTACACTTTCCAGAACGAGGACTCAAACAAAAATTCATCCAAGTGATCAGCAATCAAACAAAATCAGTTTGCAAACAACCAAATTATAAGAACAAAGAAAAATCAAAACCAATTCTTACCAAAGGAAAACAAACACAAATGCAAACCAAATGGAGGTTTTAGAGAGACCACGAGACACTCAAGAATCGGGGAAGTTCAGCTAGAAGCTAGCTGATGAAAGAGAGGCTCAAAAACTAAGGAAAAAATTGTGCAAAAATAGGGGCCAAAGCTGGTGCAAATGAGGCACCAGTGCTTTGCAACGTTGGTACAAAGTGGGCCTGAGTGAGGTGCAATGCTCTGTCAGGGGCACTAAGGGAGCGTTGGGCCTAGGAAAGAGGATTTCGGCACAATAATTGAAAAAAGTATTGGATGAAACCACTTCCTAGGACTATTCTTGTTTGGATGATACAACAAAGGTATTTCAAGGAGGCAATCAAACACAATGGACAAGGAAAACCACCAAGGGAATAGTTCATTCCCCAGTGGCGTTGCCAATTTGTTATACGAGATTTACGATTGTGGAAAAAAGTTATCTCCCCTAAGTTTGGTGGTCAACCTAGAACAACAGAGAGACAAGGAACCCAATGCTTTTCCTTAAAGTAAATAGATGACGGAGTGAGGCCTACCCGGAACTTGTCGCACACTTCACTCCTTTTTTAGCTTTGAAGCTCTGATTCCTGCTCTGATTGCCAAAATTAGAACCTACATAATCAAATAACACAAGCCAAGAAATTATGATATCTATGCAGTATCATCTAAATACTCTATTCAATAGATCAACATGGTATTGAAATACATGAATCAATATCACATATAGGAAACATATAATTATTTGCATTAATATAAATAGAAGGATATTACAACCATAAGTAGCATTTGATCTTATATAAGAGCTCCTCCAATTTGTTGACTTGTCCTTTCCTTGTCATAATATGCACCTCCAATCACCCTAATGCATGATATAATAACCACTCACTACAGCAGCATAAGGGCAGAGTTCTCCAAAGCTAGCTATTCATTCATTATTCATTCTAACCTTTTAATAGGCAAGATGGTAAATATATAGGAGAGTAGGGTAAGTTCAGAGTTATTATCCAATTATCATTCTAAGTTTTTAGATCCACCTTTCATGGAGGGTTAATATCAAAGGATAAATGGTGAAAACTCCAAAGAATGTGAAGCTTCTCGAATCCTGATCACTCCTGGATTTCTAGAACCAACGCAGGTGCAAAAGGGAGCAACCTACATGTGACCAACATTGGCCACAGTGGAGTAACCTGTAGGTGCCCACACCCCAATAGGCTTATAGGGAGCATTGGTCCTAAAATTGGCTCAGATGATGTAGTTTAGGGTTGAAACTTTGGGGGATGAATGGTATATGGTTAGGGCTTTGTGCAAGATGATTACAAGGGGGAATAGGATGTTGATTGATCCCATTAGGAGGCTCATTGATCGATTGTGACAAAATAGTCTATAACAATAAGTGGCCTTCCTCGGAATATCGTTAGATCAAAATATCATAGAAACAACGATAAAGCATGTTGAATACAAATAGATACAAGTAAGGAACATATGCTTCTATTAATAATGTATGTCAAATTACATCAATATACTTTTAAGAAATAAGATCCTCTCCTCCAACTTGTAGGATGGTCCCCTCTCCCAATATAGCAGAGCTCTCACGTTATAGTTTGAATACTTCCTCTTACCCCATTTCCACTTGGTGAGATTATAAAGTCTCGTTCCATCCTTTGGGAGAATGTATCTAGACACCTAGGGGCTTGAGAAGTTAGGAAACTTCTACAATAGTGGACCCCTAGCCAACTCACACACAAGTGGGTCAAGTTGATCTCCCTGGGAATGGAAAACTCTAGAAACCTTTATCATAATTATGAGCTTTTTCTCAATTATCTTAATTATGAAATAAATATTATCTCATAATTATAATATTTTGGAAAAACAATTATGTAATTTCACCTTTTTAACATGGGATAAATATCACATGACTAAAAGAAAAGGTGAAAAGGGATGCATTTTAGCCAAACAACTGAGTTAAGTTGATATTGGGTTTCTCTCACTATAATGGAGTGACAAATAGGGTTATAACATATGCCCCCTAATGCATGAGGTCAGAAGAGAAACTGATAGCCGAAATGAATTACAATAATACTCAGAGCTCAAAATGGGATGAAGGAGCCACGACTATGAATCTGGATCAGAGGAAATAAAGTGCTAAAGTCTCAACTCTACTGATAACGTCCCCAAGGCGAGCATACACATGCTTGGTCATAAATAGTTACTAAACATGGCCACAAAAACATACATTGCAGATCCATGACATGAAATGCTATAACATGGCCACGAAGACATACACAGTGGATCCATGTGACATAAAAAATAGAGCATATCCACCAGCAAATACAATGTGGTTCTATGTCACAGTATACATTAGTAGGACTATGGACACATAACAGAGAGATAAGTGTCTCAAGATAGTCCTCAAATTACATAAATGATACATAAATCCAATTGAAGGAGGGCATTAATGTATCCCCCATAATTCAACATGGAACAGGCCAAGATGATGTGATGTATGGATGAATTCAAGAAGAAATGAAGTAAAACTAACACAGGATGTCTAACTCAAAAAAGGTCAACATGTTACTGCAGATGGCTGACACAAGCTGAGACTTCCCTTGAACACATAGTGGCATGACACAAGAGTGACTTGGAAGCATGACTAATGAGCACCATGTGATATCATGCAACGACGTAGAACGCATTGAGGCACACTCCATATGATTGTTAGAGTAACCAGTCAGAGGAGTAGAGAGACTCATATGAATGGTACGGCTCCTAGGCAAGTTAAAACATAACTATGAGATAATGAAGCAAACAAGTGTCATGTTCAAAGGCAACGCGACTAACATTGTTGTGTTGATGACTAATGGAAATAAATGTTCCCGCCCTTATCTTTTTATAAGTTCATTTTTCATAAAGTTGTCCCCCAAGCCCGAAAAATAGATAAAAGTATATAAGGGGGAACCTCTTAGCCACAGTAAACTAGGGTTTTCCTTTTTCATAACTAGTCTATCCCATTATGGAAAAGGGTTAAACTTATACTGGGTAGATGACACTTCAATTACTTTATCGAGCGTGAAGTAGATAAGTTCGCTTAGCAGTATTTTCTAATTTAAGGAGTCCGAAAAGAGTTTAAAGAAAACTCCTTCTGGAGGAACAAGTGGTATAGAGGGTAAAAACAGGTTCCAGTAATGGTGGAACTTCTCATAACATAAGGCGGACAAGAGACAGGCTAATAGGACCACACACCGCAGCGGCTCCTCCAAGAAAGGGTAAAACACCAAGTTAAAGTGAATGGTAGGCCAAGCATATGATGATGATGGAAGAGAGAAACCAAGGCTCAATCTGAAAAAATAGGTTGGAAAAAAGTGGCAATCACAAGGGATAAAGGATGGAATCCTCCTGGGGTATGGCCATAAATATGAGGAAGAAGAGGACATGAGGCTCAAATTATAAATCGTGGTGGGTCAAAATGAGGGATTCCAAAAGGTAATAAAAAAATGACAGCATGATCACCAAGACGGAAAAAAATGTGCTAACTAGGGTATCCATGAATGGGTAAGCTCTACTGCCAAGTGACGATGTGCATAAAATAAAGTGTCTAAATTTGCAACTTGACGGGGTCGGACCTAAGGCATAAATATGGCACTGATGGTCAAAATTAAATGGGGATGGAAAAAATGACCTGCCCCTATATGCCAAGTTCATAGAAACACACCTAAGGTCCATGGATGTCACAATAAAAGTGCCACATTGTCATGTAAAAACCATCTAGAAATACTAGACCCATGGTTAAATCACATAATGAAAGAAATGATCATGGACAAGGGAAAAACAAGACAACATATATTTAAAGTTTTTAATTTTTGAATTTTATAATGTTTTGGATTTTTGGCATAAATAAGGCATGAAAAATATTCATAACACACACCAAAAAAAAAAAGAGGTAAAGCATCACATTCCTATGTACAATATGCACAAGCGTGACACGGTCCAATAGATCATGCTAAATGGTGCCCACAGCCAAGCAAAGACCAAGGGTTTCTATACATGAACTTATGGAGGGTGGAGGTACCATAAGGGTCACCAATGTGGGGCCATGCCAAAGGAAATCAAAATTCTCAATCCGGAAAGGTTGACCATGCCAGGGAAATTCTAACATAGTCATGCTCTCAAAATTAACCTGAGGACATAAGGGAGGATCTAGGCATGAAGGGGGTACAAGATGCTCGTCAAAATGTGGTAAGGAGTTGGACAATTCAATGGCAAGTTCAGTATTACATACCCAATACTTGACTTGGTATATGGGTGGCATTTCGAAGGAAGGTCAAGGATATTCCCCATGGGTCGATTCAATATTTTGGATGCCAAGCTCTACCTTTTCCAATTCAGGAAGAATAGAGGCATGAAGGTGCATAATATTCCTAGGATGATCAATATGCGGATTCATGACCTCCAAGTTGACTAACCGTGGAGTCTCGGCATAAAGTGAGTCATGTAGAGCAAGTGGAGGGGCGACTCCTAGGCAAAATAACCTGATCATATTCCATATTGGGATGGAGTTTCTTACCAGCATCAGGAGGTACTGATGGGGTTCCAAGAGAGGCAATCACTTCCACAACAAGTGGCAAAGGATTCTCACTAGCTTGATCAACTTCCATAAAATCGGGTGACACCACCCAAGGATCAAGAGGTCTATGGGGTCCACAAGTGTTGGAAGAGATCATATTCATAGGATTTTTCAAAGAGGAATAAATGTCGGGCGGTGGTAATTGAGTAAATACCCCATTAAGAGATGATATTTTGAACAAGCCCGTGCCAACACTCTGATACTGAACAGGGTGATTTCTGATAAGTGGTGATGAATTCCCCGTAACGAATATTTGAGTCGATGACACGCAATAATAAAGGTTTTCAATGGTGATAATCGTGCCTTCATGAGGAAAGCAAAGGACATGAAATACAAATGAGACAATTGCAGTCATGGCGTAAAACCAGCTACGTCCAAGGAGTAGGTTATATTCCAAAGAAGCGTCGACGACTTCAGCATCAACATATACAACCTTTCCCCCTAACTCAATGGCAAACTTTGGAAGAATCCCCTGCTATAGGGTAAACTGCTTGGGTGGTTGGTTTTTGTATATCCCTCTCAGGGCTTTCCGGTGCCCGAGGCAGACAGTAAGATTAGCTATGCTATTCACAAAGATGGCATGAGTATGTTCATATTAGCTTTGAAATAACTTGAAGGAATACAATAGAGAATTACCTCTTTGACGGTCTTGGAATCCCTTGGAGAGCGTTGTGCAGCAAAGTAAGAGTCCTTCTTCGCCGGCTCCAAATTTGAGACCTGCAATCAGTCAAAGCACCCGTGTAATTTCTAATATAACAGGTATCCTATCAATTAAATCAATAAAATACAAACATCTAGATTATACACATCTGAGCCATTCATATCATACTAAGTAAATATTGAAACAACAATGATAACATTAAGCATTGAATGGACAAAACGAACATAGTTCTATTGATTTTGAAAGAAGCAGGATTACAACCATTGGTTGTACCAAGCCCTCCTCAGTCTCCCAATCTCTCTTCTCTCTCTAGTGAAGAAGTCCAAGTCAACAAGCTCTCTAGGAGCCTCTTTGACTCTTGGCCTTCACAATGTCACACTATTCTCTATTCCACAAGTATACCAGAACATTGAGCAATCCTTCGACCTTCAATTAAGAGCCTTCAGCTCCTTCTTATAGGAGAGGGAGAAGGCCATTGTTGCCCTTCTCTTTCCACTAGTTTAGAATGGAAAAGGCTTAGATGTTTCCTTGATCTCCATGCTTTTGCCTCTCTTGGAGTTCAGTCTTCCATGGCAATGACCAATAATGAACTGGTGCTTCTACAGTTTCCTTTGTGAACTGACTCCTTTGTGAGGGAAAGTCGGAGATTCAAATCTTTCTCCGCGCTCTTTTCCCAATTCAAACTTAAAACACGGGTAACGCATCCCTCCAGTGTAAACAGAGCGTTGCCCTAGCCACTAACGCGGCCAATGTATTGCTTGCCTGCGTTATAACGCTCTTGTTCTGTTCTATATATGCGTTACTCTGGCAGAAATAGGTTTAATTTAGGTCTTTGTACTTCTTCCATATTTGTCTTCCCCTCTGAGCTGATGAGGAGGTATTTTGACCTGTAACAGATGCCCCCTAAACTGTGAGGTCAGAGACGAAGACGATGGCCGAAATACTTTATAATTTGTAGAGATAGAGAGAGATTGAAAGACTGAGGAAAACCTGAAACAACAACATATGTCAAAAAATATAGTATTTGCCTAGAGTCGGGCATGTCCCATGCTCAGTAGCTTTAAACAACATGATTTCTCTAGAATAGAGATATGAAGAATCTATCCACCAATAGGCACAATGTGGAAGTGTCTGTCATAACAGGATCAGGCTGAAGAAGCTGTCTCCATAAACAATATCGCAGCTTGGGGAAGGGAACACAACTTTAATGGTGTAGCCTTTTGCCCCAAGGTCTTGACCACCGATTCACTTAAACTGCATATTTCTCAACATGTGAATGAGGGAGTTGTCGCCGAACATGTGAGAAATCGTCTGATTACCAGTCAATAATGAAAACTGTTAACAGACGCGAAGGTGGCCACCGATAATGATGATGGTCCCTAAGATGCCCAGTACAATCTAGCGAGTGTGAATAAAAGGAGTTGAAGTCGAACACTCGTAGAATCATTCGACCAAGAGCCAATGATGAAGACCTTTGATCAAACACAAGACTACCTGCCACTGATGTCTGCAAGTATCTGGGTACTGATGTGTTTCTGGATCAACTTCCTAGATAAGGTGTTGAAGTCGATAGGAAGTGATCTGTTGAGAGGTAGGCACTGAGGCGTCCTACATCAATCAACACGAAACGGAAACCAACTGATTTTGTTTATGATTTGAGATAAGGAAGAGTAAATGGGAACGTCAGACGACAAATAATTTCTGGCATAATGAACGGTTTGGTTGATAACAGGAGCAGTAGATAGCGAGATCTGCTTGAACAATAGAAGGCACTCTAGCAGGGTACTAGGCAGCTTAAGCGTGTTGAACACCAAAGAGTGTGTTAGGATTTTACCGGTGCAGGGACACTGGGAAATGAAGGCTAATACTCATATATGGTAGGGTTCGGCTAACTGCGAAAGAGTTTTCTGGGAAGTGCCATGTTCAAGAATTTTGCTGCCAAATCGACCTTTTTGAAAATGTAACAGAGGTAATATCCATCTTGTCCAAATTTTTCCCCGTCTGATTAAGTTTAACGAGTCTAGACGAGTAAACTCGGTGAATTTTTCATGTTTAGAGAGTCTGAAAAATGTCAGGAAAGACAACTCTGTGCCCCATCTGATTAGATTTAACGAGTCCAGATGAGCAAACTCGGTGAATTTTTCATGTTTAGAGAGTCTAAAAAATGTCATAAAAGACAACTCCATGTCCTGTCTGATTAGGTTTAACGAGTCCAGATGAGTAAACTCGGTGAAATTTTCATGTTTAGAGAGTCTGAAAAATGTCGTAAAAGACGACTCCATTGGGGTACCTTTGTCATGTCTTGATAACTGAGCATGGCAAAGGAATAATAGTAAGCCTGAAACAGTTCATTTTCCGTAAGTTAGTCCATGGAATCCGGAAAAGTGAGAAATCTATGTTCAATGGACGTCTACCTCATTTTGTTATGAGTACGAGGAGACGAAGTAAACTCAATATTCTTTGTGAAATTTTAACGAGTCACGCGGAGAAAACTCGATACCTCCGTGAAATTTTAACGAGTCATGCGGAGAAAACTCGATTTACTTTTTCTGTTTAAAGAGCTTTGAAAAAGAGGAAAAGAATGGCTCCTTGTTCTCTGTCTCAATAGTTTAACGAGTCTGACAAAGGTGACTCGGGATTTTTTCGGTTTTATGAGCGAGAAAAAGATTCCTAAAAAGAATGCTCAGTACTTCTCCATAGTTTAAATGAGTCTGAAGAAGAAAACTCTAGGTTTTTCGGATTAACGAGCAAGAAAAGACCAAAAAAATAACGCTCGATGCCAACTTCGTATAAGTTTAACGAGCCCGAAGAAGAGAACTCGAGGTTTTTCGGATTAACGAGCAAGAAAAGACCAAAAAAGAATGCTCGATAAAACATGAGTATGTCTGCACATAAATCTTGATCCCTTATTAGAATCATCAGTACCAAATCTCGAGAGTTGCGACATGTGTACAGCGAGGAATCACGACTTTGCCGACTGACGAAAGAGAGTCATGCCCCAGAATTTGCTATAAGAAGGTCAGAAGACATTCATTTTCACTATTTTGAGTGCTGTGAAGAAGCTCTGGAGTGCAAAAGGGGTGAAAATTTCAGCTGACGATTACGGTCAATCCGGGCAACAATTTTCTATTCCGCGAGATCCAGGTAAGAGCTAGAACCTCCCGTTATCATTTAATTGCCAATTTTTTAGTTTTTGCTGGTTCAAAATTAGGAAATTTTGAGGCCCTAGAAAAATATTTGCGCCTAACGCGGGTCAGGAGTACAACAGTCGCGTTAAACGCACAACCCGTGAGGGAAGTACGCGTTAGAACGCTCTGTTTTGTACTAGTTCCCGCGTTAGGCGCAACATGCTTTCTAACAATTCAATTTTTTCATTTTTGAAGTGGTACAGGCAAATTTTAATCGGTTGGAAATGTTGCATCTGCAGGTGTTCAGCTGTTAATCATGAGTATCTGGCGAGAGAGAGAGCATGAGCGGGAAGAACGAGAGATGGTGATGGATGCGGCAAGTTTAATGGCTCTCCGGAGGTGCGGATTGCTTAAGTATGCCCGTTTAGAACTGATGAGGGGTCAAGAGGACCTCCTGAGGTGGCTGATCCAGCAGTGGGACGAACGGCATCATGTCTTTCGGATTGGTGGCAACGAGCTCGCCATCGAAAAATATGATGTTTACTTTTTGATCGGCTTGTCATGTCGTGGGGCGAGGCCCAATTTGACGGGGTCTAGAGCTGACCCTCGTTCCACTACTGATTTGATCCATGCGCACTGCATACGTGGCACCCAGGCTGTGAGTAACCGAATACCTATTGCACAGGTGACTTTGAGACCCTTGCGGTCTATTCTATGGATGATTGTTCGCTTGGCAGGTGCCAAGAGTCAGCATGTGGCGACCAAGGCTCAGATGCTCCTAGCCTTGGATTGTATGCAGCCTCAGGTTTTCGATTGGTGTGATGGTGTGGTTCGTCGGGTCCGAGCAGAGCTTACTGCATGTAAGACCCGTACTCAGAGAGAGTTTGGGTATGGAACACTGATTGTTTCTTTCATACTGGAGCGGATACCACTGATGAGGCCCAGGATCCCTACAGCGCCACTGGGCCCACGCGAGCCAAGGCAGGCTCGGTGGGCCACTTTGCTTCCACGGACTGGAGAGGGTCCCGTCCGTCACTGTTTTGATGAGGGATTTTTTGATTGGCTGGACTCTCAGATCATCATGATTGAGGATTATCCCTATGCAGGGATGAACTTCACAGGCGATCCCGAGTTAGTCTTGCCCCCTGGCACCCAGTGGGGGCCCGATGGTAAGAAAAAATGATCAGTGCTTTTCAAAGAAGTTTTTGTTTTTTAGCTTTTGAATGTTTATGTAAAAAAATTTGTTTTAGAAAGGGGTGAAAATTTAGTTTTGACATGAAACTTTTGCTTGCTTGACACAGATGTGGCACCTGTCCGTCCAGCTGGGGCCCCTCACTATGCACGGCGAGGATTGCAGCTACCCGGGGCTGGCGCACCTGTAGAGGATGCGGAAGCCGGCGACGACGATGATACCCAAATTTTACATGAACTCTCCAGGAATCTGGAGGGTCTGAGCATGGGTATACCGTTGCTTCCTATGCGGGAGGTTCCAGTTCGTCTGCAACGGCATACTGTGGGTGTGCCGGAGAGATACCTGGTTCCTCTGAGGAGGATAGCTAGAGAAGTTGTATGCTATTATGAGCATCAGGCTTAGTTGGTGGAGTAGATGTATTAGTGTCAGAGCATGGCTTAGTGTAGCCAAATTTTGTAAAACACCCCAAGTTTTGGAAGATTTTTTCTTTTTGATGTTTTCTGTGTACTGGACATGACATATGTATATATATATATATATATTTTTGGTGATTTTGTGTTTTTTAAATTTTTATGCATTTTTTGATGGGATAAAAATATACGTACTCATGAGTAAATCTTTTACAATAAATGTGACAAATGCCAATCTAACACATAATTTTCCAAAGATTCGGCTAATGCATTAAATTCTCTAGGAACGTGTTCAAATGTGATTGTTTGAAATTGACGTTCTAAAAGTCGCACTCATAAAAAATAACGTAACAACACAGGGTGGCAGACACGGTAATGATTGTTTAACTGCATAATGATGAGTTGGGAATCTAACCTGACCACTAAATTGGAGATGTCACGAGATGCCGCTTCCGTGAGGAGTTGGATCACTGACATGTACTCGGCAACATTGTTGGTGGCGTTACCCAGGAAGATCCCCCCGGAACCAAGAAGGTTCGACTCAGGAGTATAGAGAACCCAAGCAGCTGAAGCAATGTGTCTAGTGTGACGACTAGCCCCGTCTGCATACCCGACATATGATAACGAATGTGATGACATCTGTGCGAAAAAAAAGATTACATGAGAAAAACACCTTAAACCAAACAAAATAATCCAGAAGCATCAAAATAAAAATAGGCAAAACTTATATACATAAAATTACAAAGCATATGCCTAGTGCGAAACTAGGCAAAATACTTCTTCAGATAGAGCCCGTTGCAGGGCTCCTCGAGTGGAATTCCATTACAGTCCTGTAGTTCGTAAGCTCCTTTTGAGAGGGCTTTAGTAACGATGTAAGGACCGAGCCACAATGGTTGGAGTGTTCCTGCCCCCAAGAGGTCGTGTTTTTTATCATAAAGTAGAACAAGATCGCCTTCTTGGAAAGAACGAGGCTTGACAGATTTGTCGTATTGAGCTTTAACTCGGCGCTGGTGAGCTTCGAGTGCTAGTGTAGCATCTCGACGAGTTTCGTCTAAATGATCGAGCGAGAGCAAGCACTCTTCTGTGGCGGTGGTGCCAGGCAGGAGCTCAATGGCAAGTTTGAGTGATGAGATTTCGCACTCGATTGGAAGTACTGCTTCCAGGCCGAAAGCAAGTTGGAAAGGTGTGAAGCCTGTGGCAGTTTTAACAAACGTTCGGTATGCCCATAACGCAGAATATAACTTCCGATGCCATGTGGTTTTATGGTTTCCGACCAATCGACGAATCATGGTTTTGAGGACGCCATTTACGGCTTCTACTTGACCATTAGCTTGAGGATAATAAGACAAAGATTGATCTTGTCGAAAACCTAGCATGGATGTTAATTCGGTCATCATATGATTTTGAAAGTGAGATCCATGATCTGTGACAATCGATAGGGGTACGCCGAACCAACAGATAACCTGATTAAACAGGAAGAGAGTGGCGGTTTCGCCATCGGCCTTAAAAGTGGGAAGGGCTTCAGCCCATTTCGTAAAATAATCGACTGCAACCACGATGTAGTTGTGTCCGTTTTCCGAAGCGAGATTGCAGGTGACGAAGTCAATTTCCCATTTAGCGAAAGGACCGACGGAGATAACCGAGTGAAGGGGGGTAGGATGCGCGCGCATTTTCTTTGTTAAAATTTGACATGGATGGCATTTCTGGACTGCTGCAATGCAATCTTTAAACAAAGTGGGCCACCAGTAACCAGCGCACAAGATTTTTTGGGCAGTAGCTATGCTCGAAAGATGACCACCACATGCCCCTGCATGGCAGTCATTCACAACGTGTTCTACCTCATCGATAGTGAGACAACGTCGGAGAATAGTATCAACACCACGACGATATAGTGTATCGTTTAGCACGAGGTAGTGCTTTGCTTGGTGGCGGATACGACGACGGTCATCAGACGTGAGAGTTGGGCGGAAGCGTTGAGTTTGTAGGTAGACTAAGATGTCTCCATACCAGGGGTCCGAAGAGTCGACCAAGTAGACAGATTCATCAGGGAATGGATCATGAGCTACCTCTGCCGGGTCGATTCTGGGAAGGTCCGATAGTAATTCGGCGAAGACCAGGGATTTCTTTGCTTTGGCAGCCATGAACACCAAATCAAATTGTTGGAGGATGATGATCCATTTGGAATATTTCCCTCCAATAATTTGTCTAGACAAGATATGTCGCATGGGATTCTCCAAAGCAATCACCGTAGTCTGTCACAGCAATATATAATGTCGGAGCCGGGTGACGGCGAAAACTACCGCCAGAGAGAGTTTCTCCACATGTGAATAACGTAATTCAGGTCCGATGAGACCTTTTGATAAATAGTAAATCACATGTTCGTTGTCGTCATCGTGTACTTGAACCAAAACCATTCCAAGTGAGGATGGTGATGCTGCCAGATAGAGGAGAAATTTGCGTGAATAATCGGGGGCACTAAGGAGTGGGGCTGAAACAAGTGCATGTTTTAAAGCATCAAATGACCGTTGAGCTTGGTCATCCCACAAGTATAGTGTTCCTTTCTTCAATAATCGCATGAATCCTTTCGTCATCTCGGCATAGTTAACGATGAAACGACGCAAAAAGTTTGCCTTCCCCTGCAAGCTTTGGAGTTGAAGGATGGATTGTGGTGCCGGCAATTCAATAATTGCTTTTACCTTATCGGGATCAACCCTAATCCCATGCTTGGAAACAATGAACCCTAACAATTGTCCAGACTCGACCATAAATACGCATTTATGAGGATTCAAGCGTATATTGTAGAATCTGCACCTAGCAAAAATTTCTCTTAAATGAGCCAGGTGGTCTCGTCGCTTCTTGGAATGAGCCGGGAGGTCATCCAAGTACGCCTGTACAATATGTCGAATGTCATAAAAGCATAGTCCATAGCCCGCTGAAAAGTTGCTCCAGCATTCTTCAGGCCGAATGGGAGCTTTTTATACGCAAAGATGCCCCAAGGACAGATGAAAGCAGTTTTATGCTGGTCGTTTTTTTTTATGGCAATCTAGTTGTATCCCGAGAATCCATCCATGAAGGAAAAAGATTCGCATCCGGCACAATCGTCGAGAATTTGATCAATGAACGGAGTGGGATAGTTGTCTTTGGGACAAGCAGCGTTCAGATCACGATAATCGACGCAAACTCGAATAGTGCCTTGTTTTTTATCAACGGGAACCGGATTGGAAACCCATTCAGTTAAAGGAACGGGGTAAATGAAGCCAGCGTTTAAAAGTTTTTCTACTTCGACCTTGATGGCGGCTGCTTTGCGCGGGTGAACAGGTCTGAGTCGTTGCCGGATAGGTTTAGCATTGTCATAAGTCTTGATTTCGTGCTCGAAAATAGAAGGATCTATGCCGGGCATTTCGTCATAAGACCAAGCAAAGACATCGCGGAATTATTTAACAAGAGATGTGAAGGACGCAATTTCCTCAGGATTGCAGTCGGCTCCAATCTGAATATTTTCCACGATACCTGTTTTGACCGAGATATCAATGAGTAGTGTCTTGGAAAGATTACCCATGTTCCCTTCTGAATCGATAGTGTGGACAGTCGTATAGGAGGAGGGAACTATCTCAGGTTGGTCAAAAGACGGGATTTCAGTTTTTATCGCCTCCGAATCAATCGTCGAAGCGCGATGGTGGAACTCTCCCCAAGGTCGTTCTTCTAATGACATGATCTCTCGAATAGCTTCGTCTGTAGGCCAGACTTCATTGAGGAGATCCTTAGAGAGAACTGTTATGGGAGAGGGGGTTGTAGCTGTGGTCGAAACCATATCAGTGGAGGGTTCAGATGCGGTTTGGATGGCTTGGTAAGCCAACTCAACCGGCGAAAGCGGCATCTGATCTCCATAGGAATCAATATCTAAAGGTGTCGGGATGATCCATGGGTTGATAGAGCCATCTGAAGAGGTGGATATCATTGCAACCGTGTTTGGGATCTGTGGCGGCGGTAGAGGAAAACAACCCAGTAGGGAAGATGTCTTCAGAAGACCGGTACTGATACTGACATAAGAGTCAGGGACACCTCCTATTAGGGGTACAGAGCTACTTGGTAAAGTGGAATAATCAGGGGTGCAGAAGGATAGCTGGTCTACCGTGACTATTTTCCCATCCAATGGAAATAGGATGAGTCGGAAGACCGAAGACACGATGGCGGTCATAGCATAAGACCAACTGTGACCGAGCAATAGATTATAGTCGAGATGACGCTCTACGACTTCAACGTCCACGTTTACCGTTTTCCCACTCAGAGTGATGGGAAAGCTAGCAAGGTATCCTTTCGGTAGGAAAGTGTGGCCATCGAAAGCTTTGAGGGAATTCGATGGCGGGGTTAGAGTAGGAGAACCTAAATTCAGCCAGCAAGCTTGTGACATAACGCAGGTCGAAGCACCTTCGTCTATGACAGTGCGATGGATGGGTCTCCATTTCGACACAACCTGCACCTGGAATGCGATTTGATGCGAGAGGCGAGGTTTAGCCTTTTCCATATCAAAGACTGCTAGCATGGAATCCTGGGGATCTATTCCACCAATGGCCAAAAGCAGGGCTTTCCTTTGTGCTGGACAGGTTTGTAATACTTCAAGTGCAGACATAGCTGACGGTGCCTGCGCCAAATATTCTACAATATTGTAGTTTTGGAGTGCACGTGCAGAGGTATTATGAGTCGTGCATCGAAGTGTCCCTTTGGGGGGACGAATTACAGGTTCAACAGTAGGCCTTTCGATATGTAAATCATTGGGCGGCGGCGGATTGGAACTAGTTCCCGGTTCCTGAGCATCTATGGTAGGAGTTCCATAAAGCTTGGCGCGAGTTTGAAGGTCAATACTCTCGATGCCATAAATGGCAGATGGTCCTTCGCCAGAAGGATACGAACCACCATTTCCCCGTTGATGGGGTTGTGGCGGGTTGTCAACCATATGTTAATGTTGTTGCTGTTGATTGAGGAAGGGATTGTGAAGAATGGCAGGTGTTCTCCCAGAATCCTTGTTAGCAATAAAATCGGTGTATTCCTGCAACCGAGGACATTTGTATGTCAAGTGGTCCTCCGCACAGATTTTACAAGGAAATTTCATGGGTTTATCCTTTCCTTTGTCATTTCTAGCAGCATTTTTCTGATTAGCGTTATTTTGATTATCAGACTGCTCTTCGGAATAAGATGTTTTCTTCTTATTCTTCCTATTTTTTCCACTAGGTTTCTGTGAGGTTTGCACCGAATTTACCTCAGCGGAAGGGAGAGGAGTCGTTTGGTGGGGTGCGGTGGCAGCCGAGGATGCCTGGGAGGTTTGCCCCCGAGACTGATTGGTGGCTACACCAGAGATCGTGCCAACGAGACCATCGGCATGAGCTCCGGTTTTCTGAGTAGCCGGAGGATTTGGGTTACCAGGGGCATGGGGGAGCAGATCGTAAAGCATGCCGAATTGTGAATAGATTAAATCTAAGTGTTGGGCACGACGAATACATTGATATTTTGTCACTACACCAGAAAGGCCAATGTCTTTAGAGATGTGGGGTAAAAGAGACTTGCAAAACCAATTGGCCAAAATATGGTCCGGTATTGGCGCTTTGACGAGCCTCCTCCAATGTCTCCATTCATGAATATGGTCGGAGATGTGGGTGGCGGTGTCTTGGCGTAGCGATGTTAACAATTCTGTTCCAGTTTCCACTCTAATTGGTAGTTGGAAGTTCTTTAAGAACTCCGTCGCTAAAGCGCCAAACGTATTGATGGCGACACGTGGTAATTCAATGTACCACTTGGCGGCATTGCCTGTAAGGGTGCGGGAAAACAGTCGGAGTCGGACACTATCATCTACCATGGAATTGGATATGGACCATAAATGGAAGGTAGTGATGTGTGCAGCGGGGTCGTCCCCATGCTTCCCGTCGAACTTTGGGATATCGGAAGGATTCTTATGCGGTATTGGAGGCCAAAGCGAGTTATGGTTGATGGGGTCGTTCGTCAGCTTATGGATGTCGGGTATGTCCAAAGCTGCCAAGAATGGCAATTGTGGACTTGCCCCCGAGTCTAACCAAGGCAGTATGGGCTGATTATTTGGACCATAGGGTCCCCCCATCCATGTGTTACCAGAAGGGTAAGTGGGACTTTGATAAAAACCTCCCATAGGTGGAGGAGTAGGAACATATGGTTGTTGTCCGTAGGGCATAGTGTATTGAGGGGAAAATGGTTGGTTGCCCCCAGCGTAAAAGTGCCCTCCCACTCCAGACGGAGGTTGGGGTTGGTTAGTCCAAATGGATGCAATAGAATTTCCCGGAGGTATACTAGTATTTGCATAATTTGGCAATGGTATAGATCCTACACCTATGTTTGAACCACTTAAGGGGATAGTATTTACAATGGGTTGTCCCATTTGTCCTAAGGATTGCATAGGAAGATAAATATTCCCTGCTACCTGTGTACTGATAACACTGCCCCTTGGTATAGTGGCCAGGGGGTTTGAACTCAACAGAGGGTTCCAACCAAAAGGGTTGCTAAAGGGCACCGAAGTAGTCGTGCTCATGGGAGGAGCTACCGTGGTCCCCAACATGGTCACGGTAGGAGTAGATGCCGAAGGGTTCGGTAAACTACTGACAGTTGTGTTGACCATAGGGTTGGGGGTAGGCATATGTTGACTACTGGGGTTACCCAGTAATGGCATGGAACTGACCACTGGCGGGGAGGATGGTGGCGAACCAAGGATGGTTGCCATTGGCATCGTCCCTGTGGATGCCGGTGGTGAAATAGATGTTGGTGTGGCCGCAGACATATCTGGGCGTGGTGGAATCTGGACTATCACAGGTCCTAACGGATCAGTGAGCGGAGGATTGTAGTTAGGTACAACGCCTTCAGTGAAAGGGTCCTCTGGGAGTTCCGGCTGATAAGGGTCTATGTGATAATCCAGATTAGTCAGAGGAGACTGCTCTTTCGTAGAAGGCCCGGGTTCACCAAGGTTCAATCTTTCCTCTAGGGTGAGAGGAGGTAGACCTTGCTGTCGTCGAGACAGACAGCGTGGGTCAGGGGACGCCACGGTGACCGGTTTAATTTTAACAAATTTTTAAAATGTGATGTATTATGAAGTCTCAAATGACAGTATCCACACAACTACTAAAAAAGAAAAGACTCTCTAAAATCAATCAGCAAGCAACCAGTATAGGGTACCCTGTCTGAGTACTACCATTCACTGGTGATGAAATCCAGTTTCACAATAGCATACAGAGAGGGTTGGTCGAAAGTACAGTTATGGTTACTCTAGAGCTTCGCCCGAACCCCAGACGATAGGTGTAAGCACTCTCGTGAAGACGAGTACCCTCCTAAAGACTGAAGACAGAGTAGGTCCGTCTGTTTTAGGTACCAGGACAGCCCGTCCCAGTCACCTTGTGTAAGTCCCTAAAAGTATAGCCACTAAGGATACCTCAAATCACAGACACTATCAGGGGGGTCCACGGTCAAGGATAGTGTGCTATATGGGCAGAATACCTAGATCCCCGATCTAGTTTCGACATCCCCGAAGGGAACCCCAATATATAACACACCCACAGGATGCAGTCGAAGGCGGGCTACCTTCTAGTGCACCCAAGTGTTGTCTCGCGCTAAGCTCCGGTAAAGGAACGGTCCCAATAATGTGAGTGCAGCATTATTTCACTCGTTAATGACTCTATTTTTCAAGTTTGGAGATCTTGGGTAGTTTTCTCACTTTCCTAACCCAAGATCCTAGCCTGAACTACTGTTTGTGTGATCTCAAAAAAGAGTTATTAGATTGATTTTATTATCGCTTTTTTTTTAGTGTACTTTGTTATTAGTCTTGTGGAGGGGGAATGGACGTATGAAGTATAGTGAGACTCTGACTCAATAAACCATGCAAAACATGCTCTAAATATTAACTTCAATGAAGAGTGTTTCTACAAGGAGAGGTTTCTTTATCAATCATCCATGCACCAACATGTAAATAACACAGCTCAACTTTCAAGATTCAGACTTCTATCTACCTCTTTTAACAATCTGTGAACTAAACTTTCAGAATAAACTCAGCTAAATGCAAAAAAAAAATTTCTCTTTTACAAAGTAAATGTTTTGCACACTAACTAAATAAGAGAAACAAATAATCAATGCCAGCTTGAGCAGACAAGCACAGGGATTCAGTCTGTGAAAGGTACTGGTGGCCAAAAAACTCTACAGCTAAAACACAGTCACAGTAGTGAACAGCAGGGTTTTTGGCTGAGTAACGCTCTGTCTGTGAGAAAATACAGCGTTATAACGCACTGTATTTAAGCCTAGACCGCGTTATAACGCACTGGATGAACTGCATAGGTCGCGTTAACCAGGCAAAAGCTCTTCAATTGGCCAGACAGGAACATGATTGAACTCTGCAAGCGTTTGGTATGTCTACTAGGCATCAAAAAATGGTCGGAAGGATACTGAACAGAGGAGAGAAGAAATGAAGGAAAAAATAGTTCGGAAACTATGGGGACACTCCCCAGCGGAGTCGCCAATTCTGCTATAGGGTAAACTGCTTGGGTGGTTGGTTTTCGTATATCCCTCTCAGGGCTTTCCGGTGCCCGAGGCAGACAGTAAGATTAGCTATGTTGTTCACAAAGATGGCATGAGTATGTTCATATTAGCTTGAAATAACTTGAAGGAATACAATAGAGAATTACCTCTTTGACGGTCTTGGAATCCCTTGGAGAGCGTTGTGCAGCAAAGTAAGAGTCCTTCTTCGCCGACTCCAAATATGAGACCTGCAATCAGTCAAAGCACCCGTGTAATTTCTAATATAACAAGTATCCTATCGATTAAATCAATAAACTACAAACATCTAGATTATACACATCTAAGCCATTCATATCATACTAAGTAAATATTGAAACAACAATGATAACATTAAGCATTGAATGGACAAAAAAAACACAGTTCTATTGATTTTGAAAGAAGGAGGATTACAACCATTGGTTGTACCAAGCCCTCCTCAGTCTCCCAATCTCTCTTCTCTCTCTAGTGAAGAAGTCCAAGTCAACAAGCTCTCTAGGAGCCTCTTTGACTCTTGGCCTTCACAATATCACACTATTCTCTATCCCACACATATACAAGAACCTTGAGCAACCCTTCGAACTTCAATTAAGAGCCTTCATCTCCTTCTTATAGGAGAGGGAGAAGGCCATTGTTGCCCTTCTCTTTCCACTAGTTTGGAATGGAAAAGGCTTAGATGTTTCCTTGATCTCCATGCTTTTGCCTCTCTTGGAGTTCAGTCTTCTATGGCAATGACCAAAAATGAACTGGTGCTTCTGCAGTTTCC
The DNA here is from genome assembly GCA_034641835.2 of Pinus albicaulis. Taxonomy (NCBI): domain Eukaryota; kingdom Viridiplantae; phylum Streptophyta; class Pinopsida; order Pinales; family Pinaceae; genus Pinus; species Pinus albicaulis. The sequence continues at coordinate 1,128,994,848 of CM076583.1, read as the reverse complement.
TTTGTGAACTGACTCCTTTGTGAGGGAAAGTCGGAGATTCAAATCTTTCTCCGTGCTCTTTTCCTAATTCAAACTTAAAACACGGGTAACGCGTCCCTCCAGTGTAAACAGAGCGTTACCCTAGCCACTAACGCAGCCAATGTATTGCTTGCCTGCGTTATAACGCTCTTGTTCTGTTCTATATATGCGTTACCCTGTCAGAAATAGGTTTAATTTAGGTCTTTGTACTTCTTCCATATTTGTCTTCCCCTCTGAGCTGATGAGGAGGTATTTTGACCTGTAACACCCCCTTAGGTAAAAAGTTGTGTCCGTCAAAGGCTTGGAGAGTGGAGTTGGACTTAGCGATAGTCAGAGAGCCGAGAGCCTTCCAGCAGGATGTCGACATGACACAAGTGGAAGAGCCTTCATCCACCAAAGTGTGATGAATATTCTTGTGGAAAACACGCATAATGATTCGAAAATAAATCAGATGGGAAAGGCGAGGAGAAATTTTTTCAACATTAAAGGTGATAAGACTTAAGTCAAATAAATCCAATCCACCAATCGCGAAAAACAAGGCCTTGCGTTGTTAAGGACAGCTTTGCAAAACCTCCAGGGAAGAAATGGCACAAGGATCCTGGGCAATTTTTTCAACAATATTGTAATTATGGGTGGCCCAGGCAGAAGGATAATGTGTTGTCTTACAAATAACATCCTTAGGGGGATGATAGACATGTTCCACAGACTTATCCAAAGCGAGAGGTCGAGTGGGAATAGGTGGAGTTGGTGAGTCTTTAGAAGAAGAACTCGACTCAGGGACATCATATGATTTGGCTCGCGTAGTCACATTCACGTCTTCCTTACACATAAATATTGATGAACTATGGGTGGAATGAGAATATGACCCCTCTTTTCCCCCTTGCGGAGGTAGAGGAGGTTGAGAAACCATTTGTTGTTGAGGGTGTGCAGGGAATGGATCAGTCAATATGGCAGGTTGTTGAGTAGACGGTGGTGAAAGGAACCTATGGACTTCATTCATCTGAGGGCACTCATGAGTGAGGTGGTCGACTTGACATATTTTACAAGGGAATTTGACTTTATGGTGACGCTCACTAGTGCCCCTCCCTGATTCTGAGTATTTGGTTGAGTATCCTGACCATTTCAATTATTTTGTTTATTTTTACTGTTATTATTTTTACCGCCATATGGTTGGTTGTTCTTCGGTTGAGTGTAATTCACCGTAAGAACATCGGTGGACCACTCAAGAGAGGATGCTTTAGCATATCCAAATGCAATTTCTGGGGCTTGAGATGTAACAATCAATTTCCCAAATTGGGCAGCAAGTTGGCTCACAGAATCGGAAACAATCCCAATCATGCCATCGGCATGTGGGCCAGGAACAGGTTTAGGAGGATCAATGGACGGCCTAGGGGCATTAGACAACACTTAGTATAGCGTACCCAACTGTTAGTAAATCAAATCCAATTTTTGGGAAACTAATATGTCTTTCTCCTCAATGATTTCTCTAAACATGGACACGTATTTGGCTATCTGAGGTTGTAAATATCGAATGAACCATTTATGCAAGATCTCATCTGGAAGACTAGTTCTAACCAACCTCTTGAAATGACGCCATTCGAGAATATGGTTAGAAATAAGAGTGGCATCATCTTGTTTTAAATTTGACAAGAGATTAGAGTTGATATCATACCGAGTAGGCAACTAGAAGTGTCTCAAAAAGGTTTGATCATCGTAGGATGTTGTTTCCAATTCAATGTACCATTTGGCAGCATCCCCACTCAAGGTTTGTTGGAACAATCAAATTTTAACAGAATCATCCACCAAAGAATTATAATAGCACCATAATGATAGGTGGTAATTTGGGTGGATGGATTCTCCCGAGGCTTCCCTTCAAGCTTGGAAATATCAAATGGAAATTTAGCGAGCATGGTTGGCCACCAAGGATCATGACGGATGGGGTCATTAGTCAACTTTGTCAAATATAGTAAATCAAGAGAAGATAAGAATGGATTGTGGAGTTGGCTAAATGGATCATAGGTAGGAAAATCCCTTGAACAAACTTGTGATCCCCCCATATAAGGATTAGAATGATGCACTTGTTGGTGAAGGAAAAGGTTTGCCCTGGCATAAGACTGTTGCGGGCCAAAATGATTAGTGAATGGATGTTTCCCCCTGGGGTATATATCCCCAGAGAGTAAAGGACCCCCAAGAGCATGGATACTCATGGGGTTGTACCCAGGGTTAAAATATTGACCATTCTACACAATACGACTGACATAAGGAGGATAACCTGTGTGGGAGACGATACTGGCAGCAGGGTTTTCCCCAGGTAAACTAGCCCCCCCGGGAATGGTGCCGGTGGGTAGCATCTCTCCAAAGAGCGAACTATACCAATTTTGTGACATGCTAGAAGCCACATTTCCCCCTGGATGACTAGGGACAATTGATGATCCCCCACACATTTCCAGAAGTAACAACGCCTAACTGAGGAATAGGAATTGTTGGTTGGGAAAAGTTAGGTGAAATTTTTCTTGAACCTACCAGCTGACTAGGTTGAGGCACCATGGTTGGCATAGAATATGGTGTGGGAAAAGAAACATTTGAGTAATTTTCAGAAGATATAGACGATACTGGTGGAGTGCCCTAAGAAGAAGTGAAAGGTGTAGATGGAGGAGTATATATTTCCCCACTAAGAGGCGGTAATGATTACATGGCAACAGATACTGTAAATGCAGAAGGGAACGAGATCTCAAACTCTGCCATAGGGTAGACAACTAACAAAGGCACGAAAGTATAAATGGGTGTGGAACCTTCTGGGTTCAGCCACAATAACTTAGGTCCTAATGGATTGGTCAAAGGTGGGTTGGTAGGAGCGTCAGAGTCGTTCACCACAATCTCAACAGAAATCAGATCACTACCAAAAGGACTGGGTATAGACTCTGTTAGCACTATATTTTTTCAAGTCTGGTCACCATTGTATTTGTGTCTAAAATCATCTATTTGTCCCCTTAGAATGTGGTTGAAGGCCCTGTGGGGTTAAAAAGTGTGTCAAAGTTTTTATTATTTTCAACAAAATCTAAATTTTTGAGTCCAAGAGTCTGTTTTTGTGTCTTAGAGTAATTAGGGTAAATCTACTTTTTAATAAGTCTCTAACTACCTTGTGTAGTTAAAGCCATGGATTCAGTTTGAGAGTATTATTTATCCATAATGATGTCTTCTTAAATTGAATGATCCAAAATCAAGCATAAAATGTCAAAATAATTAGCTATTTCGAGAATAACAGAAAATTGCTACCTTTTCTGCAAAGTAGCAATTTTCCCAGAAAATTTGGTTTCAAAAGGAAACACAGAAATTGCTACATTTTCTGTAAAGTAGAAATTTTCTCAGAAATTGTATAAGGAGCTGTCAAGGATAAACAAGGTGAAAAAATCACTACCCTTTGGAGCGTAGCCATTTCAGGTTGGAGGTCCACTAAAAAGATGGTTTTCAATTCTAATTGCTAAATTTAGCAAATATGCCAAGGACACTACTTATTAAAGAAGAAACTCAAAACTGAAGTATGAGTAGCAGTTAGATGAATTATTTGGTGGAGTGATGTTGAGTTTGCACCTAAAAGTAAATCATTCAATTTTGTGTCAACTAACTTCACTGAAATCAAGGGCATGCAAAGAGTTTAGGGGTCTACATTCACTGTTTCCCATAACTATTTTTCCCCGAGAAAGCTACCTTTCAAAGTTATCTTCCAGCAACGTTTAGGGCTTCGTGGCTTGCCTCTGTTCATTTTTTACAGGTGTTCATCAACAGTTGAATAGGGTGTTAGTAAAACATAATGGGAAAAAGCAGTAAAATTAACTGCTCGGAACGTGCTAATACATGGTTTGTTGAGCACCACACCAAGGCACAATTTCAAGTAGCCGGATGGTACCAATTTTTTAGCAAATTCTTAGGGGAGAATTTTGCGGTCGCTCAAAAATTTTATGAATCCTTTAATGGAAATCAGGTCCAGGTGGGGTCTCAAACTTTCGAGATATCAGAGGCCAACATAGCATGAGATACCTAGTTGTCGACTTCAAATGAGTCATGGTTTAAGGGAAAAAAATTTCTCGCAGAGGATTTAAATCCATATATTAAACCTAAGCATGCAAATTTGAATTGGACTCCCACCACCCATATTTCTTATTTTAAGCCTTAATGGCAGGGAGTTATCACTACAATCCAATTCTATATCACCTGCGAGGGCAAGTTATCTACAGTTCATCAATATAAAATAATATTTTTATCTCATATTTCGGGCTCTAGACCTATGAACCTCCCTTTCTTCCTTTACAAATCACTGATGAAAATGTCTCAGAAGATACAGCGAACCCCAAATTATTCGCTTCATAATCTTTATCACTCGGGGTTAATTAAAATGTTTGTGGTATATCATTTGAGGTAGAGCAGATGCATGTGGGACAAATTTCTAACAGATGAGGGTTTCGGTGGAATTATTTCAAGAAGGAAAGTGGGAAGGCCTTCAAGACAAAAGACCCAAGTTTTGACCATTGGGGAAGAATTAAACCTTGCACCTATGTCAACCCCATTACAAGTTGACCAATCGTCGTCTCCATCAAGCAGGAAAACAAGAAGCTCAGCTGGAAGAGTTAGGGTTGAAGCTATTGTTCCTACACCTATGATGCGACCAACAAATAACGTTTATACTAGAAGTAAAAATTTACTTAATGAGCCACAAACCCTAAAGTCTTTCCGGCAAGAAAATGAAAGCAAGTCTATACAAAAGGCCACTACAGTTGAGAAGAATGTTATTTCTAAAGACAGGGAAGAATTGGCTTCCCATTCAAGAAATAAATGCAGAAGAAGGTTGATTATGTCACAAGGATCTTCAGTGGAAGCTAGTAGTGTGGAGAAGGTCACCCTTGAACCGTTAGCACAAACCGTTGTTTCAGAGATTAGACAAGAGAGGGAAGAATTTGACGTGTCTCTAGTAGCAGAGGAACCAGCAATAGCTCAGATTTATCCCCCTCCAAGTTCATCAGCTAAGGGAAAGAGGAAAGTAATAATTTATTCATACTCATCATCAGAGGAAGAGAGTCATGAAGCAGAGGTTGAAGATGTGCAGCAGAGCAGAGTTATTCAGGGAAGAAGAAGGCCTTGATATATTCTTAATCCATATATTCGAAGACCTCATACCAGAGCCAAAAATAATCTTAGGATAACTAGAAATATAATAGTTAATCCTGCCCTAAGAGATGTGATTATAAATATAGAGGACAGTCTAGAATATGATTCAAAGCAAGAGAAGGCTCAGAAGAAGAAACAAGCAGAAAGGAGAAAACCGAATAAGAAGGTCAATAAGGCAGAAGGTCTTAGGTTGCTGTCTTTTGTGCTAGATTATTTATGTTAAGTATCTACAACAAGGCAAATCTGAAGATCAATATTATTTTGGGCCTACCTAAAAAGTATCAGCAGTTGATACATTTTCAAGAGGTAGCTCTTTTTTTTTATCATAAGATGATATAAGGACAAGTTGGTTTGTTCTCAAGGGATGAAATTAGACAGTGATTAAGTATATGCTGCTACAGTGATAATCTTTTCCTCTTCCCAGCCAAGCACCATCTAGTGAGCTATCTTCCAAGTGTCACATTTAGTTAGTAATTGTTACACTTTTTAAGGAGAAAGATCTTCCAGGAATCAAGGAGAAGTTATCCACCTCAACTCGACAAGTTAGACTTTCATATTATCAAGTTCTATTTTTATACTTTTATAAACCAAATATTGTACATCAACTGCATTTCTATTTTTAGATAAACTTTAAATATGTTTTGTTATATTTAGAAAGTTGTAATAAAGTTCCTACAACATATTAGCTAAAATTGTGGATCTTTAACATATTACCTTTTTGCATATATATTATGAAAAGCAATGAGAAAAAGGTTCGTGAGTTTTTCATCTCATAGCATCCTGAGTTGTGTACTTTTTGAACATATAATATTCAGATGCACTCTTGAGGATTTATGAATGTTTTGATGTGTGTATTGTGCACTTTCCTTATGTGTTTCCATATCTTACAACTTCATTTATATATATATATATATATATATATATATATATATATATATATATATATATATATATTGTCTCGTGTTTTTGTCAGTCTTATGATATAGCAGTACATGGTTGTCTATTTTTATTAGTGTTGTTTTACAAGCTTTCTTGATAATATTTCTATGGTAAGCATGTTCATAAGCATTCCTTGTGACAAAAAACCTTTTAGATGTATGATGAGATTCTTATAATTCTTGTGAAAGCTTTCTATCATTAATGCATTACAGGTCTGGAATATTTTTTTATCCTTTCATCTAAGCAGTGGAATTCTATCCTATAGACCCACTATTCTTTTCATATTCTCCTAACCATTAGATTACAAACTTATCTTTGCTACCACATCAAACACTAGTACCCCTATATGTGTGAGTGATTTATATGTTCAAAATCTTTTTTCCAGTGTGTGAGAACTCCAACCACCTTCCAAAACCTAATCCAATTATAAGAAAATCCCTTGAGCTTAAGATGTGTCTGGTCAGGCACTTGATACAATCCAAGTTTTGATTCCATCGCTATCAACTTTTGGTGCGTCTGTCGAGAGATGAAGATCTTGAACTCAGTATTCTCCCGAGTTTCTTACATGAATATCTAGTACTAGTTTTTAATGGTGAATAAAAACTAGTCACTCTTTTGATTGTAATTAGTTCACCTGGCGAATCCACAACGAGGACGAGGGGTTTCAAGACCGCCTACTACAAGAAGAAATCAGAGATCACCTCCTATAACCCAGTCTCTGATCCAGAAAAGATCATAAAGGATGCAAGAGGGAAATAGAAAACAACTGTAGCTACATTAAATCCAATGATTAAAGTGCATTTGAAGTATGTTCCAAAAAAAAAATGTACCAAAATCTATTTTAAAAGAAAATGAAGTTTCAGTTTCAAAGGATTCAGTAGAAAGTTCAGATCAGTCCTCAATTATAGATTCTACTGTAATATCTCAAGTTGAAAATACTTCTATAAAAGATAAAATAGATGATGTTAGCCTAGATACAGTTAAAATTACCCCTTAGTCATCATTTAGTAAATCAGAGATAAGCGTTACTCCAGAGAAAGAAGAAAAATCAGAGGTTTTAAGTGTCAGTGAAAAGAATCATGAATCAGAAGCCTTTGTGTTTATAGAAAGGGAATTAGAACAGGTATTGGAGTTTCACCCTTCTTATATAGGGCTATTCCAACTGAAGAAGATATTAAAATAGTTTTAAACTTTATTCAAACTCATCCTGAATATCAGTCCTCTCTTGACCCACAACAAGATTATTCTCACTTGTTTCAAAACCCATATATTGGCTCCTTCTCTTCTCATCAAGGAGAAGGTAATCTTCTTGAAAAATCAACCTTTAATCTCTCTGATTGTTTAGCTCAAAAGAACAAAATTGAAGTTTCCCAAATCCTTCAAGAATCTACATCTGGATCTGATTCTCCTGGAGATGTGGAAATAAAATCCTCTTGTGTTCATTTCTTTGATAATCCTTTGTTCTCATCTCAAGAACCTAAAGAACCAGCCCAAGAACTTCAATTTTCTGTTATTCCAGAACAAATACAGATTCCACAGACTACAATTTCAAGCACTCAAACATTTGTATCATCAAGTCGTTCATTAATTGTACCTCAGCAAGTCATGGCTCAGCCTCCTCCTACAAGGATGCAGCAGATTTTTGTTGCAAGATATGCACCGCTTGTTCTCCCTCAACCTTTGCATGCCCTTCCTCAAGGGGATTATCTGAAATATTTTCCCAAATATTCAAGGGAGGGAGAAGGAATATCTGCAGAAGAGAATTTAGTTTCTTTTTATAGTTATGTCGATAACCAAAACATTGAATATGAAGATTTTTGGTTGAGACTCTTTATTCAGAGATTGGATGGAGAAGCTCGTAAGTGGTTCAGAAATTTACCAGCAAATTCAATAACAGGAATATATGCTTTGGAGGAAGTGTTTTTACAACAATGGGGAGACCGTAATGATTACTTGTATTACCTTATGGAGTTTGGAGCTTTAAAGAAGAATAATGATCAGTCATTAGCAGATTTTACAAGGAGATTCAATAAAGTTTATCAAAAAATTCCTGTAGAACTCAAACCTCCTGAAACTAAAGCTATGATAACCTTTGCCAATGCCTTAGATTCCAATTTTTCATTGTGGTTAAGAGCTGAGAAGCCACAAACATTGGTAGTTATGCAAGAGGCTTCTATTGGAGTGCAGTCCAATCTTGGCCTCAAATAAACTGAAAATAGAATAGGGGAAGGGAGCAAAGAATAAGAAAAAAATGAAAGAGGATAAACCACCTTCTTCCTCTAAATATTTTACAGCCGAACAAAAGCTCGATCAAATGTCCAATTTAATTAAAGATATTGCTTCCAAAATTTCTAAACTAGAATTGGAAAATTGGGTTGTTGTTAGACCCATTCAAAATGAAAGAAATAGAAATCAGGCTCCTTTTAGGATATCCTTTCAGCCTCAATAGATTTTACAACATCCAAGAACAAATCCCGATGATCATAATGTTCAACCCCCAATGAATCATTTTGCTAAGGAAAATCAGCAAGAATAGGAAGAAGAAGATGTAGACATAAATTTAGTTGGGGAGACATCACAGTCAACTTGTTTGACTCTGCAAGAGTATGAAGATCAGTCTATGATAAATCTCTTTTCAGATGACGAAGATGCACATATTTATGTCCAGAATGAGAAAAAGCATGCTGAAAATCAAACAAAAAATTATAATTTGAGGTCTAAACATGTCGAAAAGCCCCAGAAAAAACAAGATTATAAAAAACATGCTGCCAAACAAAAGGAAAAATTTAATGATACTCCTCCATTGCCTAACCTTCCTCCAGTTAGGAAAACTATTGTAGAAACTAAGGATTCAACCCCTCTCAATTTAAATTTTGAGTAAGAACTAAATAAAATCAAGGTTCTGGTTCCACTCCTTGAACTGTTGAAAAATCCATCCTACAGAGAATCATTTAAAAGTTTGTTACAGCCATCTACTCTTGCTCCTAACTCAGTGAATATAGAGGATGAACATCCTACTATCTACTTGGGTATCCATGTCCAAGATCAAAACGATGATAATTCCCCACCTTTTTATCTTTCACTCAATATTCCTAACAAACTATTGCATAACTTCCTAGTAGAGTCTAGGGCCTCTCACAATCTAATGCCTAAGAAAGTGATGCATGAACTAGGACTGGAAATCACTAAGCAATACCATGATCTTTACACATTCGATTCTAAAAGTGTCAAGTGTTTAGGAGTAATCAAGGATTTGGTAATCTCCCTTACCCAGCTCCCCATGAAAATTATAGTAATGGACATAGTGGTTGCGAACATACCTTCTAGGTTTGGAATGCTTCTTTCTAGATCTTGGTCCAAAAATTTGGGAGGAACCCTTCAAATGGATATGACCTATGCCATCATCCTAGTCTTTGGAGGAGAATTCAGGAGATTGTATAGGGAAACACAAATGGCTTATATCATAAGTGATCATCAAAACCCCTCAAATCATCCTATATATGCAGAGGAGAAGGATTTAGGGTCATCCATATTACACCTTGATGCTGATGACAGCAATTTTCAACCTGAACTCAAGAAAAAACAGAATTTATAAGTCATAAATGAGTAGAATTTGGAAACAGGGCAGGTCTAGAAATTATATTTAGATGGAGCCTCATCACGAGAGGGATCAAGGGCTGGTGTAGCTCTTATTTCTCCCACTTAGCAAGTAGTGACCCTATCATATAAATTACAATTTTTCACTACCAACAACATTGTTGAGTATGAAGCCCTTGTTTTGGGTATGAAAGTAGCAAAGGTTTTGGGAGCTGAACAGTTGGTTGTTTTGGTGATTCAGAATTGGTGGTATAGCAGGTGAGAGATAATTATCAAGTGAAAAATTCAAAATTAAAAAACTACAGAAATGAAGTGTGGGGTTTAATTGAACACTATTTTTCAGTGTTTAATTTAAATTATGTTTCCAGGGAAGCAAATAAAATGGTGGATTCACTGGCCATAGCTGCCAGTAATTTTAAGGTTCCTCTTGATGTTAAAGCAACATATGATTTCGAGATAAAAAACAGACTCTCCATTCCTGACAATATCAAATACTTGCAAGTATTTGAAGATGACAAAGAAATTCAGAAATTCTTGGAATGTGTAGAGGAGTTTTCAGATTGTTAATGAGCAAGACACAGTTAAAAGTCAAAACAGCAAGCCCTTTAAAAATACTATAGCTGGAAAAGATATTATTGATCTAAAAACAAAATTTATTCCTAAAGGCTTGGTTCCTTTAGAGAGGTTGTTCATTAATAACGATGTCTTTTTAAAGCCTGATAGTAAAACAGATGGAGAGAATACAGTTGACTGCAATATTGGTACAGAAAATGAGCCTAGATTTATTAAAGTTTCTAAATTTCTTCCGCAAGAAACTAGAACTAAATATGTCAATATGTTGAAGCAATATGCAGACATTTTTGCATGGTCCTACATTGATTTAAATACATGTGACAAAAGTATAATGGAACATAAAATTCCTCTCAAAACAGAAGCAAAACCTGTAGCACAGAAGATAAGACATATTAATCCCATGTTACTCCCTATTATTGAAAAGGAAATCAGAAAGATTTGGGAAGCCAAAATAATTTTACCCTTAAGATTTTCCAATTGGGTAGCTAATATAGTACCAGTTTGAAAGAAGAATGGTGAAATCATAATTTGCGTTGATTTCTGTAATTTGAAATGGTGTTCGCTAAAGGATAATTATCCTTTACCCAAGATGGACCATGTTTTGCAGCAGGTAGTAGGCTCATAGAGGCTTTCAATGATAGGTGGTTTCTCGGGGTATAATCAAATATCAGTTGATAAACAAGACAGGGATAAAATAGCTTTCACTACACCCTGGGGAACATTTATGTACAATAAGATGCTTTTCGGTTTAATGAATGAAGGTGCAACGTTTCCACGGGCAATGGATATTTCCTTTTCAAGGGAAAAGGATAGGTTTGTAGTCTTTTACTTGGATGACACTACAATCTTTTCAAAATCTAGTGAGGATCATTTAAAACATTTGCAGCAAGTGTTTAATAAGTGTAGAAATTTTAGTTTATCTTTGAACCCAAAGAAATCATGCTTTGTTGTTCAAGAGGGGAAACTATTGGGGAACATAGTGACAGAAAATGGTATTTGTATTGACCTAGGGAGAGTTGAGGCTATACAAAAAATTGGTCTACCCAGAAATAAGAAAGAATTACAATCATTCTTGGGCAAAATTAATTTTCTAAGGCGTTTTGTTCTGAACTTTGCAGAACTAATTAAACATATAAATTCCCTATTAAGGAAAGTTGCAAAATTCAAATGGAAAGGTGAATCAAAAAACTCTTTCATAGCAATCAAGTCTGCCCTAAACGAAGCCCCGGTGTTAATCAGCCCTGATTTCGAGAAGTATTTCCTTACTTTTTCATATGCTTATGAGGAAACTATTGCAGCAGTTTTACTACAAAAGAACAAAGAAGGCTTGGAGCAGCCTATTTCTTTTTTCAGTCGTGCATTACGAGATGCTGAGTTAAAGTACAACTTGATCGATAAACAGGCATATGCATCGGTAAAGGCTTTAAAGTATTTTTGGGTTTATGTTCTACATTCTAAAGTCATTTATTTTGTGCCAAATATCGTTGTCAAGAATATATTGTTTCAACCAGATACAAATGGCAGGAAGGGAAGATGGTTAACGAAAATTTTGGAATTTGACATTAAAATCAGACCTACCAAGCTGATAAAGGGACGGGGCTTAGCCCTCTTGATGGCAGAATAAAATTACAAAGCTCTAAATCTGAACATGGAGGTAGTTGAAGAAACAGGTGAAGAAGGTATATATGATTATCCTGAAATATTTTATTCCAACTCGTATAAGGATACAGTGTACTTTTTATTAAATTTCAGTTGTCCTCCAGAAATGGAAAAATCAAAGATAAGGGATTTTAAACTGAAGGTTGCTAAGTATTGCATAATGGAAAACAATCTTTATTGGAAAGATCCTGTAGGAGTTTGTTGATATGTGTAGATGAATTTGAGTCATATAAATTTATGTCAGAGATACATACAGGGGTGTGTGGTGGACATTTATACTGGAAAGCTATCGTAAAAAATAATCCAAGAGGTGGCTATTATTGGTCAACTCTTTTATCTGATGTTTTTGCTAAAGTCAGGTTTTACACTGAGTGTCAAAAGTTTGCCGGTAAGCAGAAGCTACTCCCACTACCTCTCATTCCCATTTTAGCAAACACCCCTTTCCAGTAGTCGGGGTTAGACTTCATTGGTGAGATTCATCCGCCATCATCAGGACAGCACAGGTGGATTCTTACAACCACAGACTATTTCACCAAGTGGATTGAAGCCATTCCAACCAGGAACACCACTAACACGGTAATAATTAAATTTATGTTGGAAAATATTATGTCTAGATTTAGTTGCCCTCATAAGTTGATGACCGAAAATAAAAAGGCTTTTAAATCTTCCGAGATTAATAATTTTTGTCAGAAATATAATATTGATTTAACTCATTCTACACCTTATTACCCCCAAGGTAATGGGTTAGTCGAGTCATTAAGAAGATGATGCCAGAAAATAAAAGAAACTGGGACACTCATCTAGTTCATGCTCTTTCGGCAGACAGGGTGAGTAGCAAGAAACCAATTGGAGTTTCTCCCTTTCAACTTGTTTATGGTACTAATGTTGTGATGCCATTACAGTTGGCCCTTCATGTTATGAAGTTTTTACATGATGAAATTGATGATTCAAATCCCATTCAGACAAGAATGCTGCAACTTATAGAAGCTCATCAAATTCGGGAATCCGTGATGGACAAAGCACAGAAATACAAAACTAAAGTAAAAGTTGTTTTTGACAAAAGGGCAAACCAAAAGGTATTTCAAGAAAATTATTTGGTACTGCGCTGAGTATCAGAAGAGAAGACCGTGGAAATCATGGCAAGTTCGACAACTTGTGGTTCGGGCCATTCAAAATTGCTCAAATTCTGGAGAAAAAAACATTTCTGCTAAAGAATTTAGATGATGATCAATTGACGAGGGGTCCAGTCATGGTCATTTTATCAAAAGGTTTTTTGTTTTTTAAGTCAGTCAATTCTTTCCATTATAAAATATTCGGAGTGTTGTTTCAGTAAAACTCCATGCCCAATGGTATGTGTGTCTGTAAATAGAGTCAATCTTGAGTTCAGTCAATAAAAAGTCAATTCTTGTCATTAGTTCCTAAAATTATAAAAGTCTTGAGATTTTAAGGCACTGAGTCTACGATCTTTGAAGCCTCGCACGGGGGGACTTCATCCCCAATAGGAGCCACTATTAGCACTGTATTTTTTCACGTTTGGTCACCATTGTATTTGTGTCTTTGATCCTCTCTTTGTCCCCTTAGCCTGTGGTTGAAGGCCCTGTGGAGTTAAAAAGTGTGTCAAAGTTTTTATTATTCTCAACCAAATCTAAAAGTTTGAGTCCAAGAGTCTGTTTTTGTGTTTTAGAGTAATTAGGGTAAATCTACTTTTTAATAAGTCTCTAACTCCCTTGTGTAGTTAAGGCCATGGATTCAGTTTGAGAGTATTATTTATCCATAATGATATCTTCTTAAATTGAATGATCCAAAATCAAGCATAAAATGTCAAAATCATTTTCTATTTTAGGAATAACAAAAAATTGCTACGTTTTTTGCAAAGTAGCAATTTTCCCAGAAAATTTGGTTTCAAAATGCAACACAGAAATTGCTACCTTTTCTGTAAAGTAGAAATTTTCTTAGAAATTGTATAAGGAGCTATCAAGGATAAAACAAGGTGAAAACAGCACTACCCTTTAGAACGTAGCCATTCCAGGTTGGAGGTCCACTAAAAAGAGGGTTTGCTATTCTAACTGCTAAATTTAGCAAATATGCCAAGGACGCTACTTATTAAATAAGAAGCTCAAAACTGAAGTATGAGTAGCAGTTAGACGAATTATTTGGTGAGTGATGTTGAGTTGGCACCTAAAATTAAATCATTCAGTTTCGTGTCAACTAACTTCACCAAAATCAAGGGCATGTAGAGAGTTTAGGGGTCTACATTCACTGTTTCCCATAACTATTTTTCCCCGAGAAAGCTACCTTTCAAAGTTATCTTCCACCAGCATTTAGGGCTTCATGACTTGACTCTGTTCATTTTTTATAGGTGTTCATCAACAGTTGAATAGGGTGTTAGTAAAACAGAATGGGAAAAAGCGGTAAAGTTAACCACTCAGAACCTGCTAATACACGGTTTCTTGACCATCGCGCAAAGGCACAATTTCAAGCAGCCGAATGGTACCCTTTTTTGAGCAAATTCTCAGGGGAGAATGTTGCAGTCACTCAAGCATTTGTTGAATCCTTTAACAGAAAGTAGGTCCAAGTGGGGTCTCGAAATTTCGAGATATCAGAAGTCGTCATAGCAGGAGCTACCCAGTTTTCGACTTCATGTGAGTCATGGTTTAAGGGAGAAAAATTTCTTGCAGAGGATTTAAATGTATATATTAAACTTGAGCATGCAAATGTGAATTGGACTCCTACTGTCCATATTTCCTATTTTAAGCCTGAATGGCAGGGATTTATCACTACATTCCAACGCTATATGACCTGCAAGGCCAGGTTCTCTATAGTTCATCAATATCAAATGAGATTTTTATCTCATATTTCTGGCTCTAGACCTATGAATCTCCCTTCCCTCCTTTACAAATCATTAATGAAAATGCCTCAGAAGATACAGTGAACCCTAAATTATTCGCTTCATAATGTTTATCATCGGGGGTTAATTAAAATGTTAGTGGTATATCATTTGAGGAAGAGAAGATGCACGTGGGAAAAATTTCTTGCAGATTAGGGTTTCAATGGAATTATTTCAAGGAAAGCGGGAAGGCCTTCAAGACATAGGAACCAGGTTTCAACCATTGGGGAAGAATCGAACCCCGCACCTATGTTGACCCCTTTACAAGTTGACCAATCGTCGTCTCCATCAAGCAAGCAAACAAGAAGCTTAGCTAGAAGAGCTAGGGTTGAAGCTATTATTCCTACACCTATGATGCGACCAGCAAATAAGGTTTATACCAGATTCAGGAAAAAGTTACGTAATGAGCCACAAACCCTAGAGTATTTCCGACAAGAAAATGAAAGCAAGTCTATACAAAATGCCACTACAGTTGAGAAGAATTTTATTTCTAAAGATAGAGAAGAAGTTGTAGAAATTTGCTGAATAATAATTAATTATCCACCGAGACTATCCTGATCACATACAATTTGAATTTATATGCAACACATAATCTCTTCCACTCAGATCATCAAACATGCGGAAATAAAATCAAGCGATAACACATCAAATCATCATACACATTAACACAGTATGTATGGGGAAAGCTTATAGCTGAAAACCCCGCAGCTATTGTGTATATTATAATGGAGAAATCAAGTAACAAACTCGGTACAATACTCCTCACAAGTACTCAGTACTTTCTCATACAGTTACCCACAATCTAGCTCAGTTTTGAACAAGTTACTGGTTCAAAACTCATCGCCAATTGCCTTGCCTCTATTGCGTGTTTCAATGCTATGGGATGGCCTCTTTATATAGATAAACCACCAGCCTGAACTGCGCAATCCTCATGGGCTTACTCCACCTATCTGTGTGTTGCAAATAGCAACAGTATAGTCACAAATGATAGCTAACTCCACCCTTTCATCTACCTCTTTCACTGGTCTCCACTGAACTGATCATGCACTGTAGTGAACTGATGTGTTCTTGAGTTGAATAATGAGTTACTAATTAATGAATTAAATAATATTTAATTCACTCCACTCATAACTAATTGATTAGCTAGTTAAACTAATCTCAACTAGTTCAACTAAAATAATCAGAACACAACTCCACTAGCTGTCTCATTAACTCCACCAAACTTCTGCCACTGAAGTCCTAACTGAAGTCAACCATGCATGATGCCATCAAACCCTAGGAATAGCGTAATTCCTCTATCAGATGCATGAGCCACTTCCAAGGCTCGAACTGAAGTGCTCCAAGAGAGTAAACTGTTGTTTAGAGTCCAAATATTATTAAGGGTAAATAATATTTGACTTCCCTATTTTTAGGAGAGGCAGTCTAAAAATAGACTTCGACCTCTTCAACCTAAAAAATAGATTCTCATATATTTTTTACCAACATGACCAATGCTCCAAGAATCTCAAACTGGAATCCTCGAACCATGCTCCATATGTCTAAAAATAGACATAGTCTAAAAATAGACTTTGCGCCAGAATTTGCCTGCGGGCCCACTTAGTGAAGGCGACTTCATTTCACTAAGCTCCATCATCTTACTGAATTTTCAACACTCCCTCTCAGCAAGATATGGATTATCTGCAACCCCTATCCTGCCTCTGTGGAATTCGAACTTGCTCCTGGTGAGCGCCTTCGTCGGGATGTCGGCATCCTGATCCTCCGTGGGAACATATGAAAGCATCATGATTCTCCGCTGAACACAATCTCTGATATGATGGTACCTGATGTCGATGTGTTTGGACCTATCATGAAATATTGGATTAGCCGAGAGTTTAATGCAAATCTGGTTATCACAGTAGATCACTGTAGGCTCCAAATGCAACCTGAACAATCCTACAAGGATCTTCCTCATCCAAATAGCCTCGCATGCAGCCAAGCTAGCTGCCATGTACTCGGCCTCTGCTGAACTGAGTGCCACGGATCTCTGCTTCCTGCTGTACCAGGAAACTGTTGTCGACCCAATGCTGAAAACTCCTCCAAAAGTGCTCTTCCGGTCCGTTGGGCTCCCTGCCCAATCTGCATCAGTGAAGCCAGAAAGCTTCGCTCCATCCTCCTGTCTGTACCATAGACCATATCCCGATGTGCCTGTGATATAGCGCAATACATGCTTGCCTGCCTTCCAAAAGAGCTTGGTAGGCTTAACCATAGCTTGCGAAAGCTGGTTAACTGCATAGCATATATCGGGTCGTGTGTTGACCATATACATAAGCGACCCCACCAACTGTCGATAGACAGTGGCATCCACTACCTCCGCTGAAGTAGCATCCTCCTTCCTCCAACCACCAGGAAGAGGAGTGTCAACAGGCTTGCGGCCTTGCATGTTGAACCTCTCCAGAATCTCCCGAGCATACTTTCCCTGAGAAACAAACAGTCCTCCGCTGCGCTGCCAAATCTCCAATCCCAGGAAATAATGAAGGATGCCCAAGTCCTTCATCTCAAACTCTCGTGCAAGATCCTCCTTGCATGAAAGTATCAACTGCTCATCGCCAGTCAAAATCGGATCATCTACATACAGTACGATGATCAACAGCTTCCCCTCCACCACAATCTGGTACAGGTTTGGATCTGCCTCACTCTTGGAGAATCCAAGCCCGGTGAAGTAGCTGTCTATCCGAGTGTACCAAGCACGAGGTGCTTGCTTCAGCCCGTACAGTGCTCTTTTGAGTCGGCACACATGCGACTCACTGCTGAAGATCTCAAAACCTTCAGGCTGCTCTATGTACACCTCTTCCTCAATAACTCCATTGAGGAACGCAGTCTTCACATCCATCTGATGAATGTGCCACCCCATCTGCGCTGAGAGAGCAAGGATCGTCCGTATGGAAGATTACCTTGCGACAGGTGCAAAAGTCTCCTCATAGTCAATCCCCTCGATCTGTGAGAAGCCACGGGCGACAAATCTCGCCTTGTACTTCTCCACACTCCCGTCGGCCGCCTGCTTCACCTTGTAGATCCATCGCGAACCTACAACTGATTTCCCAACCGGTCTTGGGACAATCTCCCATGCACTGTTCCTGATGATCGAATCATATTCTTCGATCATGGCATCGACCCATGCGGGTTCCTCCACAGCTTCCTCAAAAGAGGATGGCTCTGTCACAACACATTGACTCATAAGAGCCATGTATCCAGTGTACCGATCCGGTGACTGTCTCTGTCTGCGCTGTGCTGGAGGTGGTCCTACAACCTTCTCTGCATCCCGAGCCAGTCGCTCAGCTTCTGTAGTGCGCATGCGCCCTCTGATGGTTGGCGCTGCCTGGGTGGTTTCTTCCACCTTCTGAACCTCCTCTTGTGGCTGATCCACATCCGGAAGCTCCTCCTTAGGAACTAACGGCTCCTCATCTGCATGCAAGTGTAGCTCCCTCTCAAGCGAACACTGCATGGCTTTCTCCTCCTGAAATTTTATATCCCGTCGCACAACAGTCTTGCGACTGTCTGGCACATACACCCGATAGTTGTGAGGTGTATCAGTGTGCCCCACAAATATTCCAACTTCAGCAGTTGGATCCAGCTTCCTTCTTGCATCCTTCGTCACATGCATGTAGACAGGAGATCCGAAAATCCGCAAATGGGAAATATCGGGCCTCTTGCCAGAATAAGCCTCCTCTGGTGTACTCATGCCAAGAACCTTGTGAGGACAACGGTTCTGCACATACACTGCTGTATTGCATGCCTCAGCCCACAAGTGAAGGGGTAGGCCCTGATCATGCAACATCGCCCGTGCAGCACCCACGATCGTTCTGTTCTTCCGCTCAGCCACCCCGTTCTGCTGTGGGTTGTGGGGTGCGATGAGCTCTCTCCGAATCCCTTCTGCGCTGCAGAATTCCTTGAATTCAGCCGAGATGAATTCACCACCGTTATCACTCCTTAGAGCAATCACCTTCTTCCCCGACTCCTTCTCGACCAGTGCTTTAAACTCACAGAACTTCGCGAATGTATCGCTCTTCTTATGCATGAAGAAGATCCAGCACTTTCGAGAGAAATCATCAACAAAGATCACATAATACTTGTGCTTTGCTATCGAAGCAACTGAGAAAGGACCACACACGTCTGTGTGAACTCTCTCAAGGATTGTTGTGGCGCGACTATCCTTCTCGTGAAAGGTGGCTTTCACATACTTCCCTAAGGTACACCCCTTGCACTGATCTGACTGCGCAAGAGTGCCCTTAGGAAGCCCAGTAGAAATCTGCTGCAGAATCTTCAAAGCTCCATGGTGAAGGTGGCCCAATCTCCTGTGCCACAGTTCGCCCTCATCATCCCGACTCACCACTTCTCCCGCCTTGCATGCCATAGCTGCGCAGTCATCTACCTGCAACTGATAAAGGTTCTGAGTTCGAACCCCTATCTTTCGGGTCTCTCCAGTAGTCTTACTGCGCAGGAAGGCTTTTCCTTCGCTGAAGACCACATCATACCCCTTATCCTCCAACATCGCTACTGAAATCAGGTTCTTCTTCAATCCATGTACATGCATGACATCCTTCAATACAAAGGGTTTACCAGACTCCCTCTGAAAGGATATGGTACTGATACTAGTCGCACTGTATCTACCATCATCGCCCATCTCGATGTGCACACCCAAATCTTTATCCTCCAGATCTGAGAACAAATCCCGATCTCCCGTCATATGAAATGATGCACCGCTGTCCAAGAACCATACCGATCCCATCACACTTGAAACCAAGCATGCGATCAGTGAAAATTCAAGCTCGAACTGTGAAGCCAAAGCTTCTCCATCTGCAGATCTTCCCTCTTGCTTGTTCTTCTTCTTCTTTGGACAATTGGTAGCATAATGTCCGTGATCATGGCAGTGAAAACACTTCACTTTCGCCATATCCTGCTTCTTGCCCTTTGCACCAGAATGAGAGGTTTTCTTACCCTTCCACTTCTTTGCTTTGGCAACCAAAGCGCAGTTTTCTTCATCAGCTCCCTTTGATGAAGATCCATCTCGAGTAGTCCTCCTTATCTCCTCCTGCATGAGATCCGCCCAAAGGCGCTCCCATCCCGACAGCTTCTCCCGACCAGTGACACTATCTTGATATGAGTGCCAAGCCTTCGGAAGACCAAGGAGAGCCAGGTCGACCATGTCCTCTTCATCGACAGTAACCCCCACACTTCCCAGCTCATCTCTGCATTGAGTGAACTTCGTGAGGTATTTGGCGATACTGTCGCCCTTCTCCATCTTGATGTTCCTGAGCTTATCTTTGAGCGCCAGCTTCCTTTGGTCACTCTTACTCTGGAATAGATCCGTCAAAGCTTTCCACATTAAATATGGAGTAGCCTTTCCATGTAGGCTAGATACAATATGATCCTTGACGCCCTCCAACAGGATCCTTCGACACTTCGCCATCTTCTTTTGCCATGCTTCGACTTCAGCAGGATCAGTGGGCTTTTGGACATCCGTATCTACGAACTCCTTGAGACCATTATCTTCTAATACTGCTTCCATGTGATCCTTCCATGCAACATAATTAGAACTACCTTCAAGAGCATATTCGAGTCGCAAGCCGTTGAAAGACATTTTCAACACCGGCACCAAGAAAACAAAACTGCTGCAAAATTTCGAATTCCACCTCAAAGCTCAACCGCTCTAGATCTGTGAGAACAAATTATTTCTAGCACGGAGATCGACTGCAAGGGGCATTTACCAGACCTTTCACTTTCCGAAGAAAGATGAATCCGGAGGCTACCTGGCCCGCATGCAGACTCTGTCTACCGAAATAAGTTTGTAATCACTGTGATGATCAATCTCTGCTTCAATAGCTCCGATACCATGTAGAAATTTATTGAATAATGATTAATTATCCACCGAGACTATCCTGATCACATACAATTCGAATTTATATGCAACACATAATCTCTTCCACTCAGATCATCAAACATGAGGAAATAAAATCAAGCGATAACACATCAAATCACATCTTACACATTAACATAGTATGTACTTATGGTGGAAGCTTATAGCTGAAAACCCACACCTTCCAATGTGTATATTATAATGGAGAAATCCAAGTAACAAACTCGGTACAATACTCCTCACAAGTACTGGTACTTTCTCTCTTCTGATTACCCACAATCTAGCTCGATTTTGAACGGATTCTTGGTTCAGCTTCCATGATGCCTGCCTCTGTTAACGAAATCGGGCTTTTGTCTATATACTAGAATCCAAGGTTCGAATCTCCTTGGCTTGACAGCGCAATCATCATTGGCAATTCCCTCCAAGTGTGGTGCAAATCTCATGCACAACTGATGTCACAACTGATAGCTATCTCAACCCTTTCATCTACCTCTTTCACTGGTCTCCACTGAACTGTCCATGCACTGTAGTGAACTGATGTGTTCTTGAGTTGAATAATGAGTTAATAATTAGTGAATTAAATAAAATTTAATTCACTCCACTCATTACTAGTTGATTAGCTAGTTAAACTAATCACAACTAGTTCAACTAAGTTAAACCGAGAACCACCGGCTCCGTTATCCCCCTCATTAGCTCCTCCCAAATTAAAAAACCCCACCTTACTGATCCAGCGGATATCAACCATACATGCCATCAAACCTAGGAATAGCGTGATTTCCTGCATGGGATGAAACCTTCAGGCTGGTACAGTGCTCAGAAGGAAATACTTTCTTGTTTAGGTCCTTGTTAAGAGTTGACAATAGCTACAACTTCCTGACACAGGAGCGGTCTAAAAATAGACTTTGACCTCTTCGACCTAAAAAATAGAGTCTCATCTATTTTTTCCAACATGACCAATGCTCCAAGAATCTCAAACTGGAATCCCCGAACCATGCTCCATATGTCTAAAAATAGACATAGTCTAAAAATAGACTTTGCGCCAGAATTTGCCTGCGGGCCCACTTAGTGAAGGCGACTTCATTTCACTAAGCTCCATCATCTTGCTACATTCTCAACAGAAGTGGCTTCCCCTTCAAGAAATAAACGCAGAAGAAGTTTGATTATGTCACAAGGATCTTCAGTGGAATCTAGTAGTGTGGAGAAGGTCACCCCCGAACCGTTAGCATAAACCCTTATTTCAGAGATTAGACAAGAGAGGGAATAAGTCAACGTGTCTTCAGCAGCAGAGGAACCAGAAACAACTCATATTTATCCCCCTCCAAGGTCATTAGCTAAGGGAAAGAGGAAAGTAATAATTCAGTCATACTCATCATCAGAGGAAGAGAGTCGTGAAGCAGAGGTTGAAGATGTGCAGCAGAGCACAGTTATTCAGGGAAGTATAAGGCCTCGATATATTCTTAATCCATATATTCGAAGACCTCATACCAGAGCCAAAAATAAGCTTAGGCTAACTAGCAAGCTAATAGCTAATCATGCCCTAAGATATTTGATTACAAATATAGAGGACAATCTAGAAGATGATTCAAAGCAAGAGAAGGCTCAGAAGAAGAAACAAGCAAAAAGGAGAACACCGAATAAGAAGGTCAATAGGGCATAAGGTCTTAGGTTGTTGTCTTTTATGCTAGATTATTTGTGTTAAGTATCTAAATCAAGGCAAATCTGAAGATCAATATTATTTTGGGCCTATCTGCAAAGTATCAAAAATTGCTACATTTTCAAGAGGTAGCTCTTTGTTTTGATCATAAGAAGATATAAGGACAGGTTGGTTTAGTCTCAAGGGATGACATTAGACGGTGATTAAGTATATGCTGCTACAGTGATAATCTTTTCCTCTTCCCAGCCAAGCACCATCTAGTGAGCTATCTTCGAGGTGTCACATTCAGTTAGTAATTATTGCACTTTTTAAGGAGAAAGATCTTCCAGGAATCAAGGAGCAGTTAGCCACCTCAGCGCAACAAGTTCAACTTTCATATTATCAAGTTCTATTTTTATATTTTTGTAAACCAAATATTGTACATCAACTGCCTTTCTATTTTTAGATAAACTTTAAATATGTTTTTCTATATTTAGAAAGTTGTAATAAAGCTCCTACAATAGACTAGCTAAAATTGTGGATCTTTAACAGATTACCTTTTTGTATATATATTATGAAAAGCAATGAGAAAAAGGTTTGTGAGTTGTTCATCTCATAGCATCCTGAGTTGTGTACTTCTTGAACATATAATATTTAGATATACTCTTGAGGATTTATGAATGTTTTGATGTATGTATTATGTACTTTCCTTATGTGTTTCCATATCTTACAACTTCATTTCCAGATTTTGATATATATATATATATATTGTCTCATGTTTTTTTTTTTCAGTCTTATGATATAGCAGTAGATGGTTATCTATTTTTATCAGTCTTGTTTTACAAGCTTTCTTGATAAGATGTGTATGGGAAGCATGTTCATAAGCATTCCATGTGATAGAAACCTTTTAGATGTATGATGAGATTCTTATAAGTCTTGTGAAATCTTTCTCTCATTAATGCATTACAGTTCTGGAATCTTTTGTTATCCTTTTATCTAAGCAGTGGGCTTCTATCCTATAGACCCATTGTTCTTTTCATATTCTCCTAACCATTAGATTACAAACTTATATTTGCTACCACATCAAACACTAGTACCCCCATATGTGTGAGTGATTTATCTATTTAAAATCATTTTTCCAGTGTGTGAGAACTCCAACCACCTTCCAAAACCTAATCCAACTATAAGAAAATCCCTTGAGCTTAAGATATGTCTAGTCAGGCACTTGATACAATCCAAGTGCTGATTCTAGCGCTAACATACTCCAAGGCTATGTGTTGGTCTAATTATTGAGCACCGATAGGTACTCTCTGTGCAAGAGTTATAAGTCCACCTTGTTCAAGAAGCAAACCGTGAATACAATGTGATCGTCGTTGAACAAATTCAGCGAGGGTGATAAATTATAAATTAATACAACGATGTTAGTGAAAACACCCTAGGGCAAAAACTATGGACTCGGACCAAATAGCACACACTAGAAATCCGGTAAGTTATGCACCGAACTTACATGTGATGTTATATGCAGACATCTATGATTGTACCAGCGACATTATTGTATGTATTTTGGTAGCCAGAGCTTGGCACTATACAGCTTCTATATTTGATAGAGAGTTTTAGTAGTTTAACTACTAGCAAATGTAACATGTAACTTATCTATTAATGAAAAGTTACGAATTTTTCCTTTGTGAAAGCACACACTAGAAACATCCTAAAAGATATCACACGCAAACCAAAATACAAAGAAGTTGGTGGTGGAACTATTATACTAGTGACCTGCTTCCAACCCTTTTAGCTGTGAACTTGGCACAAGTTCCCTCACTAGATGTGGAACACCTCCCAAGAGGACTGAGAGAGTATGACTAATATATGTCCCAGGTACAGAGAAGACGACCCCGACCCTGCACCTGTGTGAGCCCTAAAAGATAGGTCACTATGGTTACCACCAACAATAACACGACTTGGGGGGACAATCGAAGAACAATTCACACGCAAAGGCAGAACACTTAACTCCAAAAAGAGATAAGACCGAAACCCCCTTGAGAGTTGCCTCCCAAGTGGTCCCCAAGTGCTACAACAAACGCTAATAACGTTGTTTGTATGCATGCAAATTCTGTTATATCGTGCCACTTGAAACTAAGCAAAATGGGTCATGTCACCCCGCCTAGCCCAAGTGTGAGCTCGTGCTTAACCCTCTTATTAGAAGGGCTTCCCAGACCGCACTACTACAAATGGATTTAACTCCCTAATGCAAGCTGCTAAGCTTATTTTGTAGTCTTGGAGCAATTAACTCACTCTCCTATCTCCAAGACCCTAGCCTAAGCTAGTGTTGGTGTGCTACCAGTAAAAATAAAAAACGAATCTAGTTAATTTTATTAACGCGTTGATTTTAAGTGGTTGTTATTTACATAGTTAAGGTGTGGTGTGAAATCCAGATGGTGTGAAAGACTCTTGCTAGTCACCTCAATGCAGCTATATGCAATTTTTTCTTTTCACTTCAATGAAATCTAACTACATGAGAGTTTTCACAACACACCGATGCCTATTGTTATGCACCTCTCATTAAATCTTCTTGAATGCAAAGTATCCCATTTTTTTGTGAATTAATGACCCAGAAATAAACCAAAATAACCGAAAGAAACCAAAGAAAAATTCCCAAGAAAGAACGCAAAGCACTCCAAAATCGTTAGAGCTAAAAAAACAAATCCAAACAAACAAACACACTTAAAGCGATCAAACTGAAAGCCAAAAATGAAAGAAGCAAGGCAATGTCAACAATGTTAGGGATGTAGCACAATGGCTCAACTAAGGCCAATGTTCTACAAAGGTCAAAACCAGACCCTAGAGGTAGGAAGGCCTAGACAAGATCAGATGAGGCTGATAAGAGGCAATGAAAACACACTCGAAAGAACTTGTCTAGATGACAGCTACACAACCAATCACAACACCACCAATTGTGACAAAAATGGCCCAAAAGATAAAAGAAATTAGAAGTGAGAAAAAGCCACAAAGTCTTAAAATAAAGTGTAGATCATATCTAAACAGTGGTTGAAAACAACCAATCAAATCTGAGAATGAGATCTAGAGGCAAAGATCAAGCCTCAATCTAAGGCACCCAACAAAACTCCAAGAGAAACTCGAATGACAAAGAGCAATGGAAAACCTTGAATAAACTGATCAAAATGGATCATATCAAACACACACAACAACTTATCAGCGACAACAAACCATAGATCACATAGATCTCCAATAGATCAGTGAAAGACAAGAATATCAATGTCCAATCAAAGACAAAAACTCTTCTTAATGATAACTAACCAATCTAAGGAAATCAAGCGGACATAAACAGATCTGAACTAGAACCAGTAGGTAAACAGGAGACCCAAACTAAGCAAAAACATAAGTAAAAACTTCAAAAATGAAAAGTGGTTTTTCTAGGGTTAAAAGCCTAGATGCGCGCACAACACTAGGCCCACAGCATTTGGACGATGGCTTGACAACTGCAAGGGAGCATCCAGGATCTCTTGGACGCACGTATAACATCCTATGGGAGCGTCCCGGGAAAAATATTTGGCTAACTAACTTCAATCGACCATAAAATCCTCATACGATGTTCGTTTTCAGTGATTTTATTTTTGCTTTTAGATGAAATTTCGAGAGGAATCCAAATCTGTGGTCAATTCAATCAAATTATGTATAGAAAATTCCATAATTTGATTTTAATTCTCATATCTATTATTCTCTCATATAAAAAAACAAATAAAACTCCAGATCTAAGATCAACTCAAATCTGAAGAAAATAAAATCAATGGAGATCAAAATGAATCCAAAAAACTACAAAGAGTTCAACGAGAGACCAAAAAAAACTATATCCAAAGCAAAAGATCAAAGATCTAAATACAAAGAGAGAAAATGGAAAATTATCTCATTGAAAGCATCAATTGTGTCATTTAATTATGCAAGGAGCTATTTCTCTGCGATCTCATGCCCATTTGAGATCACCAGACAGAAAAAGGAAAATCCAATAAAAATATAATAGTGTCCCAACCCAAATGATCAAACATGCATCAGGAAGTCGGTTCTATATACTACAACGAAATATGTGTGCAACTGGCCTCCAAGCAGGTTGGGAAAGGATTTTGGCACTGATGCAGATTCGTGCACTCCACTCAAGTGATCTATCTCATCCATGCATGATCTCAATCCCTACACGCAACCACAAGCAAACGGAGACAAGAAGTGACCTTCAAATGATCGTTAGATAAAAATATCATAGAAACAATTTTAAAGCATGGTGAATATAAATAGATACAGTGAAGGAACATATGTTTCTATTAATCATATAAGTGAAAGTATATCAATATACCTTCGACAATAAGATCCTCTCCTCCAGCTTGTAGGATGGTCTCCTCTCCCAATACAACGGAGTTCTCGCACTATAGTTTGGATACTTCTTCTTACCCCCTTTCCTCTTGGTGAGATTATAAAGGCTCATTCCATCCTTTGGGAGAATGTATCTAGACACCTAAGGGCTTGAGAAGTTAGGAAACTTCTACAGTAATGGACTCCTAACCAACTCATACATAAGTGGGTCAAGTTGATCTCCTTAGGAATGGAAAACTCTAGAAACTTTTATCATAATTATGAGTTTTTTCTCAATTATCTCAATTGTGAAATAAATAATATCTCATAATTATAATATTTTAGAAAAAAAATTATGAGAAATTGTTCAATTATGTAATTTCACCCTTTTAACATGGGATAAATCTCACATAAGTAAAAGAAA
Organism: Pinus albicaulis; assembly: GCA_034641835.2. Classification (NCBI taxonomy): domain Eukaryota; kingdom Viridiplantae; phylum Streptophyta; class Pinopsida; order Pinales; family Pinaceae; genus Pinus; species Pinus albicaulis. The sequence goes on along the minus strand of CM076583.1, from coordinate 1,128,967,703 downwards.
AGGTGAAAAGGGATGCATTTTAGCCAAACAACTGAGGTAAATTGATATTGGGTTTCTATCACTATAATGGAGTGTTGAATAAGGTTATAATAATGATTTTAATGTTCACCCTTCAATGTTAACCACGACAATATTTATGCTTTGTCGTCCACTCGGCATTCCTCGACACCAACTATCTACGAAATATCTCATGTAGTATCTCCAAAACTGCATTGTAATGGTTGTTGTGCTAATAGCTCATGTTATTCAAGCTTTGAATATATTGCTCCTTTAGAAAAAAATTGTGATTTTGTGATTCCCAAACCATCCTAACTTAACCAACATTGCATTAACTTTAAGCCACCCAGATTCTAAGGAGGCATAAGGCAGACCTCAATCGACATCTATTTAGGCCAATTTCCCAATAGCTCCAACTAACCAAATTCCTACCATCTATTTAGACCATTGTTCGCCACATGACACGCATTGTTGGCCTCGGAAATAGCCCTAAATAACCAAATTATTGTGTTTATGTGGATTAATAGCGGAAAGGATTGCAGCATTATTGAGAGGCTTTGAAGCCAAAGATGCTCTTTTTTGGTCTATGTATAAAGCAAGTAAAAACAAGCTTGAATATTAGATATTGTGCACAAGGTGGAGATGTTGCGGATTTGTATGAGAAACTTTCTCTGAAACAATCTGCCACTAGCACAGAGGCTGGAGACAGCTTGGGCGCGGAGTGAAGTCATCGAGAGGTAGAGAGAGATCCAAAAGATGAAAAGAAGAGTTAGCTTCCCAACTTTGGTCAGTGCCAAATGAGTGGAGTTGAGGGAATGTTAATTAATGTAGCACAGATCTAAAACGTAGCAGGACTGAAAAGAAGAGTTAGCTTCCCAACTTTGGTCGGTGCCAAATGAGTGGAGCTGAGGGAATGTTAATTTAAGTAGTGCAGATCTAAAATGTAGCAGGATTGAGCAAGTGGTGTAAAAGTTACACTGAGCAACACAAAAAACATAGCATCCAAACTGGACTTTGATAATACAGTTAGGAAACACTCACAATAATCTTGAGATGACATATTAATACAATTTTGTTTGAACACAATTTTCATCTGGTTTTTTGGACTTCTCATTATTGTTGACGTACACTTCCAGGAAGTCAAAGCCTCATGATTGTTTATGCTTCATTCACTTACAATGAGCCAATAATCATACATATTTTTCCGACAATCGTTATGCCCAATGGATCATTTTTGTATTACTTGATTATCATTATGGTTCTTCACAAACTTTTACAGAATCTTCTTGGTCGACACCTGACAATGTTCAGTGACATAATTATTTGTTATGGAGATGAATTTGTTATAATCTCTTCTTCATTATCTGCAAAAATTAAGCTTTTATTTTACTTTCAACTCATAAATGAAGCAATCAATAAATGGCGTGGTTCATTCTAGCAAGTCATCACATTCGTCAATTTCAAAAGGTTAAACCACAAATACAATCACATATTTAATTTTGAAACATGTACACACAAATATGATTGTCAATAATATGATTAAGTAAAATATTTATTATTTTTTATCGTCACATTGGTCAATTTCAAAAAGTTATACCACAAATACAATCATGTATTTAATTTTGAAACATGTACATACAAATATGATTGTCAATAATATGATGTAAAATATTTATTATTTTTTATCCACAACCTTTGGGAATTGATTATATCTAAGTGAGCAAAAGAGATCAGAGATTATGCCATCAGGATCAGCATCATCCATGTCTTAACTCTCTTGAAAATTTCCAAATATAGCTTACCATCTTTTCCCAACTCCATCCCAACCCTCTAAATCTCTTGTTCATCCTTGTAAACATTATTCTTCATTATAACTGATTTTTGGAAAAGAGAATCTTTATTATTCTTTATTTGTGGAAAAGAGACATTAGCATTCCCTTCTTTTACGGATTAACCAGTGTTTCATAGTTTTTTCTCGACAAAAAATGGCTTATTTTCAACAAGAAAGATTGTCCTTTACTAATCACTAATACTAATACTATGTTAATTGTTTGACAATTTTATTTGTTGTATATGCTATTCTAATGTGCCCTAGTATGAAAAATCCTGAAGTATTTTATTGAGTTAGAATGTACTCTGTATATATTTACCAAAGCACAATCCATGTTGTTGGTTAATTGAGCACCAAATTCATGAAAACAAACACACATACATTAAATAGTATATATTTATATATATGGTTTTTTTTAATATACAAGTGGTTTAAATTATAGTCTTATTACAATCCATGTTGGTTAATTGGACACCTAATTCATGAAAATAAATACACATACATTGATTACTGTATATTTATATATATCGCCATTTTTTTGATGTGCCAGTGGTTTAAATTATGTTGTCTTATTACACTGATTCTCTGAAGATAATGTAAAATTTGAAGTCACAGAAATTTGTGGTTGGTTACAACTCTATATGTTCAAGTATTGTGATTCTCCAACATGTTATTATTAACTATTGAGATATTGTGATACTCCAAGACACTAAAGTGAATCCTTTTGCCTATGACTCTATTGTAGGATGTGAAATAGCATTGAGCTACATAAACTGCATTGACTTCTAACGTACAATCCATTGGGAGGCTTGAAAGTGACCACATACATAGCATTGATTTTTAGAGTACAATCCCTATTGGGAGGCTTTAAAATGTGGCATTGCTCATTATAAAGAATTCATGACTCAAGCATCAAATGACTAAAATTCCTGTGTGAGGATATATGTGATATGTTTTATTGGGTTGAACACAATAATATAAGTGATAATAGAAGTGATAATAGTTTGAGGTACGATGTTGCAGTGATGCATACAAAATAATGCCAGTACCAGAGATCTTAGTATGTCATTTTTCTCAAGTTAATTTGAATAGGAATGTAGTTCTTACTACATGCATAAATATTTTAACCATAAAATGGAAAATATTCTATAATAAGGATGGCCTGTGGCTTGAAAAGAGAGAGAAACTAGTGAATTATAAGATGCCTGCTTATCTTTGCCTCTGTCTACATGGGTGGTTACATGGGTGGTTTCTCTTTGGTCTCCAAATTTTAGTTTTCGCTTCATGTATTCCAAAATTTTATTTTTTGCTTTATGCATAAAGCTGGCATTTCTTTAATTCTCATAATGCTAAGCATATTACGGTGGGTAAAAGCTACTATTTGGAGCAACTATCATGCTCAACTCATTTTGAAGAATTCAAAAATAGTTGATGGAACCGCGTTTTATATAATACCACCAGAATTCATGATAAGGCTTCTCAAGATTGATTAACATATTGCTTAATAAATCAAATAACATAAAACGCCTACGCAGCCAGCACCGGTCTTTTCTTTATAGAGAAATTGCACTGAATTTTTCCACCCACCGTGTATGCTCTAGCGACTCCACAAATATCATCAAATAGTTAGGTGCCTTGCAATAACATGGTTGTAATTATATGCTAGAAAAAAATGTGAACATGTGAAGCAAAAAAGGATTTACTATGCGATCAATAATGCATCAGGGCTGAGGTTTGCACAAATAAATCTGAAACTAGTTTAGAAAGTAGCAGTTATAAACGTATTTTCTAAGTACAAGGCCGTGGATTTTATACATGCTTCTTAACAGAGACAAAGCTTTACATTCAGCCTAGAAGTTGAAATATTTTGGTAGTGTTACAGGAAAGAAAGAAAGTATTAATGTGGAAAGAAATCCCATGATAGGGATATGGGATCTCCACAACAGTAAGATAGCTTGTAATTACGGACATGACATAGATAACAACCACAAGTAAGAGAAAGCCCACTAAGATTGCAATTACTGACATCACAAAAGTAACAACCAGAGATCAGAGAGGGCCCACAATGCATATCACTGAATTTTAAACTGTCAAAACTCAACCTAGACACAGCCGATGGGTAAAAGCAATTCCCAAATTGGAACATAGATCAGATACAACTGAAACAGTTCTGCCCACCAGTTTCAGTATTACCATTGTCTCCTGGCCTTCCTTTTCGGGTAATTCCTACCACAAGAAATGTTCCCCATTCCTGTAAACTCCGAAAAATAATCAGCAATGTCAAAATCACCACCTGATTGCATACACACAAAAAACTCCTTCAACATAAAATCATCTAGGTCCGTATCCATGCTGTCATAGCCACTGCCTTTAGGTCTCCAGCTGCTCTCATATGCAGTTTTCTTCCCCCTAACAGAACCATTTTCATGAAAAGTCGCCTTCCGAGTGTTTGGCGGCCTATTCATACCCTGCTGAAAAAGGGAAATAACAACATATTGAGGTCAGCAAATAAACTTCTTAATATCTTTTGCTCATAATTTATGCAACGAGAACAAATAGAGAAGCAATTTGTATATTTTTCAGTTTATCCAGAATTCCAAGCAACAAATTACATTGCTTCAAGTCTCCATTTAAGTATAATCAATGCATGATTAAGAAGAAAAACGAATTTAATGGCCAAGGAACAGTGTGAAAGAAATTGTTAGTTGAGGGTAAAGACAAAATGCACACAAGTGGCCTCAGGTGTGTATTAAAAGGCTACAGTAGACATTTTCAACACAAGTTGCAGTTATTCCATGAAGTTTTGAGACTTCTTTCGGATAAAAACACACAAAACCCACCGGACTCTTTCAGCTCAGCAAGTCCAACCTTACAACACCAAGGAAACAACCAAATTCAAAATAATGATGCAGTATCAGTTTAAAGAGGAACATGTCAGAAAATCAGAAAGATTTTCTTGTTCTTGATAATTTAACTGTGATGTTTCTGTATTCTTATTAGTTTCTTATTGTCTTATTTTCTCTTTAGTTCATCAAGCAATTACCAAAGCAATAGCACATAGATAAAGGACACCAGATATAAGCGGACAGTCAGGGAAAAACCCCACTCTAGGGGAAAAACTCAGTCAGTAATTCTAACTTCAATAGTTTTCCTGAGATAATCCAAGACTCTAGACCTTGACTCACACTTCCTCCACACCAAGTCAGCCTTCTTCTTGATCCTACTTTCGACCTGACAGCAGCAGCAGCAGCACTATGCAGCACTTTCTCTGACCCAGAAACTTGACCTTGCTTTAGAGACTTCGATGTTGACTTAAAAGGTTCAATTTTGACCCAATACACTTTCTCAAGGCAATAGCATCCAGCAATAGCAACTTTGACCTATTATTGTCTTGGCAGCAGCAACACAGTAAGCGACTTCGATCTTCCAATCTAGAGCACGAGAGAGAGAGACACACACACACACACCAAAATTTCGATTTTCCTTTTCTCCTTCACCTTGACCAAACTTGCACTCATTTTTCCTTCTTCCTTGACTTCGCACTTTTTCCTATGCAGCAGTAGATATCGAACTTCTGTGTGTGAGAGAGGATGCTCCAAATGAATTTGATCCCCTTGTATATATAGGCTTGGGGTGAGGTCGAATTACTTGACTTGAGGCCGACTTGATCTCTTTAAGGCCGACTTGGTGTAGAGGTTCCATAAATCATATTTGACTCAATACTAAACCTTTTTACATGATTCAAAAGCCCAAGAAGGTCTCTTTAAATATACAATGACTCTATAAACTTAGAATAAATCCTAGAAGCACTCAATGGGGACTTCGACCTAAAACATAATGACCCAAGAATGAAACCCATGCTTTAATAAGTCATTGTAATAATAATAAAAATTATTTTCTTTATTCTTTTGATAAGTACATTACACACTGACTCAAATACATTAATGAAGACCGAACCTAGTTACATTCTTCAACATAGGTATCCTACCTAAGCATGCCTAACTCAAAGTGTGTCTTCTATGACACTTGGATTATTTAGTTTACCCATAAATTCCTAGATAATTCACCTTTACGACACTAAGGAAACAGCCAAATTCAAAATAATGATGCAATATCAATTTAAAGACCGAACATAGGTATCTTTCCTATGCATGCCCAGTTCAAAGTGTATCTTCTAGGACGCTTGGGTTATTTAATTTATCTGTAAGTTGTTGGATAATTCACCTTATTGGACTTCAATACCCCAAAATATTACTATAGACTCTACAATCTTGAAATGAATTCCAATAACAATCCACTTCATTGCAATTCAGAAATCCATGCAATTGTGAAATGCATTCAAAAAGTTGTTTTAAAAATATGCTTCTCAGTCTCACGTATTCCTCAAGCTATGTAGATTGAAATGTGTGGCTTTGCTTGTTTGGATTTGAATATGTTAGTTGGCTAGATAAATAGGTATTTAATATCCTTGGGCCAATGCTAGTGTGATTTTGCAAAGTTTTTCATATTTATGATGTCAGCAATAAAGATATCATTGATTTCTTCATCAAAACAATTTGATGGACTTTGTTAGGAAAATAGGCCCTAGCCACCCCACCTATAAACAAATTTCCCCATTGATTTTGTCCCATGCATACTTCCAACGGCAAAAGTAATTTCTGAAGCTCGTCAATGTCTTCCGGAGGAGCATATTTCTCATGGATGTCCAGTCACCTACACCAGAAGACTTGCCTTGATATTTTACAGACATTCTTCAGGGGCAAACCAAGCATCCTGAATATTTTAATAGGCAACGACAGCATATATACTGAGAATAGAGCTCTGGAAGTCTGAGTCTTTCGGGTTGATTGGTAATGTCATCAAGCCATTTTATGCCACAAACAAGATATCATTAAGCTCCTGACAGTGAAATGAAGGTCTTCACAATCAATTTTTGTATTTGAGCTCTGAAAAACCTTAACTAAGTTGTCTACTCTTGTCTATGATACCAACGCAAATTTTGTTGCTGATTATTTTTTCACAAATCCTTTAAATTTTAAATGAAAATAATGTTGAATCTGCAACCTGTTATCCAACAGAATGGGTAACCCCATAAGAGACTTTTTTTCTATTACATTGGACAGCCAGCGGCCCCTGCCAGCCACCATTAGCTGATGATGTGCCATATATCTCCACCACTTGCATCAGCCATTTGCTTCTCGCCCATCTGGCATGAGCAAATGGACAAAGGTGGGCTGCCATTCAAGAGGTACTTTGATCATTTTGCAATCGAGTGTTTATACTTGTTTGTTTGGGCATTTAGTATGGATTATGGGATGTTCTGGAAGGTTGACAGACTTTGACCGTAATTTTGTTCTCTCACCTTATTGGGGGTGTTAATCTCTGATCCTAGTCCAATCAGACCTCCCCTAAGGTCCTGAAGGTATAGGAAGTGCACTATCTAGAAAGTTGTGATTGAGATAGCATAGTTCCATTTTTCCTATATACCATACTTAACACTTTCCATCTCACATTATAAGCCCATATTTCACCTCCATTCTTGGGGTACAACTTGTCATTGGTTCTTTGCAATTTAGCACTCATATGTCCACATACCTGGGTAGAGCCCTGAAACTTTGCCCTGGGAGGTTGATGAAGCTAAAAGAAACAGAAAGAGCATAACAAGGCCACAACTAAATGAAGAAAGCAAAATCAAAATGCAAAAGATGGCCAGGCACATAAAGATTAGCACTTGGGCAAAAGCCTAGCATAAGGTCTACCTCACTCATATGGCCATCACCTAGTTCCTAAGCACATCTTGCTCCATTACATCAAAAGAAGGAACCCTTGTATGTCCCAACACCGATGAGCAATAAACTAGCCCATCTAAAAGGGGTAATAAATCTGCTACATCATACAAAGCAAGCTCTAACCCTTGAGCTATAAGCACTAATACAAGGAAAAATCAAGAAGTAAAAGGCGCACAAGAGAGGTGGAAAAAAAAAGGCCGCCCTGGTAACTCATGCATCCAAAAATGCTCTCTCCTCACGTTTATACACTCAGGTTCTGGACAACCCCATCAACTGGTCCCTTTGACCATGGTACTTGTCCATGAAGTTTTCTCCCCTCCATTACCATCATTACTATTCACTAACACCTATCAATTGAAGGATGGATGAAGGAAATGTTACTTCCCCTTAGGGGCTAGAAGCACCTAATAGGGTTGACCTTTAGCCACCCCTACCAAGGAAGAAAACATATTTGTGAGATCAAGGTCTTGAATTTGGAGGGGGATCCTCGTTTGAAGTGTTAAATTACCTTAACATTCCAATTCGGTTCACTTAGATGCATTATTGATCTTGGTCTCTAATGACTAGTTGCTTTTTCTAGTAGCCATGTTCTTGTCCAGTGGTCCAGCAGCTCAGCTCTTTGGCACCTACTCCACAGGTACCCGAGCCCTCCAAAGAAGTATATTGGCACAAACAAGTGAAGTGTTGAGACTCTTGGGCCTCCTAGCAGCATCATTGTATGAAACATGTCCTATAGCACCTGCTAGACCCAGGAGATTGGTTGACTTTGACCAAGATTTGAGGATTCTTGACATCACTAGACCCATCTTGCATCAAGATGTCCTTGACACAACTTAATGGGTTGCAGCTAATTGCTAATTCGGAGCCTAGATGAGGATGGTCTCACATTGAGAGACTAGGGAGGGCTTGTTGCACCTAAGAACCCCCTAGCACTGGATCATAGGAGGCCTTATTTAGTATTTGGAGACCGATGGAGAGCACTTTATGGCACCCAAGCTGGATATTGGGACCCCACAAGAGGTAATGAGGTAAAAGGGCCAACCTCAAATTATGGACTTCAGATGCATCTACATCATTTTGGACACCTCATCACCCTTGGACATAGCATTTGGAGCACTCACATTGGATGATGCCAGCCCTAGAAAGCTTTCATCTCAAACATGTAGGCTAATTATGGCATATTTTCATAAAGCTAATGAGTTGTCTTGTGACCCAAGTACATTTTAGCATCAAACTTGTTTTAGGGGCTTATGTAGGCTAATAATTAGCCCTAATCCTCATATAAATTGATGATAAATTCATTTGTATTGGGTCATCATCACTTGTTGTTGGCTTGAGGGGTCCTGACCCAGGTTCAGAGTGTTCTGCGCAACCAACAAAACCCTCCAACTACTGGCCCTTTCGGCAGTGATCTGCTTGCGCAGATCAAAGTCTCGCCCAAAGTAGTATGGGGGAGTGTTGGAACCAGGTTTCCACATTTTGAGGGAGCGTATGATGTGGATCTTATCCCCTTTTAACAAATCTAATGGTTACTGCCCTGCACAATGACTTCATTAACCCAATTCATATCTAACACAGAAAACCCTTAACTTTAATACAGTCTTGTACAAAACAACAATTATCCTTGTTCAGATCTACTCAACAGAAACAGGGATAACTCTTTCACAACTACAGAGATCTATTCTTTAACAAAAATCATAACCAATCATCCAATACTTGCGCGAAGCCAGGAATCTACCATCATATGCGTAACTTCAGATAAATGCGCATTCATTAACAAAGACAGATACATATGTAAATAGAGGCATTAACAATATATATATAACATCACACAAGTAGATCGCAATTCATCAAAAATCTTCTCTGTATTGATATATCTCCAATCAATACAATAGTCTTTTCCTACGCACACAATAGCAGGGTTCTTGCACACAGCTCAGGACTAGGCCTTCGCGCACACAACCAGCAAGAGCCTATCCAACCTAGACTAACATAGCTTTCCCAAAATCAGATCACATAAGATAGCTCAATGACAAGTTAAGATGATCTCTAACTTGACTTGACTCATTTCCAGTTACAGGACCAATACACGCAAATACCATGGTCTCAAATTGTGGTTTGAGCCCCATGTTTTCCCTTTAACCCGTTACAATGATAAAGGAACTTTGACCCACCCAAAAGTTCCTTGAATTTTCTGCGTGTAGCGCATTTTAGCAAAACTTCGCCAAAATTGTACCCAAAACTTGACCCTAGGGGACCCTAACCCAACAAGCCCCCAACACAATCCACTAACTCTTCCTCAAGTCACTCTGGTCCAGCTTCCTGCATCTTGGCCCGCAACACCTGGATGGAGTCCTTGAGTGGTTGGATGATCTCGGTGCTTTGTGTTGCGGCGCTCTGAGCTTCTCCAGCGAGCTTTTCTGCAGTAGGTCCTTCTGTTGTTAGGTTGATGCTTCACTGCGTATGTTGGAGTCCCTTCAGTGCACTGTCAATAGTTTGCAATAATTGTAGCGTTTCCTTAGCCCATGGTTTCATTCTGGCTTCTAATAGCTGCTCCCGTCGGCACAACGTATCAATCTTGGTCTGAATTGCACGGCCTTCCAGCAGGCGGGCTAACCTCTGAGCTGGTACCAGGGTCGACGCAGCGACCCGAATGTTGTTGAACTACTGCTCCTTCGCGCGTAAATCCATCCTTAGCTGCTGAACCACGTGGTCATCTTGGACGGGTGTCCAGATGCCCATGGCATCCTCGAAAGGAGTATTGCATGCTTCCACAACCGTTGTGATGCTTGCAGTGGCTTCTTGGACTACTGCGGCGTGTTGTGCTCTGACCTCTAGGGGTGTCTCTGGCTGCAAATTTTCCTGTAGATCTGCGATCTTCTGCTCTAACTCAGCGCGCACAGTGGCTATCTCTGAACTTGAGGCTTTAAGTGTGGTTGCCAGACTTTCCAATTTTGTAGTGGCCACGGCAGTGGTAGGTACTATCAAGTCAGGGATCTCGCACAATCAACTGATGAGTGACTCTAATTGCACGTGCTTTACTCTTTGCAATGCTTCTAGCTTCCTCGACGAATTATTTCCCCTTATGCCATGTTTCAGCCTGCTTCTGGGCCTTAGCGGTGTCCTGCAATGCCTTATACTCCCTATATTGTAGCTCATCTATAATCATGGTATGCATGGAATGTAGCTTACCACTGGGAAAAATGGCCAAGTCGATTTCGACCTTGGGCCCTGCATGAATGGACATGCATAGCACTGGATTGTCAAGGTGAAGTGTTGCTCCTAGAACATGTAACAATCGGCTCTCTGAAGTAGATGGGTGTTGAACGGTCAATGTGCTCACTTGTCCTGCGCTCGCTTGAACCACGCTCGCTTGTATCTCACTCGCTTGCACTCTCAGCTGATTGAGTCCTTGTTGCACATCATCAAGGACTGCTTTGTATTGTGACTCCATGTTGCTCCATACATCTTGATTCTTATGTTACCGTCTTCACTGTGTTGCCAATTTCATCCAAATCTCCATTTGTGAGGGTCAATGGCTCAACCCCGGTCTTCTTAGATGCTTTCCTTTTTGGGCACGGACCTGGCGGGGATTGAGGTACTCTCTTGGTGCCTCGACGTGTGTCTGTCGAGGGCGCATCTGCGCTGTCTCCTTCACGGTCCTCCATCTCAGCATCACTTGACACATCCATCGTATCCGTGGGTGGGTTCTTTGTCTCAGTCATGACTCATGGTGGTTGGTTCTTGTGTTTCCTTCTTCTGGTCTTTCTTTGTGCGCGGCTTATTAGATGTAGATGGCTTCAACGGGGCAAAGGAGGTCGCACAAGCATCTGTCACTGCGATCAACCAAACAAGGGGCCATCCTGTTGTTATCTGTGCAAGATCTTCTTCTATGGAAGGTCATACCAGACCCTTGCCATGTCCGCCTTTGCGCAAATGTGGACGTTGTGGAACCTGCTTTGAAATCCGCGATATGCTTGTACTGATCGTACAAGGTCGGTGACAGGCACGGCATGGACTCAACCGCCTGATACAGCTCAAGATCGAAAAGAACCCAAAGAAAATTATTCTTTGTCGCCCTCGCTGGAATTTTTGTCGCCCACAGCGACGCGTAGCGCACGGCCTCTCACAATTTTGGTTCAATATCTGGTAGTTGAGATTGCATCGTTGACCTCCATCCAATTAGTGCAACCAGCAGCAATAGCCAGGCATAATGAAAAAAAATTTCATCTTCTTGTGCTTCTTTGACGTTCTCTAAGAAATCCTGGCATAGGTATTTGGCCCACTTACACTAAATCCCTTTTGTGCATTGCGCAGCTAGCGTAATAGTTGATGTCGATACTTCCTTGGCACAACACTTCCTCATCATTTTGCAAGCTAGGATCAAGGTGCCCGGGTGTTCCTGTTTACCCCATATTTCTTCTTTACATCGTTAGCGACCTTCTTCTCTTGACCCTTTCCTCCAAAGGTCGCTGCAAGGTCTTCTCCTTGGTAGGGCAACTTGGTAATTCCATGAATGAGGGCTTCGTCGATGGGAATGGGCGTACCCAGCCAGAGGCAATCGTTGTGCACCAGGGCCATCAGCTGGCACACACAAATATCATTAATAGGGTTGCGCCCAAAGTGTCGGATCGTCAAAAGGTTCAGTAGCCCTGACTGCGGATATCCCAGGGGCCATTTCACTGGCTCAACCTTAACAACTCCTCCCTCGTAGGATACATGCTCCAAGTATTCTGATGGCACAAGCTCTGGAAACTTTGTGCAATCCCCCAAGTCCCAATCTTTCATCTTCAGCGCAGGGATCTTCACCAACATCTCACCCTCAAATGGCACATTCTCGAGAAGGAAGGGTGTATTGATGTGCGACTTGACCTTATCCAGGTCCTTTGTCACCTCAATTGTGGGCTTGCGTGGCACCATGTACTTGCGCAGCCGCGAGATCGGGTTAGCCTCCTCAACTACGTCTTCTTCCACTATTTATGGTTCTTCAGCGATCGGACGATTTTGACACTCTACGCGGGAGGGCTTTGACTTTGGATTTGGCTTTCGAGGGGACTTTCTGGTCCCCAATGTCTGTCCTTTCTTCTACTTCGGTTGTTGTGGAGCCTCTTGCGGCGCAGAGGAAGTAGGTTCTATGGCAGTCATAGCTCCGGGAATTAAGTGACCTAACCCTCGTTTTCACAGCGTTTCTTCAAACGTTTCAAAAGGCTCAAACATAAAAATCACCAAGGGACGCAAGAGCAACAACTGCAATGTTCTTAGGACACTCAGGAAGCAGGAGGATTGAATGCGGCCCTACATGTTGTATTTATAGCTATGGTGCAACCCAAACGGCCCTATGTCCGTTGATGCAACGTCATAAATGTTAAAACGGCTCCAAAGCTGGCATAATCTCCTCCATAAATGCAAGTTATCCGCTCCTCCAAATGGTAACCACACTATCTTGTCCAGATTTATTGTTCCAAGTGCAAGTTTCTGGATAGTCTGCAATGACAACATCCTCCTAGCGCAGTATCTGCGCTAGCTTCGCAGTTACTTGCGCTTCCTCAAACTTCGTCGTGGAAAAGAACTTTTACAACTTCTGACATTCTTCTTTAGAGTCCTGCACCCTCTTACAACTTTCCAGGGCGCTAAGACATTCCTCCGACCATACAGTCATTGATCGCACGCAGGGATAGAGTCGTCCCTGTAAGGTTTTAAACAACTGCCATTCACATATCCAGGAAGAATTCACCAGTCAACGTAGCCAAATGAACCGAACCACCATCAGTGATTTTCTTGATAATGTAAGGCCCGAGCCAGTGCATTTTGAACTTCCCTGGAAATCGCACAAACTTACAGTCATATAGCAAAACCAATTCCTCCTTAAAAATCTTCTGTTTGATATGTCGGTCATGCCAAGCCTTTTCGCGTGCTTTCTGAACTTGTTGATGAAAACCAACAATGGTCTATCTTCTTCCAGCGCAACCAGCTATGACAGCCTTTCTTCCATAATTTCTTGATCAGCCATGTTAGTTATTGCAACGATGCACAAACTAGCAATAATGTGTTCCATCGGCATAACAACCTCATGTCCATAGACCAACCTGAAAGGAGTTTGTCCTGTTAGCTTCTTGCATGTGGTCCTATATGCCCATAATAGAACAGCAGCTATGCGCACATCACAATCATTACGGTTAGCATTGCATATCTTCGTGAGCACATTCTCCAGGATTTTGTTGAAGGCTTTTATCGTCCCATTCGCCTGTGGGTAATAAGGTGTGCTCTTCTGGTGGTGTATCTTGAATTCAACAGTCAATGCTTGAATGGCGTTCAGAAAATGTGTACCTCGGTCACTCATCAGAATTTTAGGGCATCCAAACCTTGTCAAGATAGTTTTAAAGATGAAGTGCACATCCGTCTCTGCGCTGCAATCCTTCACAAGTTGAGCTTCTGCACATCTAGTCAAATAGTCTATAGTAGTGATGATATAGCGTGATCCAATCTTCTTCCCTGGAGAGTTAATCGGCCCTACAAAATCAATTTCCCATTTGTCAAAGGCCCACAGAGTTACTTGGGGCTATAATGGTGTTTCATCTCTGCACGAGGGCCTCCCAGTCCTTTGACATACATCACAAGCACGACAGTACTCCTTAGAATCAGTGTGCACCGTGGGCCACCACAACCCAACTCGCAAGATCTTCTGCACAGTAGGTTTTCCAGAGTAATGACCTCCTGCAGCACCTCCAGGTGCTTCTGCTAGTATACTGCGCCTTTCGAATTCGGGAACATGCCCCCTTAGAACTTCATCGACTCCCAGCTTGTATAATTGACCTGCAATCAAGGTAAAATCTGTTGCGCGAAACCAACACTTTCTTCTGCTTAATTGTATACTCCGCAGGTGTACTTCTAGTGGTTAGAAAGTGAATAATATCTACAAAATGTTCATCGGCTATCTTAATAGCAAACAGTTGCGCATCTGGTAATCCTTCCTCCAAATTAGTTGGTTCCTCCCCACTTTCAATGCGCGATAAATGATCTGGTCCGACATTCAGTCTTCCTGGCTTCACAATCACTTCAAAATCATATTCCTAGGATAATAGGAGCCATCTACAAATCTTTCTCCCCAACACAAGCTTGTTCACTAAGTACTTCAAAGCAGAATGATCGGTGAACATCTTAAAGTGACATCCAAGCAAATAGTGACAGAACTTTTGCAGCGCATATACCATAGCCAACCCTTCTCGCTCTGTCGTGGAATAATTGTGCTCAACACTTGACAGCTTCCGACTCGTAAATGCAATCGAAATGATCAATATCTCGAGCTCTTGGCTGCGCCAATACAGCTCCTAGTGTGATACAGGACGCATCAACGTGTACGTGGAATTCTTTTGACCAATCTGGGAATAACAAGATAGGCATAGTTACCATTTTCTCCTTAAGCATCTCCAAACTCTTCTGGCAGTCCTCATCCCAACAGAAAGTTGCATCCTTTTTCAATAGTTTCTCCATCAACGCAGTGATTAGCACATATGCTCGAATAAACTTTCGATAATAGCCTGTATGTCCCAAGATTGAACGCAGCTGCTTCACATTCATTGGAGCTTCTAAGTAAACTATAACAACAATCTTGGCTGGATCAACCATCAATCCCTGCTAACAGACAATATGGCCCAGCAAATTACCAAAGGAACACAAAACACACATTTCTTCAAATTCAGTGAGATTTGATACTTGCGACCGACAAGTGTCCAGCATTAAGCGCAAGCTGGAAACATGTTTCTTCACTAACCTAAAGACAGTACAATCATCAAAATATACTTCTAAGAACTTATGGATATAGTCTTTAAAAGCAGCAACTACTATGCGCGACAATATAGATGGCGCATTCTTCAACCCGAATGGCATCACCGTGTATTGGAACGAACTCCACTCTGTCGCAAAGGTTGTCTTACTTCGGTCTTCAAGCGCAATCCTTATCTGATGATACCCTGAGAATCCATCAGTGAATGAGTAGGCCTCCTGCTCTCCGACATTGTCCAAGACCTCATCCGAGAATGGAGTTGGAAAAGGATGTACACAAGCATCATTTAATTTGCGCAGATCGACACATAACCTGATTTCACCTTTAGTCTTCTTTTCTTGGACCACCATAGGGCTTACCCAATCTGATTCTTTCATTAGTTCAATAATCCCTACAGCAACCACCTTTTATAGCTCCTCTTTGACCTTTTGCTTATATCTTGGATTCAATCTGCAAAGGGTGTTGTTTCACCAACCGCACATCCGGCTTCAAAGTGATCTTCATCACCCCAAGATCTCCAATAATCCATTTTAACTCCAAAAACTTTGTAGGAAACAGTCCCTGATATCCAGTGAGAAGTTCTGCAACCTTACCCACCGTGTCTTCATCCCAATAATCTCCTATTTTGGCAAACTTCGGTTGTTCTTCTGTTCCAATATTGACTTGCCTAGTCTTCACATGTTCAGTCACATCTAGAAATTTGATTTCAGGTCCAGCAACTACGCGTTGTCCTTCAGACTCAGGAATATTGATGTTTCTTGGGTCTTCCTCAATATCTTCTATTGTCACATTCTGGCATTCTACTGCATCCTTCATCTGTGCATCCCATGATGGTAAGGCCTCTTCTTCTGGTTCCTTTGGCATGTCAAAGATAACATCTTGAATTGCTTGCAATGCTTCATCAAGGCCTTGGAATCCACTTTTGAAACTGAAGGTTAAGATAAAGCTTTCTTTCTGTTCAGCCCATTCAGCAGTGCCATGTCGCAGCTCAGCCTTCAGATACCAGTTCGTGGGTATCCTACTTAAATTATGCTGCAGCATTCGCTACATATAACCACAGTATGCATATGAATTCTTGTCACATGCATGCATCCCAAAACAGTGGAAACATTTCATGCGGAATTAACTAACTTATGACACAACTATGGTTATAAACCATATAAAATGTCGCTTAATGAAATACGTATCTATGTATTTGACATTGTTTAAAAAAAATATGATGCCATCAAATATAAATCTGGGCCCATAGTCTATACTCAATGCACCTTTGTCAACGAGCTATCCGTGTCCATCCATCTGATGGCAATCGCACCTCAATATGCACGACAGTTAAATTTTTCATAATATGTGAAATGGGTGGTTTTAATGTGCTACGTGTCGCCTCCAAGTTTCATCGAACGTTTTCAAAATTTACCGCTTATCACTTCAATGCCTTGCGAAAACCACCGTTTGGGTTGCAAAACCATTTGACGATTCCGCTCCTACTTTCGACTCAAAGTTCCTCTCGAGTGCGGCTTCCAAAACACAAGTTCCGTCATCTTCACCGTTCAGCACGATGCCAATTGACTTACAGTTCCAACCTTCATGTAGGGTTCCACAACACACAGTTCCAGAACTCAAGAAATTTCTTCGATTACGAAGGTGATCAAGCACCTTCCCAATTTCGTCATGCGATCGACACACAGAAATTCGATTCCTCTGTTGCTCCTCAGAGTATTAAACCACTAGAATTTCTAATCGCAACAATTAATCCACTCTCCTTTATTATCAATGCTGTCTGTGCTACAAAGCAACTCCAGAATTAATACTCCAATCACCCACTCAGGTTCACCTATAGATATGTCCTTCGAACTCTGCACTTGCTCCAAACTAGAACACGCAGATTTTACCAGCCACTCATTCATCAGGATTCTTTGAATTGGGTTTATTACAAGAACACCATATTTGTTCATCTACAGATCAATCAACACGTAGAAGAAACAAAACCAGTCACAATAATTCAGTTCTTCATTAATAAATGAGTTTATACAGATGCAAACAAAAACCTGCTTACAGTCTTACAGTCAGGATTTGGCCCGATGTCCCTTACAACTTGTTCAACAAAATCCGAAGAATCCTCTAAGTCCTAAAATCTCTTCTTTATCCCTAAGAATCCTCTCTAATCCATAAATTTATGAAACCAATTCCTAATCTAGGATTTACAAATCTCTCAATCCCTATGAGCTCTCAACTGTCCCAATTCTCTCATGTTCTCCAACATTTGAGAATATTTACAAAATGCCTCACAAATATTAATTAATTCCTATTCTAATGTCTCACTCAAAATATTTTAAAATTACATTAATTTAGTACATAGGAAACCAACTTCCTTGAAATCATAAGACCCCTATGTCTACTAAAGTACAATGAGCTTTCTGAGTCAACTACTCCTGCATCAGACTCCCAAGGTTGAAAATAATCATGATCTCCCGATCATGTGCTTCTAATCTTTGTCTTCCTGGATCCCATACCTTGTTCTGTAATTTGTTTTTTGTTGTTGCTGTTGTTTGTTGATTTTCTCTAGGTCTCCACACTTTATGTTGCTTTGCTCCACTAGCTATGTTTTTACAGTCTGCTACTGTCTTTCTCTTGCTGTTGCTTCTTTGCTTTCCTGTTGTTGTCTTCTTATGAGACACTTTCATCATTATCCTTCTTATCAATTCAATTTCTTTGTCTAATAGATCTTCTGACTGTTGATTACTTTCACTTCTTGATTGCTAAACTTTTATTCTTACTGCCGCCCTTTCATCCTTACCTTCTTGTTCACTGTTGTCTTGCACCTTTTTAGTTTCTGCTACATTATCTTCCAAGACAATCTTCTGCTTCTGTTTACTGCAACTGATAACTTCTTCCTGGTTGTCGCTTATAACAATTTCTTTGTCTTCTTTCTTCAGCGATTCCTTGGACTGGTACATAGTCTGCCATTTACTGCGATCTCCTTCTCTTTGCTTTAGTTTGTTGTTGTTGTCCTCTAACTCTTACATCTTCACATTCTGCATTTCTTCAAGCTCTTTCTCTTCCATAGTTACCTCTTCTTGCATGAAATTTTGACTTTCCAGCATTCTTTCCAGCGCTCTAATATCTATGTTCCGTGGATTAAATACTTCCACAAAATCTTCTTCCTCCTTTTCTTGGTTGTTCTTTTGCACCAATTGTTCTCTAGTATCAGCAACAAAACCTGTAATCATAAAACAATCATTAAAATCAAAATCATAAGACCTTTGTGTCTCTTCTTCCTCTGGCAACATTTTAGTTTGTTGCTCTATCAACTCTTCAGTATGTTGATTCTTTAAAGAACTTTCCAAAGAATTTTCGAGACTGTCAACTAGTCTCTCCTCCACATCATCTACTCTAATGATTTCTCTCTGTCCTAGTTCATAATTATGAATTCCTTCTTTTGTAATCATACTCTCATACTCTGAGTTCCCAAGCAAATACTCCAGCAATGCAATTTCTCTTTGACATTTCTTAAGTACTTCATCATCACTTACAATCCCTGCATTTATACACAAATTGTCAGTTTGCAAACTACAAGGTTCAACAATCTCAACTGTTGCCTTCACATATCAGTTCTTCAGACTGAATTTCATCTCCTTCTTTCACAAGAAATTGTTCCTGTTTTGTAACAGCTTCAAATATCAATGCATTACTAAGTTCTTTCTGCTGCAATATATCACTGCTTTTCTCATTCAAGAGACATTCTTCATCATTATTCTTTGCTTCAGAGTATTTATCTTCTGAAAGATACTCTTCCATATTTCCATCAATTTTTATGACAATTTCAAAAGATTGTTCATGATCTGCAAAACCTATAATCACATCAAAATCATTAGTTACAAAAATACAAGGCTTTACATCCTCTCGCTGATCTGAACTTGCCCAACAGTTCAGGAAATCATCAATAATTCCTTTTTCAGCAAGGTAAACTTCTTATTGTCTTGAATTCTCACAATAATTCATAAGATCTTTCACAGATCTCCAATCTTCATCTTCACCCAGAATTTCACCCTGTTTTGGTCTACAAATGGAAACTTCCATTTCTGACTCTGTTTCGCTGAGTTTTTCTATCAACTGCATCACTTGTTTTTGTTGTAGCTTTCTCTATAATTTAGACCATTTCATTGTCTTTTTCTTCAAAAACCAACCTTGTCTTTGGTTTTCTTCTATCAGCATTCTTAACACATCAAATTCTTTTCTTATTTCAACTATTTCTTTGTCAAGCTCTTCTTGACTCATTCGTTTTCTACGAATTGCTTTAGCACATTTTTCCTTCATTTTGTAGCCTTCTTCTGAACCTTGCACATGACTTTCCATAGTCATCTTCTCTTCTATGTGAGCTTCTGCACCTACAACCAATCAACCTCCTACTAAGTTAATCTTCTCACCAAGTTTCTCCTCTGCCTGGTCTTCAAGTTCTCTCCTTCTCAGAACTTGTACTAAGCAATCTTGCTCTCTTCTCTGGTTGCTGCACTCACTTCATTTAAAGACACCACTGTCCCTGCCTATTCCAAGCCTTAGCTGGAATAAGGTCCTGGTACAATTTCTAAGAACTTTCAAAAGTTCTTCCTACAATCTCACTGGTGCAATCTTGTGCCAACTTTCCACTCCTTTAAATCTGATGTGGTCTTGCTCAGAACCCCTGCTATGACTATCAGTGGTCATCTTTTTCTTTCCATCTCTATGAGTTCATCACTCACTCCCTCACTATGAGTTGTTC
The DNA here is from genome assembly GCA_034641835.2 of Pinus albicaulis. Taxonomy (NCBI): domain Eukaryota; kingdom Viridiplantae; phylum Streptophyta; class Pinopsida; order Pinales; family Pinaceae; genus Pinus; species Pinus albicaulis. The sequence continues at coordinate 1,128,947,547 of CM076583.1, read as the reverse complement.
TAAGCCTCTACAATAACAAGTCCTCCTTGTTACAACTTACCTCACCAATCCTTTCTCTGGAATTGGTCTTTTGGCAAACACTAGTCCCATCAATGGAACCTTCTTTTGAGCATTTCTCTCTGCTCCTTCTAGGCTTTAACTCTTCTGCACTTTTGAGAACACAATTGTCCCTTTTATCCAAACTTTGTTGGAATTCTTTAAGGTTCTGCTCCACACTTTGCTTTCACTTAGAAATCCTTACTAGTTTTCTTCATCACTGCTTCTTAAGGTTTGATCTTCTTTTGCTAAGATATTCTTCCTTCATCTGTAACTTGAGATATGCAAATACAATCCTCAAAACCAAATTTACTACAAATATACCTACAAGACTTGTCATGATTGTCTCTCCTTTTCCAACATTTTGAATGGTTCATCTGCTTTTTAACTCAGATTCTGCAAATCTGAATTTCCTCATATTCTTAGGCTACCATGCTTCCACTGCATACCTTTTCCAATCTACCACTACTGCAAATCAAATTTAATATCCGATCCTGTAACTTCTTTTTCAATCTTTGTTACAGCGTTCTAAAGAACTTTAATTCTATTTCACACAAAATCAATCATTAACTAATCATACCTCTTTTCAATACATGCAGAATCCACTTCTGCTCTAATACCACTAATGGTGCAGCATTCGCTACACATAACCACAATATGCATATGAATTCTTGTCACATGCATGCGTCCCAAAACAATGGAAACACTTCATGCGGAATTAACTAACTTATGAACCACTACGGTTATAAACCATATAAAATGTCGATTAAACAAATACGTATCTATGTATTTGACATTGGTTAAAAAAAATACGATGCCAACAAATATAAATCTAGGCCCATAGTCTATACTCAATGCACCTTTGTCGGCGATCTATCCGCGTCCATCCATTCGACAGCAATCGCACCTCAATATGCACGACAGTTAAATTTTTCATAATATGCGAAATGGGTGATTTTAATGTGCTACGTGTCGCCTCCAAGTTTCATCGCACGTTTTCAAACTTTATCGCTTATCACTTCAATGCCTTGCGAAAACCACCGTTTAGGTTGCAAAACCATTTGACGGCTCCGCTCCTACTTCCGACTCAAAGTTCCTCTCGAGTGCGGCTTCCAAAACACAAGTTCTGTCATCTTCACCGTTCAGCATGATGCAAATTGACTTATGGTTCCAACCTTCATGCAAGGTTCCACAATGCACAGTTCTGAAACTCAAGAAATTTCTCCAGTTACGAAGGTGATCAAGCACCTTCCCAATTTCGTCATGCAATCGACAAACAGAAATCTGATTCCTCTGTTGCTCCTCAGAGTATTAAACCGCTAGAATTTCTAATCGCAATGATTAATCCACTCTCCTTTATTATCAATGTTGTCTGTGCTACAAAGCAACTCCATAATTAATACTCCAATCACCCACTTAGGTTCACCTGTAGATATGTCCTTCGAACTCTGCACTTGCTCCAAACTAGAACACGCAAATTTTACCAGCCACTCATTCATCAGGATTCTTCGAATTGGGTTTAATACAAGAACACCATATTTGTTCATCTACAGATCAATCAACACGTAGAAGAAACAAAACCAGTCACAATAATTCAGTTCTTCATTAATAAATGAGTTTATACAGATGCAAACAAAAACCTGCTTACAGTCAGGATTTGGCCTGATGTCCCTTACATGGCCCTTTCCTTTTCCTATTTCTCTATGCCTCTCTTCCTTTCATGCCTTTGAGGCTACAACCAATTTTGGTTTAGATCCACAACTTGTTCAACAAAATCCGAAGAATCCTCTAAGTCCTAAAATCTCTTCTTTATCCCTAAGAATCCTCTCTAATCCATAAATTTATGAAACCAATTCCTAATCTAGGATTTACAAATCTCTCAATCCCTATGAGCTCTCAACTGTCCCAATTCTCTCATGTTCTCCAACATTCGAGAATATTTACAAAATGCCTCACAAATAATTAATTCCTATTCTAAATGTCCCACTCAAAATATTTTAAAATTACATTAATTTAGTACATAGGAAACCAACTTCCTTGAAATCATAAGATCCCTATGTCTACTAAAGTACAATGAGCTTTCTGAGTCAAATGCTCCTGCATCAAAGTATGAATGAATATATGTACCTATTTCGACTTCGGCTCCTCTCCCCAAGCTGCAATCCACTTCGCTAAATGAATGCGTGGATCCTCTTCGCCTGTATAGGTTCCTTCCATCCGGGTATTAGGGTTTCCGAATCGCAGTCGCATCATATGGTTACATTCTTCCCAATTAGCCAAATTATCCTTGTGCATCCCCCACCAATGTGTTGCGGTTGAGCGCAGAACTAGATCAAGCACATGGAACCGCCTTTTCAAGTTCTTCTAAAAAGAAATTGACACTGCCTATGTCATCATAGTAGGGTAATTGACGTACCTCAGAAGATATACAACGAAGAGATCTGGTTACTCGATTACAACACAGTGTAGAGGCTTCATGTAACTAGTTCTGCCAATTCTCCAATTTTTTCATCTGAGTCAGACAAGCATGAACTATCCTTCTCCCAACTAAGTTTACCATCCGCTATAGGATTGATCCAATCCTCATCCTCGCATTTAGCTTATAGATATGATCGAAATCCTCATCTGCATATCCTTCGCGCACTGGTTCAGTGTATCTTGCTCCTTTTGCAAGATCCAGAGGGACCACAACCCTTGTCCCATTATTTTCAAATACCATACTTTTGAGCTTGAGGTTGATAATAGCATCCATATCAATAGCCCAATCCAGACCCAACAGCACAGGGTATGGATTTGCATCATCAACAATTTGAATAACTTCAAAGTCAACAAGTGTCTTAACTCCTTCAACGTCTACTATCAACCCAGAAAGTCTACCCATTGGGATAATCTTCTGCTGATTTGCCATGCGCAGCTGAATTGTGGACCATTCTAGCTTAGGTTCTCCCATTTTTTGCCATGTCTGCTTTGGCAGTACCTTTGCATTAAAGCCCAGATCCAAAATGACCTGATCCATCTTAAATTCACCTATCTGAGCAGTTAAATGCATCTCTTGGCCAGTGCTTCTCTTGTTCCTGTAAATTTTATTGACAGCCCTTTGCTCCATCTGACGTTGCTCTTTCTCGACACAGCTATCAATCAAAGCTTGAAGATTCTCAACTACCTTTTTATTGCGCAGAAGCTTGATACAAGCCTATAAAAATGGTCTCAACTTGGCATCGGTCCCTTCGATGATATTTATGGCAGCCTTACTTGGTGCCTCAGATGTCACTGCACCAGGATCCGTGAAATCCTTCTTTGCTTCAACAAAGGTTTCCTTCTCCCTTTGTAAGCTAAACCCCTCCTTTTTCTTAGAAGCTTTCCAAACCCAAACATCAGTAGTAGACTTCTTACCTTCTGATTTATCTTCGCCAGTTGCTGCACCACTTCTAGTTACAATATTCACGCTAGGTTCTTCATCGCGCAGTTCTACCCCTCATCATCTGAATGTTCTACGTGGGTGTCTACGTTTTCTTTTCCTACATTTTTGCAAACAATACAGAACAATCTTCAATAACATGATCAAAATGTCGACAATAACTGCATGATTGTTGTGTCAGGTTCGAACAGTGGCGCGCATAATGGCCAGCATCTCCACAGTTATAACAAATGAGTTGACCCCTTCCACGACCAGCTCCTCCTCCTCTTCCTCATCCCCTACCCTGAAATCCACCTCGCCCAAATGGCGACGCAGGTGAATTCAGTCCTCTACCTTCGGCCTGCATTCTATAAGAAGCAACCTGTTCAACCATGAGATCAAAATTGCGACAGTTATTTTCATCATGTCCCACAAATTTACAAAATGTGCACTATAATTGTTTGAGACCCGGAATATATTTACTAATTCTGGGACAGAAATCGGTTGCGTATTGTCCAGTTACTTGACATATCGCGCACCACAGCGCACGGTTCTCACTAGGCCCTGCTGCATTCTTAAGTGGACTTGGTCCTCCAACTGGCATATATTCAACAAATAGAGGGCATTGCTCCTTGTAGTGTCCTTCGACCTTGCAGCGTACGCACCATACCTCAGTGCGCACATCCTTTTCTTTTTCTTTCCGCAAACTTTGTAGTTCTAAATGCAAGGTAGCCAACTGGATCTGGATTTGGATTTGCTGAACCCCGACCTGCGTATTTTGTACTAGTGAGGCTTCTAATTTCATTGCGATTTCCACAGCCTCGGCCTGCGTCGTGGTCTTCTGCTAGGATAGAGTCAGGCACAGACGTGGCAGCAACATTGCAATGAACCATTCTTTGTGTTGTTGATCATCAATAGAAAAACCCCCTTCTCTAATGGTACGCTTCAACTGTTGATCTGCCTCCCATACAGTCTCATTGACTTCTAGATGGATTTCCTTCAATTCATTGACAGACTGCACAGATGATTTCGGCTTTCTGAACTACTCCTTCAATGCGTCTTTGAAATCATCAATCGTCGCATTAGGGTTTGATGCTACATACCTCATATACCAGTCCAACGCGCGTTCCTGAAATGTGGTAGCTAGTTGCACTTTCTTAACATTATTATCATTGACATATTGTGTTGTCCACACAACCTCTGTGACAAACCAGAATTGTTCAGTGTCTTCATTTCCAACGCCCCTAAAGTTCTATAATATCATGGAGTTAGCCATATAAGAAACTAGTGGTGGAGGTGGAGGTGGGGTGGATCAGCTGATAGTGTGAGATGAATGCGGAAGTGGAGTGGACGGGATTTGAATTGCGCTCTGGATCTTTTCTTTTGATTCCGCTGATTCACCGGAACTACTTGTTTCAGACTCGTCGTCGTTGTCAGATCTACCTTTAAGGGGGTTATACACAAAATCTTCCTCTAGGTTTTCTCTGTAAGTCTTTCCGTTGCACGTAGAGTTGGGTGGACCTCATTTGAACATTCACTCAATGTGGGTGCACAAAGTACCCATTTCACACAACAGCATCTTAATTTGTAGCTTTAAAGAGCGCAGGAACTTACCTTTAGGGCCTTTGAAAAATCTCATTTCGGCTTCAAGATATGACACAAACGCGTCAACAGCAAATTCAGTAACAAACCCACCCAAAATGCTATCAATCCAATAATCTAATGTGCGGGTAATCTTATTGCTAGATTTCTCCAATTGTTGGATAAATTCAGGGGTCCGCTTGGTAATCGCATTGTCCTTCCAACAGGTCTGAAACTCAGCAACCCGAGATAACCACTCTTGTTACTTTGTAGCGAACGAAGCATAGAAAATCTCATGGACTTATGTATAGATATACTTTTGCTCCCAATCTTCAACAGATAACTTCGGATTTCGATTTTCTTGGATCGTGAACACGCGCACCCTTGTATCAAGCCACTCTTGCAATTCGTTGTTCGTCGAATGCCACATCAAGCTTCTGTAGCGACCAACAGTCGTATACACAGCAGAAATATTAAAATACTTCGTAGACAAACACATCCATTGTAGGGCAGTAAGTGTAAATTGTATATTATATAAAGAATTGATGATAGGATGATTACAAATAAGAATGAGGGCCCGCTAATATACCCTAGGCAGGTGCCCTTTCACGAATGGCTATGTCTCTAAGACATGCCTCTTCATCACTAACTAACTAGTCATTATTTAATGACTTATTATTTATTATTACATTTACATTTATATTTATTATTATGAATTATGAATTATATTCATAACATTGCCTCACCCTTCAAGAAGCTTTGTCCTCAAAGCTTACTTAAGAAGGATTGGTTCTCTTCTGTCGTTCGAAATATCTTCTCATTTCTGAGCTTTCATCCTTGTTTCTACAAGACGATATGATGTTCCGAACGATAGACAGAATTGTCGTACTGAAAACGGATCAGACCATCCTATATTAATCTTCTGGTGAATCTTCTGATATTTAGAATTGAGTGGTGAGTAGTTATCATATAACTGGATTGAGCTTACTTCAGTATTCCTCAGAACATAAGTTTGTTCATGTTCTGCGTGATATAGATTTGTAGATTGATTAAGGTGTCTACTCTTGTGATTGGGATGTAGATAAGTGTTAATTTTGGACAACTAGGTCCAAACTCCATGTTGTGATGCTCAGATGAAGATGCCAATATTTTTATTTGATTCCTCTTTCGGAGAGGTGCAAGATCGATGTAAAGATCATCTTGATCCAAGGACCAGAACATTTATTTTGAATTTATTCAAGATATGTGCAGGTCGGCCTTAAGGTTTTGTGCCCCAGCAGTTGTGTCACACACCCTCACTGATGGATATAAATTGGTCAACGTTGGAGGACATTTTCACTCATCGCATCCTCACACATTTCTCTCTCCTCATCTAATTGGTTCGATGACCTTGGAGGCTCTTCTCTCCACACGTGGGAAATTTCAGCAGCAACTCATTTCTGTTTTCGGTCTAGCGTTTCTGCAGCAAACTTTGACAAGAGTTGACTTTGGTCAACGCAAGGTCAAACGGACCTGAAACTCTCCCAAAAGTTCGATTTTCCAAATCCGCATTTTTTGGCACTATTCCTGAGGCTAGACGTTGACTGACTTTTCTGCGTTGACCTAGTTGTTGCTGCTGTTTGCGTTGACCGTTGACTGACAACGTTGACTTTTGAGTTGACCATTTGGTTGTCCTAGAGGGTTGTGACATTGCTGGTTGGCTAACCATATTGAGACTTCGCTGGTTGAAGCATCCTCTTGACCACCGTAACGCACCAGCACACTTATATATTTTTGGATTGTTTCTGTCAATCTACTGGTATGTTCTATCAATGATTGCTGACTGATATTGGGATAAAAAGTAAAGTTGCATCAAGCATAGAACATCTACATAAGTTTACATGGTATCAGAGCTAAGGTGAAGACAAAGCCCTAGTTTGTAGCAATCACCGAAGAAGAGGATGGGTTCCTCAAATTACAATGGCTTTAAGGCTGATAACAAATTGACTGGGAAAGATGCTTCCATGCTTGGAAGATAACATTGGATCTTAACTTGGAAGACCAAGATGTCATGGACTATGTGTTGGGTAAAATCCAAGAGCCTCCATCCAGTGCACAAAACAAAGTATAAGAAGGGGGGAATCAAAGCAAAGCTGATGATCAGGGACTCAATTCACAAGAGTTTGGTTGCCTACATCTCTGAGCTGGGCACATCCAAGGAGATGTATGATAAGTTGGTCAACATGTTCAAGGCCAACAATGTGAATCAAGTCCTATTCTTCAAGAATCAATTGAAGAATCTGAAGAAAGGCAGGGATGAGTCTGTTCAATCATACTTTCTGAAGCTGACCGAAATCAGGAATAATCCGCTGGCTATTGGGGAGACAATAGCTGATCGAGAGATGGTTCACACTGCACTTGGAGGTCTCTCATCCAAATGGCATGTATTCAACACTACCATTCTCAATAACAATGTCATACCGGATTTTGACGAAGTACTATCAAGATGAGTACAAGAAGAGACAAGGATGAAGGAATATGAAAATGAAGGAAATGTTGCCTTCACTGCTCGTGCTAAGAAGGACTTTGGTGGTCCGAGGAACAAAGGAAGAGCAGGGGCCCCAGGAAAGAAAGGCAAATGTTACATATGTCACAAGCCCGACCACTATGCTAGAGAATGCCCTTTCAAGAAGGGTTCTCCTCATGATGATGACAACAACAACAACTGGAGGAATGACAATCAAAGGAGCAACAGGTTCAAAGGGAATAGGAAGGCTCCCTCCGGCGAAAATGGGCAACCTTTCAAAAGGTCAAGAAATTCCAAGTATGAGGAATCAAATGTTGTTGATAAAAGAAATGAATTCATTCTTGTATCTGCCCTCTCTGCTGCATCTCCACCCGACACTATGGATGTCTGGATGTCTGGTTGATAGATAGTGGTGCCTCAAGGCACATCACTGGGTTCAAGGAAGCACTCTCTGATATGGTTGAGAAGGATACTAATCTGGAAATTATCCTTGGAGATAATGCCACATATCCCGTGAAAGGGACAGGGACTATGACCCTCCACTTGTCTCAAGGTCAAGTCCTCCGCTTGCAAAATGTACTCTATGTACCTAATTTGAAGAAGAACCTTGTGTCTATATCGGCCATAGAAGACAAAGGTTTCAATGTGGCATTCATTGATGGGAAGGTGCATATCTGGAAGAAGAGTTTCAAGGAAGCTATCACGATTGGGTTTAAAGTTGATACACTCTACCAGGTTGGAGGAAGTCCACTGGGAGCAATGACATTTGATAATATCCGACAGACCAATAATGGCACTGAATATGAGACGAACGAGTTCAAGAACTTTTGCAGAGACCCTGGCATCAAAAGGGAGACCACAACTGTCTATACTCCTGAGCAGAATGGCTTTGTTGAACAAAAGAACAGGACCATTGTGGAAGCTGCCTATGTCATGCTATGTGACCAAGGTCTACCGAAGTTTCAGTGTGGAGAAGCTGCGAACACTGCTGTGTACATACAAAACTGATGCCTGCATTCCGCTTTGGACTCCAAAACTCCCGAAGAGGTTTTCTCTTGTAAGAAACCTGACGTCTCGCATTTCAGAGTTTTTGGATGTCCTATTTCTTTTCATGTGTCGAAGGAGAAGAGGACCAAGTTGGATGCTTCTGGAAAGAAGGGAATGTTTGTGGGCTACAACAAAACTTCAAAGGCCTATAGAGTCTATGTGCCTGGTCAAAGGGAAGTGGATATATGCCACGATGTCACCTTTGACGAAGATGCTTCCCTGAGGAAAGTAGTCAATCTTTCGAGATCTGAGGAAGATCACGAAGCAAGGCCTGAAAATCAAGAAGAACCGAAGGATGAGACAATGCCCGATGCTGAAGGACCGATGGACCCGATTGATCCACCTCCTTCAATAGGGAAGATACCATCATGGCTCAGGGACACTCTCGAGGATGTCGAGGGACATATGGCCCCAAGGGGGACATTCCGTGAAAGCAAGAAGTCGAATAGATACCAAGGGTATCTAGCAGCCATGAGTACCATTGTACAATTTGAGCCCAGATCTTTTGAGGAAGCCGTAAAGCATTAAGTCTGGAAGGATGCTATGCACGGAGAGCACGAGTCTATAATGAAGAATGATGTCTGGGATGTGGTTCCAAGACCGGAGGACAAAGCAGCAAGAAGCCGAATAGATACCAAGGGTATCTAGCAGCCATGAGTACCATTGTACAATTTGAGCCTGGATCTTTTGAGGAAGCTGTAGAGCATCAAGTCTGGAAGGATGCTATGCACGGAGAGTATGAGTCTATAATGAAGAATGATGTCTGGGATGTGGTTCCAAGACCGGAGGACAAAGCAGTTGTCACCTCGAAATGGCTTCTACAAGATCAAGCATGGATCTGATGGAAGTGCTGAAAAGTTCAAGGCAAGATTCGTTGCTCGTGGCTTCTCTCAAAAAGAAGGCATAGACTGTGATGACATATTTGCATCTGTGGCCCGATATACCACCATTCGATCTATCATAGCCCTTGTTGCTACGCAAGGATGGAGTCTTCATCAGATGGATGTGAAGACCACATTTCTGCATGGTGCGATAAAGGAAGAGGTGTATGTGGAGCAACCTTTGGGGTTCGAAGTCCAGGATCGGGACACCCATGTCTGCAGGTTGAAGAAAGCCCTCTATGGATTGAAGCATGCACCTAGAGCTTGGTACGAGAGGATAGATAGCTACCTGATGAAGCTGGGCTTCACTCGTAGTAATGCTGATCCAAACCTTTACTTCAAGGTTGATAGAGAAAAGCCTCTCATTCTGGTGCTATATGTGGACGACCTCTTCCTGACAGGTGTTGACACTCTCATTCATCAATGCAAGAGGGAGCTTGCTCCTGAGTTCGAGATGAAGGACCTAGGACTAATGCATTACTTCCTAGGCCTGGAGGTCTAGCGGAGACCTGGCAAGATTTTCCTTTCTCAAGGAAAATACATTGTGAAGCTTCTGGAAAGATTTGGTATGGTAGACTGTAAGTTCGTGTCGACACCGATGGAGCTCAACTTTAAGAAGTTGAGTGGCAGCGCTGCTGGGCTCGTGTTAGAAATCCTACTGAGTATCGTCAACTCGTAGGGGCCCTGATGTTCTTAGTGAACACCCGCCCGAATGTATGTTTTGCAGTGAACACTGAGTCAACATATGGTTGAGCCTCATCACACTCACTGGGTTGGTGCCAAGAATCCGTTGAGATATCTTCGAGGCACGATAAACCATGGGTTGAGATACACTGCCGGGAGCGTGACACTCCATGGATATACTGATGCCAATTGGGCTGGAAATGTGGTGGATCGTAAGAGCACATTGGGATGTTGCTTCACACTTGGTTCTGCTTTGATATCATGAATGAGCAGAAAGCAGAAGTCGGTAGCTTTGAGCACCGCGGAGGCCGAATACATTGCAGCGAGTATGGCCTGTTGTGAAGCACTCTAGTTACGAAAGCTCTTCAGTGAGATGTTCAGGCATGTGCTAGATACCACCGTGATACTTTGTGATAACCAGAGTGGGATTCGGTTGTCCGAGAATCCTGTGTTCCACAATCGATCCAAGCATATTGATTTCAGGTACCACTTTATCCGAGATATGGTACAGCGAGGCATGGTAAGGCTCCATCATATAGGAACTAATGAGCAGGTCGCAAATATTCTCACAAAGCCCCTGGGGAAGGTCAAGTTCCTAACCTTCCGTGAGAATCTTGGTATCGTGGAATGACCCTATGCTGAGGGTCCTGTTGGACGATGAGCTCTGGGAGCTCTGGGGGCTTTGGGGATAGCTTCTCGGAGCTATAAGCAACCACAAGGCTAGGCTTGTCGAACCTTGTTGGTGTGCTTCTGCCCCACCGTTATGATGATTGAGTTGGTTCACCTCTCATGATTTGTGCCTCGTATGCATCCTACCCATTGAGTCCCGGGCTCATGGGAAGTACCTCTCATTTGACCACTGAGGTGGGAAAAGCTAGAGACTAGTAACAAACACTGATGAACGCATCAAAGATTGTCGTACTCTCTATCTAGGATGGCACGTGTCCAACCACTTGATCTGGAATCAAGTCTAGTGAGGTTTCGGACCTCCAACTGACTTCGGGTCAGTGAAACTAACTTCGGGTTAGTATATGACTCTCTTGAGTCCTACAGAAGTTTCAGACCTCTGGGCTGAATCTGTCAGTCGAGAATGATGTCTTTGTGACTGACCCACTTCTGTTCTAAAATAAAGAAGCCAGCAAAGCAAGTTACAGGGAGATGATGCACGATGTTCGGATTGCACAGGTGGATGGAGTTCTCCCTAGTTGAGATAGAATGTTAATTTTGGACAACTAGGTCCAAACTCCATGTTGTGATGCTCAGATGAAGATGCCAATATTTTTATTGGACTCCTCTTTCGAAGAGGTGCAAGATCGATCTAAAGATCATCTTGATCCGATGAGCAGAACATTTATTTTGAATTTATTCAAGATATGTGCAAGTTGGCCTTAAGGTTTTGTGCCCCAGCAGTTGTGTCACACACCCTCAATGATGGATATAAATTGGTCAACGTTGGAGGACATTTTCACTCATCGCATCCTCACACATTTCTCTCTCCTCATCTAATCGGTTCGATGACCTTGGAGGCTCTTCTCTCCACACGTGGGAAATTTCAGCAGCAGCTCATTTCTGTTTTTGGTCTAGGGTTTCTGCAACAAACTTTGACCAAGGTCAAACGGCCCTGTTTGATTTTCCAAATCCGCATTTTTGGCACTATTCCCGAGGCTAGACGTCGACTTTGACTTTTCTGCGTTGACCTAGCTACTACTATTGTTTGCGTTGACCATTGACTGACAACGTTGACTTTTGGGTTGACTTTTGAGTTGATCGTTTGCCTGTCCTAGAGGGTTGTGTGACATTGCTGGTTGGCTGACCACATTGAGACTTTACTGGTTGAAGCATCCTGTTGTTCGCCGTAACACACCAACACACTTATATATTTCTGGCTTGTCTTCTGTTGATCTACTGGTATGTTCTATCAACATCTTACTTTATTGTTTATGTGATTGTTGACTGATATTGGGATAAATAGTAAAGTTGCATCAAGCATAGAACATCTACATAAATTTACAATAAGGAAACTGTGTTTGAACTTCCTTAAACGTTTTAATGGTAGTTTCCTTATTTGCATTAGGCATTTTTGTTGTTGACTTAAGCACTGAATCCTTGTTTGGGGTGTCCTCTGTTTGAACGACAACCTCTGAGTACGTTTTTATTTCAATAGGGTTTGGATTTGCCTGAATAGGCTTATTCATGTATTATGGAGATATTTGGTGGGATTTTCACCAAAAATTTTGTTATTATGCACATTATTTTATTCTAGGGGCTACATTAGGCCTAATTAGCTAAATCGACCTCATTAGGAAGTGTATAAATAGAAGTGAGATGAATCATTTGTATTATCATCACTTGGATTGGATCATTCTCTCTTGTGAGATTTTCGCTATTCTTTTGGAGGACGAAATTGGATGGATGGATGGATGAATTTTGGTGTTTGGATCTCTTCATTTTTGTCTTGGAGCTTCTATATTAGCATATGATGATGATTCGATATACTTGTTCTCATGTGTAAGTGCTCCTTTAATGCTAATGTCTTTTTCTTATGTCACATGCATGTTGTTGGGGATTTTCGCTATACTAGACTGAAATTTATTGCTTTTCTTGTGTGAAATGGTGGAAATTTGTCTTTTTATAGCATTGCATCATGTCATGGGCCATGTTTGAATAAGTGAATGTTCCTAGAGATATTTTGTTGAAATTTTATCTTGATAAGTCATCACATATTGCATATCGAAGTATAAATACCTTGAAGCAATTATCACATGCCCCAATTGCCATGCAAAATTGTTTTAGAGGCCTCCTTGACCAAGTCAAATCCATCTCAAGCATTGGAATCTCCTTGACTCCATTTCTCCCAAAGGATTAGGCACTGACCCGCCATAGGTGATCACCTTAAAGCATAGTTGTCTCACCTTCTCTCTTTCTTTCTAGGCTTAGCCTACATAGGTCAACTAGGGCATCAATTATCTCCTAATCTAGCCATCCAGACACTTCGATTTGTGGTCCACAACTGCGCTAGAGTTCGCTCTACAGGCCCTCCAAATTTGAAGCAAATCCAACAGTGGGATCTCGAGATATTTCAAGCCCTAGCTCGATGATCGTTTCTTGCCCTAGGTTTCCCTTGGCTAGGGACCTCATTGGGATTATTGCATCAAATTCAAAGAAAAGTTCTCCTTTAATCCCTTTCTCCCCCTCAATTAGGTCAAGCACACCCTTGGTTAATCAATCCCATCCCCTTGACCTAATTCTGGGTCCACTTGGTCCCATGTGGTCCCACAACCTTTTAAAGATAATTCCACAAAGACCACTTGGAATCCAAGTTTCCCCAACAATTTTAGGGTGTAGGAATCTCCTTGATAAGTCATATATTCAAACCCTAGCCCTTGGAATTCTCCTAAGCCCTTCCAAGAGAACCTTTCATCTTGCTTTCTAAGCAAGTAAGCCATACATTTTAGCCTCTTTTATGAATAGGCTTCTAAGATCACCTTTCACCCTATCATTGATCCATTCATCTTCATGATCCTCATTATATTGGGTCTCCTCCCATTAGTGGAAGTCGTAAAGAGCAGGGAGCCTTAGCTAAGGTGACAGTGGGCTATCGCTCCATTGTTTCCCTTGACCTAGTAGTTGCCCTATAGGACCCCCTCCTAGGACCTCTACTAGTTTGAGCGGTAACATTTTAGCGTCATTGTAAGGGACATGAAACATGTGTTTTGTTCCCCATATGACATTATTGATATATCATCTGGCGACTCCATTGGAAGAATGATGCAGGGGCATGAGGCTTAAAGACAAAAGGCTTCATTAATTATTCCAAAAATCCAAAAAAAAGTTACAAGCAAAGGTGTTGGTACCTTTAGCTGTCAATTTACAGTTGTAATAGATAGGGTTGAACTAGTATTTAGGGGGATTGAACAGTTTTAGATTTGTTTCAGCATATTTAGCTTCAGTTGATAGATTTAGGGAAGATATTATGTAATGAGGATTTTTTCTCAATTTGAAGAATTCGATCCTCAAGAAGAGGTCGATTGTTATGTAAGAACCTATAAATTGTAATCTCTGAGGAAGAGGAATTGGGGATTTGGCTATAGAAGATTGGATTGAGAGGGTTTCCCTCTGTTTTAATAAAATTGCAGATTTTTGTTTATCTGTGTATGCTTGGCAAATTTCCCGGAGGGTTTTCTCCCTTCGAATCCTTTGAATTTATATATTCTGTGTATAAATTGAGTGTATTAACCCTGTATAAAAGGTTGGAAGAATTCGAATAAGTTCTAGTTTTCTTTGTTTGTGATTGGAATTGAGAAATTGAAGAGATTCGAGATTTTGGCTTGAGATCGGAAATTGAAAATAGATTTACATTTATGAATTACAGTGTGGGGAAAGCAGTTTCCGAGAAGGGTTGAAGTGAAACTGTAATCCGGCAAAAACCCGCGTTTAAATTCATTTGAAAACAAAAGATTGTAGACAAGTGGTTTTCAAAAACCAAACCACTGTCTTCGCACCCCTTTGGGTTGAGAGCGGTTTTTCCTTTTTGAATGCGATCGTATCATGTGCTGACACGTCACAGTGCCAAAACCGGCGATTTCGCATAAGTTTTGATTGTTAAAGTTCGGGGGTCGATTGAACGCGATAACCGTTCGATTGCATGTGGTGGAGATCCAACGGTGTTCGCGTCGGGAGTTACACAGTTTTTACAACAAAGGTATGGAGCCAACAGAAAATTGAAATAAAGTTTTATTAAAAGTTTGAAGTCCGAAAACCCATTTTCAAAGGTGTTTTAACATTGTTGCCAAAGGTTTTATACATTATTTCTGAAAGGGTTAAAACATTGTTTTAACAATCGATTATCATATTTCCGAAGGTTTTGAACATTGTTAAAAGTCAATTGATATATTTCCGAAGGGATTTTAAACATTGGTTAAAATGGGTTTAAAGGTCCCGAAGGGTTTGTAAACATTGTTTACAAAGGTTTAATATTGTTTGAAGGATAAAGGGACTTTTAGCTTCCGAATGTGCATTTTATTAATTTTATCAATCAGATTTCATAGAATTTGATGAATGAGAGTGAAATAGGAGATCAGGAACAGATTCCTCCTGAACTACAGAACATTGTAACCAAGTTTGAGCAACTCTCCTTAAAGCCTGCACCCACACTACCATCATTTGTGGTACCAAAGCAGTTTTCAGAGCATTTTTCAGACACTAATCAAGCTTCCAAAAGTCAGAAAAAGAAATCCAGCATGGCAGTCAGAATTGGTAGAGGTGGTGCTGGTAGAAGAAGAGGTAGACCAGTTGCAAATGCTGAAGTACTAGAGACTATGCAACAAATTCAAGCCAGTGAAACAATTAAAGTAGGACAACAGAGAGATCCTGAAGATGTCAGTGAACCTGAAGTTGAAGCAGAAGAAGAAGAAAATGTTGAGCTTACTCCTGATATGAGATTCTTTAAATCAGTTTTAGGATCTACATCCAAGCCTAGACTTGAAGTATCAGCTTTTGCAGGAGGATTGAATCCAAAAGAGTTGATAGACTGGATCAATGAAATGAATAAATGCTTTAATTATGGAGAGATGGGTGAAGAAAAGAGAGTTAAGTTTGTTGTCACAAGGTTGAAAGGACATGCAGCACTTTGGTGGGATGGAGTGCAAGCAGAAAGAAGGAGAGTTGGTAAGCAGCCAATCAAGAATTGGAATAGAATGGTGGCAAAGTTGAGAGGTAAGTTTTTGCCTAGTGATTATCAGCTTTCATTATTTAGACAAATGCAAAATCTTAGACAGAGATTAACGACAGTAAAAGAATACACAGAAGAATTTTACAAAGTGAGCATAAGAGCAGGACAAATTCAAGATACAGCAAAAAAGATTGCCAGGTACATAAATGGTCTCAGAATGGATATTCAAGATGAGATAAGTATATTGTCTCCTAAAACAGTAGAAGAGGCTTACCAGATGGCCTTAAAAGCTGAAGAAAAACTCCTAAGAAAGCAATCTGCCAAAGGAAGAGGTATTTTCCGAGGAAGAGGAAGTCAAGGTGGTAGAGGAAGATCTACAGCACCAAGAGATGGAGCTAGCAGCAGCTCACTTCAGTATGCACCCACAGAAGGTGATACAAGTGGCAGAAGGAGTTCTTACAAAGGAAGAGGAGGCAGAAACAGAGGAAGAGAAGTCAGATGTTACAGATGTAACAAATTAGGACATAGAGCTTATGAATGTCCAGAGAAAGAGAATGTGGGGACAAACCAGAGAAATGCAATTGTTGCTCAGACTGGAGAAAAAGCAGCAAAGTTCCTGAAACAGAGAAAGAAATTGTGCCAGAGAAAGGAGAATCTTTGGTGGTTAACAAGGTTTTGTTAAAACAAACAAAGGAAGTTGTTGAACCAACACAGAGAAAGACTTTGTTCAGAAGTGTATGCAAAGTTCAAGGGAAATGTTGTCAATTGGTAATTGATAGTGGCAGTACAGATAATTTGGTCTCTACAGAGGTGATAGAGAAGTTGAAATTGAAGACAAGGGAACATCCAACACCCTACAAGGTGTCATGGCTTCAGAAGGGACATCAGCTGATAGTAAAAGAACAATGTGAAATAGAATTGCAAATGGGCAGTTACAAAGATAAAATCATGTGTGATGTGATGCCTATGGATGTGTGTCACATATTGCTGGGTAGACCTTGGCAGTATGACAGAGCAGCAGTACATGATGGGAAGAGAAACACTTAAATTTTTTCAAAGATGGTATGAATCAAACATTGTTACCTATGGAAGAAGAAGATGCATCAAGTAAAAAGTCTGATCCTAAGGCTTTATTGTTGAGTGGAAAAGAATACTTGCAACAGATTGAAGATGATGAGGTAAATTTTTCTTTAGTTTGCAAACCTAAGGTAGTATTTACTTCTACAAAAATTTCTAATTTGCCAATTGAAATTCAAGAAATGTTGGAGAATTATTGTGATATTATTGTGGATGATTTGCCTGATGAATTACCACCTGTGAGAAGAATCAGCCATCAAATAGATTTGATTCCAGGATCAAATTTGCCTAACAAAGCAGCTTACAGAATGACTCCTACAAAAAATGAAGAAATCAGAAAGCAAGTGCAGGAATTGGTTGACAAAGGTTTGATCAGAGAAAGTTTGAGTCCTTGTGCAGTACCTACAGTATTAAGTCCGAAGAAAGATGGAGGTTGGAGAATGTGCACTGATTCAAGAGCAATCAACAAGATAACAATCAGGTATAGATTTCCTTTGCCTAGAATTGAAGATTTGATGGATTGTTTGAGTGGAGCAAGATATTTTTCAAAACTAGATTTGAAAAGTGAGTATCATCAAATTAGGATAAGGGAAGGTGATGAATGGAAAACAGCCTTTAAAACAAATGAGGGATTATATGAATGGATGGTAATGCCTTTTGGTTTATCAAATGCACCTAGCACATTTATGAGGCTTATGAATGAAGTATTGAAGGAATTTATTGGTAAATTTGCAATAGTATATTTGGATGATATATTAATTTATAGCAAAACAAAAGAAGAACACTTGAGACATCTTAATTATGTCTTAAGGAAGTTACATCAAGAGAAGTTACTGATAAATTTAAAGAAATGTTCATTCATGAAAGAAGAATTGGTATATCTAGGTTTTGTTGTTTCTGCTGAAGGGTTAAAAATGGATCCAGATAAGATAAAGGCAATTGTGGAGTGGCCTTCACCAAAAAGTGTTTTGGAGGTAAGAACTTTCCATGGCCTTCCTAGTTTTTATAGAAAATTCATAAGGAATTTTAGTAAGATCAATGCGCCTATCATTGAAACCATAAAGAAAGACAAACAACCATTCAAGTGGACTGTTGAAGCTGAAACGAATTTTCAGTTTTTGAAGCAAAAGATAACTGAGAAACCTGTCTTAGTTTTGCCTGATTTTAATAAACCATTTCAAGTGAAATGTGATGCCAGTGGGGAAGCTATTGGCGCTGTATTAAGTCCAGAAGATAGGCCTGTAGCATATTTCAGTGAGAAGCTGAATGAGACAAGAAGAAAGTACTCTTCTTATGACAAGGAATTTTATGCAATTGTACAGTCATTGAAGAAGTGGAGACATTATTTAATGTCTAAAGAATTTGTGCTATATTCAAATAATCATGCTTTACATTATATTATGCAACAGCCTAAATTGAATCAAAAACATGCAAAATGGGTTGAATGTCTTCAAAGTTTTAACTTTGTATTGAAGCATATAAGTGGTCAAGCAAACAAGGTAGTTGATGCCTTGAGTAGAAAAAAACATTCTTGTTCAAGAAAGTCAAATTGAAGTGTTAGGTTTCGATTTTCTTAAAGAACTCTATAAAACATATTTGGATTTCAAAGAAGCATTTGAAGCATGTTGTAATCCTGTTTTGATAGACAGAGGTCAGTGGTTAGATTATTTCTTGCAAGAGGGTTTATTGTTCAAAAGAAATCAGTTGTGCATAACAAATTGTTCTATGAGAGAAAATTTAATCAGGGAAAAGCATAGTGGTGGACTTGCTGGACATTTTGGTGTTGATAAGACTTATAAGCAACTAAGTCATTTTTATTTTTGGCCAAAGATGAGATCTGAAGTGGAAAAGTATGTGAAGAATTGTAAAATTTCTCAATATGGAAAGGGGAAAAGTCAAAATGCATGTTTGTACATTCAATTACCTATTCCAGACAGACCTTGGGATATGGTAAGTATGGATTTTGTTTTAGGATTACCTAAGACACAGAGAGGAAATGATGCAATTTATGTTGTAGTTGACAGATTTTCAAAAATGGCACATTTTATTCCATGTTATAAAACCAGTGATGCTACTCATGTTGCCAATTTGTTTTTCAAGGAGATTGTCAAATTACATGGGTTACCTAAAAGTATTGTTTCTGATAGAGATACCAGATTTGTTGGTCATTTTTGGAGGACATTGTGGAAGAAGCTTGGTACTAAACTGAGTTTCAGCTCAGCTTATCACCCTCAGACTGATGGGCAGACTGAAGTAGTGAATAGGAGTTTGGGTAATCTTTTGAGAAGTCTTGCAGGAGAACATCCTAAACAGTGGGATCATATTTTACCACAGGCAGAGTATGCATATAATGATTCACCTAACAAAAGTACAAGGCAGAGTCCATTCCATATAGTTTATGGAATGCACCCAAGAGGAGTATCTGAATTGAGGAACTTGGGAAAAGCAGAAATGAGAAGTGTTGAAGGAGAGGAGTTCGTTTCAGAAATTAAAGCAATACATGAACAGGTAAAGCAGCAGCTACAAGACAGCAGCATCAAGTACAAGAACAGAGCAGATTTGAGCAAAAGAGAAGTTAATTTTGAAGTTGGTGATTTGGTTTTGGCACACTTGAGGAAAGAAAGATTTCCAAAGAGGCAGTATAACAAGTTAAAATTCAAAAAGATAGGACCATGCAAGATATTGAGAAAGTTTTCTGCAAATGCTTATGAAATTGAATTACCATTTGATATTGGAATATCTCCAATATTCAATGTTGTTGATTTGTACAGATATGAAGATGGTGGCACAGATGACAGACCAGAAGACAGAGAACAGATTGACTGGGTAAAACAGTTACCCACAGCAGAGCCATTACAGCCAGAGAGGATCTTAGACAAGAAAGTGTTTAAGAAAACCAGAGGACAGGAGTATTTTCAATATTTGATCAAGTGGAAGGATCAGCCAATTGAAGATGCTACCTGGATGATAGAAACCATGCTGCAGAAATTGGGCAGTTCTGTGGAGGAGCTCATGGACAGGAGCCCATGAAGATTTTTGTCCTCAGGAGTCTGATGCAGGGGCATGAGGCTTAAAGACAAAAGGCTTCATTAATTATTCCAAAAATCCAAAAAAAAGTTACAAGCAAAAGTGTTGGTACCTTTAGCTGTCAATTTACAGTTGTAATAGATAGGGTCGAACTAGTATTTAGAGGGATTGAACAATTTTAGATTTGTTTCAGCATATTTAGCTTCAGTTGATAGATTTAGGGAAGATATTATGTAATGAGGAATTTTTCTAAATTTGAAGAATTCGATCCTCAAGAAGAGGTCGATTTTTATGTAAGAACCTATAAATTGTAATCTCTGAGGAAGAGGAATTGGGGATTTGGCTATAGAAGATTGGATTGAGAGGGTTTCCCTCTGTTTTAATAAAATTGCAAATTTTTGTTTATCTGTGTATGCTTGGCAAATTTCCCGGAGGGTTTTCTCCCTTCGAATCCTTTGAATTTATATATTCTGTGTATAAATTGAGTGTATTAACCCTGTATAAACGGTTGGAAGAATTCGAATAAGTTCTAGTTTTCTTTGTTTGTGATTGGAATTGAGAAATTGAAGAGATTCGGGATTTTGGCTTGAGATCGGAAATTGAAAATAGATTTACATTTATGAATTACAGTGTGGGGAAAGCAGTTTCCGAGAAGGGTTGAAGTGAAACTGTAATCCGGCGAAAAACCTGCGTTTAAATTCGTTTGAAAACAAAAGATTGTAGACAAGTGGTTTTCAGAAACCAAACCACTGTCTTCGCACCCCTTTGGGGTTGAGAGAGGTTTTGCCTTTTTGAACGTGATCGTATCATGTGCTAACACGTCACAGTGCCAAAACCGGCGATTTCGCGTAAGTTTTGATTGTTAAAGTCCGGGGGTTGATTGAACGCGATAAGCGTTCGATTGCATGTGGTGGAGATCCGACGGTGTTCACGTCGGGAGTTACACGGGTTTTACAACAAAGGTATGGAGCCAACGGAAAATTGAAATAAAGTTTTATTAAAAGTTTGAAGTCCAAAAACCCATTTTCAAAGGTGTTTTAACATTGTTGCAAAAGGTTTTAAACATTATTTCCGAAAGGGTTAAAACATTGTTTTAATAGTCGATTATCATATTTCCGAAGGTTTTGAACATTGTTAAAAGTCAATTGATATATTTCCGAAGGGATTTTAAACATTGGTTAAAATGGGTTTAAAGGTCCCGAAGGGTTTGTAAACATTGCTTACAAAGGTTTAATATTGTTTAAAGGACAAAGGGACTTTTAGCTTCCGAATGTGCATTTTATTAATTTTATCAATCAGATTTCATAGAATTTGATGAATGAGAGTGAAATAGGAGATCAGGAACAGATTCCTCCTGAACTAGAGAACATTGTAACCAAGTTTGAGCAACTCTCCTTAAAGCCTACACCCACACTGCCATCAAAGAACGAAGCCCCAGTTCTTCATTAAACTTCAAAGTTAATACTTGCAGGTTGAAGCAAGCATTTATTAAGGCATCTACATTCACCCTGGCGACTCCGTTTTTAATCCTAATGTGTAAAAATCATCGGAAATGGACTATCTCAAGCAGCAGGGTTTCCCTCCTCCCCATAATGACCTTAGTACTGAAGAAGTTCTAGAGCGCCCGGAAATCAAAGTATGGATGAGAAATTGGATGCCTAATTTCAAAGGAAGTCCTAATCAAGATCCCAATGTACATATTGACGAATTCTTTTGGGTCTTAGCCCCAGTAAGGATTAACAATGGTGGCACGACTATGAGTTTGTTGGCCTTATCACTTGAAGTTCAAGCTAAAGATTGGTATGATACCCTCCCTCATGGGGTTGCCATTGATTATGATAGTTTCGAAGGCATTTTTTTAGAAAAATGGGGTGGCATCCCTAGTGAAGAGTGGGAGGCTCTCAGAGATGCCTCTGTGGAAAAGCTACATAATGAAATGAGTAATCTTTAAAAGGATCTTGGTAAAGGTGAGAAATATGTCTCAAGTTCCCCTTTAATTTCTATAGAGAACCTTCCTCCTGTTACATGTGATAAAACCCCAAAAGGAAGATCTCGCTAAAGAGGTTGGAGATAACTTTGGTGATCTAAGTGATGAGCAGGAAGATGAGTCCTCGTTGGGTCCACATAATGAAAGGGGTGATTTTGAGAACACGTGCTGGGAAGGATGAGCCTACGGAAAGTGGAGTTGGGGCTGACCTTACCTTTCTCAAGGATATTAATCCCAATGAGTCTCCTTTTGAGAACCTTGAGGAAGGTGATCCCATTAGCCCCTTCGAGGATGACATTGGAGATTACTTCCACATTGAAAGGGAGAAATGGGAAATTGTTGGTCCTCAATTTGATCGTGCTCCCATTTACGACACCAAAAAGGAGGATGAGGCTAAAATTGGTTTTCCCTTTCTCTCGGGCATTATTTATGATAACATATCCATTGATACCCTTGGGAAGGAGAATTATTATTTTCACTTGCATGAAGAAGGGCAATTGGAAGTAATTGATTCTCCTTTCAAGGGAGACCCAATCTTCGGTACTAAGGAGATCGATAAGGCTCCCACCTACTGAATTTGGCTTCAAAGTAACGTCCTGTAGTGTTATTTTTTTTTCTTTTGTATGAAAATGTCAAAAACTTCTTTTTTTGTATTTAGGATGAAGGACCCTAGAGTTTCCATCCAGGGCGAACCCAAAACAATTTCACTATCGTCAAAAAATAAGGTTTTCATGGTGAACTGCGATATAAAAGTATACTCCCCAATACTTAGTTGTACATTGTTTATGTTGTATTGTTTTGTCACTTGTGTCAATAAAATTCGTTTCAATTATATTTGATTCAGATACCACTAATTGGTAAGCACATTTAGTAATAACATAATTACTATCTTCAGTAGGACTGATAAAGATTATAATATCTCTTCATGTGGTTGATCCTTTGATTTTAAATAGTGTACTAGTATACATCTACTAAAGGTTTTAGAAAATCTTTCATTACTTGTCTCCATTTTTTTCGGAAATGGATTTTCTTTTGTGTTCGTCGATGAGCTTAGGGTTTAATGATAACCCCTTCATAGTAATACCTTCTTTTTTCTTTTTTTTGTTTCCTTATATTTTCTCTTTATATATATCTCACTTGATAATTCCTTTGCTTCAAATACTACTTTTTATAACCTTGATGACACCTTTTTATTGTTTTTTTACTGTTTTTATAAAATATTCCAAAAAAGAATAATAATGGATTTGGCTTTTATTGTAATCACTAAAATATATTTTATGAGACCCACTTTTCTTTGTCGTTTTGTGGGTATCTCTAAACCCCATAATTGTACTTATTAATATTAATGAAAAAAGTAAAAAATCTACCATATAATTCTAGCAAGATAATTTATCATATAAAACATATAATAAACCCTTTTTAATTTTAATTCATGAGACACGACCGTGTATGCATAAGAGGGAACGTTTCGTACAATTTGTGTTTGAAAGTCGTTTTACGACTGCTCACGGACAATGGTAGAAAACCCGATAACAATGTTATAGGTAGACAAGTCTATGTGGGTCATGGAAGCAGTCGATTATACGATGGTTGTATGACGTTGAATGATGGCGATAAGTACAGTGGCTATAGCAGATGGAATTCTGAGGGCGGATAGATATGACGGTTGTTTATGGTGCTATGAATGGAGGTAATGAAGGAGATTTGCAATGATGGTGTAATGAACAAATGGATACTATTTGTCGGCCAAAAGAGAAGTGACAAGTCGAGGCCACTGGAGCAACGATTGGCTTGAGCAAACCCGGTGATGGCTGAAATGGTGGTGGCTTGGAGTGTTTGGCTGGCAGTGGTTGTGCGGGAGCAGTGAATGAATAGTGGTGGCGACCGGAGGACGAGCGACGACTTTGGTTTTTTTCTGTTTTTCTGTTTTTTTGTAGTCATAGGAAAGTTAAACTAGTGACAGCGACAACCCATGGGGAGCAAGGAAAATCCCTGGACGAAATGGCAGCTAGAACGATGCATGATTTGCGCAGGTTATCGAATGTCACAGGCAGTGGGGTGTTGACTCTCCAGCGGCTGCGACCACCATTTTTATAAATATTATTATTATTATTATTATTTTAATTTTTCTAATTTTTTTTAATATATATATATATTTTTTAATATTTTCATATATATAATTTTTTTTTTGAATTTTTTCTTTTTATCTTGACTTTTTTTTAATATATATAATCTATAATTTTTTTTGTTTTTTCTATTTTTCTTTTTCTTTTTCTATTTTTTTCCAATATATTTTGATGATTTTTTTTCTTTGTTTTCTTTCTTTCTTCCTTTTTTTTAATTTTTATATGACCAAAGGCCTAACGGTAAAATGGAGAATCTCCAAAAATCTTGTTCCGAAACGCTTCAACGACAACAAGGTCGACAAATATCAATGACCAAAGGTCGGATCAGACTGGCTCTGTGCAGCAGTTGAGCAACCATAGGATCGAACAACTTTGATACCAATGTAACGAACAAGGTTCGTAAACTCAAAGGAATGCTCTGATACCAATGTAATGAACAAAATTCGTTATAGTAGGTTAAACACCCCAAAAGACTTGGAATATGTAGATCTCCATTGAAGATACAAAAATATACATAAAATGTATGAATGAGAATGATGTTACAAATGAGAGTGAGGGCTAGATTATATGCCATAGGCAGTTGCCCCTTTATGAATGGTCATGTCTATAGGAACATACCTCTTCATTAACTAATTACTAATTAATCATTATTTATGATGTGTTAATTTATTTATATTTACATTATTTATATCTACATTTTATCCATAACAGGGCATTCCTCCCCTTCTTTTGCCCCTTTCCTGCTGCCCTTGATTGGGCCATGACTGCTGTGAATATAAAGAAAAATGGACTTGTAAGGTTGTGCATGTAAACAAAGACGGACTAGCAAACAAACAGCAACAAAACTTAAAAAAAAATTAGGAGAAATCCATACCTGCACCTGGAATCTCCAAAATACATCACTATACTTTATTAACCATCACACATCTCCAGCTCAAAACAACGAACAGAATGAGCAAATCAAAATGACTAAACCAACTTATGTGCTTACATGATCCTTTTTCCAAAGACATTAATAATGAATATGATTTGCTTTATGCCAACTGATCAATCCTGTGTCCTCATCAAACCTTGAAGTCAAACTTCATTAAGCCCATTATCATCATCTTTAATATCTGACACAAATGTAATTAATGAAGTGATAAGGTGACTTAGGTTCCTTTGTATTAGCCATGCTTAGTATCATGGTATCAATTGCATAATGATCTTCAATTGGAAACCAAGACACACCTGGAAGAGTGACCTGTCTTGAACTGTAGATTGCATGATTATAATTGAGTTGTTTATACAACAAACTGATGCCCCAAATTTTTGGATGTTATCATGTTATTGTTAATGACTACAGGCCTGCAATGTATTCTTTGCTATCTCTATAACAATTCTGCTTCCTTCATAATCAATGTTTGCCTTTGGAATCATTTCTTGAAAAAGTCAAAACACTCATTTGGCATATACTCCTCTCCATTGTCTAACCAAACAAACCTTATTCTTCCACCAGATTCACCTTCAAGTACAGCATTATATTTCTTCAATACACTTAAAACATCTAACATTTCCTTGAGAAAATAAACCCAAGTTTTTAAAAATCAACCAGAAGTACAAAATACCTGTCACCTGCCAATGATGGTGTACTCATTGGACCAGGTATGTCTGTTTGCACACACCCTTTCCTTCCCTTGAATATACAGAAGACCAATGACCATATTTAACCTACTCAAAAGAGCAAGATACTAAAAGCTTTAATGCCAAAGCAAACTGAAATCATAAGAAACAATGTAAATTTCCCCATTTGCAGCATTTCCAAGAGGGTTAACTGGAAATTTGGCTAACACATTCCACTGCCAGTCTCGAACAAAACCTGGGAATCCGGAATAGGCATCTGTTGACTTACTCAGAAAGGTAATGACTGCTTGATGGTAATCGTGGATTGCTTTCCAAAAGACCCTAATGATTATCTTTAAGAAGACCATCACATGCAGCAAGCAATGCAATTGTTCTTCATCAACATCTCCAACCAGGACTGTAGATTCT
This sequence comes from Pinus albicaulis, assembly GCA_034641835.2. NCBI lineage: Eukaryota > Viridiplantae > Streptophyta > Pinopsida > Pinales > Pinaceae > Pinus > Pinus albicaulis. The sequence continues at coordinate 1,128,921,496 of CM076583.1, read as the reverse complement.
TGAACCATTTTGCCAAACTCCGTGCCATTTGATAGACACAAAGATAAAAACGAGCACTATCTTCCAATTGTACACCAAAGAGCAAACTGGGGTGGTGATTTGCCCCATATTTCAATTGTTACACATTTTTAATCATAAACGACCCAAGACCTTGGATGTCAACATTACTTATGTTCACCATAGTGTATCGTGCTTTACACAGAGCAATTAGCATTTTTCATTATGTGGCTTGTCTTGGGTTCCCACCAAAAGACCCTTCACATATAATGATTCAGTATGTACAGCAACAACATCAAAGTAGGTTGTGGGCATGGGCAAGCAGTTCAATTTATTGACCACAACTGGCAAACCCATGAGCAAGGCTGTGAAGCTCTCAGAAAAGTTGTCAATACTAAAAGACCCAACATGGTCAGTGCAGATTTTATCACAACTTCCAAGTAGGGGACAGTTTGGGTTTATCTTCAGACACCGCACTTAAAAAAATAATCAGAAGCTAAAATCTCTCAGATATGGGCCTTCTACTATTTTCAAGCATATGGGGAAGCACACATGTCAGTTGGACATGCTGTAATACATGGACATTCATCCTGTGTTTGATTGTAAAAGCCCTTGGCCTATGATAAAATGTTATCATATATTTTGTTTTGGATATCACCTTATGTTGTAGCATCAAGGGTGCACCAGATACATATCGAGACAATAGTATTCTTAAGGTCCTGTAGAGGGCAGAGCATCTTGGTCTAGTCCCAACCTCTAGCCACTTAGGTGTTTGCTTGTCAGAGTTAGAACTATAGTTAAAAGGGAGTCTGTGAATTAAGTATGATTGAAGAGCTCCACTAACTATTCTAACAAATCAATCTTCCCTCAAATATTGGTTTTAGGGCTGAAAGCATTTTGGGTTTTATTGAACCTTTCCTCTTGACCAGGCCTACAAGACTGATTTCAGAGCTGATTATTGATTGTCTATTTCGAGCATCAACATAAATGGCAATGGCAGTAGAGAAATTATTATTCACAAAAATGAGTGAAGAGCTGTGCAGGGGAAAATTGAAGAATTATTAATTAAATTAGGGGCAAAACCAATGGAAAAGCCCATAGGCCAATAGGTACCTATCTTAATTTATAAATGCAAGTTGGTTGATAGTATGAGGAGGATAGCCAAAAATGAGCATGAGTTAGTCAGTGAGTGGATTATGATTTCATTATGTTAATGTGTAACAGTATCACCAAAATCATGACATTAAGGGATATTTAGCAATATTTTCGAGGAAACAATTATTTGGACATAATTTTTACGATATATTCTTTAGTGATAATATCATGATATTATCATAATTATCATGATATTATCACACGATAGATGATCCAAAATATCACCAAGCCTGTCAACAAGCCAACATAGAGAGATTTTTTGTATTTTTCCCTCATTTTGCAAACAGAGTGAAGAGTTTCTAGCAATGCTATCATAACTGGACCAAAACAGACAAACCCTAGTAAATAGTGGTAGTGTTAAATTCTTGAAGTAAAAGTTGACAACATTTTTAAAATTATCATTTAATTGTTTCAGAATGTTTGAGAGAGGTTCCAACCTCATTGGATTTCATATGGAGAAAGTAGAATTTTCAGGATTTCAAGACTGGTAGGAGTGCAGCATTTCCATTGGATTTTGTCATGTATTGAGTAGCAAACTGGGATCTAATCAAGAGCACCAAGCCATCTATGTACCTCAATGTGGTGGCATTAATTATTGAACTCCTTTATCAAGACCCTAGTAAAAATGTACCCTTCACTCAAGAATTGGCATGTTAAGCTTTTCCTATCTTATTTTGATGCTTAGAGGGTGATATTGATGATCAGGATCCCAACATAGGCAATGATTTGATAATATATAGTTATTTGTTGTAACATGATTTTTTTGGACTCTAGAGGCCATTTAGAGCCTCTTTGTTGATTTATTTTGGATATGAGATGAATTGTGCTCAGTGTTATTTTGGTTATATGCAGCCTTGCTATATACATGAAAAATGGACTCTATTGATAATTTGATATTATGCATTGTTTGGACACCTATATACATTTTTTTCTTTTTTTTCTTTTTTCTTTTTTCTTTTTCTTTATAATATTTTTTGTGAATTTTTTTCCCAACTTTTTTTTTTGTTTTTTATTTTTTTTATATATAATTTATTTATTTATTATTTATTTTTCTGTCCCTTTTTAATGGCCAAAGGCCTTAATGACTAAATCAACAAATATAGAAACTCCAAATTTTGGGTAGCGAAACGCTTGATCGCAACAACAACTATGTTGACGAAGATTTTAATGGCCAATGGCCGGGATCGAAGACTATGGCTCTAATACCAATGTAACAAACAAAGTTTGTATCTGCAGCACGAATCTTTAGAATACTTCGAAGACGTAAACAACCATTGTAGGACAAGTAACTGTATATTGAATATTATATAAAATAATTGATGTGAGATGATTACAATGAGGGTGAGGACCTACTTATATACCCTAGGCAAGTACCTCTTCACCAACGGTTATGTCCTTAGGGGCATACCTTTTCATTAACTGGTTACTAATTAACCATTATTTATTATTATTATTATAGTTTCACATTATTTGTATTATTTTATACATTTTTATTCATAACAATAATCAACAAGTACCATATGCATAAACAAACATAAAAGCAGCAATACTCATGAGCAGCGCATAAGACACCAAGGTACATAAATCATATCATCAAACACATAGAGACGCCAGAAGTTTGGAAGAAACCCTCTCGAGGGAAAAAAAAAACTTTGACCGCTTTGCTTCTTCTTATTATTATTCAAAATTCTTCTTTACATCATATGTTGGCCACCACCAATGTGCAAACCCCGACTTGCAATGAAGACAAGCAACCACTCGCTCCAGGCCACTTCCTCAACTATGCAAGCTCCAACTTGATGTGGGTCCCTACCTCCAATAGTTTCTCAGGCCACCACTCCCCGAGCGGGCCATCACTTACCACTAAAGGCCACCACTCCTTGAGCAAGACATCACTTGCCACTAAAGGCCCCAACCCTCGGACTCTCGTGGACCACATATTTCATATATTTTCAAACTGGGCCCACCAATCTCAACTCAAATAATTGTAGGCCACATTTCATCTATTTTCAAACTAGACCCACAAAATCTCTCTGCTCATCAACAACACAACCTCTCTACTCACCAATCACCTCAAGCTATCAACTCACAATCAACAACTCTGCTCATCAAACCCTAGCAACATCAAAATTTGACTCAACACACAAATCATCAAGCTACCGAACCCTAGCAGCACCTCAAATATATATCAAACCCTGGCAGCATACAAATAACCAACTTTGCTCACCATACACTAGACAACAACATCAAGAGCATAACGCCAACAATATATTATGACTCAACCACACAATAGCCATTCTCTCAAGACTAACACATCTCACTGTCAGCAGCATAAATATTCACATACATCTCTACAATATCAACAACAGGCACCAATACATTTACTCTCACTAGCAACAATCTCTCTCTGTCAACACTGAACAACACATTTTATGGCATCTGACACAGCTAAGTACATTAACATATACATATCAAACCATGTAGACATGCCATCAATCAGACCCTCACTCAGCCATATACATATCAAGACTCTGCCAATACTATAGCAACTAGACTTAAGGCAATCCATCATCTTGTAACAACATATACAATACAAGGCTATGGAGGTAATACATCAACATTGCAACACTCATGACCTCACTCAGCTAACCATGACATTAATCAAACCCTCACTTAGCCATATATTCACACTCATACAAAGACAACATGCAATTTCGAACAGTTGTAGCATTACAAAGGTAGATCCACATGTTCCGCAGCTACATATCCTCAGATCACACAATTGGCTATGTCTCTGCATCAATTCCAGGATCTAATCACACTAGCTCTCCATCATTCGCACTTCATACAAACTTCAACAATGCTTAGGCCACAGACACATGTGCACACAACACCAAATCAGATTACACTTTGCATAACCTACAACATTGTCAACATCCCATTAAAACCATGTGCACTAAACTCTCATGCAGGCAGGCACACACACACACACATAACTCTATTAATGCCCATCGCACAACACTTTTATAATCAATCCTCTGCTACAGATTGCATCACATCCTAATCGAACCTTTCTCTGAACGATCCACACCATGAACAAACTAAAACTCATCGCATTGGATACAAGATGCGCATTGTTGCTCACTCGTGGAAAATTCAATGCACGAACCAACTCCATTGCTACGCACAGGCGGCTATACATAACAGACAGAAGCGCTTTAGTTTTCACACACACTATGATCAAATCGCATTTATTCTAGCTCTAACACATGCCTCCAAATCGCACTGGTGCACTTGACTATATGAACTAACAATGCACTGCACGGTATACATACACCATCTATCGATTCATAGCAAGATAATTTAAGAATCAACTTTTGCAACTACCAAACGCACAGGATCAATGAACCAAATCAATCGTTGTTGCTTGCATTGATGACATTTCATTACAACGATTAGATCAAACCTTGTGACCATATCAACGCATAACTTTTGAACTAGATTACACTTCATTCCACTATGTTTGGAGGAGACATATCAAACTAAGATTAAATCAAATCGATGACTAGATCACAATGGAACAACGTATGAAATCATTAGTGGATCAAATGATTGATTTTGGACCAAACCAATGGACCATGCAGACCAAACCATAAAGTTCTTGATGACTGACTGATTCAAAATTTTGATTGACTTGTTGGCCAGGTCCAACATGCAAATTCCAACACTGGTGAATTACCGGAGTATCGAATTCCGGTAGCAAACGCAGGAAATCTGTTAACTGAAGTCTTGTAGAGCAAATGCAAACAGTGCGGTAACGGAATTCCTGTAGCACAGCATCATTAAGCACCTCTGCAGCACTTCTACACCCCAGCCAAGTCATGTACAAACCCTTTGTCATGTTGACATCAATGCCAAGCTGACTAACTCCATGGTTGACAACAATGTCAACACCATGCTGCCAACAATACCATATAATACCAAGTTTTTAGTTTTCATTTGTTTCATGTCAAGGAAGTTGTTCAATAAGAAACAAATTTGTTTGTGTTCATACTTGGTCGTTCTTTAGTGTTAGCAGGTATGTGTGGCAAGCCCTAGATAATACTATTGTCAAAGCTGTATAGACACACCAATGCTACCATTCTGTAAGAGGTACCAGTGTGCTATAGCCCCATATATAATACATGTTATCTAGGAAATTCCAATAAACATAGAGTTACAACAATAAAAAAGAAAATATAATTTTGTTGACAACATATATATAGTGCAGGTAATTTGGTAGCAAGTTCATATAAAGATATATTCAGATATTCTCAAAAGAAATAATGCATGAATCCAACCAACCCTTGTATAGAAGTTGAAAATGTAAATGAATAGACCCTAAATATAGGGAGATATGTTTAATTTTAACATTTACACGATTCCAGTTTTATACCATGTCTTCAATAGTAGTTTGAAATTATTAGCAATTCAATTGAGTAAAATAAAGGTGGCATGCGAATCTAATTACAAGATAAGCAACATTGAAAAAAAAACATACCTTTTGACCACCGCTTTGAAAATTTTGATGAAGACTCCTTGTCATCTCTTCTGTCCTCAATTCCATGTCATAGGTATTCTTCTTCGTCAAATCTGATAAAACCTGAAAGAATCCAGTTCATATAACTTTTAATTTGAAAATAAATTCCAAAAAATGGGTTCCTTATTCACTATCTGACAAAGATATAGATTTTTACCTCATATGCACTTTGCAGCTTCTTAAAGGATTCCTCTGCCACTGGATTGCCCATATTTTTGTCAGGATGGACAAGCATTGCCTATCCAAAAGAGTGTAAAAAAAAATTTAATGCTATGATAGCATTACAAGACGAACCAGCAGATCACATTCCCCTCAGTGGTCTGGGGAAACATCAACACAGAGAAATTTATGTTAATAAAATAATTGTCAATCACTTACTAGTTTGACAAGACACTACCTTTTTCCTGTAGTTTCGTTTAAGGACAGCAAAATCTATGTTCTCATAGCGGGAGAGACCCAATGTTGCATAATAATCTGAGCTATTTATTATCCGTAGCACCTCCTCTCCAACAGATGGAGATGCTTCAGCTAAGTTAGAGGTTGGCAATTCTTCATGTTTCTGTACAAACTGATCACATGAACTTTCACCAGTTGGTCTACTCTTAGGAGATTTTCTCTGCTTACCATTAGAACCAGTGCTTCCATGTCCATTACAGAAGTTATTTCTTTTTCTTTCTTCAGTTCGATCATCAAAGCATTCCTTTTCATCTTCTTTCACACTAACTTTCAATAAGTAGATCAAAATGTCATTTGAAATAAAGGCCATGTTCACGCAAAGGATTAAACCAAGCCATCCACCACGGACTTTAGCACAATACATGGAGTATATAGTTGTGATAAGAATTGCCAACTGTGCATGGTTCAGTGTGAATAGACTTCCTGCAGGATCCAATTTGCCAAAACATTAGACTTATAAGTTATTTTAAGACTTGAAGTTGACATCTGGGACAGCGATGAAGTACAATAAAGGCAGGAATGTGAAAATTGACACAATAGATCTTCAAATTAAAAAAATTCTCATATGAAGTATGCCTACACCAAGGGTCCTCATTTAACCAGGCATGTAGGGACATTTGCACTACCTCCTATTATAACCAATGCTCCTGTTATCCAAAAGCTTCCATATATCCACAGCATTGTAGCCCCCAAAATAACCGCGATAAAAATGGCAGGTGCGAAACCAAGAAGAAGTCCAGCTAGACAAGCTATGCCCTGAGTCATTTGAAAATTGATTCAGATATCACTTTTGTGCCATAAAAATCAACTTCAAGAAAGGGCATACAAGAATGCACTGCACAAGATTACAGTTGGCATTGCAAAAGCAGAAAAGTTTTTGAATCAATTAACATTATATGAATTTTCTAGTCTAGTATCCCCAAACTACAAAATTGGAGAAAGTTCACACATTTTGAATGGAGTGCACTAAGTTATCGATGGTGGTGGAATCAAGTGAAATAACATGAGATGGAAATGACATAAATCAAATAGAGATCCTCTGACACAAAAATAAGACGAGATAACTGAGAGTGTTGAAACTTGATACCAAGTTCATGGTGAGAAAAAGTCACAAAAGAGTTCACATATAATGGCATGCAAGATCATCATAAATGATACATCAATGATAGAGAAAAAAAAAACACTTTATATTGATGTCCATTAAAGACCAAACTAGGTCAAAGGGACTCGAGATTACAACAGTCATATGAAGCCCATACAAAAACAGGATGGTAACAAAAGGCCCCTTAAAACAACAACAGGAAATGAAACAACATAACCTGAAAGTATGAGTAGGTTATCCGAGAAGGTAAAAGCCAAGAGAATATAGAGTAAAAGAGAGCCAGTGAAGAAACAATATCTGGATATAAGTGTATCTGGAACCAAGAAAGGGGAAGCAAGCCCAAATCAACCACTAACTCAATGATGCACATATCCATACCTGGTGCCTACTGGATAATGTTCTCAGGTGAACGGCTCAGGTTCATAGGGCACTGGGGAGTAATTAGCATGGAAATGGAGGACTCAAGTAACGGCCATGTAAAAATATGACCTGCTATCTATCACATGCTACAAGTGATAGCCCTTTTAGGTTGCCTAGGAAGTATGACCATGAAAACTTGGAGTTGAACCTGATAAGTCAAACTTAGTAAGATTTGATTTTCATTTAAAATAGATCACTAGAACATATATCCTCTAATACTGCATCTTTTATCATTCATGGGAGGTCATCTCAAGTATGTCCTGGGTCACAACTGTGATACAATCTTCTTAGAAGTAAACGGTATGGACCTCCCAAACCACAGCGAAAATATGGGTGCCTAATAAGCATGACGTTGATGTTTGAGCCATAAGCCTAACGAGCTCATAATCAAAATCAAATGGATGACAATTTAATTCCATATGTTTAAGTAGCAATTATAATGGATTGCAGTCAGACCAATATTATAAAGCCATAGAAGAACACACTGCTGTCAATTCAGTTCTATGAAAGTGGCTGTCTAATTATTAATCGCATTATGAAGAAGATTAACAAAGACGATAAGTGAAAACCCCCTATCACCATAAGAATTATACAAGCAATAAACAAGCTGGAAATAAAAATCTCTAGGAGATAGGTAGGTTTGAAATCCAAGGAATTTACATGGGAAGTCAGTGCTTTGGGTTCAAGACGTTGACATAATACTTCCTGATGTGGTTCCACATGAATAATTGATGGACAATGACCTCATATTTCTGAAAAGGGATGAAGCCCTTGGGTTCATCGCCCTAAATATTGAGCTAGATCTTATTCATCACACCAAGAACAATAAATGTGGACAGGAAATCCAGGATACCTTCTAGAAACTCTTTGGAGCTGTGAGCACTACTCAGATTGACAGACTTGAAACTGGATTCCAATCTCAAGATGGGTGACTTTGAAAGCACTGAGGAGTATATTAGGACATTCAAGATCCTGAAAATAAAAAACATTATTACATCAGAAGAAAAGGCGAAAACAGATTCACCATATCTCAGTATGATTCTGAATAATCTCTCTTAATCATTAAAATCTTTTGTTAATATATACCATACTATCCAACTATTTGTGTAGGGATATAGAACTCTCTCGAGGAGTTTTTTTGCTAATCTTATCCAGCATTCCCCCCACAATAAAAAGTGTTGGAATATTCAGCAATACTGAGCGGTGGGGTGAATCAATATTGGGCACTGTTTAACAATTTTAACCATATCATGTAAACATTAAACAATTAACAACACCATTCGACAATGCATAACATCATAGACAAATTCAATACACGAGATTTTTAGGTAGAAACCCTTCCGAGAGAAAAACCACTGAACGTTTTTAAAATAAGTCTTACAAATTACATCAACAGGAAGCTCCAAATTCCGAGATTCTCCAGTAACAACTGGAAGGAGGCTCCAACCCCCTGATTTATCAGCTCCAACTGAAAGGATGCCCCAACACCTTAGTTTTACCAACTCCAACTGGAAGGATGCTCCAACACCCTGGCTTTATCAGCTCCAACTGAAAGGATGCTACAACACCCTAGATTTATCAGTTCCAAATGAAAGGATGCTCCAACACCCTACAAGCTCCAACTTGCCCTAGCACCACACTGCCACCCTAAAGTGTTCTCAGACTCCAACCTGAATGAGACTTCAATCTCCGCTTTGCACCACCCCGCCACCCTACTCAGCAAGCCACAACTTGCCTTGAAGGCTCCGACCTTCAATTCACCACAGTGGACCATGTTTCATATATTTTAAGACTGGATCCAACTATGCTCAAAATCAACATAACATCAAAAACAATCTGCTGACTCTGTCAATCTGCAATACTGGCACAAGGTCTTTAGCAGAAATACCAAATTTCTCTGTACACCAAAAAGATCAAACCCTCTTTGGTCAACAAACAGATCTGTTATTGCTCAACATTAATAACAAATGGAAAACCCTAACAGCATAGGGATAGATCCACAACATGTCTCTAAGATGAAATCACTGTACCAATAGCATCATGTAAAAGGCAATCTGTTTAACAAACCAAACTCAGTCAAACACAGTAAAATTTTGTCATCAATAGCATTAAAACCTGCAGAACAAACTCGCCCATACCCTAGCAGCTTGTAACAACAATCTGACTCAGTAATAGCAATAGGCCACAGACTCTCTGGAATGCAAAACTAGGTCAACGGACCAACTTCACTTCCTCAAAATCAATAATAGAAATCTGGTCAACAGCGTCAATAGTTACCAAGCACTAAGTCAATCAAGTTTCAAGTTTCAACACTTAAGGTCAGAACTCTAATATATACTTTGCTATACCATGCTGCCAAACAATGTCCTTCTCTGCTCATTTGTTCAATACTTCTCTGACTAGCAATGTATCAAACCTCAATACACAAGGGAAACAACAAGATACATGACATCGACTCTGCACTTCATACAAGAACTCAACGAAGACACTGTCATACGATTACAGACCTCAGCACTCTGTTCAATGCACTGTTACAACGAGATATACAACACAGTTCTGGTCACCAATACATCAGAGAACCCTAAGCTCAGCAACTCAATCTAGAACGGCCTCTATACTATTCCTCAAGCCTGTCTAGAATGATCTTCACACTCAGTTGCATAAGCATGCTTAAACAGGACTTATTCTGCCTTTAAAATGGGCCTTAGGTCAGGCCTTAATTTGTCCAAGGAGCAAGTCCTATCATGTGCACAAATTACATCTTTAATTTGCCTCTTTGCAACGGAGGATACAGTGTTTGATTTGGTCCAAAACTGACCCCTTTCTCAATCCTGCACCAGCGAAGATATGCCACCTTCAAGGCTCATATTTTGTAATATCCCCAAATTGGGATTGCTAGCAAGACATGCCTGAAAAATGCATTTTTCAGGAATGTGTGCTACAGCAAACAAGATCAGCGCTTGGATCCCTTAGATCTGATAATCTAAGACCCAAATCCAAGAGGAAATCAGAAACCAATCACACTAGGTGAGGAAAACAGGCCTCTCACACTTAGTATGGCTGGAAAATGCCCAATAATGGGACTGCAGCGATAGGTAAACACAATGCTGGAGCAGCAGCAAGCTATTAACTCATGAAATGTGTTAAGAAACACATAGCCATCAATTTATGTTACAGCAACAAGAAATATAGTCCCTCCCATCAGCCAAAAGTGGGGAAAAGCAGCAAAATGAGCCTTGAAAACGTGATTCCCAGATATTTGTGTTATAATAGGGGAAAATAACGCTGGGATCCCTTAGAATATACAATATAGGATTCCCACCCAGAAAAGAATCAGAAACAAATCTGTTTTACTAAGTTAAACAGATCTCCCGGTCCCGATATGGCTCAAAAAGGCCCAAATCCCATGACTTAACTCAACAGAAAGCCACTGAAGCATATACAGCGTGATTTTCTGAGGGTTTCAAATGCAATATGGTAGAAGCATCAGATCTGGAGTTTATTATATCAAAGCATGGAGAAAAATGGAGATCTCACTCCTTTTATACATCAAAGAGATAACCCAGCAAGGGTTTCATGAAAGTACAAGTATAAGATGACAGATTTGCAGACCTAGATCTGAAAAATGCAGTAATACTACAGCTCTGAATATATATAGCTGAGATATACAAGAAGAGAAGAAGATGTTTTGTACAATCCTTCCGGGAGAAGGGTTGGCCCTTTTCCCAAGGAAGAAGCTCAAAATCAAGGGTCTTGACCCTGCTACTACAACACAGAGAGAAATGACGCAATTCCTGCAAGGGACTGCGCTGTAGGAGCTAGAAAGTACATTGGCCACATGCCAAGATGTAAAAATAAGCCCGGAGATCTTCCTTGAGATCTTGCAAAGAAAGGGAAGCTCCCTCCTCAGAAAGATAAGCTCAAAAGATGGTGTTGTGAACCTTCCACTGCAACACCCTGCAACACAGCACTATACTCTGCAAAAATAACGTTGTGGCTAAAGGAGGATACTTGGCCTCAAGCCTGAATGTGTAAAACTGAAGTGCAATACTCCTCCAAGAGGCCTCTCAAGGTAGGAGAAGGAATTCCTAAACAGGAATGCCTTGTGCTAAACAGCAAGAGGATGCCAAATAGTCATGCAAACCAAAATCTATAATCATCAAGCTAACCTCAAATGGCTGCCATCCCCTTCCTTATAAGCTTTGTGAGGCTCTTCAACTTGGGTCCCACCCATTAGGGTTTCCACATGCACATGATCAATCTCCCTCCAAAACTACGTTGTGTCTCCATAAAGGCCACTCGTCCAAAATCACGCTGTTTGATTTGGTCAAGTTTGACCACTTCAACCTGCTTCATCCCTGTTCACACCTAAGTGCCTTCAATCCGGCTTCCATATGTCTGTCTAAGCTGATCCTTGTTCACATTGAGCTATTTCATAGGTAATTCCATTCCTCTTCATGCATGTTGTTGACTTAGTCAAACTTGACTTTGTCCACATGCAAAAGTCCTTGTTCACACATGAGGGTGTGAAATTCAGCTACTAGAATGATCCCCTTTCACACCAAGAGGGTTTTTATGCTTATTTAAGTTAGATATGGGTCTCCTCCCCCATTTATTCATCTACTAAGTGCAAAAAATCAAAAATTAATATTCCCCTTAGCTGCTTGCTAAAGTAGGAATATTACAATCCTCCCCTCCCTAATGTTGCTTGTCCTCAAGCAACTGCAAGGATAGAACTGAAAAGCTTCCTCCCAAGGCATGGAGTCTGAAATGTGTTTGGGAACTATCATTCCCATGTAAAACCTCCATCCCCAAGCTATCATCCATACAAGATGAGTCACCCTCCAACATGGCAATTCGTGAAAGATCTCCTCCACCCTTAGCTCCTGCAATGTGGGTGGGCTGAATCACTGAACAAGGTAGACAAAATGGCCTACCCCACGCTGTCTTTCTCTCCACTCATAGTAAGTGTAGAGAACATGTTGATTTGTGGCTGCAATAAGGTTGCCCTCAAGTGGCAAGAAGAAGATTGGATCTCCAAAGATCCTCTCTCCCATGTCAAGAATCATGTTGGCCCAAATCATCCCATTCAAAATGAATGGCACATCATCACCATTTGGCATCCAAATAAGAAAAATGCTGAAGGTTACATGATACCAATGGTTTATCAAGTGGATACAACGCAGTTTTCCCAACTGTTGCTTGAGAATATCATGTGGCAAGTTGTCCTCCAACAAAGTACTAGTTGTGCATGAGTGCTCATCTACTATGTGGTAGTAAGCAGCAATATATATCAGTTGTACATGATCAAAATAACAAGAAACTTGCCCAAAGTCATGTATAGATGGGTTATTATCATTACAAAGGTTGGCCCTAAAGTGACCATGTAACCCAAGAATTATCTTGCTCTTATGTAGAGCAATGCACTATCCATAAATGGTGAAAAGATATAGATACTCAATGGAACAATTAGTAAGTATAGAAATGTATCTCTTACCATGCATAATGAGTAAACTGAAAGTGAGGTCCATGGATGAGTCCTCCCATGAGAATCTCCTCATAAAAAGCTGCAAAAAGGAAGGATGCATACTCCCCTTGGAACACTCCATCAAAAGGAACATACTCTCTAGTGACAGCGTTGTTGGCCTTAGTGTTAAGGCTCTTGTCACTCCATGACTTCCCTCTTTGACATTCCACATGCCAAAGCCATCCACCAACATACTGCTATGTGAGAAGCTCTTCCCCTTATGTGGAAGCCTCTCCTTGTCCTTCAATGTTGAAGGGTAGCCTCTTTGCACCTTGAATGTGCCATACATTCCTCTCGAAATATCATGATGAGTATGGAGAAATTTCAGCCCATACTCTCCCAATAGTAACCACAGTAACAAGGACTCTTGCTGCCTCCTTGCATTATCAAAATGCAAATCATGGGGCAATAATACAATGATGGACATGTGAGATGTCTCATCAACATAGTACAAACAAGCTCCCATATACCACATCATGTGGGAGTTATCCTTCCTCCCAAACCAAGGTACATTCATGAGATATATCTCAAACAGAAATGCATGTGAATACACGAGACATACCTCAAACAAAGGAAAATACATGGACATAAGATTTAACATGTGATGTCCAAACTCCCTTCTTAACAACCATAACAACCATGCCTTCTTCTTATGCATCCTATCATTGAGACTTAAGGCATGAGATAAGGAAATAGAAATTTTTAGGTAGTGACCATACTCACCCAAAAGCAACCAGCGCAGCCATGCTTCTTGCTGGCCGGTATCATAGATCTGCAAGGGATTTGGAAACCTCTTGCTCCATACTGCCATCCACTCATCCCAATGTGGGTGATGGATCTCATTCTGCAAATACTTGGTATCCTCCCATGGTAGGACACCAACCTCCTCAAATCTTTGAAGAACTTTGCACTTCATGAAATGTTGAAGTGCACCTCCAATGGGATCTCCCGATGAGACCTCCTCCTCATGCATGGCCTTCCAAAACCAAAGAGGCCTTGGATCTGCTGCAAGTGGAAGTCACTCTTTGAGCTGTGGCATGCTCATTGAGAGAGTGTCATCTAGAGAGGAGAAAAAGCTTCTCATCTCCAGATGTCTACCCTTTGACCTCTCTTTCTCCATGGCTTCCTGAATGAAGCTGTTATCTGAATGCTCCCATGAGGAATGGGTCCTCTTTTGTTCATTGTTGCTCTTGGACAGTGCAGTGCAATCTTGCTGCTCTAAATTAGCAGTAAGTGATGATCCTTGATGGGCTTTGGGAACACCTTGCATGGCTGCAAGAGTTCTTTTTTTCACTGTGTCGGCTCCCTCAACTGCTGATGTTGAAGGTTGCTCCTCCAAGGTTGTGATAGCGCTAAAATAAGTCTCCTCAAGAGGTGGTAAGGGCTCCTCCCTCTCTGATTGTTCTTCATCAAATCTCGTGATCACACTCTGAGTGAAATCTACAAGAGTAGATACTCTCGCATGACTTATGTGACTGAACCACCAAGTGCTTGCTTTGCCCTTCATGTGCAATGCTGCAATCTCTACTGCTTCTATTTCTACCATTGGATGTAGTAGGAAGAATTCTTCAAGTCTTCTTGTCCAAGCCTTTGCTGAAGATGATCCATCAAAAATGGACAATAGAAACCTATTGCCCTTCATTCTTCTTGTGCTCTAAGGTCTCCTTTCTTCCTCAAGTTGAATGAACTGTGGGAAGGCTAGAGTCTCCTTGAAGGCTCTAGGTTGAGTCTTGTACTCAACAAGGTATTCACTTAGAATCTGATGTTCCAAGTGTCTTCCATGCTTCTTGTCTTCTTCTTCATGAGAATAGGAAGTGCATGGTCCTTCCTCTTCTTGAAACCCTCTAGGATTTTCTTGGCATCTCTTCTCCTTCATCAACTTAACCTCCTGGGAGAGGTTCTTTCTGGATCTGAAAAGTGATGAGAGTAAACTCATCCTCTCCATCATTCTGATCTTGCTCCTTCTGATAGCTGGAACTCACAGGCTGAGCCAAAGATCATGCTTTGATACCACTGTAATATCCCCAAATTGGGATTGCTAACAAGACATGCCTGAAAAACGCATTTTTCAAGAATGTGTGCTACAGCAAACAAGATCAGCCCTTGGATCCCTTAGATCTGATAATCTGAGACCCAAATCCAAGAGGAAATCAGAAACCAATCACACTAGGTGAGGAAAACAGGCCTCTCACACTTAGTATGGCTGGAAAATGCCCAATAATGGGACTGCAGCAATAGGCAAACACAATGCTGGAGCAGCAGCAAGCTATTAACTCATGAAATGTGTTAAGAAACACATAGCCATCAATTTATGTTACAGCAACAAGAAATATAGTCCCTCCCATCAACCAAAAGTGGGGAAAAGCAGCAAAATGAGCCTTGAAAACGTGATTCCCAGATATTTGTGTTATAATAGGGGAAAATAACGCTGGGATCCCTTAGAATATACAATATAGGATTCACACCCAGAAAAGAATCAGAAACAAATCTGTTTTACTAAGTTAAACAGATCTCTCGGTCCCGATATGGCTCAAAAAGGCCCAAATCCCATGACTTAACTCAACAGAAAGCCATTGAAGCATATACAGCATGATTTTCTGAGGGTTTCAAATGCAATATGGTAGAAGCATCAGATCTGGAGTTTATTATATCAAAGCATGGAGAAAAATGGAGATCTCACTCCTTTTATACATCAAAGAGATAACCCAGCAAGGGTTTCATGAAAGTAAAAGTATAAGATGACAGATTTGCAGACCTAGATCTGAAAAATGCAGTAATACTACAGCTCTAAATATATATAGCTGAGATATACAAGAAGAGAAGAAGATGTTTTGTACAATCCTTCCGGGAGAAGAGTTGGCCCTTTTCCCAAGGAAGAAGCTCAAAATCAAGGGTCTTGACCCTGCTACTACAACACAGAGAAATGACGCAATTCCTGCAAGGGACTGCGCTGTAGGAGCTGGAAAGTACATTGGCCACATGCCAAGATGTAAAAATAAGCCCGGAGATCTTCCTTGAGATCTTGCAAAGAAAGGGAAGCTCCCTCCTCAGAAAGATAAGCTCAAAAGATGGTGTTGTGAACCTTCCACTGCAACACAGCACTATACTCTGCAAAAATAACGTTGTGGCTGAAGGAGGATACTTGGCCTCAAACCTGAATGTGTAAAACTGAAGTGCAATACTCCTCCAAGAGGCCTCTCAAGGTAGGAGAAGGAATTCCTAAACAAGAATGCCTTGTGCTAAACAGCACTGCAACTCTGCTAAACAGCAAGAGGATGCCAAATAGTCATGCAGACCAAAATCTATAATCATCAAGCTAACCTCAAATGGCTGCCATCCCCTTCCTTATAAGCTTTGTGAGGTTCCTCACCTTGGGTCCCACCCATTAGGGTTTCCACATGCACATGATCAATCTCCCTCCAAAATTGTGTTGTGTCTCCATGAAGGCCACTTCTCCAAAATCACGCTATTTGATTTTGCCAAGGTTGACCTCTTCAACCTGCTTCATCCCTGTTCACACCTAAGTGCCTTCAATCCAGCTTCCATATGTCTGTCTAAGCTGATCCTTGTTCACATTGAGCTATTTCATAGGTGATTCCATTCCTCTTCATGCATGTTGTTGACTTAGTCAAACTTGACTTTGTCCACATGCAAAAGTCCTTGTTCACACATGAGGGTGTGAAATTCAACTACTAGAATGATCCCCTTTCACACCAAGAGGGGTTTTATGCTTACTTAAGTTAGATATGGGTCTCCTCCCCCATTTATTCATCTACTAAGTGCAAAAAATCAAAAAATTAATATTCCCCTTAGCTGCTTGCTAAAGTAGGAATATTACATATTTGCTCAGGACAGTGGCTTAATCATACCCTTATAAGCAGCACTAGCTGCCCTTTTACATATCACAATAGACTTGAATTTGTCAAGAGAAACAACCCTAATTCAAGCTTAAGGAATCCCAAACACTTACCTTAAGAGATTAACTCAAACATGAATCTCTGTCCAGCGAAAAATATCACAGAAAGATACATTGTTGACTCAAACTTCAACGCAGCTCAATTTAGTCTTCAACAAAGGTCCAAAAACATGTCAAAGTCTGTCACGGGAGCGTCAAGATAGGCATCAAGAGCCCTGCCTCGAGGGTCAAGAAACTGCCACAGAGAGGTTGAATAGGAGCCTCGAGGATAGGCTAAAATAAGGTACAAGAAACATTCAAATCAGCCTCGATATCAATGTGAAATAAGCCTTTGAATGGGCCTTAGGAGGGGTGAAATACTATGCCTCACAAAATTGCTGAAATCCTTCAACGAAGGGCCACAGAATAGGCCTAAAAGTGCCACAAAAATGTTCCAATAGACCACAGAACAAGCTTTAGGAACAACTTCAGAAGAGGTTGCACAATGAAGAAAACCACCATAAAAGAATGAAACATTTAAGCCTAAACAATCTCAGACAACTCAGCCTCACTCATAGGATAAGCATGACAATAGAAATCTCAAAAATCAGACGAACTAGTTAGAGGATAAGCATTTAAATCATGCATCTTGGAGGAGAATCTAGCCTCCTACATATAGTGGAAGGAGGAGACTAGAAGGGGGGCCAACTAGCCCTTAAACCACGGAGCCGACCAACGTATAAGCAAGAATAAATTCATAAATTTGAATAGTGAGGGAGTCGACCTTATTCTTCTTTGGACACCCTTTTTAAGGAAACAAAATTCTCCTTTTGAGGTTGATCTGTAACAACCAAGACCAATAAATGTTTATTTAAATTTTCTTAAATATTAATCCAGATTTTGACCAATAATAAGGCTGCCTTTTATCATTCAATTTGGGTGCATTGACCACACAATTGGGGCTCCAACTTTGGTGAGGCATATCTCCACAATCGTGAGGAGTTATGTGGCATACCACCTACAATTAGAACAACATGACGAGCTCTATCATCCTATGATGGTCTTGCTTGCAACACATTCAATTTCCTCATCAACTGCAGGGCATCATGACCACACCATAGGGGCTTCTAAACCTTTGGGCTTCCTTCTCTTCCTTCCAGGGCCTCTTGTCCATTGAAGCTTTCAACTAATGCAATCTATTGATGTATATTAAGAGTGTTCAAAGATTCCCGGATGCGGGTGTTCAATGACAATGATACGATGGCTGGCCCATGGAGAGACATCTGGCCAAGCCACCTGCCCACCTCTGAGCATGGTACCAAGGCCTTAAAGGCCCTTGGGTTTCAACGTCGCGCATTCAACGCTCGCTCATTCCGCCACCACTTTGCTGCAATTTTCCCAATGCATAATTCAATGGAGATGCATTTGCCCATTCCCAATACTTCATTGTATGCCTTCTCGAGTTCCTTCTCTCCGCTACATCTCTGCATTCGGCTCGCCAACCAGTCGACTGGTGCTAGCTCTCCCTTGGCCCTACCAGACTCTTGTCCTTGTGCTCATTTCTGCCTTCATTTTCCCTCTGCCGCCATCCCGGTGTCGTGCTCGCCTCGCACCTCCCCTTGCACTCTCCCGCTTTCGCCCGCTGGTTCGCCTTGATTGTCACCTCTTACAACCTCGCTCTCGCATTCGCCTGCTGGATCACCTTCATCGTCTTCCCACTCGGCCTCTTTGTCCTCTCACTCGATCTCTTTGTCTTCCCATTCAGCCAGCATGCCGCGGAGGCATCGCATGAAGTGCAGTTGGGGTGGTGGGAGAGGAGTTGGCTCTCGTCCACCCCTTTCTAGCCATGTTGTCTCCAGCTCTCAGCCTCCGACTGGCAATGTAGCCCATTTTCACTTCAACAGCGCCATGGACAAGCCCAGAATTACAGCCACCATCTCGGTAGTGTTCCAGGAGGAGCAGCGTGAAAGTAATGCCTCTGGCCCCAGTAAACGCAGGAGGAAGTCCACGATTTCTGTAAGGCCTCCTCAGGTCTCCAGAAAATCTTCGACCCTCCCTGTCAAAACTAGTTCGGAGACCTCCAGCAGCAACGACAATGGCAACCGGAGCTCTTCGCACTCAGACAAGAAAACGCAGGATAAAAGCTCCACTTCCTCTTCGGAGAACACTGCGCAACATTCCAAGGAAAAAGATGAAGATGTGGAGGATGACTACAACTGCCCAATTGTGGAGGAGACTCCTCCTTCACACACTGACAACTAGCCTGTTGACAGGTCTCCTTACCTCTTTTTGGTTTTTGCAATGATTTACTGCATACTTAGACACTTGGACTGGAAACGTTGTGACGATAATGGCTATTTTTGTAAACTCTGGTTTTTGTGTAACTCTGTCAATGTTGGTTTCCCAATTATGGGCGGCATCTATGGGGCCGGTTTCCCCTATAGGGGCGGTCTAATTTTTGTTTTTTTTATTAAGACTCCCTTCGGTGCTGGTTAGCTTTGCAACCCGGAGGCATGTCTCGCTTTGTACATTATGTTCTATACTAATAGATTAAACGAACTTAGAAAAAAAAAAGAGTGTTCAAAGACTAACATTGGCATCAATTACAATACCATTCAACAATCTCCCCCTTTGTCATTGATGGCAACACACGTACCCCGATGAGATCATTTATCATCCTGCAATATGCATTTTTCCCTTTGATTGTTTCTCTCCCCCTGTCATGTTGTGTGTTTCACTAGCAAATTCCACCTTGTCAAAACATTCAACTCTATTGCAACGACAACGGGCCCTTCTACAATTCTTCCTGATCTCAATCTTGAAGTGCCACAAACTATCCATGACTCTGCTCTTCAAATATGATGCTCACAATGCTAACTAATTTGCCTCTGACGACTTCCTCAACACAGTTGTAATACATATTCCTGCTTGAATTCAATCTTGAACCACTGTGAACCTACCTTCAAAGACTCCCCTCTTCAAAATTCACAGGACCAGGAGTCTTCAAGCTGAATTGTTTAGAATAATGTATGAACCTGCTCTACTGCAGGATCATTCTGAATCTCAATATCTTTGTTTGTACCTGAAGATCCATCATGGTCTTCCAACTTTACAAATCCTGTGAGCATGACCTCTAGGATTTCTTTATTCAATTGTTCTTCTTGCTTTTGTTTTCTTCTCTGAACCTTTTTGTATCTAATATCAATGTTTTCCTTCATAGAAGATTCCACCACGTATCTACAATCACGAGTTATGTGTCCATAGTTATGGCATTTGTAACATTCAATGTTGAACATGAATGATGGAGCAACTAATATATACTTTATGTTAAAGGAGACAATTTGGATATCTGTCTTGTGATCCTGCAAACTTGCTTCTAGGGTTTTGATAATGATCTTGATATTCATCCCTGTCATAAGCTTTTCAATCCCTAGCCTTATGTCCAAAGTTAATACATGAAAAACAATACCTTGAAAATATACGAGTGTAACTGAATGGAATTTTTTGCCTTGATGATCTTCTGAAGACATTCTTTCTTGGAGGTGGATTAGTCCCTTGTTGTTCCTTGTCCTTGATGACTTCAGCATAACTTCTTGGAACAACAACACCTTCTATCTTCTTCTGTCTTTCATCGATTTGGTCGTTGAAGAATTTCGCTTTCAGGGTTTTCATCAATCTTGCTTTGTGGGGGCTTGGAACATGTGCCTTCATTGCATGGAGCTTCACCTGCTTCTTTTGCCTTCATCTTTAAGTGAGCAATTTCTTGATCCTTTTCATTAATGACATGATTCTTCTTTTCAACATCTTACATTTACAAAATAAGGTCTTGTTTCTTTTGAATAACTTCTGCCTCGTACTTCAAAACAATTTCCTTTAGCTAGCTTGTTAAGATTTTGTCTCTCTTTTTTGCTTCCTCAACTTGAACTCTTAGGAGGGCAACTTCTTCTATTGCTTTGTCAAAATCCTGCATGTATTCCTTCTGCCATTCATTTTCCTTTCTAAGCCTACTTATTTTTGCCAAAACCACATCAAGTTCCTTTTGCTTTTGAATAACTTCAACTTCAAGTATTTGATTTTGCTTCCTTGTTTTGTGAAGATCACTTAAGGCACTGGTCAATTCTCTCTCCATGTCGACTTCTACTTCTTCTTCTTCATCGTCGCTTGGATCTTTGCTCTGAGTATCATCATCATCTTCTTCATCTTGGCCTACATGCTTCTTTAAGTAGAGATCTTGAAGCTTCTCCTAAAGATGTTTGGCTGATGAGCATTGTCTTACATTGGATTTCACAAAATTTGGCAAAGCACTTAGAATGAAAATCATTGCTTTTGTATTGTACCTCCTTGACTCATCAGTAGATGTGATTCCAGAAATAACTGAATACTATATATTGTATCCAAGAGCTTCCAAATAGGTTTCTATTCTACCTTTCCAAAATTCATAGCTTATTTCATCGAACAAAGGAACTAGACCAATCTATTTCTCTTCATCAGTTGTAATAGGTCCTGAAACTGGTGCAATACGAAAGAGTTCCTTTGATCATTTGGAAGCATGCTTCCTCGATTTTCCCATCCCTGGTCTCCTGAAATATTCCTTCCAATTGTTAGGCTATAACTGAAGGAACCTGCTCTGATACCAATTGTTGGAATATTCAGCAATACTGCGGGGGGGGGGGGGGGGGTGAACCAATATTGGGCACTTTTTAACAATTTTAATCATATCATGTAAACATTAAACAGTTAACAACACCATTCAACAATGCATAACATCATAGGCAATACACAAGATATTTTTAAGTGAAAACCCTTCTGGAAGAAAAACCACCAAACGGTTTTAATATAAGTCTTAAAGATTACATCAACAGGGAGCTCCAACTTCCAAGATTCTCCAACAACCATTGGAAGGAGGCTTCAACCCCTTGATTTATAAACTCCAACTGAAAGGATGCCCCAACACCCTAGTTTTACCAACTCCAACTGGAAGGATGTTTCAAAACCCTGACTTTATTAGTTCCAACACCCTAGATTTATCAGCTCCAACACCCCGTAAACTCCAACTTGCCCTAGCATGACCTTGCCACCCTAAAGTGTTCTCAAGCTCCAACCTAAAGAAGGCTTCAATCTTTGCCTTGCACCACCCTACCACCCTACTCAGCAAGCCACAACTTGCCCTAGAGACTTTGACCTTCAATTCACCATAGTGAACCACGTTTCATATATTTTCAAATTGGATCCACCTGTGCTCAAAATCAACATAACATTAAAAAAAAACTGTTGACTTTGTCAATCTGCAATATTGGCACAAGGTCATCAACAGCAATACCAACTTTCTTTGCACACCAAAATGATCAAACCCTCTATGCTGAAAAAACAAAACTACTGCTCAACGTGAATATCCAATGGCAAACCCTAACAGCATAGAGATAGATCCACAACATGTCTCCAAGATGAAATCACTGTACCAATAGCATCCTGTAAAAGGCAATCTGTTTACCAAACCAAACTCGGTCCACCATAGTAAACTCCTACTCATCAATAGCATCAAAACCTGTAGAACAAACTCTGCCCAAACCCTAGCAGCCCATAACAACAATCTGACTCAACAATAGCAATAGGCCACAGACTCTCTAGAATGCAAAACTAGGTCAATGGACCAGCTTCACTTCCTCAAAACCAATAGCAGCAATCTTGTCACCAGCATCAATAGTTACCAAGCACTAAGTGAATGAACACTTAAGATCAGAACCCTAATATATACTTTGTTATACTAACTTGCTGCCAAACAATGTCCTTTGCTCATTTGATCAGTACTTCTCTAACCAGCAATGTATCAGACCTCAATACACAAGGGCATCAACAAGATAACATACACTCTGCTCATCATACAACAACTCAGTGAAGACACTATCATATGATTACAGACCTCAACACTTTGTTCAAATGCACTGCTACATACAACACAGTTCTGGTCACCAATACATCAAAGAACACTTAGCTCATCGGCTCGATCTAGAACAGCCTCTATACTGTTCTTGAAGTCTGTCTAAAATGATCTTCACACTCAGCTGTATAAGCATGCATTAAACGGGACTTATTCTACCTTTCAAACGGGCCTTAGGTCAGGCCTTAAATCTGTCCAAGGAGCAGGTTCAATCATGTGCACAAATTACGTCTTTAATCTGCCTCTTTGCAACAGAGGATGCAGCCTTTGATTTGGTCCAAAACTGACCCCTTTCTCAATGAACTATTCAACCCTGCACCAGCAAAGATATGCCACCTTCAAGGCTCAGATCTGCTCAGGACAATAGCTTAATCGAGCCCTTGTTAGCAGCCCTAGCTGCCCTTATACTTGGTCACAACAGACTTGAATTTGTCAAGTGAAACAGCCCTAATCTGGGCCTAAGGAATCCCAAACACTTGCCTTAGCAAACTACCTGAAACATTGATCTCCATCCAATGAAAAATATCACAATAAGATACATTGTTGACTCAGACTTCAACGCAGCTCGATTTAGTCTTCAACAGAGGTCCAAAAGCATGCCAAAGTCTGTCACAAGAGGGCTGAGAAGGGCCTCAAGTGCCCTGCCTCAGAGGGCTGAGAAATTGTGACAGAGACGCTGATTAGGAGTCTCAGGAATAGGTCGAAATAAGCTATAGAAACCTTCGGATAAGCCTCAAGATCAGTGCAAAATAAGCCTTTGAATAGGCCTCAGGGGGGTCGAAAGACTATGCCTTAGAAAGTTGTTGGAATCCTTCAACGAAGGGCCTCAGAACAGCCTTAAAAGTGCTATAAAACGGTCCGCAACAGGCCATAGAAAAAGCTTTAGGAACAGCTTCCGAAGAGGTCTGCTTAGTGAAGAAAACCACCATAAAAGAATGAAACACTTCGAGCCCAAATTATCTCAAACAGCTCAGCCTCGCTCTCAGGATAAGCGTGACAATACAGGCCTCAAAAATCAGACAAACTTGTTAAAGGATATGCATTTATACCATGCATCTTGGATGAGAATCGAGCCTCCTATATATAGTGGAAGGAGGGGAGCTAGAAGTGGGGCCGACTAGCCCTTAAACCATGGAGTCGACCAGCATATAAGCAAAAATAAGTTCAAAAATTTGAATAGTGATGGAGTCGACCTTATTCTTCTTTGGACACCATTTTTAAGGAAACAAAATTCTCCTTTTGAGGTTAATTTGTAACAGCCAAGGAAAATAGATGTTTATTCAAATTTTGACCAATAGTAAGGTTGCATTTTATCATTCAATTTGGGCAGCTTGACCACACAATTGGGGCTCCAACTTTGATAAGGCATATCTCCTCAACCACGAGGAATTATGTGGTGTGCCACCTACCATTAGAAACAGCATGACGAGCTCTATCATCTATTATGGTCTTGCTTGCAATTTAATTGATATTCACATTCAATTTCCTCATCAAATGCGGGGCATCATGACCACACCATAGGGGCTTCTAAACCTTTGGGCTTCCTTCTCTTCCTTCCGGGGCTTCTTGTCCATTGGAGCTTCAATTAATGCAATCCATTGACATACATTAAGAGCGTTCAAAGACTGACGTTGGCATCAATAACAACACCATTCAACCCATCCAAACACTACCTTGGCAGCTTCTAGGCATGAGCATGAGTAGGTTAAGGGGGAAAACTCAAAATCCTCCATGAAGAAAAAAAATCATATGGCCATTATTAAAGGAGGGACACACCTTCAAATCTTGCATCATTCATCTTCAAAAGATTGAAGAACTTGCAAGATCTACAGTCGACAATGAGTATTTTGTTCACGATACCATGTGATCTTTTCACAATGCCCATCTCACTATCTAAGAAACCAGATTCGTTGGGTGGGGCCCACGAATCATGAACCCGTCATATCCGATATGATACATATGGATTCGTACCGAAATCACTGGATTCGATCATATCCGTATAGGATACATCGAATACCAATCGTATCCTGTACGGATACGATCGAATCCCGTACAGCCAGATTCGAGCAGCCAAAAAAGTGTGATTTTGACTTATAAAAGTGCGATTTTGACAATTGTATGATGTATCAATGTATCAATGTATCACGTATGAGTATCTAAGATCTTAAATCTATGTTTGAACCAATGAATTTGTATGAATTTGTGTAAAGAATATCTAATTTTTAATATATATGTATATATATATATATATATATATATATATATATATATATATATGACGTATCGTATCCCGGACGTGTCCTGTTCCGGGGTTCACCGTATCCTGAATCCAATTCTCGAATCCCCGTATCCATCGAATCCCGAATCCCCATATCAGGTGACTTAGCTCACTATGCATTTTGCCTATTGGTCCTCCTCTTCTTCCCACAAAGGGATTGTCAATTCTAGAGCTACTACGCATATGACCAAACATAAGCATCTTCTCTTAGATTATTGACTATGGCATAATGAATAGAAAGTAGTTATCGTTGATAACTCAGCCTTACTAGTTCCAAGTTTTGTTGATGTCATTATCGACACTACGAAATTTGGAGATGTTTTCCATGTTCCGTATGTTGGAACAAATCTTCTTTCTCTCTATTGTATCACACACACCAATGGAATAGTGGAATTTTGACTAGATCAATGGGTCACAAAGGACATGAGTGATGGTTTTAAGGTGGTTGCCACAGGATTGTAATGAATCCAATAATATGTTCAAACAAGGAAAGACTATTTCCCCAAAATGTTATGAACATAATATATATAAAAATAATAAAAACAATAGCAATAATCATAATAATGATTAGTATACAGAAGAGGCGTGTTTTAAAGGTCATGATCGTTCATGAAGGGGCACCTACCTAGGTATATCATCTCATATCAATCTCATATGTCTTGTACATTCAAACATTTCTATATAAATATTGTTTGTCCTATAATGGATATTTAGATATTCCAAATATTCTGAATATTTTGTTGCATATACGAACCATGTTCGTTACATCGATATCGGAGTCGCTAGCCATTGGCCAAGCTTTTATCACATACTTGAAGATTTTGGAGTTTCTCCTATAGCTCGACAATCAATTCGATTTTCGCCTTTAGCCACTAGAAGTTGAAGTCGACTTTCGTCATTACATTAAAAATAATAATAATAACAACATAAAAAATCAACCCGACCATCTATATCGACTGCCCCCAGCGTCATCACCACCACAAACCGACAGTGGCCTCGCTCCACCATTAACACCATTGTTCACCCAATGCACAACACATTTACTGCCACCCAAGTCTACCACTGCATGTACAAAAATGTTACCGCCGCTTATATACCTATCCAAGTGCCCCTTCATGAATGGTCATACCCTTTAATTCATGCCTCTTCAATATACTAATCATTATTATGATTATATATATATATATATATATATATATATATATATATAACATGTTGTCATACCATGTTAGACTTTGGGCACTAGACTAAGAGTACACACACACACCATATTTGGTAATTGTCTCAAATTAACTATTTAATTGAAACACATTAATGTGCCTAACTTGAAACAAATTTTGCACAATGGAACTTATAAAACCAGCAATCAGATCATGCACAATAAACACAAAAGTTTAGCCCCAAAACACAATTCTCATTAGTTCAACCAGAATCTAGGACTCTTGTACAAGGGATAATAGCCCTCAAGGAAATTACATATACAACAATTACTTTGGATCTGATCCAATGGATCAAGCCCTAAATCTATCCTCAATCTCGCTGATTTAAATCTTCTTTATTGCTCTGTGCTCTCTCCTCGAACCCAACACAACTATGTATATCACTCACAGCAAACCTACAATATTACTCATGCAGATCTCTTGCTTACTTGGGAGAATCTCTCTCTCAATGTCTCATGCCCCTGCACATCTTTATGTTCTTGCTCGGTTCTCCCGACCCTCTCAGCCCTCTCAGCACTATGTGGCCCTCTTGTCTCTACTTGGCCCTCTCAACCCTCCACAAGAATGAATCACACACCCTTGTACTTATACTTTTCCAAAGGGTGCAATATCGTGGGTCTATACCATGGGTTATTAGAATACCATGGGTCTATGGGTGCAAAGCCCCATCATTTAGCCCACTTGCCCTACACGTGAGAATACTCTCAATGTTACCTAAAACATCAACACTCCCTCTTACCGAGGGATGTGTTCTCACAACACCCCCGGGAAGTGGCTCTGCCTTCAAACCTAGAATACCTTTCCACCCTTGATACACTACAACGGTTGCTCCATATGACACAGAAGCGATTCCCACTGTATGACAAGGACCCTTCTTCAAAGACACCTTGCTCCCAGAAGCTTCCCGCTCTTGAGCATCCTACATGACCATCTTATACCATGACTTCCTGAACCTAAAGTTTGCCTTCCTCTGATCTGTTGACTCTGTCTGAGCCTACTAACTCCCTCTGAAGATTGATTCCCTTCAAAGACACCTTGCTCCCAGAAGCTTCCCGCTCTTGAGCATCCTACATGACCATCTTATACCATGACTTCCTGAACCTAAAGTTTGCCTTCCTCTGATCTGTTGACTCTGTCTGAGCCTACTAACTCCCTCTAAAGCCTAACTCCCTCTGACTCCAGATCGCAGGCCTTCTCAACCCTCAAGGTCTCTACCATACTTAACTAATGCTCTTGGCATGGGTCTTAAAAACATTGTTGCTACCTACAATAGTTCCTATAGCCCCCTCTTAGATTTGTCACCATGCAAATCTTAGATCCAACTGCCTTCTTAGAGACCATGCTTTGATACCATGTTAGATTTCCTGTGAACCTAGCACCTAGTACTTAATTCCTAGCAGAAAATTGATCTATTGAATAAATACATAGCTAGGTACCTAAATAAATTAAGTGGAGGCAAATTTAAATAACCGATCTCATAAAACAACACAGATTCTGCCCAACAAATTTTTCATTAAAAAATAAAATCCAAACTTACATGGGCTCCTATCCTAGGATAATGGCCCAACTGAGAAAATATAGAACACACATAACCTAGATCTAATCCAGCAGATCTGCCCGAGATCGATGCTCGATCTTCTCCGCATTTCTAGATCTCCAGCCTCTCAGTACTCCCTCGGACCCAACACAACGCTCATTGAGATGCCTCTCTCAATCTTCTGTTGTTGTAGTGTGTCTTCTCCCTCTCCCTAGCCTTGCTTTTATAACTTTACATTAAGCTAAATCCCTAACCCTAACCCTAATCTCAAAGTGATTAACAATCGAGATTATATCTTGCCTCACTTGGGAACAATGGCTAAGATTAAAACAAAATCACTAAAGTAAATACTAAGTTTCTTATAGATCAATAAGCTAACATACTAATATGTGATTTTTCCCGAGTTAGACTTAAGTTACATTAGCAATTTTCTCACACTTGAGCAAGTGTTCTAACAAGAATGTGGGCGACTTGTGCATGCCTAGACACAATGTCTGTGCAAAAGT
Organism: Pinus albicaulis; assembly: GCA_034641835.2. Lineage (NCBI taxonomy): Eukaryota > Viridiplantae > Streptophyta > Pinopsida > Pinales > Pinaceae > Pinus > Pinus albicaulis. The sequence continues at coordinate 1,128,892,886 of CM076583.1, read as the reverse complement.
AACTGTCCAAGCTACAAAAATAAACAACCTATTCCAATGCTTATCCTTTTGATGATAAATGAGAAAAGCATGGACTAAGGTTCTTTCACTAGCCAAGCCCTGCACTACCCAATCTCCCTTGATGCCCTTCCCATCTCCTCTCCCCAAAGGAAGATATCAATTCTACAAACATGGGGGGATATTAATATTCCTCTTGATCTTTGACGAGTTTAATGTTCAACCTAGTTATTCCCAATTCCCTTTGTTGCAAGTACTTTACTTTCCTCTCAACCAACTTCATGCATGCTCACATTGATTGATAGTAGAAAGAGATCACCATCTTCCCCAGGTAGAACAAATATGCAAACTTTGCTCATCACATGAGGTACAGAATGAGGAGCACTCCATCTTGAGATGTGCCATGTATTTCGAGATTAAAGCGAGATTTCACTAAAATGCAATCTCTACTAGTACTCAAAGAGAATTATCAACATTCTTCAAACACTCTAATCAAGGGTGCCTTAGCTCGAACATTAAAGAGGCATTTTCTTCCAAGTGGCATCTACTTCAGAGCCTTGTATAATAGCTAACCAAATTATCACGTTCTTTCACACAATCCCAAACAATGGAGGATAAATTATCCCACAACCGCTCACTTAAACAACACTAGGACCACCCAACATTGCTCCCTTGCCTACAGACAATGGATACAAACCATACTACCTTAAGAGCACCCAAGGACTAGACCTACTTAGGGGAACCACCACTGCAAGACACCTGCTTAGAGATTCATTATCAATCTCTTTCCTTTTACTAGGAATTCTTCAGCCCTAGATGTCAGGAGTACTCTTACTACTTGTTCAACTTCTAGCCCGACCAACATCAAGAGCATATTGATGCCACCTAATATTAGTCCCTAGGGTCCTATCAATCCAATGTACTACCTTGAGGACAATATTTGGCAAGAATCTAGTGTTGGCATATAATTAAAGTGAGATGTGAGAATAACTCCCTCTTCCCTTCACTGGAGATACATCCTATTTTAAAGACGTACTCCTTCAATGCACCTCCTTCACTTACTAGGGTTTTCCTCCTCGGGATCACCCAATTGTATAGTTATATCACACCACCTTGCACTTTTACTAATTTTTCATTTTAGTGAATTCGCCTCTCTTAATATGTGTGAAGCCAGTCCCAAAGAAAAAAAATACTAGCATAGGACTAGCTGCCCCTCTTTCTCAAAAGAGGAGGGATTGAAGCTAGCTAGAGTTATGGGGGCATCATTTTCAACATACAAGTCATGAGAATTATACAAGAATATGATGCACAAAATGATCCCCAAACTTTCTCTTGATACTTAACTTAATAGAAGGTGGATCTCAAAAATGATGAACATAAATCACTCAAAAGGGTGCAATCTATCTGAGACGCAAAGGATTCTTACAAAAAGGAGCTCATTGCCTGATTCGTTTTGTACATGGCATTCCCAACTAGAGGAAGTTTAACGAAATGAGCTTCACAAATGGAAATTACATTTTTTGTGGGTAACTTGAGGATGTTGGCTGGGTTTTGATGAGGTGTCCATTCACTAAGGATGTATAGTCCTTGATTCACAGTCTTCTTATGGGTATGTCCACTTCACGGCTCTGTTAGTAAGCTGTTCTTCAAGGGATCCTTTGGTGCTACAACAATGATCACTAACTACTTCATTTGTCAAAATCAATGTGCCAAGATAAGATTTTCCAATACAAAGGCTTATTGAAGAGATAGATTGAGGAGCTAAATCTGATGCACTTGCCATACTTGCATATGCGAACAGATAAAAAGCTATTTTGGTATGATGTTGACTTTGTATCTACTTTTTCTAAGGGATTAAAACTGTATCCCTTCCAGTGATATAAGCAATAGTTTCTTATTAGACTTCATCCATGTTACAAAGCATTCAAATAGAACATCTCTATTGATGTTTGTAGCATCGGACAGGAACTTCAGCACACGTGTAGACGACGTTCCAAAAATTCCTTTTATTTTATAATTCACTTTAATTAAAGTTATTTTTTTAAATGAAAAATCTTTTATTAGTGAATTGATTAATGTTAATATAAAGTATTTGCATTAGTAATTTGGATGTACTCTTCACCATCGATTGGAATTTAATCTCAAGTGTTGATCTCAATGAGAGAATTAGATTTGTGGAGACTTAGTCATCAACTCAAAATTATAAAAGAAGGGTGAGGTAGAAGTAAGAGACATACAAAAGTCTTTTATTAGTGAATTGATTAATGTTAATATAAAATATTTATATTAATAGTATACAGTTTGAGTGGGACTAATGGTTAAGAGCATGTGTTTTCTCCTAAGAGGTCACAGGTTCAAAATCAGAGGGGTAGAGTATGTATGCCTTCGTAAACTTAGCCGTCAAATCACTGTACGGAAGTGGATCCCTTTTCCCACAAACAAGGGGATCTCATACACCAATTTAGTGTCTGGCTTGGCTGTGACCTTAAAATTGGATAATAATAATAATAACATTAGTAATTTGGATGTACTCTCCACCATCGATTAGAATTTAAACTCAAGTGTTGATCTCAATGAGAGATTAGATTTGTGGAGACTTAGTCATCAACTCAAAATTATAAAAGAAGGGTGAGGTAGAAGTAAGAGACACAGAAAAGTCCTTGTAATTTGTGATAGTTACCCAGTTGCACAGTGAGTTTGCTCAGTGTGCAAGGCAAAGAGAGAAGGAAAGTAGCAACAAGACAATTGACCTCAGCCTATCCGTAACCACAAGGAAAGTAGCACCAACAGGAGGAGGCCATACAATTTGACGCCGCAGCAGCAGCAACGGGTTTGATTCAACCAGCAATTTGGCCAGCCGATCAGCCGTACAATTTTCTGGAGGACATTCAGATCAGACCGTACAGCAGCAAAGTTTTGCTGTGGGGTAATCTTTCCCGGTGAGTGAATTTTCCCAGTGTGGGAAGCCCTTGTAAATTTGGAATATTGTTCATTGAAAACTGATTTTGAAGGGCAGAAAATCCGCTGTGTATTTGGAAAATTATTTTATTTCTTCTGCGGTTTATTCTATTCTCCAGTTAAATTTCCAACTAGTGTAATTATTCTACAATCTGAAATTTCTGTTTTAAATTCTAGTAAGTAGTTTTGCTTAAGAATCATAAAGAAGTAATCTACCTAGGGTTGGAGAAGAGATTTTAACAATTTCATTTGCCAGAGTCCACGTCTATACATATGTTGCTAATTTAATTTAGCCTCATTAATCTACCAGGTTGAAGAGGCCCCCTTAATATTTTAAACAATATCCTTCAACAGACAGCATAAAGCCGCTCTAAATTTCAGCAACAATAGCTCAAATAACTCATTTGATACACTATCACTAAAATTGAGTTTAACATAACAATCTCTGTGATTCTATTTACCTGACTTACAGGTATGTAAGAAGTGAGCTAACAATAGCAAACAGTACTACCAAAAAAATGAAACTCATAATGCAAACAAAAAAATATATATGGAGTAAGAGAACCACGAAAGCACATGGTGAATGACCTCACCGAAACCCAAAAGTTCATATGCCAAAACCCACATCTATAGATATGCTGCTAATTTAACACGTTGAAGGGGCCTCCATAATATTTTAATCAATCTCCTTCAACAGACAGTACAATGCCACCCTAAATTTCAGTAACAGTATCCCAAATAAGTCATCTGATACACTATACACTAAAATTGAGTTTAATATAACGAGCTCTGCGATTCAATTTACCTGACTTACGGGTATATATGAAGTGACCTAACGGTAGCAAAAGTAGTATCAAAGAGCGAAACTGATAATGCAAACAAATATAAATTAGCTGGATTGAGTAACAGAACCATGAAAGCACATAGTAAATGAACTCACCGACCCTATGATCACATAAAGAAGGCCTGAAATAGCAGTCATGCTAAGAAAGCTGCACCAAAGTAAAAGGAAATATGCCGTGGAGCTCAGCTGAAGTAAAGATTTCAGGCCTCTCAGACCGCACTCTACCCACAGAGCAGAAACCCACATAAACGACCTTGCAAAACGCACCGACCAAGTAGAGATTATGGGCCAATTTTGCTCCACTGCAAAACCCACATAATCTGTTGCCTTCAAATACAGAGGCTTCTGCCGCCTGATCCATTCTAGGACTTGTTCAATAAAACTGGTGTCCGCCATTGCCGTTTGATACTTCAATTCAGTGGCATGCTCATATAAATTTGGCCCTTTAGGAAATGATCAACAAAATCTCTGCTATATCACAAGTGACTAATGAAAAGAGGGAGAGAATTGCAGAAATGAGAATCTGGGCATTGTAGAGGAAGGTTACATTTTTGGAGTATACACGAAATTTGAAGATTGTTTTTGCGATCATGTGGCGCACTGTAAAAGGTTGTTGTAATAGTAACCACCACTGAGGTGAGGGCGAGACTTCGTGGGCAATAAAGTCTTTATGTTCTTTCCATGTTAATTCTGAAGTCTCGATCTCGTTCTACGAGAATCGGAAAGAAAATGTAAGATTTTAGTAGCTGCCCTAGAGCACTCGCAAGTGTCTACATCGGTCAGCTTCGCAGTGATTTCGCGGTAAGAAAGGAATATGTATCGAAAGATTGGCTGCTTATAAATATCCTTGGTCATATCGCTAGACATGTTAGAGTCGAAGATTATTGAAGATTGAAGAATATCTACAATGAGAGTTTTCTTTGGAAAAGGGGCGTTAAAAAAGGTTGAAGAATCATCTTCATTCAACATTAATGAGTCAGCATATTCAATTTTACAGTGAGAGTAATTATCAAATTTATATTTGATAGGGTTTAAAAAATAATAATTATATAAATATTTATTTTATTTAAAATAAAATAAATTATTATATATTTTGTTTTATTATTATAAGTGTATGTATGGTAGTGTTGCTTTGATTGCAAATTAAATTGTTTCTAATTAAAAAAATAATAATATTTGGAATTCATTTATTTTTTATTATTTAAAACATCATGGATAGAAAGGATCTGCCATTTCTGTGAGAATATGAACATCGGATGAAAATCACTTCCTCTTAAAGTGCCCCGCTTACAACCACATTAGAGCTCAATTTCATAATCTTTGTTGCAACACTGACTTTCTTAGCCTTTTAAGATGTCAAAATTATAGTGAGCTAGGGAGACTTCTCTCCAAGCTTTTTGAGCATAGAAATAAAATCTTAAATCAAATTACATAACTCTTTTCTTTAGGTCCTATAGACCAAAAATGACGTTAACCATCATCATCATCATCAATATTAAGAATTTATTTTTTTATTATTATTCAATTTATTTATTTTTAAGGTGATTAGTTGAAGTCTTATTATTATATGGTAACTTCTATTTTAATTACTATTTTTTTTTGAATTTTTTTTTTCTATTATTTCCACTTTCTTAATTTATTTACTTATTATTACATATTTTAATAAATTTAATTTTGTATATATATTAATATAAATCATATTTGTTAATTATAATTTTAATTTTTAATAAATTTATTTTTATATATATTAATATAAATAATATTAATTAATCATAATTTTTTGATAAATATTTCATTAGTTGTTTTATTATTAGATTAAATTATATTTTTTTTTTTTGACAGAAACGGTTATGTGATATTAATATTCATCTAGGCCTGAATGCCAGAAATCTGATTACATTGAGGATGTCTAAATCCTGATGCATCTTACTGCTAATATTGAAAATGCAGCCGAAGCTTGCAAACTTCTTCCATGACAGACAATCTAAAAATTCGATTTCAGAGATTTTCCCTAACTTAAAGATACAAACAAATTTATTTAAAAGCCAACAGTAAAACATGACCACGGACAGCTTATGGGATAGGTTCCCAAGATTCTTCCTCGTCTTTCATCTTGACCCCGGCAGAGAGGAGGGTAGCTTTATTGGCTTCGATGTCCGCCTGTTTATTGTGAGTTCTCAGCACATGATAGTAATTCAGCTTCTGAAAAGCATTTTCCATACCCTTAATTCTGGATATCAGCCTTGCTAGTTTGAGATCCGAGGCTGGGGAGTTGGAAACCATTGCGTTTATAATGATCTGGGAATCCCCTATGACATTAGCTTCACTTATATTTAAATCTTTGAGGATATTGAGGCCTTGGTAGAGGGCCAAAGCTTCAGCTTGAACGCTGGATGAGAATCCAAGCCCCCAAGCGAAGGTATGGATTTTTTCCCCAATTGGACTTACAACAACACCTCCAGCACCAGCTTTGCCCGGATTTCCCTTTGCTGCCCCATCAAAAAAGAGAGAGTACCTTGAATGTGAATTGAGCCAGTCTTGAAGGTCAGTTTCGGACTTCCTTATTTGCCAGTCTTTGAGAGGAGGGACGTTTCTAACTACTGATTGAAATTGCAAGTCAAGGGAAGATCCCCAAGCAATGTCCTATTGGCTGAGATTGGAATCATCTTTTATATCAGTCAAGCACTCCTTTAGATGACATTTAATCTTGATTTCTAAGACCTTGTGATTCTGTTTAATATTTCTGAAGATTCTTCTGTTTCTTTCTAGCCAGATCTGCCAACAAATAACCTTAGGAAGGACAGCGCATGCGGATTTAATTAGCTGATTTTTAGAAGGGGGGCCAGGATATCTGATTGCCCAATTAGAAAAGAGATCAGCAGTGGAACGAGGGAGCAAAAAGTTGGGATCCAAATTGTGAATGAAGGAGGACCAGATCTGCTTAGAGAACTTGCATTCGAGGAATAGGTGGGCAGCAGTCTCTGCATTTTCATTGCACAGCGAGCAGATGGAGGGACCATAGAACCCTTTTTTCTGCAAGATGTCATACGTAAGGATCCTGCCGTGGCAAAGGAGCCAAGCAAAGAAGTCGACTTTGGGCCATGAAGGAAAACGCCAGACCCCCTGCCAAGGTGCAGGGTCAGAAGGGACGTAAGGCCTCTCTTTCAGCTTGTCATATCCCATGGAGACAGTGTAACCTTTGGCATTCGGCCCCCAGCCTTTCACATCTTTTTTCCTCATGCGCGTGGGTGCCAAGCCATGGAGAAGGTCCAGCAGCGTGGACCATTCGAGTGTCAGGTGAGTCGGCACCTCAATTCGTTTCCACCCTGCCCATGCAGAGTCTTTCCAAAGAGAAATATCCCACAACGAACACAACCCCTCTCTATCCATCCAGCAACGCAACGCTCTAATGGAGGCTTTGTCTTCAATTGGGTCCTTATTCATAATTTTATCAGCCCAGATATTGATCTTTTTGCCATTTCCTGGAATCCAATAGGAGTGCGCTTTGATTAAGGGAGCAGCTTTAACATACAGTTTGAGAAAAGACGAATAAGGCAAATGGATTACATTGTCTAAATAGGAGGAACGAGGACCCCTGAAATACTTTTTCTAGAGAGCCAATTGGGCCCAGCTAGGCTTGGGCGCTATGATCCTCCAAATAATCTTAGCTGCCATAGCCACATTTTGCTGACAGAGATTTTTGAAATTTAACCCACCCTCCCTCAGAGGCTTGGAGATAGTTTCCCAACTGATAAGGGGAATCTTGTTTTCATTCTGTTTACCTCCCTTCCAGAAAAACCTCCGCATGAATTCTTCCATTTTTTTTAATATACTTGCCGGAGCGAGAAGCACAGCGAATTGAAATAGGGGAAGACTGGAGAGCACATATTTAATAAGGACAAATTTGCCAGCAGTGTTAAGCCAGGAGAAGCCCCAGGCTTGGATCCTAGACTTGAATTTTTCCAGCTGAGGGAGCCAGTCTTTGCTTATAGATTTCTTATGGAAAACAGGAAGGCCCAAGTATTTAAAGGAGATCCAATTGGAGGAGGCAGCAAAACCCAAACATCTAGAAATAGCGGAGAGCAATCTGGGCGAGGTGTTCCAGCTGTAGATATGACATTTGTTCTTATTTACAACGCTGCCAGAGGCTTCACTGAAGTCATCCAAAACTGCTTTAAATTTAGAGGCGGAGGAGAGAGAGGCAGCTCCCAAAAACAGAGTGTCTTCCACAAATAGGGCATGGTTTATATTTTTTACCCCTCTAGCAATACACAGTCCGTTGATATCTTGATCTTGCATCTTTTTGTGTAACAGGTAGCTGAGGACAGAGGCTTGGATGACAAAAAGCAGAGGGGAAAGAGGACACCCCTGCCTTAGCCCTCTTGAAGCTTTGAAGAAATCAGTGGCTCTTCCATTTACAAGAGGAGCGATCCATGGCTCTGAGATGCATGCCCGGATCCATTTGATGAAATTTGCTCCAAAACCAAACTTGCTCATTACTTTTAAAAGAAAGCTATGATTTACTCGATCAAAAGCATTTGCTAAATCAATTTTAATCACCATACCTTGTTCTTTTCGAAGAAGACTTGAGTGGATTGCTTCTTGAACAAGGGTGAAGTTGTCCACGATTTGCCTTCCTTGAATGAAGCCTCCTTGGTTCTCCGGAATTATTTTGGGAAGAATGAGCTTCAGTCTATTTGCAATAACTTTAGTGATAATCTTGTACCCAGTATTGCATAAGGAAATTGGGCGGAATCTGCTGAAGTTGTTGGCACCTTTTTCCTTTGGTATTAGGGCTAGGAAAGCGGAGTTTGTGCTACCTCCTATTTTCTGAGCATTTTGAGACTTCTTAACCATTTTGAGCAGATCCTTTTCAACAATCGGCCAACAAACTTGAAGGAACTTGGCGGAAAAGCCATCCGGCCCGGGGGCCTTATCCAGATCCATATCAAAGAGGGCCTTTTTGACTTCGTCTTTGGTGACTTTGGCCTCAAGGATCTCATTCATACGAGGAGAAATTGCAGAAGGAATGATGTCAAGCAGATCTGAGTATTGGTCTGAGTCCTTATCCTCACTATACAAGTTTTGAAAGTGAGAGAAGGCTGATTTTTTAATGTCTTCAAAATCCTTGAAGGTGGCGTTATCCTCCTTAATCTCAGAAATAGTGTTGAAGCTTTTCTTGACTTGGGTTTGTTTGTGGAAAAAGGCAGAGTTCCTGTCCCCTGCTTTGAGCCAGAGATTTCGAGATTTTAATCTCCAGTATTCTTCTTCAGCTAGGCAGGCCTTATGATAGCGTTGTTGCAAATGAGCCTCTTGGTCTAGGATCTCCTCTGTGACAATAGCGTGCTCCATATGAGATTGATGAGAGGCGAGAGAGACTTTGATGGATTTTCTTTCTGTAGCCGGGTTGGACAGGGTTTTTGCCCATCGTTTTAGATCGCCCTTTACCCTTCTGATTTTTTCCTCCCAGATATAGAAAGGAGAACCATTGACAGGTTGACTCCAACAATCTTTGACAATTTGCATGAAGTTTGATTCTTTGACCCAGAGAGGACTAAAACGGAATGGAATAGGGCCCAGGTCTGGATGGGCCAGGAGTTCAAGCTTTATAGGCTTATGGTCTGATATGTTGTTAGCAAGGATGTGCATTCTGGGTTCTAATCCTAGTAACAGAAAGGAGCTTTGTATGAAAAATCTATCTAATCTGGCAGCGATATGACCAGGGCCCACTCTTTTGTTAGACCAAGAGAGCTTACCGGAAGAGGGTTTGATATCTAGCAAGTCCCAGCCCTGCAGAAGATCTTCTGCCCATTCCCTTGCCGGATCATGAACAACGCTGCCTCCTCTTTTTTCAGACGAGTGGAGCGTGAGATTAAGATCTCCAGCAATATTTATATTTTCCAGATTTTCCAGGTCTGCTTGTTGCCTTATAGTATCCCAACATTCCTTTTTTTCCCCAACATTGACCGGAGAATAAACATTGAAGAGGCAAAGTATTTCCTTGGTATCCAGATTTTGCATTTTCAGCAGCAAACAGTGAGTATTTCTAGCCTCAAAGGTGACTACAAATTTGTTAGGGTTCCATAGAGTGCCAATCCCTCCCGAAGCTCCCCGGGCAGAGATTGCTCTTGCTTCACTTTTGAACCAAAGTTTCTTGCATACTTGCAGGAAGACTACGTCTTCCAACTTAGTCTCCTGGACGAGAAGTATGTCTGGGATTTCTGTTCTTATTAAGCTTCTCATGGCTTCTTCCTTGACTTTACTCCCCATACCTCTACAATTCCAGGAGATGATCTTCATTATTTATGTTTATGATGGGCCCCCTTGGAGCCATGAGTCTGATTTTTCAACATCCTTGGCTTTGAGGCAAGCAACTTTTCCAGAGTTGGTTGACTGCCCTGTAACTTATCTTTGTAAGTCTCCTGCTCTCTTTTTTCCCTGTCAGATTTACGGCCTCTTGTAGATCTTCATACCGAGGTTTGGGATTCTCCTATTTCTCCTTCCTCCTCTGACTCGTCCATTTCTTGCTCTTCTTCCTCATCATCTGAGGGCATACCATTGGGATCTTCGACACTTGTTCCTTTGAGGGAGGCTGAGGGAGTATCTTTGCTAGGAGAAACTGGATCTTGTGTCTCGTTCTCCTGAGAATCTTTTGTCTGCTGGCTTAGAGGGTCAAATTTGTTTCCTTGCGCCTTTTTGGGAGGGGGGCGTTGAACATTAGCCTGTTGAGAGCCTTTTCCAGAGGGTCCTCCCGGTTTTTGCCCTTTGTGATTGGTTTTTACTCGTTTGACTTGGTTCCAACCCTCTTCAATCCCTTTCTCCGGCTCAGCGTTGGACGGACAGTTTCTAGCAAAATGTCCATGAACGTGGCATTTCCTGCATTTGAACGGCAATTGCTCGTAGTCCAAGATCTGAACATGATACCAGCTTCCGACTTTGATTTTTATAGCCTCTGGAAGACCAACCTCTAGATCTACTTCCACGCAGATCCTGGCACAGTCGTACTGGTCCTTATTGTTTGCCCGATCTATGAATTTCCCGAGAGTGTTGCCAATGTATCTCAAGGAACTCCAGTTCCAGCAGTGAACTGGGAGGTTTGGAAGACGAACCCACACCGGAACAGCCTTGGGGACATCGACAGCCGGATCAAAGTCCGGAGTCCATTTGTTCAGATAGAGGCCCTGAGAACCCATGAAATACGGCCCATTTTGAAAGATCAAGTCTTTGTCTTCTTTGGAGGAGAATTCGAAGAGGAAGTACCCTTTTCCCAGAAAGTAAGAGGTAACCTTTTCCTTAATCAAAGGAGCCCAGTTCCTGCTAACCCATTGCTCAGTGGTTTTCGGAGATGGCCACAGACCCGTGAACTGGCCAATGAGACCTCGATCCGCCAAAGATAAAGCTACTTGAATGGGGGCCTCCGGAGGCAAAGAGATATCAGGAATTTCATCGAGCTTCTTAACAAATTTGGATGCTTCGCTTCTTTTCTTCTGAGGCAACCCGGCAAGAAGCTGGTTGAAGGCGTCGAAGGCGGGAGTAGAATGAGAATCCGTAGCAGCACCCAGCGTCTCCATAGGGAGGGCCTGAGGCCGGCCGCCGCAGGGGTAGCCACGCAGCAGAAACCCTAGCAGAGCTCAGGATGCGCAGGGAGAGTCTTCGGATCCCAGCCTAGACATTGACCCAACACAGCAGAGGCAACAGGAGGCAGCAGGAACAACAGGCTGCAACAGGAGCAGCAGGCCCTGCGAGGGCAGGCGCAGCGCAGGGGCACTCGCAAACGAAGCAAAGTCTTGAAGGATCCAACCAAGCAGCGGCAGAAGCAGGAGGTCCTGCCAGAGCAGGCGCAGCCGCAGAGGCTGCAGCGCGTAGGGAGAGCAGCTAGGGTTTGCAGGGGCTGCAGCGCGCAGGGAGTTGTTTCTGTAATATCTTGACTAGCTGTTCTTGTTGAGATGATTAAATTATATTTAAATTAAGTAATAAATACTAATATAATATATTGTTAAATAATAACAAATTTTTTTTCCAAATAATTTATTCAAATATTTAATATAAATACTTTGGAATGTTATCTACCAATATTTATTGGTCAAAATCAAATAACTACACTGATTTCAAATAATTACGTTGATTTTAAAAATCTAAACAGACCATTTATTAGTTCAGCCATATTCAAATTTACCCATACCTCAACCATATCGTTTTAATATATTATGTTTTCAATTAAATATTATTTATTCCCTACCATGATAAAAGGTTCACTTTTACATTATTCAAGAGATGTTTATATAAAACAAACTTTTAATCATGAGTGTATTGGTAATATTTATTAATACGAGTTTGATTGGTTGTTTAAAAGCGGGGTCGTTGCGTTTTCAAGTTTCATTTTTATACTTGTTTGGGTCTAACTTTTTTTGCAATTATAGACCATTCACTAGGTATTATATTTCAATGTTTTAGTAAAAATTGTATTTAAATAAAAAAAAAAGAAAAAAAAAGTGTTATTAATATTTAATTTTGAATTTATTTTTTTAATAATAAGAAAAAATATTTATTTATTTATTTATTTAAATTTTAAAATTATTATGTTTATCTAGTTTGCTTTTTAAATTTAGTTATTTTATTTGAAGTTATTGTGACGAATTGGTGTGTTGGTGCCTTAATTTGGTCGAGAGGGAAAGAGTTTGGTCTATTTGTGTTGAGATTGCAACAAGATGATGAGCTTAGTGAAAAGAGTCGCCTTCACTAAGTGGGCCTGCAGGCTATTTTTGGCGCAAATTCTATTTTTAGACATATGGATCATATTCTATGAGTTGCAGGATGCTATTTGTGGATGGTTGGTCAAGTTGGAAAAATAGGACTTCTATTTTTAGACATATTGGGTGGAATCTATTTTTAGATTGCCAGTCTAAAAATAGATATATCGAATATTATTAGCTCTTAATAATATTTGGACTATAAACATTATCTTATTCTCTTGAAGCACTTCAGTTAAGTGCACAGATGTGGCACAGGAGCTGACAGAAGGAATTATGCTATTCCTAAGGGTTAAGTGGAGCTATTGCATGGATACTTCAGTTAGAACTCATGTGAGAGAGTTTGGTGGAGTTGATTGAGGAAGTTAATGGAGTTGTGTTCAGTTTAACTAATCTAAACATAGTTGAGCTAGTTGTATCTAGTCTAACTGATTGATACACTAATGAGAGCGGTGTGAATTAATTATTAATTAATTCACTAATTATAAACTCATTAATCAACTAAAGAATACATCAGTTAACTTTAGTGCATGGACAGTTTTAGTGGAGACTAGTGAAGAGATAGGTGAAAGAGCAGTGTGACTATCAGTTGTGACTATATTTTTGCATGATTTGCAACATCCAGTGATTGGAGATGCCAATGAGGATTGTGCAATACAAGCCAGGTGGTTCGAAGTTATTTATGAGCCATTCTTCAGCATTGATTGCGTAGTAGAGGCAGGCTATCAGGTGGCAGAGATTGGAGCATGTGTTTTGCTAGATCTAGCTTGATTAGTGTGTAGCAATTGGAGATTGTAATAAGAGCTTGTGAGGAGCTTTGTATGATGATTGTTACATGATCTCTATGACATATAATATACAGATAGTTGGGGTTTTCAGCTTTAAGCTTTCCCATGAAATACTGTGTTCATATGTGTGATTGTTTATGGTTTTAATGTGCGCATGCAATTGTTTTTATTTCCGCAAATTAATGATCAATGGTAGAAGAGATTCTGTATTGTGCATGAATTTAAAATAGTGTGTGATCAGAAGAATCTTGGTGAATAATATATTAGTTATTCAAATTTCTACAATTTTTTCTTTTGCAGGTAGGGTTAATCCCCATAGAGACTCAATTCAACCCTTTGACGACTCTACGTTGCCACCAAGGCAACGACAAAGAAGCAGAAGAGGTGGAGGGGGCGCTTCTCAGCTTGGTCAAATGGGAGCGAGGTTGTTTGCCCATGAGTCAGTGGTATCTTATTTTAATGCAATTCTGCCAGAAGTGCATTTAGAGATAAGAAAGTTAGAGACAAAAGTGGGAGAAGAGATGAAGTCGTCGTCTAATTTGCAATTGCTTGAAGACTTGGATGGGTGGGTTCCAGACTCTATACACACAAGAGGTAGAAAGAAACAATACCTAAACTTAGTGGCTCTTCATTGGCAAATGAAGACACTATTGGGCTTAGTTCTCAGAGACAAACAAGTTGAAAGTACAACCGTTTTGCATCTTTGGAAGTTGTCAAGAGGATGTTGAGGAATCTATGCTTTTGTATTGATGGTATTGATGCATTCATAAGGCACATAGAGAGTTATGTCCCTTGTGAATTAGAGGGAGGAGACCTCGGTGATCTGCCTGGCTCAAGTGTTCATGCTTCGACAAATGTTTCTTCATCAGATGGAGACTAGTGAAGGAGGGTGGGGGAGGAGACGGTGTGGTCTACTCCCTCATTTTCTAATTTTTTGTTCTTGTTTGGCCTTATATGGGCAGCTCACTCTTGGGATTGCGACGACGTATGAAGTCGCAACCCTGTTTTTGGTGTGGTTGTGGTTTCTTCCAGTTCGCAACGGTTATCATTTTGATGGTTCGTGTGTGTTTCCCTAGTTTCTCATAGTGTTGGAATTTGGAGTTGACAAAGGGCACACATCTGTTGGTCTTATGATTGTAGCTCCTCTCAGGTTTTTGGTGATGTTTGGTCGAAAAGTATGTAAGCACAAATGGGCAGATTTTTGTAAATATTTGTATGCATGCAATTAGTTTTAGTTTGGTATATGTGGTAGGGGTTTAGATCTTTGGTTGGAACTCCCTTTATGAGCATCAATTTATCTATGTATTTAAGTTTTCATGATTAATACAAAATCTTGAATTTAAATATAATAATAAATTAAAATTATTCCCTCGATCGGGGCGTGACTTGACAAGCAATATCACAGCGGGAGATTGATGGGGGTATTTTCAAGGAGTTACCATGTCACCCTCCACATGCTTGAGGCATATGGAGCAATGGCTCTCTACATGCGGGGATTTATTACCATCGTGGAAGGTGGCAAAGGATTTAGTGCTCGGATGATTTCCAGAAATTTCGGGTGTGAGTTTGCCATTTTTCTGGTAGGCGAGAGTTGTTTCTCATGGTGTTTGGTTGCTCGGCTCAGAGGTTTGGCACTAGCTCAACTCACATAGGTTCTTTGGGCGCGACTCCAGTCTCGGCCTCTCCTCGCTCTGGTTAACGGGTATGTGGTTAGTCCTTTTAACAGTGCCACCATGCATCAATCTTATTATCTGTTGGCCTCTAGTTTGTGTGGTTTCGATTCGTTGGGGTTGCAAAGGAGGATGGGTTATGTGAAAATGTATGTGTCTGCTTAGAATAAGGAGTTAGTCTTATGTCTTTCTAGTCTCTCTGTGTCTGTAATATTTGACATCTTACTATCACGAATGGGGTTATTCTGTTGGTGGCCTTTTCTTTGGTTATGTCTTTGTATCTCTATTCCACCCTGCCTTCGGTGCCTTTTGTTGTGTCTATGGGTTTGTGGTCTAGTTACAATGGCCTCAGGGCTTTGCCAGGAGGTTGAGTGAGTCTATAAGAATGCCCTTTGAATCCTTGAGAGGATGGGGTATCCTGATGATTTAACATAGTCAATGTATCTGTGTTTGTCTGTTTGTAACATAAGTTTGAATTGGATGAGGCACTGGGAAATTCTTTGAGTTTCTTTCTAGTAATCCTTGGCTCACTTATGTCATTTGGCAGGTTCGCGGCTCAGTGGCGTCCCCTAAAAGCCGAGTACTTTTGGGTCTTGGCTGGCACTAGAGTCAGTTAAGGGTTTGGTTTAGTTTATCCAGGAAATTATAGGTATTGGAGGATGGTGTGCTCAGACTCAGGGAAAGGTAAGGTTGACCCAAGCTCGAGGGGTCGCGATAAACGGTCTATGGGGTCTCCGGCGACCAACCAACCCATCTCCTCTAGGGGCCGAGCTCGGGGTTGCAAACTGATCTCAAGCATCATAAATGATGCGGCCATGACATATCATGAGGGAACCACGAAAGAGGTTCGCCAGCTAATTGAAGAGTGGGAAGAGGATTTAAACAAACAGGAAGGTATGATGGACATCGATGTCGAAGATTGGTGTGTCTTCGTGTTGGATCCAGGGCACACCTAAGGTCAAACCACATAGTCTAAGCAAACCCTGTTCTTGTACTGGTCGATGAAAAGCGTTATGGCGAAAGTGTTGGAGCAAATTTCAACATGCACGGTTGCGGTAGCTCACGGGCTTCCAGACTTACAGTAAGGAGTTTGAAAAAATCTAATTCCAATTGCAGAAGCAGAATGGAAGATTGCGACGTATTGAGGAGCTTATTCCATGCATTCCACAGACCGAGCTTTCAGCTTCCAATGCTAAGGACTAGGCACCGGTGCAGTATGCTGATGATGATGACTAGTTTATTGTTTGTTTCCTTAACTTGTCTTTTTTTGTATGCAGGAAAATTTTAAATTTTAGTATGTTGTTAGTTATGTTTTCAGGTATCTAGAGTGTAGGCAGTTTAAAGACAATCAAACATATTTGGCATGATTGGATAGACTCATTATTTTTTGTCCCTGGATGGCTTATCACATCGTTAAGTGACCAACAAACTTGGTTTCCCTCTCAGCAAGTTGAGGCCACCTAACTATATGCATGTGGATGTAACTTGCCTTTTTGAAAATTAATGAAAAAGAAAGGACCTACCAAACTTACAAAAAAATAATAATACATTAAAATTATTATTTCTTTTTTTTGTAAAGAAAGAAATCTAAAAATGAACTTGCTAATATTACACTAGCTCACAATATAATAGCTTATTATATTTATTGAAATTTGATTGTTTAATATATATATATATATATAATTTTTAAATAATTTTAATAAAATAAATATTATTTTTATTAAAATTTAAAAATAATAATAAATAAGTTAGAGTGAATTATTTTTGAGTTGGGGTTGCTAGTGGCTCAATAAATATTTTTGAGATGGCTTTATGCTTATGAATATTGTGAACTATTAAACTAGTGACATGATGAGTTATAATGCATTGATAAATATTATTGTAATGCCTTTGTGTTTATGAATATTGTGAGTTATTCAACTACTAACATGATGAATTATAATGCATTGATAAATACTATTGTAATGACTTTATGTTTATAAATGTTGTAAACTTTTAAATAAATGATATGATGAGCTCTAATATTTTAATAAATATTATTATAATAATTTTATGCTTATAAATATTGTAAACTGTTCAATAAATATATATTATATTTAATAAATATAATTTAATTTAATTGATCTCTAATATATACTTATTATTTATTTATTTATTACATTTGTTGTATATAAAACTATTAAGATTAGTTTAAACGGTTTGACTTAGCGATTTGAACCATTTAAAAGATTCACTTTAAAATCACCCATGAATAATTTTATATAATTAAGCCGAAGACTTTTCTATTGTGAAGTTCTTTGTGGAGACACTGTTCAGATTCGTCGTCACTAACAAAATCTCAACAATGTTTCCTGCCTATATTATTTTAAACCCACCCACCATCTCATGTGTCCACCTCACCCAAATCGCAAACAATATGTCTTGCATTGCAACTTCCGCTCGACACCGTACATATTTATGCTAAAATAGGCAACTTCAATTGGACACCGTCTTGCCCTATGCATGTGCATGTGTAAGGACCTACACAGTCTGCTTAGGGCCACTTACAAGCTTCACTTGTCTAACCTCAACGTAACATACCACACCAGCACACCCACTTGACCATAGCCACATGCCTTTTTTCCTCTCATCTATGCTTCACCTTCTCTTCTGCTTCCAAATTTAACAAGCCACCCTCCTTTTCTTCATGAAATTCATATTTCTCCTCTAACCAAACTCGGAAGTCCAACAGTGTCATCCATGTTGCTTGGAAAGGACTACAAAAGATTGAAATCCAACCAAATGGATGAACCAAGGAATCTAGCTGAATGGATGAACTAAGGCACTTCTGATCATGCCGTAGATGGTAGGGGCTTGATCAATAAATAAGATTTCGCTGAGCATTTTTATGGATACTATTTTTGTTGTTCACAATCATTGTGCATGTTTTGAGCTCCTTTCTTCCTGTAATTTGCCTTCGTTGTGATAAGCAAAGCCAAGAACAAGGGTATTCCTTTGATAAACTAGTACAGATTCCATAATCCATCCTTGTTGCCATTGCTTTTCTTTTCTTTGTCTCACTCGTTACCTACAAAAAATGGCATCTGAAGGTTCTTGTTCTTGAACCAACTAAGCAAAGAGGCTTAGAAGAGGGCACGACACTTCATAAGGGTTTATAATTTCCTCTCATCAATTAACGAGCATCCACCATAAAATAGCTACATAGAAATAGCCCTACCACCCAAGCATTCTTTGAGTGACTTTATAATTTTTATTTTATCAATAAACTAAAATTTTGATATTAAATAATGTTACAGAAATTCTATATTTAAAAAATTACAGTTAAAAAAAAAATAGAAATTTAGTATTAAAAAAATAAAGAGGGAAAGTTATATATTGAAAAATTGTAAAAACTTTAAAATTGTTTTTTATTTGGACAAATTGGATGATAATTGTTTATGCAATTGTTCGTATGGAATTCAGTTAAAGGGTTGCATTTTTTATGGTCACCACAAAGATTAATCTACACACTCATTGTTGGATGAATTTGGATTTGAAAGGGAAAGAGATTGAGATATAAGATTTTTGGTATGTTTTGACCACTTGAAGCTTATTTTTAATATTCAATATCTCATTTTTTTATATTAAACTTTAAGTGTGAATTTATATTATTTATATTATTATATTTGACTTACATATTTTTCAAATTTGCAATACTAATAAATTTTATGCATTTTTTCTTTCATTGTTTTCGGATAATATTAAATATACATAAAAAGTTAATGTTAGAAATAGGTAACACGGTATCATCCATTTCATTTTTTTCCTAATTTTGAAAAAAAAGAAAGAAATTGTTAGTCTTTATACAATGTATATTCTCAAAATTTTCGCTTTTTTCCAATTTGAATTTCGTAATTTTCTCTATCGAATCCAATTTTACTTTGGTAACTATGCTAGTCATTTTCATTCTATCTATGATAACATTCTCTATGGCCTCATCCCGTTCTCTTCAAATCTTTTTGCTTTCGAGGCCAATTTTTCCCTCATGTTTTTGTTTAGCCTGATAGTGATAAAAGAGATACTCAACAGAGAGATATCGTCTAGGAAAAAGGATATCAACTAAGTTCATTTGCACTTCGAGAATTTTATACATATTCCCCATCGTTGTAAACAATTTGCAAATGCAATCTCATTCTGTTTCATTTCTCTGGAAAAAAATATTATCAAATTGGTGGGTGCTATGGGTTCATTTGGTGCACTTGAACAATTATATAGCGTGATGTATAGAGAGAGAGAAAGACATGGCAGATAGAAGTCTACTCAAGAAGGATTAGTCACTGTCCAACAATCATTAATATAAAAATTATCATACTAGCATTTGCACTGAGAGGTGCAAAGTAACGCCAGAGAGTGGGGAATGTGGAAAACAATAATTAAGTGAAATATATGGAAATTTTAGTTTATATATATTTTAAAGAATGTAATGGGAGGTTAAATTTAAAAATAAAGTTACACTAACATAATTGTCCCGGAATAATGGCATAGTAATGATGGTATCCTTCCTCTCTGTGCTCCCTTCTCAGCCTATGCTTTACTATATGACATTTGGGAAGTGGAGAAAGTACCAAGGTGCGATAAGAATCAACAAATGACAAATATGAAGAGAGAAAATGAAGGAAAGGGAATCCTTTGCATTGAAGAAACATGCAAAATGGATTCATGAACTCCCTCATACCTAGGATGAAATAAAAAAAATCATGGAGCTCCTTGCAAATAATGAGAAAGAAAATAAATTTGGAAAAAAAAAGAAAAAACTTGAGAAAGAGATGGTCATTTGAATATAACACTAGGCTCACAAGCATCTCTTGCCAAATTTGGCTACTCTATGTGAAATTCCATTGAAATTAAGTTATCGTTTTTCATTGTGTAAAGACAATTTATCAAGCAATGCTAAAGTCATTTCATAAGTTAAAATAAAATAAGAAGCTCATAAAAGTAATATTCCTTTAGCAACCAAATTTTCCTTAAGACTAGGTGAGAATTTGAGAGATCTAAACCCCCTAAAATTTGTATTAAGTTATATAAGTATGACTGCAACACATAATTGTTATTAATACACCTATAACAATTACTATAACAAACACTCAACACAAAAACAACTAATAATGTTGACCACATTATTTTATAGTTGTTATAACATGCTTATTATTAGAACAATTTAGATCTCAAATTTTCTTTCATTTTTTTAATAAAACCTTAGCAACATTATCTTATTCATAATAATGATGATGAGAAGGGTGATAGTTAATTGCAATTTTTTTTAAATTCATTTTTTTCATCATAACTGTAAAGCAAAACACTAATATTAGATCAACTTTGTTTTAAAATGTTTCCCTAAATTTAGTTTTTAGTTAAATCCTGAACGATATGCCACATTGTTTTCAATAAGTTTGTAACCAAGGGGGTTTACTTCACCCTGATAAACTAATTTAAAATGATGGTAGCAAGTTGACTTTCATGAACTACTATAATGCATACACAAGGAGATTCCCAAACTATTTAAGATATAGATGAATGACTTACTGAACGCAGTTAAATCCCCAAAAATGATATCTAATATTTAAAAATAGTTATGCTGCCATAAAGACAATAACTTATTTATAACTTACCAACTAAATAATATCAATAGACTTTTGTTTAATATCATAAATTAATATAAAATAGTTAATTATATTCAATATTATAAATTAATATAAAAAAATTAATCATTCCTGTTATTACATGAAAGTTAAAATAAATTAAATATAAATGAATTAAAATGAAATAAATTTAAACTATAAACTAATAAAAAAAATACCAAACAACCTAGCAATATCCAATCACAACTTGATCATTATAATATTTATCTAACGACTAAGGCGCCACATTCAAGATCTCAATTACTTGAATAATGATATCACCATTTACTTCACGATGCATTGATTATAAATCAATCAAAAGCCAAAACCCCACTTCTGTAACCTATTCACTGGGGTAAATGGAGGAACTTGATGAATTCAAAATACCCCATTAACTATAATCGATTGTTCATCCCAAATCCAGCGGTAAGAGAAAAGGTGGAAGGGATTCACTTGACAGCGAGGAGATCGAGATTGGTGGAAGCCGAGGCCGAAATACATTTAGCAATCTACGGGAGAGGAGGATACCATTTTGATCGGATTCAAGGGATGAATTTGGAAGGGGCATTGTCGAGGGATTTGAATAAGTTGAGCACCTTTACCTCGATCAGCATTTCGTTGCCCAGTTTCAGCGAATTGTCAAATTTGCAATCAATGTTTCTTAGGAGCAATGTGTTTGATTCCATACTAGCGGATTTCTTCGACGAGCTCACGAATCTGCAAACATTTGCAATAGGCGATAATAACATGTTGGCATCGTGGACGATCCTGACACAACTTGCGAATGTTGTGGCTCTCACTTCGTTCAGTGCCAACAATGCTAGTATTGTCAGGTAGCTACCAGAGTTTTTGGACGATGGAACAATAGCAGGGTTGTAGATGACTAATGCTGCCCTACAATATTTTAAATGGGTCAATCCCGACATCATTCAATGCCTCGCCGAATTTGCAGGTACTGTGGCTAAATAACCAGAGCGGCAAGCTACTCGATGGATCTATTGAGAAAAAAATTTATTTACGGTATGTGTTGTCTTTCTGATTACGAATGCATGTAGACAAATTAAATTCAATGCTTCTGGATATTGTATTATTTTATAAAAAATTTAAAATATCTTCTTGTAATTTTGGAAGGATCAGCAGATTTAAACATCTAATTATCTTGTTTGAAAGTCTGAAATATCTCAAGATGAGAGGGAGGGAATAAGTAAATTAAAGCTCTAAAATTTTACTATAGTTAACTTTGGAAGAAGCTTGATCAGGGTAATAGAGATGTGTCTCCTCTGTAATTTATTTCCTATATTTTTCCATGGACAGTATGGCCACGTGTTGAGCAAGATTAACTAATGGATTTTTGTGGTTTATGGCTTTATTTTTCATAAATTGCAGAGGAAAATAAGTGTTTTGTGTTGTTAAAGAAAGATTAACTGGAGACATTTAGAGACATGAGGCTTGAGAGTAAGTAAATCTTTTCACAACCCTAAAGTTAAAAGGTTCACAACAATGCTCATTTAGAAAATCAATTTAACCATGAGATCATTGTCTTTAAGGACAAGGGCACAAAGCGACTGAGATATTTATAATAATTGGAGCTCATAATAAATTACATTCCAGTTTAGTTTCTCAAGTCTTGAGGTCGAAAAATTGTCGGGATAACTTGAATTTTGGAAAATTGCTACATAATTGTGTGTCAAGATGTGCCAACAAGATAACCTCTGGACCGTTTCCAAATAGTCGATTCCATGCCAAAACAGGGAAACAATTTCTTGACATAAAAATATTTTGCATAGCAATGAATACTTGGGAGATAAGTCAAAGCGTACGTGCTTTGAGCATACATTAGTAATTGGAACCTAATATACTTGAGGTCATATGTTCGAATCGCAGCAAGCGAAAAAAATCAAGAAAAGGAAAGGTCATGCGTTCGAATTGCACTAAGCAAAATAAGTTCAAGTAAAAGTTCAATGTGAGAAGTTGAAGAAAAAGAGAGGAGCTTGGTCAGTTATAGTTTCTTTTCTCAGAATGAGAACAAGCTTGGTGTTGATCGTGGACGTGGTGGCTCTAACTATCATTGCGTCTGCTAGGGCTGGCATTGTGGGTATCAACTATGGTCGTGTAGTAGACAATCTCCCCTCGGCTTCCAAGGTAGTACAGTTGATCAAGAGACAAGGCATCAACAAGTTGAAGATCTACGACAAAGACCCTGCAAATATCCATGCATTCAGTGGTACCAACATTAAAATTACTATTTCCATTCCCAATGAGCAACTCTCCAACGTTGTTCGTCGTCTTTCCCGAGCCTACGCCTAGGTCCAACAAAACGTCGTCGCTTATTTTTGGGGAACCCAGATCATGGTCACACAGTGCCGTATATTAGAAGCAATCCCTTCCGCCTGAAACAGCAAAAAAATAAAATCCAATGATGAAGACATACCTCGTCCTCGCTAAAGTGTCTGACGTCTGAATTTACATGTTAACATATAATTTGCAAGAAGGGCGATGAGAACACTTTATGATTGGGTGGGGTGAATAGTGTTTGCTCAACCAATCTCATAAAGAAAATTCCTCCAGCGTAATTATTATCATATTAATATTATGTTTCAAGATTATTATCTTTTACTTATTTTCATGATTAATACGAATTCTTAAAAATAATATATATATATATATATATATATATATATTATTAATTATGGAAGTGGATTGAAAGCCTAACTCTTTATGGACCATAAACAAGGTAATTCTAAGTGACATAGTCAGCTTGCATTCTTGGATGATGGTTGTCTTAAAATTCCTGGATAGTAGCAAGTGATGGTTGTCTTCACTACTGGTTTGACAACTAAATTATGATAGCCTTACCCACTATGTAAACAAAAAATATAGCATCAACTATTTATATAATTGTTTATATATCTAAAATATTTATAGATAAATTCACATATTTTATTTCTTTGAAAATCTCCAAAATTATTGTGAAGTTAAATTAATTAATAATATATCTCCATTATATAATTTCATTAAATCATAATAATTTATTAAATCATTGTTTTCAATAATATATATTCATTTTATTGATATTTAATTTTTGCATATAAAATATTTATATACATTTTATTTATCATATTTATCATTATTTGTATTGCAGTGACATCTATTTCATTTCTTTTTTGTATATTTATTTAAATTTTATTGCTTTTTTATGTGTATATTGAAATTTATTTCAATATGTAAATATGATTTACATTTTAACCTATTACATAATCCCTTTTAATTAAATGTGAAATTACTTTTGCATCATATTATTATTAAAATAAATGATAATTAATGAGCATGCATTGAAGTTAATGCACTTGATTGCTTTGAATTGCATTAACATTAAAATTAGTGAATTGAAATAGTTTTACACCATATGGTTGTGCAAATTATTGTATCTAAATATTTTTCATCATTTCATTGTTAAAATCAAAGCATTAAAACACTTAACATTATGTTTTCATCATTATTAATGGGAAGAATTGTTTTGTTTTGCATTGTTGTTGACATTAATTTAACTTTATCATTTTACATTATAGTATTACTTAAAGTTATGTTCAAATTTTTTGTTGTGGTGTGTACCATTATTAATATCAATACAATATCAAATAATTTCACAAATCATCTTAAATTGTAATGTTATTGACAATGATATATGTCATAGTGAATCATTGTATGGTGTTTTTAAAATTGATGAGTTATATCTCTTTAACATTGTAAAAGCAAAATAAAATGAAATCAATGCTTTAGAGTGGAAAACACACTTAATAAATAATTAAACCTGACTTTAAAAAACGATTTTATTAAAAATATAACAACTACTTATGCTTTTTTATATTGTTATGATTCTAATAATAAACCTATCACATAGAATGAAAATGGAACATACTTTTAAAATTGGATAAATATTTAGCAATATATCACAATTCTATTGAAGTTTTATGTTAATGTGTGTTATATTATTTTTGAAAATCAAAGTTGGATTATTATATTTATACCAACTAAGTTAAGAGTTTTATCAATCTTTATGCATTTTAATTTTAATATATATATATATATATATATATATATATATATATATATATATATATATATATATATATATATATATATATATATATATATATAATTTGTTTTGATGGTTTGAAACAACTTTGATTTTGTTGCTTATCAAGTTGTTCCCCCTTTTCAAAATAGCCAAATAATAAGGCATAGTGTACACGGTACATCTCCTCTATCAAATAAGGGATTTGAGCTAGCTCTTGAGTCATAATGGCCACTCCAATATTTCCCAATGCAAATATCCTTATCTGATAGATACCTCGTAGTTTTAATGTTTAGAATTTATTTCATGCCATTTTAAAAAACCCCAAAGAAATTGAACTTCTCTGTTATATACCTTCTTCCTGCAAGGATTACCATTGTTCTAGGACATTTACCTTAGTATAACATTCTTCTTAAATTTAACCTCTTGTTACATTGTTTAGGAGATATATAAAAACTCAAATATTGATTGTATATTATTCTCCATATATTTCGCTTTATTATTGCTTTCCACATTCCACTCTTATCAACATTCCTTCGGCACTTTGGATACAAATACTAGTTTTATATATTTGTAAAGGAAGTTTGATTCATGGTTTACAAGTGAAATTGTTATGGGAAATTTTTTAAATGATTCACTTTAAAATCATGCATGAATATTTTTATATATTTTTAATGGAAGTTTGATTAGTTGTTTAGAAGTCAAGTTGTTATAGGTAATTTCTGAAATGATTCACTTTAAAATTAATCAGGAGTAATTTTATATGCTTTTAGTGGAAGTTTGATTAGTTGTTTAAAAATGAAGTTGTTATAGGAAATTTTTTAAAATGATGATATTTTTGGAATTAATTTATACATAATAACAAAGCGAATGAATTAAAATAAATTAATAGTTAAATTATTTGAATTCTTTTTTTTAATTAAATTAAATTTATAGAGAAAGAGCGGTCAATGTAAATTGTTTGACTTATTATTTCAAAGGCATTAGTCATAAGGTCAAATCTTCTATGTTTGTTGGAGTTAAGTATACATGGTATTCATTGTACATTGTACAATCTAGGAAACATGAGAAAGTGGCTAGATGTGAGGAAGTTTCTCATATAAATAAAGAATATATAAAATTGGAAGCTTCCATGGAAAAAAAAACAATTGTGAATGTGTCACAGGGATTGTTTATATTGATTGAGTCATCCATCCAAGGAAAGGTCAAATCTAGTCAAGTTCCTTAGGATTACCAATCATTATTATCACCAATGGTTGAAACACCCTCTATCTAAACATTTGAGGGAAGAGAATCACAAGGATTGGTCTTATTGGTTGAGTCATCCATTCAAGGTAAGGTCAAATCTGATAAATTTCCTTAGGGTTACCAATCATTATTGTCACTAGTGATTGAAACACCCTCTATCTAAATATTTGAAGGAAGAGAGGTGGATCACTCAAGGTTTTTCTTAGAATATATATTTTTTCACAACTCTTGGTGTATATATATATATATATATATATAGAGAGAGAGAGAGAGCCCTTGACTTTAATTAGTTACGTGTGTGTGCGCCTAAGGGGTTCCCTCAACCAATTGTTGCCAACGTTGCTAGGAATTTGGCAAATACTATGTTGGTAGGTGCTCAAATAAAATTGGTCAAGCTATCAGTTGAGCTAACACCTTAAGCTTAATTGGTTATGTTTGCTTATGTGATCCCAAAGGGTTCACTCAACCAATTATTGTTAATGTTATTAGTATTTTTCTAATTCTTTGTTGATAGGTACTTAGTGTGAATCCCTTTGTGTGAGGCACACTAATCTATGCCAATGGGTTTACTTGTATCTAATTCACAAATGTTAGGAAGCATCATTTGGGCTTCTTATTTTTCCTTGGAAACACACACACTCGTGTAGATGGTCATGAAGCATAAATTTTATACCATTTTTGGTAAGGATGGAATATGATGACATTGTGGATTATTTAAAAGTTTCATTGGAAAAAATGTAAATCTTCCCTAATTGGCCTACTTCCCTCAGGGTGTACTCAAAGGGTGTGTCAATATAAGGCTAATATTCAACATGGAGGGAGAGGATTGTTTGCATACATGGCAACATTTGATTGATGATGTTAAGCATCTAATTAGGATGGCCCAACAAGATAGGGAGGATGGAAGTATTAAAAATTCCTTTAATGCGCCCTTATTATGCTCAAGGTTCAAAAATATCTTCTCATATTGTCTTCTACATTTAAGTGTTCCTCTACATGAAAACAACAATTTAGGTTGGTGATCTAATCCAAAGCTTGTGGATATTGAGGAGGATAATGTAGTGTAGTGTTTGGCTCCATTAGGGCGAGGTAAGTCATTAGGGTTTAAGGAGGATACAAATTAGTTCAAGAGGCAGAGCTAAGGACGAATGAAGGTGTAAATGTAACAAATCAAAATCTAGAGAGAAGTGATAGAGAGGAAAAGAAAGAAAAGTGGGAATTATCACAATTTAAGGTGAAGTAAGAGGTGTGTTTGTAAGAAGGGTAACCCAGTTCAATTAGCATTGGGAGATGACATCCAAGTGTGCCAAGTCATCAGTTTCAAAACACATGCACTAAATGTCCATTTTCAGGCCAAGAGTGTGTGTGAAAGAAGTGGGTTTAATCATAATCCAAGGTGAAGTAAGAGATGAGTTCATAAGAAGGGAAGCCCTATTCAATTGGTGTTAGGAGATGACATCCATGCACACCATGCAATTAATTCAGCAACAAATGTGTTATTCAGTTACTTTCAAGACAAGGGAATGTGTGATAAACCCTTAATGAATGGTTGAAACTAACCTAAGAATCAACTCTTGGATATTGTCCTCAATTTTACATATTAGCTAGAGGGTGGGTGTTTTTTGTTTTCAGTGTGCAATGGATGCAGAAAATATGTTAAGGCGATGCTAGAATGGGAGATTACTCCTTTAATCCTCAAGAAATGGTGTCTATCATTTGATGGAAAATTGAATACCTAAAGTGTGCTTGTTTGGGTCAATTTATTGGGCTTACTACTCGAATTCTAGTCTTAAATGTCTTTAAGGAAATAAAGAATGCAACGAGCATTTTCATGGATGCAAACATGAATTTTATTAAGTGAGGGGTTATGAATAGTGGCTAGATTTTTGTGCGGTTTAGATCTTCACGAGGGATTAGCAAAGAAGAATTTTATTCAACAATGCACCTTTTCTCATATCTAGATTTTGGATTACGTAAGCATCCCTTTTAGATTTTAGCAATATCGACATATAGTTGCAGATTATGGTCGAAAGCTCAATAAGGAAATTTGGGCCAAAAAAAGTGGGTTTACATCTAGAGAAGAGAGTAGTGAAATTATATGTAAAAATTGTTTAAATATTGAACATTTATATAAAGAATTGGATATTTAGTTGAAAATGATAGAGGTAATGGAAAAGAACATTAAATCATCCTAAGGGATTCACGAGTGTATGTGAACCCAGAGGGTTCACTAAACCAATTGTTGAAAAATTTTCTATGCATTTGGCCAATTCTATGTAGGCAGGTGCTTAGTTTGAATCCCCTTATGTAAGCACACTAGTTTAAGCCAACAAGTTTACTAGTATCTAATCCATGAATGTGGGAGAGCATCATTGGGGTTTCCTATTTTTCCTTGGAAACACACACACACATACATAGATGGTGCATGGAGCATAATTTTAGCCCATTTTTGTTAAGGGTCACATATCATGACATTATGGATTATTGAGAAGATCCACTGGTGAAAGTACAAATCTTCCCTAACTAACCTACTTGCCAAAGGATGTACTGAAAAGGTATGTCAATAAGGTCATTGTTCGACATAAATGGAGAGGATTCTTTGTAGACATGGTGGCCTTTGATCAATGGTGTTGAGCATCTAATTGCGATGGGCTAGCAAGATAGGGAAGATGGATATATTAAAATTTCCTTTAGTGCACCTTTATTGGGTTCAGGGTTCAAAACTAGCTTCTCACATTATATTCCACATGTAATCATTCTCTACATGCAAGCAATGGTCTAGGTTGATGGTCTAATTCAAAGCTTGTGTAGATCAAGGAGGATCATGTGGTGAAGTATTTGGCTTTATTAGGAGGAGGTGAGTTATTAAGGTCTAGGGAGGATACATAATTAATTTAAAAGGTAAAGCTAAGGATGAATGAAAGTGCAAATGTAACAAATCACAATTTGAAAAGTAGTGAGAAAGAGGGGAATAAAAAAAGAAGTGGGTGTGATATAGTTTGAGGTGAATTAAGAGGCATGCTTGTAAGAAGGATAGCCCAAGTCAATTGGTGTTGGGAGTTGACATCCAAATGCATGAAGTTGTTAGTTTAGCAGCACAAGGTAGTTTGCCATTTTTAGGGCAAGAGTATGTGTGAAAGTAGTGGGGGTGATCACAGTTTGAAGTGAAGTGAGAGATGTGTTCACAAGAAGGGATGCCTAGTTCGAATGGTGTTGGGAAATAACATTCAAGCGCATCATGTCATTAGTTTAGAAACACTTGTGCTAGTCAGAAATTTTCAAGGCAAGAAAATGCGTGATAAAACCCTTAACGAATAGTTAAAACTAACCTAGGAATCAACTCTAAGATATTGTCCTAAATTTCATGTATTAGCTAGAGGGTGTGTGGATTTTGTTTTTCAATGTGAAATGGATGCATAAAATATGTTAAGGCGATGTAAGTATGGGAGACTACTCCTTCAATCCTCAAGAATGGTGTTCTTCATTTGATAAAAAAATGGATAGTCTATAAGGTGCTTGTTTGGGTTAAGTTAGATTGCCACTAGAATTATAGTCACCAAATGTCTTTAAGGAAATGAAGAGTGCAATAGGAAATTTCATGGGTGCAAACATGAGTTTTGTTGAGTCAAGGGTTGTGAATATTGGTAAGATATTTAATGAGTTTGGATCTTCACGAGGGACTGGCAGAGAATATTTTTACTTGACAAGGCATTTTTTCTCATACCTAGATTTTGGATTACTTAGGAATTCCTTTTAGATGTCATCAATATGAATATCAAGTTGCAAATTGTGATATAAATCTCAATAATGATATTGGGTCAAAAAAATAGGTTAACATATGGGGAGGAGACTATCAAAATTAGATGTAAAAATTGTCTAAAGTTTGAATATATATAGAAAAAATTGGATATTTAGTTGATAATGGTTGAGGTAGTCTAAAAGCACGATGAATCAAAATAGGATGGAGTTCTACAAAATCCCTTATGCACAATTTCTCGATCATGTCAATAAAATGAAATGGAATACTCTTAAGGTTGTGCCACTATAGATCTAAGTCTTTGACGACAAAGATAAATTTATTTTAGATTCCTCCCTTATTATTCATGAAAGCGCGATGAATATTGGGTTAAGTAGAAAGTTGAGTTTAGGACTATACAAGAAGGAGTCCCCTTCCATCCTTTTATTATTTTCTTAGGTTAACAAGATCATTAAGGTGGTTTCACCCTCCTTTCAATTGACCAATGTGAGGGTGGTGAAGTTGATTTAAGTCCCTAATAAGTTTAGGGGTATTGGACCATTGGATTCACTTTGAACTTCGATTGAGGAAGATAGCTTAATCGGGTTTTCATCCAAATAATTTCTCATGCTAAGAATTTTGTAGGTTAGGAGTATGGACATGGATGTTTAAGTTGGTTTGGGTATGAATTATTGTTCTAGGACCTCTAGAGTTATAAGGGATAGAAATTCATTTGTGTCAATAGCTAAGTGAAAAGAAAAAAAGGAGGTTCTAGTTGGCAAATGATGTCTTATTGAAGGGGTCTTTAGAGAATCCCATACCCCTTAGAAATGTGCTCCATGATTGTTATGTCTTTGACTATGAGAAGGCCGAGTAGCCCTTTGAAAAAATTGGCCATTTTCAACCTTCTTGAATTACACAAATTGGGTATTTTATGCCCCCAAGAAACAATTTGTGATGGTTGTAAATGTGTTTATGATGAAAATTCTCAATGATTGGGATTTTTTTTATGTAGATGAAATAGATCAATCTAGTGTATTATTTTGGGACGATGAAAAAAGGCTTTAACCTGCTAATGTTTTTTGCTAATATTTAATAAGGTTTATAAAAAAATAATTATATAAATATTTATTTTATTTAAAATTAAAAAAATGATTATGTATTTTGTTTTTTTATTATAAGTGTATGTATAGTAGTGTTGCTTTGATTGCAAATTAATTTGTTTTTAATTAAAAAAAATTGCCATTTATTTATAATTTAATATTGGGAATTCATTTTTTTTATTATTATTTAAATTTATCCATAATTTAATATTAGGAATTTATTTTATTATTATTATTCAATTTATTTATTTTTAAGGTGATTAGTTGAAGTCTTATTATATAGTAACTTTTACTTTTTTTTTTTTTTTTAATTTGACTTTTTTATTTTGATTTTTACCTTTTTCTATTATTTCCATTTTCTTAATTTATTTACTTATTATTACATATTTTAATAAATTTAATTTTTTTTATATATATTAATATACAAAATAATAGTTAATCATAGTTCTTATTTTTTATCTATATTAATATAAATAATATTAATTAATCATAATTTTTGATAAATATTTCATTAATTATTTTATTTTTATAATCAATTTTTTATTTAATTAAATTATATTTAAATTAAGTAATAAATACTAATATCATATATTGTTAAATAATAACAAATTTCTTTTTCCAAATAATTCATTCAAATATGTAATATAAATACTTTGAATGTTATCTACCAATATTTATTGGTCAAAAATCAAATAACTCCACTGATTTCAAATAATTACGCTGATTTTAAAAAACTAAACAGACCATTTATTAGTTCAGCCATATTCAAATTTACCCTTACCTCAACATATCGTTTTAATATATTATGTTTTCAATTAAATATTATTTATTCCTTACTATTATAAAAGGTTCACTTGTACATTATTCAAGAGAATATTTATACAAAACAAACTTTTAATCATGAGTATATTGGTAATATTTATTAATACGAGTTTGATCGGTTGTTTAAAAGCGGTGTGGTTGTGTTTTCACGTTTCATCTTTATATTTGTTTGGGTCTAAATTTTTTTGCAATTATAAATCATAATTAGCATTTGCATCTGTAAAGTAAAGCTGGGGAGTGGGGATATATTTTTTATACGAGATTAATTTTCTAGTGTAGAAATTTTTATAATGTAATTAAATAATCTCGTTGTTTTCTAGTTTTCTTTAATTTAACACGAATGATGATCAAAACTCTATTGCAATTAACTTGCACTCTTTTCTTTTTATTTTCTTAACAAATTTGTTGTATTCCCCAGTGCTTTCTGTTTTTTCAATTCAGCTTCACGTGCACAAACAGTAATTAATTGCACTCTTTTTTTTTTTATTTTCTTAACAAATTTGTTGCATCCTCTAGTGCTTCTTGTTTTTTCAATTCGGCCTCACGTGCACAAATAGTAATTTCTGCTGCAAATAGATAGATGGCTTTTGTTGCTTTGGTCCTGGGATGACATAGGACTAGAGAGAAAGGGTCCATTTTAATTTCAAATATCATTATGATTGTGATGATGATATGAAATTTGGTATTATTATTATTATTATTATTTTAAGATAATGTTAGGTATTATAACAATAAATCTTCTTTATAAATTATATAACATTTTCAATATTTATTAAAAATGAAAACAAATTAATTTCAATAATTTTACCAATAAAATATATAACATATTTCACAAGATTAAAGTTATTTAGAACAATGTTTACATTATAACCTTGGAATGATATTTCTTTTTATGTTCAGGATAAAAGACATTTTTGAAACAAATTTTCCATTATGAATTTGAGACATTGGTAGTATTTGTTTTAAGGAGAATTCCACCTAGGTACTAAAAGCACATCTCATTCTTTTTAGGTTGAAGTATATATATATATATATATATATATATATATATATATATATTTATTTATTTATTATTTTTCTTTTTATTTTTCTTAACAAATTTGTTGCATCCTCCAGTTCTTTCATTTTTTCAATTCAGCCTCAGGTGCACAAACAGTAATTTCTGCTGCAAATAGATAGATGGCTTTTGCTGCTTTGGTCCTGGGGTGACATAGAGCTACAGGGAAAGGGTCCATTTTAATTTCAAATATAATTGTGATAATGATATGGAATTTGGTATTATTATTATTATTATTATTATTATTTTTTAGATAATGTTAGTTATTATAACAATAAATCTTCTTTATAAATTATATAATATTTTCAATATAATTATTAAAAATGAAAACAAATTAATTTCAATAATTTTACCAATAAAATATATAACATATTTCACAAGATTAAAGTTATTTAGAACAATATTTACATTACAACCTTGGAATGATATTTGTTTTTATGTTCCGGATAAAAGATATTTTTGAAACAAATTTTCCATTATGACTTTGAGGCATTGATGGTATTTGTTTTAAGGAGAATTCCAACTAGGTACTAAAAGCACATCTTAGTTTTTTTTAGGTTGAAGTAGTTATATTAAATGCAAGAATATGATAACAAAAATGTTGGGATCATTTTCATTATTTTATTAATGATTTTATTTTTTAACTTCTAATACATTAAAGCAAAACTAACCATCGAAAATATATGTCATAAATAATTGTGTTATATCTTTTAAAGATCAATAATTAAATCGAGGAGCAAAAAAAACTAACTATACAACCTTGTTTCACTCTCTGAATCAAACCCAAATTACAATTATGAAAGTTACCTTCCTTTAGTGCGTGGCTAACATGCTACACCATAAATAAGATGACAAATCGGGTACTAGGGGAATTGACCCCTGTTAGCTCACCACTGTACCCCAACCGATGAACCATTCCTTAGAGAGACATAAGTCATTGATATATTTTGTTATAATATAATGCGATACCAAGAAAAATAAGTGGGCGGCAAGGGCCAGGGTTACGTAGAGTTCAAAGTTGTGCTCTCTAAAATTTCTGCGGCACTAGGCTTTTTACTGTTGCATTTTCTTGGTAAAAAAGGTACTTTACTTTTACAAAGCATTTGATTTCTAGCCCATTTCTTAGGAAGTTCTTCAAATGGCATGTTATAGGTAAACTTTGTACTTTCATTGATGAATAGCTTATTAATCGAGTTGCCTGTGGTTTCTTTGGAGTATATGATTTTTTAATTGGGTGCATTAGAAGTATGGGGACCTCATGCCCTCCCAGACTTGATGGTGGACATTTTTATCAGAAAATTGTTTGACAATCGTCTCAATGATGTTAAACTTATTAAACATAAACCTTCCTGGAGGAATAGGAGAACTGGAAACACGATGGTGGCCAAGCGCCTTGACATATTTCTTCTGGCGAAAATTTTGGTTGGCAATCTTCCCCTGTTTCATGAAGCGGAAAATTTGGTTGGAAATATTCCCCTGTTTCATCAATGAAGCGGAATAGGTAGATATTCAGATCACTATTAAATTATATTAGAGTTAAAGGGAGGAAACTGGAAACCCGACAATCCATTTAAATTTAATTTGTCTTAGCTGAATGAAGAAAGCTATGTGCAGCTGGTAAAGGATACCTCGTCTCCTTTCAATTTGGATTCGGGGATCTCCTTTTCTCTCAAGCACTAACATTATCAAGAGCCATCAACTATCTCCAGAGTCGAAAATGCAGATTCAGACAGATTCTCCATTTCCAATTAACTTTTCTTAGATGTCACTTAACCACAATGTCCGAAAATACGCTGAAGTTGCTTGAGCGCAGAGACACACCTCATGAAAAGGCTTCAAAATTTTACAGAGTACGACAACCACAACAGATTCAACAAATGCATAGAAGTCGTCAATTCGAGGCTCTCTCATGTAGAAGCAAAATGGTGGCTCCACCCTCACCAATCAACGCAACCAATTGATTTCCTCTCTCAATTGGTGGCTTTAATTGATAGATAGTGCTTTTCAACCATAATAATAGTCTCATGGTTCTCACTTTGCAGCGTCCACAACTAGCAACCTGCAATTTCACTTTCACTTTAGAGCTCATGCCCTCTCGGCACCTCCAGCTCAACTATGTAGCTATCGAATATTGTCTCTTAACCTTTGACTTCCAAAACACAACGTTGTACAGCAGTCAGCTTCAACGCACATGCTAGCAAGGAGGCTTCAACGCTCCTTTCCACATCCAGCTCAATTCATCCACACTAGAACACATTCACGCAACCCATATATTCACATATTTACACCTACACTCTCTATTTAGATCGAAGCAATTTGGATTCAGGGATCCTTTAGATCGAAGCTCTGCGCGGCAGTCCACAATGCCCATCTCCTGGACGGTGGAGAAATCGAGGATGTCCACAGTGCCGTGGAGAAATGGAGGAATGGAAGGACGAATTGACTTTAACTCACTCACCCAATACTCTGTCGCCAAATGTCAACATATAATTAGTTAGAACGACAATGAGGAAGTTCTTTAATTTGGTGGGGCAAACAGTGTTTGCCCACCCAATCTCATAAAGAGAACGCCTCCGGCGTAATTATAAACCATTCACTAGGTATTACATTTCAATGTTCATATTTTAAAAAATTCAAAATAAAATTAGTAAAAATTGTATTAAAATAAAATAAAATAAATAAATAAAACAAATTGTTATTAGTATTTGATTTTGAATTTATTTAAATATTAATTTACTTATTTATTTAAATTTTAAAATTATTATGTTTATCTAGTTTGCTTTTTAAATTTAGTTATTTTAATTGGGGTTATTGTGACGAATTGGTGTCTTGGTGTCTTGGTTTGGTCGAGAGGGAAAGAGTTTGAATTTATTTAAATATTAATTTACTTATTTATTTAAATTTTAAAATTATTATGTTTATCTAGTTTGCTTTTTAAATTTAGTTATTTTAATTGGGGTTATTGTGACGAATTGGTGTGTTGGTGTCTTGGTTTGGTCGAGAGGGAAAGAGTTTGGTCTATTTTTGCTTTTGCACGTAGGGTTAATCCTCATAGAGACTCAAGTCAACCCTTTGACGAATCTGAGTTGCCACCAAGGCAACGACAAAGAAGCAGAAGAGGTGGAGGGGCCACTTCTCGGCTTGGTCAAATGGGAGCGAGGTTGTTTTCCCATGAGTCGGTGGTATCTTATTTTAATGCAATTCTGCCAGAAGTGCATTTAGAGATAAGAGAGTTAGAGACAAAAGTGGGAGAAGAGAGGAAGTCGTCGTCTAATTTGCAAGTGCTTGAAGACTTGGATGGGTGGGTTCCAGACCACAGACACACACGAGCGTGAAAAGAAACAATACCTAAACTTAGTAGCTCTTCATTGGCAAATGAAGACACTGTTGGGCTTAGTTCTCAGAGACAAACAAGTTGAAAAGTACAATCGTTTTGCATCTTTGGAAGCTATCAAGAGGATGTTGAGGAATCTACGCTTTTGTATTGATGGTATTGATACATTCCTAAGGCACATAGAGAGTCATGTCCCTTGTGAATCAGAGGGAGGAGACCTCGGTGTCCTGCGTGGCTCAAGTGTTCATGCTTCGACAAATGTTTCTTCATCAGATGGAGACCAGTGAAGGAGGGTGGGGGAGGAGACGGTGTGGTCTACTCCCTCATTTTATAATTTTGTGTTCTTGTTTGGCCTTATGTGGGCAACTCACTCTTGGGATTATGACAACATATGAAGTTGCAACCCTGTTTTTGGTGTGGTTTTGGTTTCTTCAAGTTCGCAACGGTTATTATTTTGATGGTTAGTGTGCGTTTCCCTGGTTTCTCATAGTGTTGGAATTTGGAGTTGACAGAGGGCACACATTTGTTGGTCTTATGATTGTCGCTCCTCTCAGGTTTTTGGTGATGTTTGGTCGAAAAGTATGTAAGCACAGATGATCAAATTTTTGTAAATCTTAGTATGCATGAAATTAGTTTTAGTTTGGTATATGTGGTAGGGGTTGAGATATTCAGTTGGAACTCCCTTTGTGAGCATCAATTTATCTATGTATTTAAGTTTTCATGATTAATACAAAATTTTGAATTTAAATATAATAATAAATTTAAATTATTCCCTCGATCGGGGTGTGACTTCACAAGCAATATCATAGTGGATGATTGATGGGGGTATTTTCGAGGAGTTACCATGCCACCCTTCACATGCTCGAGGCATATGGAGCAGTGGCTCTCTACATGCAGGGAGTTATTACCATCGTGGAAGCTGGCAAAGGATTTAGTGCTCGGACAATTTCCAGAAATTTTGGGTGCGAGTTTGGCATTTTTCTGGTAGGCGAGAGTTGTTTCTTATGGTGTTTGGTTGCTCGGCTAAGAGGTTTGGCACTAGCTCAACTCGCAAGGGTTCTCTGGACGCGACTCCAGTCTCGGCCTTTCCTCGCTCTAGTTAACGGGTATGTGGTTAGCCCTTTTAACAGTGCCACGATACATCAGTCTTATTATCTGTTGGCCTCTGGTTTGTGTGGTTTCGATTCGTTGGGGTTGCAAAGGAGGATGTGTTATGCGAAAATGTATGTGTCTGCTTAGAATGAGGAGCTAGTCTTATGTCTTTCGGTCTCTCTGTGTCTGTAATATTTGACATCTTACTATCTCGAATGGGGTTATTATGTTGGTGGCCTTTTCTTTGGTTATGTCTCTGTATCTCTATTCCACCCTGCCTTCGGGGCCTTTTGCTGTGTCTATGGGTTTGTGGTCTAGTTACAATGGCCTCAGGGCTTCACCATGAGGTTGAGTTAGTCTATAAGAATTCCCTTTGAATCCTTGAGAGGATGGGGTATCTTGATGATTTAACGATGTCAATGTATCTATGTTTATCTGTTTGTAACATAAGTTTGAATTGGATGAGGCAATAGGCGATTCTCCGAGTTTCTTTCCAATAATCCTTGGCTCGCTTATGTCATTTAGCAGGTTCACGACTCAGTGGCATCCCCTAGAAGCCGGGCACTTCTCGGTCTTGGCTGCCACCAGAGTCAGTTAAGGGTTTGGTTTAATTTATCCAGGAAATTGTAGGTACTGGAGGATGGTGTGCTCAGCCTCAAGGAAAGGTAAAGTTGGCCCAATCTTGAGGGGTCACGATAAACGGTCTATGGGGTCTCCGGCAACCAGCCAACCCAGCTCCACTAGGAGTCGAGCTCGGGGTCGCAAACCGATCTCAAGCATCATAAATTATGCGGCCATGACATATCATGAGGAAACCATGGAAGAGGAACCATGGAAGAGGTTCGCTAGTTAATTGAAGAGTGGGAAGAGGATTTGAAAAAACATGAAGGTATGATGGACATCGATGTCGAAGTTTGTTGTGTCTTAGTGTTGGATCTAGGGAACACCTGAGGTCGAACCACATAGCCTAAGCAAACCTTGTTCCTGTACTGGTCGATAAAAAGCGTTATGGCGAAAGCCTTGGAGCAGATTTCAACAGGCGTGGTTGTGGCAGCTCATGGGCTTCCAAACTTATAGTAAGGAGTTTGAAAAAATCCAATTCCGATTGCAGAACCAGAATGGAAGATTGCGATGAATTGAGGAGCTTATTCCATGCATTCCACAGACCGAGCTTTCGGCTTCCAATGCTAAGGACAAGGCACCGGTGGAATTTGCTGACGATGATGACTAGTTTATTGTTTGTTTCCTTAGCTTGTCCTTTTTTGTATGTAGGGAATTTTTTGTTAGTTATGTTTTTAGGTATCTAGAGTGTAGGCAGTTTAAAGACAATTAGACATATTTGGCATGATTGGATAGACTTATTATTTTTTGTTTCCGGATGGCTTATCACGTCGTTAAGTGACCAACAAATTTGGTTTCCCTCTCTGCAAGTTGAGGCCACCTAACTATATGCATGTGGATGTAACTTGCCATTTTGAAAATTAATGAAAAAGAAAGGACCTACCAAACTTACAAAAAAATAATAATAAATTAAAATTATTATTTCTTTTTTTGTAAAGAAAGAAATCTAAAAATGAACTTGCTAATATTACACTAGCTCACAATATAATCACTTATTATATTTATTAAAATTTGATTGTTTTATATATATATATATATATATATATATATATATATATATATATATATATATATATAATTTTAATAAAATAAATATTATTTTTATTAAATTTTTAAAATAATAATAAATAAGTTATACTGAATTATTTGTGAGTTGGGGTTGCTATTGGCTCGATAAATATTGTTGAGATTGCTTTGTGCTTATGAATATTGTGAACTATTAAACTAGTGACATGATGAGTTATAATGCATTGATAAATATTATTGTAATGCCTTTGTGTTTATGAATATTGTGAGCTATTCAACTAGTAACATGATGAATTATAATGCATTGATAAATACCACTGTAATGACTTTGTATTTATAAATGTTGTAAACTTTTAAATAAATGATATGATGAGCTCTAATATTTTAATAAATATTATTATAATAATTTTATGCTTATAAATATTGTAAACTGTTCAATAAATATATATCATATTTAATAAATATAATATAATTTAATTGATCTCTAATATATACTTATTATTTATTTATTTATTACATTTGTTGTATATAAAAATATTAAGATTAGATTAAACGGTTTGACTTAGCGATTTGAACCATTTAAAAGATTCACTTTAAAATCACCCATGAATAATCTTATATAATTAAGCCGAAGACTTTTCTATTGTGAAGTCCTTTGTGGAGACACTATTCAGATTCATCGTCACTGACAAAATCTGAACAATGTTTCCTGCCTATAATATTTTAAACCCACCCACCATCTCATGTGTCCACCTCACGCAAATCGCAAACAATATGTCTTGCACTGCAACTTCTGCTCGACAACGTACATATTTATGCTAAAATAGACAACTTTAGTCGGACACTGTCTTGCCCTATGCATGTGCATGTGTAAGGACCTACACGGTCTGCTCAGGGCCACTTACAAGCTTCACTTGTCTACCCTCAACGTAACATACCACACTAGCACACCCACTTGACCACAATCATATGAATTTTTTCCTCTCATTTATGCTTCACCTTCTCTTCCGCTTCCAAATTTGACAAGCTATCCTCCTTTTCTTCATGAAATTCATATTTCTCCTCTAACCAAACCCGGAATTCCAACACTATCGTCCATGTTGCTTGGAAAGGACTACAAAAGATTAAAATCCAACCAAATGGATGAACTAAGGCACTTCAGATCATGCCTTATATGGTGGGGGCTTGATCAATCAACAAGATTTCACAGAGCATTTTTATGGATACTATTTTTGTTGTTCACAATCATTATGCTTGTTGTGAGCTCCTTTCTTTGTGTAATTTGCCTTCGTTGCGATAAGCAAAGCCAAGACCAAGGGTATTCCTTTGATAAACTAGTACAGATTCCATAATCCATCCTTGTTGCCATTGCTTTTCTTTACTTTGCCTCACCCGTTACCTGTAAAAATATGGCATCCGAAGGTTCTTGTTCTTGAACCAACTAAGCAAAGAGGCTTAGAAGAGGGCACGACACTTCATAAGGGTTTTTAATTTCCTCTCATCAATTAACGAGCATCCACCATAAAATAACTACATAGAAATAGCCCTGCCACCCAAACATTCACTGAGTGACTTTATAATTTTTATTTTATCAATAACTAAAATTTTGATATTAAATAATGTTATAGAAATTTTATATTTAAAAAATTACAGTTAGAAAAAAAATAGAAATTTAGTATTAAAAAGTTAAAGAGGGTAAGTTATATATTGAAAAATTGTAAAAACTTTAAAATTGTTTTTTATTTGGACAAATTGGATGATAATTGTTTATGCAATTGTTGGTATGGAATTCAGTTAAAGGGGTGCATTTTTTATGGTTACCACAAAGATTAATCTACACACTTATTGTTGAATGAATTTGGATTTGAAAGAGAAAGAGATTGAGATATAAGATTTTTGGTATGTGTTGACCACTTGAAGCTTATTTTTAGTATTCAATATCTCATTTTTTATATTAAACTTCAAGTGTGAATTTTTATTATTTATATTATTATATTTGACTACATATTTTTCAAATTTGCAATACTAATAAATTTGATGCATTTTGTTTGATGCATTTTTTCTTTCATTGTTTTTGGATAATATTAAATATACATACAAATTTAATGTTAGAAATAGGTAACACTGTATCATTCATTTCATTTTTTTCCTATTTTTGAAAAAAAATAAAATTTGTTAGTCTTTATACGATGAATTTTCTAAATTTTTTTCGCTTTTTTCCAATTTGAATTTCGTAATTTTCTCTATTGAACCCAATTTTAATTTGGTAACTATGCTAGTCATTTTCATTCTATCTATGATAACATTCTTTATGGCCTCAACCCATTCTCTTCAAATCTTTCTGCTTCCGAGGCCAATTTTTCCCTCATGTTTTTGTTTAACCTGATAGTGATAAAAGAGATACTCAACATAGAGATATCTTCTAGGAAAGAGGATATCAATTAAGTGCATTTGCACTTCGAGAATTTTATACGTATTCCACATCGTTGTAAACAATTTGCAAATGCAATCTCATTCTGTTTGATTTCTCTGGAAATTTTTTTATCAAATTGGTGGGTGCTATGGGTTCATTTGGTGCACTTGAACAATTATATGGCACGATGAATAGAGAGAGAAAGACATGGCAGATATAAGTCTACTCAAGTAGGATTAGTCACTGTCCAACAATCATTCATAAATAATTATCATACTAGCATTTGCACCGAGAGGTGCAAAGTAACGCCAGAGACTAGGGAATGTGTAAAACAATAATTAAGTGAAATATATGGAAATTTTAGTTTCTATATATATTTTAAAGAATGTAATAGGAGGTTAAATTTAAAAAGAAAGTTACACTAACATAAAGTAACACTAACATAATTGTCTCGGAATAATGGCATAGTAATGATGGTATCCTTCCTCTCCGTGCTCCCTTCTCATCATATGCTTTACTATATGACATTTGGGAAGTGGAGAAAGTACCAAGGTGGGATAAGAATCAGCAAATGACAAATATGAAGGAAAGGGAACCCTTTTCACTGAAGAAACATACAAAATGGATTCATGAACTCCCTCATACCTTGGATCAAATAAAAAAATCTTGGAGCTCCTTGTCAATAATGAGAAGGAAAAT
Organism: Pinus albicaulis; assembly: GCA_034641835.2. NCBI lineage: Eukaryota > Viridiplantae > Streptophyta > Pinopsida > Pinales > Pinaceae > Pinus > Pinus albicaulis. The sequence continues at coordinate 1,128,850,996 of CM076583.1, read as the reverse complement.
AAATTTGGAAAAAAAAGAAAAAAACTTGAGAAAGAGATGGTCACTTGAATATAACACTAGGCTCACAAGCATCTCTTGCCAAATTTGGCTACTCTATGTGAAATTTCATTGAAATTAAGGTATCATTTTTAATTGTGTAAAGACAATTCATCAAGCAATGCTCAAGTCATTTCATAAGTTAAAATAAAATAAGAAGCTCATAAAAGTAATATTCCTTTAACATCCAAATTTTCCTTTAAGACTAGGTGAGAATTTGAGAGATCTAAATCCCCTCAAATTTGTAATAAGTTATATAAGTATGTCTGCAACCCATAATTGTTGTTAATACACCTATAAAAATTACTATAACAAACACTCAACTCAAAAACAACTAATAATGTTGACCACATTATTTTATAGTTGTTATAATATGCTTATTATTAGAACAATTTAGATCTCAAATTTTCTTTCATTTTTTTAATAAAACCTTAGCAATATTATCATATTCATAATAACGATGATGAGAAGAGTGATAGTTAATTTATTTTTTCAATTTATTATTTATTTAATTTAATTTATTTATTTTTTAATTATATAATTCATTTTTTTCATCATAACTTTAAAGCAAAACACTAATATTAAATCAATTTTTTTTTAAAATGTTTCCCTAAATTTAGTTTTTAGTTAAATTCTGAAGGATATGCCACATTGTTTTCAATAAGTTTGCAAGGGGGTTTATTTCACCCTGATAAAATAATTTAGAATGATGGTAGCAGGTTGACTTTCATGAACTACTATAATGCATACACAAGGAGATTCTGAAACTATTTAAGTCATAGATGAATGACTTACTGAATGCAGTTAAATCCCCAAAAATGATATCTAATATTTAAAAATAGCTACGCTGCCATAAAGACAATAATTTATTTATAACTTACCAACTCAATAATATCAATAGACTTTTGTTTAATATTATAAATTAATATAAAATAATTAATTATATTCAATATTATAAATTAATATAAAACAATTAATTAATTCCTCTTATTACATGAAAGTTAAAATAAATTAAATATAAATGAATTAAAATGAAATAAATGTAAACTATAAACTAATAATAAAAAATACCAAACAACCGTGCAATATCCAATCACAACTTGGTCATTATAATATTTATCTAATGACTAAGGCATGGCCACATTCAATATCTCAATTACTTGAATAATGATACAACCATTTACTTCACGATGCATTGATTCTAAATCAATCAAAAGCCAAAACCCCACTTCTGCAACCTATTTACTGAAATAAATGGAGGAACTCGACGGATTCAAAATTCCCCATTAACTGTAATCGATTGTTCATCCCAAATCCAGCGGTAAGAGCAAAGGTGAAAGGGATTTGCTTGACAGCGAGGTGATCAGGATTGGTGGAAGCCGAGGTCGAAATACATTTAAAGATATGTGGGAGAGGAGGATACCATTCTGATTGGATTCAAGGGATGAATTTGGAAGGGGCACTGTTGGCGAATTTGAATAAGCTGAGCACCCTGACCTCAATCAACATTCTATTGCCCAATTTCGGCGAATTGTTGAATTTGCAATCGATGTTTCTTGGGAGCAATGTGTTTGATTCCATACCAACGGATTTCTTCGACAGGCTCACGAATCTGCAAACGTTTGCGATAGACGATAATAACATGTTGGCATCATGGACGATCCCAGCACACCTTGCGAATGTTGTGGCTCTCACTTTGTTCAATGCCAACAATGCCAGTGTTGTCAGCTAGCTACTGGAGTTTTTGGATGATGTAACAATAGTAGGGTTGCAGACAACTAATGTTGGCTTACAATATTTTGAATGGGTCGATCCCGACATCGTTCAATGCCTCGCCAAATTTGTAGGTACTGTGGCTGAATAACCAGAATGACATGCTACTCGACGGATCTATTAAGAAAAAAAATTATTTACAGTATGTGTTGTCTTTCTAATTATGAATGCATGTAGAGAACGTAAATTCAATGCTTTTGGACATTGTATTATTTTATAAGAATTTTAAAGTATCTTCTTGTAATTTTTGAAGGATCAGTATATTTAAACATCTAATTTTCTTGTTTGAAAGTCTGAAAGATCTCAAGATGAGAGGTGTTAGCACTCGGATTGAACCTCAAAGCTGAGAAGAGGCAATGTCGAGGTAACCATAGACCAAGCTTTCGATCTGGCATCTAGCCCTGCCAAACCAGAGAGGGCTCTCTCTGTGCCAATGAAGGGTGGCTGCACTAAGTGAATCTTAGGCTAGCTATGAAGTGTGGGGATTTGATTTGAAAGTTTTGGGTCGAGACAACAAGCGATAAACAATCATTGGGCTATGGTGTCGAGGCTGGTTTCTACCTGCAAACTTGGGGCAAAGTAGGCGCAATTCTCAACCAGATAAATGATGTAGATGAGAGAAGAAAAGAGGAGAAAGCCCGCTACCCTGCGAGCATCTATCAGTGGATGAATCTCCAATGGCAGCTTTAGCAGAAAGGAAAGCACAGGGTTACTAAACAGAGCAGCTAACAAAGGATGGATTCTGTAAAGACAAGCACTACATTTAACAACATAATCATTGTGAAAGGAGGATCATGCGTGGATGGATTCCTAACACTTCCCTTAGAGAATGTTGTAACAAAAATTAGTAGAAATAACACAGTATGAAAATGATCTTACAAGGAAAACAAGCTGAACACGAAACACCGTGATGGATCTCAAATTTAAAGGGTAGAAACTGCTCTATTAAAATAATATTTAGGAAAAATTTGCACAGTCCAAAGCAGCAGTCTCTCTGTTGAAAATCGAACCCTTACATCCTTAAAAATATTCCTATATATACCTTATTACAAATTTATTTTGATTCCTCTACATAGGAATAAAAATAAAAATAAAAAATAAAATATATTTGTGCTGGAAAATAATTAAATTACAACTAAAGAATTTAATTAAATCATTTAAAATAGAATAAGTTTGCTGCAATATGTCGAACTGTTGAAGTTTGCTAGAGTTTTTTCCATGAAATCTAAGATTCCTTTGCTGAATCTGAGCCTAGAATCCTGTAGATTCTGATTTTGGGCCTAAAAACTCTACCTCTTGAATGGCACTTTGCCGAAATTGGGAAAAGGTTGCAATGACTTCCACCTATGCCATTTTTCAAGCCTTGTTGGAGTTCAAATACTTTTGACTGGTTGACATGCTCTATTTATTTCCTTCTCGATCTTTAACTGTGTTTTTGTAATGATAATTTCTTCACCCCAATCAACATTTTCCTTCTCCTCAACTCCCAGCCTTGCAAATTCGGAGTCAATTGTTACTTGCCTTTCTATATCACTCTCCAAATTTAATGTTAATTCCTTTATGAGACACATCGTTTTGTCCATCTCCAATTTAGCCTGTGATTTTTTCATATTTTGTTACAATCAGAAGTATTTTTAGTTCTTTAAGCTCTTCCTCCATCTTTTGAGCTTAGTTTCTATATACTGGCGTCTCTCCATGGTCAAAATTCTCTGGGCTTCCCAGTCAAATTTTCCTCCAAACGTATTCACTGCCTGCTTTATAGATTCAATTGGTGCCACAGTGTGTTTCTTGCCTCCACTGCCATTTAAGGAATAATCAAGAAGTTCTGGATAGTAATAGTGAAAGAACAAATAATTGGACTAATTGGATTTACTCACCAAAACCCCTGACACCTGACTCATAAACAATGAATATCTAAAAAAACATACCCAATTCATGTGCCAAATACACAAGGACAAACAAACAATAAACTCACGGTAAATGCCCTGAAAAAGCTACATAAACCACAGTATAGTTTCTAGACTATAGGTCATACACAAACGCATCTACAACAACAAATTCTTATTGGAAAAATATCTCTAAAATGAAATCTGTAGAAAATTTCAAGTAGAATCAATCAAGCTTCCATTTTAGCTCCAGTCGAAATTGGCCCTATAGGCTTCTCTTCCTTGACTTCTGACTTGTCACCTTCTTTTAAACTTTTGATAAGTTCTGCAGCTGTTTCTTCAACTTACTCACTTTTTCTTGAACTCCTTGTATGTTTGGCAAGTTGCAAATGGATATCATTTGCTCGACTGTCAGTTATTACAAAGAAACCCCGATGTTTCCTGCTCCAAGAACTCATTTCCTAGCAAAAAATCCCATGCCAAATACAACTGCTCTAGCTGAAGCGCGAGGGAACTAGGCTCATCCATTACTGTCATCGTAGCTTCAAGACTGACATCACGAGCTTTGAGGCATAAAGCTGATCAAATGAGAACCTTCATGGACATTGAGGTAGGATCCAATTCCATGACTAGTCCCATGGCGATAATCAAGGCCACATCTCCATAAAGGAACTCTATCTCATATTTGTTGGGACAACTTCATCTATGGATTAGAAAACTATGTTCTCTGCCTAACCCGTCTCCCATTGGAATCACTCCCATCTTCATATCGTTGTCTAACGATGCCTGAATTTTTCTCAACTCTCACAAAGCTTTCCAAAAGTTCAGATAGAACATAAGAGCAACTTTCGTTCAAGTAGTCAAACCCCTCAAATTGCATGACAACTTTTAGTCGCCCAGGACATGCAATGAATTTGAGACAAACTGACTTAAGCTGGAAACACTGATGTTGCTCTGCAAGTGAAACTGTCTCTATGCTAATTTCGTCACATAACTTTGCTTCTGACAGTAACCTCAGTCTATCCAAGCCATACCGATCTACTGCGACAAGCAAATGTTGGGCCATCAGGGTCGAAGCAACTGGTGAGGTTGATCCAATCAGGTCAACAAAACAAGGAAGGGCATCACAATATATGAAATGAAGCATTGCCTTAAATATTGGTGCCTCCATATCTTCAACTAGAATGGGAAATAACTTGGAAAACGAATCATCAAATGAGGGAACTTGAGTTGTACCTATTTGTACAGAAAGCTAGAAAGATCCCAAGCCATGTCATAATTCATTATAGCTAATTCTATCTTTTCCTTGGCTGATTGAATTCATTTGCTCTTTCTTCAATCCTATCTTAACAATGTTATCTTGGTTGCCTGCAAATGATGCTCTTTCAAACATTTGGTTGAACAAAGGAGACTTAAACAAGATTATAAGAGCGTTTGTTGAAGAAGGCGTTTGCTATCTGTTGTGAGAAACACCATGAGAAGGCAATTAGTATGACTCACATGGCTTTCCTTGCCATTCTAGCATCTCTGGCTCTTCCACATTCACAAATTTTGATTTCAGTTACCACTACTTGAACATGATCATGCATTTTCTTAGGTTTCCAGCGCTTGATGTATGCACTCAAGTCAATGCTTGTTGTTGCACTGAAACTTCTGTTATCACCTAGAGACATGGGATATGTTGTAACTTGCTGCACATACATGGCATGGCGCAATTGTAGCTTCATAACAATGTTCCTCTTTGTAGTATAAAATCTTGATAAACCTTGACATTACAATAATTTGGATCTTGAAGAAGCTCCAATACTCATGACCAATCTATCCAAAGAGGAGAGCTTGTAATAACAACAAATGCCTTTACTTCTTTTGTCAAATTGAGGCTTTCTGGCACGTCCATAACATTAAACCTGCCCAATACTCGTCAACCTCCATAAATCAACAATATTTGAAACTAATGTTTCCACACACATTATACCTCGCATGATCGACCATAGTTCACAAGATTTGCAGATATAAACCATGAAAAAGGTAAGAATTTTTCACAATGTAAAATTATAAGGAAACATGCATCATGTGTAACCAAGAGCCAATCATTCACTTGGTCATATATTCTGATCCAGAAGCCAGTTTTGGGAGTGTGATATAACATTGGAAATCTCTTTCCGAGCTGCTTCTGTTGAACATGTTTAGGATATTATTTGCACTGAAGCTCATGTGAAAAACATCTGTGAAAACCAGACATGGTAAGAGCCTATTTGATCATTGATGATAGGCTACAAAGACTGGAACCAAGAAGAGGGAATAGGTAAATTAAAGCTCTAAAATTTTCCTATGGTTAACTTTGGTTAAATTTGGCATAATCTTGATCAGGGTAACAGATATGTGTCTCCTCTATAATTTCTTTCTTGGATTTTTCCATGGACAGTATGGCCACGTGTTGAGTAGGATTAACTAATGGATTTTTGTGGTTTATGGCTGGATTTTTCATAAATTGCAAATGAAAAATCTGGAGACATTTAGAGACATAAGGCTTGAGAGTAAGTAAATCTTTTCATGACCCTGATTTTAAAAGGTTCACAAGAATGCTCATTTAGAAAATCAATTTAACTGTGATATCATTGTCTTTAAGGACAAGAGCACAAAGTGACTGAGATATTTATAAGAATTGGAGCTCATAATAAATTACATTCCAGTTTAGTTTCTCAAGTCTTCGGTTGAAAACTTGTCGGGATAACTTGAAGTTCAGAAAATTGCTACATAATTGTGTGTCAATATGCGCCAGCCAGATAGCCTTCGGACTGTTTCCAAATAGTTGATTCCATGCCAAAACAGGGAAACAATTTCTTGACATAAAAATATTTTGCATAACAATGAATACTTGGGAGATAAATCAAAGCATACGGATTTGAACATACATTAGTAACTGGAACGCAATATACTTGAGGTCATATGTTCGAATCATAGCAAGTGAAAAAAATCAAGAAAAGGAAAGGTCATGCGTTCGAATCACACTAAGCAAAATAAGTTCAAGTAAAAGTTCAATGTGAAAAGAAGTTGAAGAAAAAGAGAGGAGCCTGGTCAGTTATAGTTTCTTTGCTCAGAATGAGAACAAGCTTGGTGTTGATTGTGGTCGCGGTGGCTCTGACTATCGTTGCGTTTACTAGGGATGGCGCTATGGGTATTAAATATGGTCGCGTAGTAGACAATCTCCCCTTAGCTTCCAAGGTAGTGCAATTGATCAAGAGACAAGGCATCAACAAGTTGAATATCTACGACACAGACCTTGAAAATCTCCATGCATTCAGTGGTACTGACATTAAAATTACCATTTCCATTCCCAATGAGCAACTCTCCAACGTTGTTCGTCATCTTTCACAAGCCTACGCCTGGGTCCAACAGAACGTGGTCGCCTATGTTTGGGGAACCCAGATCATGGTCACACAATGTCGTATATTAGAAACAATCCCTTCCGCCTGAACAAAATAAAATAAAATCCAATGATGAAGACATACTCGTCCTCGCTAAAGTGTTCGACGTCCGACTTTACGTTTTAACATATAATTGGCAAGAAGGGTGATGAGAACGCTTTATGATTGGATGGGGTGAATAGTGTTTGCCCACCCAATCTCATAAAGAAAATGCCTCCAACGTAATTATTATCATATTAATATTATGTTTCAAGATTATTATCTTTTACTTATTTTCATGATTAATACAAATTCTTAAAAATAATATATATATATATATATAAAGAAGCATATACATATATATATATATATATATATATATATATATATATATATATATATATATATATATATATATATATATATATATATATTATGGAAGTGGACAAAGCTTCTAATTTTTAAGTATTGTGGACCATAAACAAGGTAATTCTAGGTGACATAGTCAGCTTGTATTCTTGGATGATGGTTGTCTTCAAATTCCTGGATAGCAGCAAGTGATGGTTGTCTTCACTACTGGTTTGACAACTAAATTATGATAGCCTTACCCACTATGTAAACAAAAAAATATAGCATCAACTATTTATATAATTATTTATATATCTAAATGCATATACTACATGTAACTTTTCATTTTCTTAATAAAAAGTTGCTGATTTTTTCCGTGGAATTTTTTTTTTTTATATATCTAAAATATTTATAGATAAATAAATTCACATATTTTATTTCTCTTTAAATCTCCAAAATTATTGTGAAGTTAAATTAATTAATAATATATCTCCGTTATATAATTTCATTAAATCATAATAATTTATTAAATCATTGTTTTCAATAATATATATTCATTTTATTGATATTTAATTTTCACATATAAAATATTTATATACATTTTATTTATCATTAATTGTATTGTAGTGACACCTATTTCATTTCCTTTTTATATATTTATTTAAATTTTATTGCATTTTGATGTGTATTTGAAATTTATTTCAATATGTAAATATGATTTACATTTTAACCTATTACATAATCCTTTTTAATTAAATGTAAAATTACTTTTGCATCATATTATTATTAAAATAAATGATAATTGATAAGCATGCATTGAAGTTAATGCACTTGATTGCTTTGAATTGCATTAACATTAAAACTAGCATTTTCCCCTAAGGGTTCAAAGGTACACCGAAGGAGTGGACTTTGTGTTAGCTCCCATGCATATTAAAGGGTGTGGTCTCCATTGATCTTAGATCAACTGTGATTTGCAGGCACAAACAAGCCCGCTATTTAAATCAAACGATGCCCCCGTAGTTGACCTCGCCGTGTGTGCTTTGACCGAGATCAACAATTGACATTTACTGCGGGGGTAGAAGGCTGATGAACGAGTTGTACCCCGAGGTCCCTCCGCAGTGACGCAAGCGATGTGTTAAATTCGATTTGGGTAAAGGGACAACGAAATTCAGGTTCAATGATTTGCTGCAGTAAACAGTGCAAAGCTACACCGAAAGAATACAATATTTGGGAAAATAATTTATTTATTTCCTGTAATACAATTAAGAAAAATAAATTTATTTTAATATTAAAATTTTGAAAAATATTTAATATTTTTTAATAAAATAAAATTTAAAATAAATATAACTTAATAAAAATAATCTTAATAAAAAAACGAAACTTAATAAAACAAAAAAATGCAGTGGGAGTAGCCATTGATCCGGTCATATTCTCCCATTTATTACTAAAACAATTTTTTTTTGAAAGCCCAAGTACAACGGAAGTTTGTGGCTATCAATACCACTAATAAAACAAAAAGACGCAGTGGGAAGTAGCCATTTATCCGGTCAGATTCTCCCATTTACTGCTAAAACAAACAGAAGCCCAAGTACAATGGAAGTTTGTGGCTATCTATACCATTAATGTGCCTAGCAGTATATGAAACTCCAAGTAATCCCAGTAAAATTGAAGTTTGTGGTATTGATATTAATTAGTAACAAAGTTTGTGGTATTGATATTAAATAATGACATATATTTCCTAGTCCATTAATAATCTATAACATTATATATATTGGTGGCCAAAGTTTATAGTTTAAGAAAATACAAAATACTGCCTAAAGCATTAATAACCTGTAGCATTATATATTGGTGGCTGAAGTTTATAGTTTGCAAAGTGGCATAAGTCAATGGAGAAAGATAGTGTAATAAAGGCTTAAATTAGGGTTTTCGATTGCTTCGACTTTATATTTGAAAACAGACTCCACCGCAAGCAGCAACCTTCCTCCTGATGGAAATGCAGGGCATTAGGAGGATGATATGCAAGCTATTTTTAGGACAACGTAAGTCCAAGAGAAGCTATGTCTCGTTGAGGTCCCAACCTCAAACATTTTCTCAGCTAATTTCGGACCGTTCTAATTGTGATGAAGGTTTTGTTACTGCAGAAGGATGCTTCTCTATCGATGTAGGGAAGGAGAGAATACGATTTTCAGTGCCCCTTTTTTGTTTGAATCACCCCCTTATACGTGCACTAATGGAAAGATCAGCTGAGGAGTTTGGAATGGATCAGAGTGGGGTACTCACTATCCCTTGCGATGTGCAGAGCTTCCAACATGTGTTGTGGTTGGTTTACAACTATCACCACCCTTCATGTTCTAGTGCGTGAGCTCCGATTCTCTGCGTCTCAAGGAGAGCGTGTTGCTCATGTTCGCGTCGTTGTCCGACTGATGCTCTGGTTGTGGAAATATTTTAGCCATTTTTTGAGATCAACCTTTTGAGTTTTGCCGTTGGAAGTTTTTTGCAGTGATTCCATGAACACCACAGTTTTGGGGACCATGTAGTGAGGTATCCGCTCTCTGCAGAATGAAATGATGTTTCGTTGCCCTGTCTAGCTCTGATTTGGGCCCTCTCATCGGCTGGGAGTCTGTTCCACTCAGATTTCCAAGCGCATGAAACCACTACTCCTTCAGTCTCTGTGAGGCCATAACCATGAGTAACAGAGAATCCCAGCTCTTCAATCTTCAGCAGCACAACAACAGGTGGAGGAGAACCGCTGTTGGATGGATCCGCGTTTGCAATCATGGTCAACACCACAGGCACTGTGCAGAGGTGGGTAACCGGTGGTCATTGAGGGAGCCACGTTTCCTCCGCAGGCAGATCGTTAATGTGGTGGGGAGCATGCTGCAGATTGCTGAGGTAGAGACTCTGGAAACTTGCATCATCTCGTTAATCGGAGACTTTGAGAAAGGTCAATGCCACATGCTAAGTTTTTATTTGTTAGAGGGACGACGAAATTCGAGTATTGCTATTGGCTATAGTGAACAGTGTGTTCACCAAAAACCCCATAATAAAACACCTTCAGTGTAATTAATGAATTGAATTAGTTTTACACCATATGGTTTATTGTATCTAAATATTTTTCATCATTTCATTGTTAAAATAAAGGGATTAAAACATTTAACATTATGTTTTCATCAATATTAATGGAAAGTATTGTTTTGTTTTGCCTTGTTGTTGACATTAATTTAACTTTATCATTTTACATTATAGTATTATTTAAAGTTATGTTCAAAATTTTTGTTGTGGTGTGTACCATTGTTAATATCAATACAATATCAAATAATTTCACAAATCATCTTAAATTGTAATGTTATTGACAATAATATATGTCATAGCGAATCATTGTATGGTGTTTTTAAAATTAATGAGTTATATCTCTTTAACATTGTAAAAGCAAAATAAAATGAAATCAATGCTTTAGAGTGGAAAACACACTTAATAAATAATTAAACTTGACTTTAAACAACTAATTTATTAAAAATATAACAACTACTTATAACTTATGTTTTTTTATATTCTTATGATTCTAATAATAAACCTATCACATAGGATGAAAATGGAACATACTTTTAAAATTGGATAAATATTTAGCAATATATCACAATTCTATTGAAGTTTTATGTTAATGTTTGTTATATTATTTTTGAAAATCAAAGTTGGATTATTATATTTATACCAACTAAGTTAAGAGTTTATCAATCTTTATGCATTTTAATTTTAATTTTTTTACATGCTCACACACACACACACACACACACACACACACACATAACAAATTTGTTTTGATGGTTTCAAACAACTTTGATTGTGTTGCTTATCAAGTTGTTCCCCCTTTTCAAAATAGCCAAATAATAAGGCATAGTGTACATGGTACATCTCTTGTGTCAAAAAAGGGATTTGAGCTAGCTCTTGAGTCATAATGGTTACTTCAATATTTCCCAATGCAAATATCTTTATCTAATAGATACCTCGTAGTTTTAGTGTTTAGAATATATTCATGGCATTTTAAAAAACCTCAAAGAAATTGAACTCCTCTGTTATATACCTTCTTCCTGCAAGGATTACCATTGTTCTAGGACATTTACCTTAGTATAACACTCTTCTTAAATTTAACCTCTTGTTACATTGTTTAGGAGATATATAAAAACTCAAATATTGATTGTATTTTATTGTCCATATATTTCGCTCTATTATTGCTTTCCACATTCCACTCTTATTAATATTTCTTTGGCGTTCCTTTGCACTTTGGGTGCAAATACTAGTTTTATATATTTTTAATGGAAGTTTGATTAATTGTTTACAAGTGAAATTGTTATGGGAATTTTTTTAAATGATTCACTTTAAAATCACGCATGAATAGTTTTACATATTTTTAATGGAAGTTTGATTAGTTGTTTAGAAGTCAAGTTGTTATAGGTAATTTCTGAAATGATTCACTTTAAAATTAATCATGAGTAATTTTATATACTTTTAATGGAAGTTTGATTAGTTGTTTAAAAATGAAGTTGTTATAGGTAATTTTTTTAAATGATGATATTTTTGGAATTAATTTATACATAATAACAAAGTGAACGAGTTAAAATAAATTAATAGTTAAATTATTTGAATATATATATATATATATATATATATATATATATATATATATATATATATATATATATATATATATATATATATATATATATATATATATATATATATATATATATATTTTAAATTAAATTAAATTTATATAGAAAGAGGGGTCAATTTAAATTGTTTGACTTATTATTTCAAAGGCAAATTGTTTGACTTATTATTTCAAAGGCATTAGTCATAAGGTCAAATATTCTATGTTTGTTGAAGTTAAGTATACATGGTATTCATTATACATTGTACAATCTAGGAAACATGAGAAAGTGGCTAGATGTGAGGAAGTTTCCCATATAAATAAAGAATAGATAAAATTGGAGGCTTCCATGGAAAAAAACAATTGTGAATGTGTCACAAGGATTTTTTATATTGATTGAGTCATCCATCCAAGGAAAGGTCAAATCTAGTCAAGTTCCTTAGGATTAACAATCATTATTGTCACCAATGGTTGAAACACCCTCTATCTAAACATTTGAGGGAAGAGAATCACAAGGATTGGTATCATTGGTTGAGTCATCCATTCAAGGTAACGTCAAATCTGATAAATTTCCTTAGGGTTACAAATCATTATTGTCACTAGTGATTGAAACACCCTCTATCTAAATATTTGAGGGAAGAGAGGTGGATCACTCAAGGTTTTTCTTAGAATATATATTTTTTCACAACTCCTGGTAAATAAATAAATAAATAAATAAATAAATAAATAAATATATATATATATATATATAGAGAGAGAGAGAGAGAGAGAGAGAGAGAGAGAGAGAGAGAGAGAGAGAGAGAGAGAGAGAGAGAGAGAGAGAGAATCCCTTGACTTTAATTAGTTACATGTGTGTGAGCCTAAGGGGTTCCCTCAACCAATTGTTGCCAACGTTTCTAGGAATTTGGCCAATAATATGTTGGTAGGTGCTCAAATAAAATTGGTCAAGCTATCAGTTGAGCTAACACCTTGAGCTTAATTTGTTATGTCTACTTATGTGATCCCAAGGGGTTCACTCAACCAATTATTGTTAATGTTATTAGGTATTTTTCCAATTCTTTGTTGATAGGTACTTAGTGTGAATCCCTTTGTGTGAGGCACACTAATCTATGCAAATGGGTTTACTCGTATCAAATCCACAAATGTTAGGAAGCATCCTTTGGGTATCTGATTTTTCCTTGGAAACACACGCACACATGTAGATGGTGCATGAAGCATAAATTTTAGACCATTTTTGGTAAGGATGGCATATGATGACATTGTGGATTATTTAAAAGTTTCATTGGAAAAATGTAAAACTTCCCTAAGGGTGTACTCAAAGGGTGTGTCAATATAAGGCTAATATTCAACATGGAGGTTGAGGATTGTTTGCATACATGACAACGTTTGATTGATGATGTTGAGCATCTACTTAGGATGGCCCAACAAGATAGGGAGGATGGAGGTATTAAAAATTCCTTTAATGCACCCTTATTATGCTCAAGGTTCAAAAATATCTTCTCATATTGTCTTCTACATTTAAGTGTTCCTCTACATGCAAACAAAAATTTAGGTTGGTGATCTAATCCAAAGCTTGTGGAGATTGAGGAGGATCATGTAGTCTAGTGGTTGGCTCCACTAGGTCAAGGTAAGTTATTGGGGTTTAGGGAGGATACATATTAATTCAAGAGGCAAAGCTAAGGACGAATGAAGGTGTAAATGTAACAAATCAAAATCTAGAGAGTAGTGATAGAGAGGAATAAAAAAAGAAGTGGGAATTATCACAATCTAAGGTGAAGTAAGAGGTGTGTTTGTAAGAAGGGTAACCCAGTTCAATTGGCATTGGGAGATGACATTCAAGTGTGCCAAGTCATCAGTTTCACAACACATGCACTAAATGTCCATTTTCAGGCCAAGAGTGCGTGTGAAAGAAGTGGGTTTAATCATAATCCAAGGTGAAGTAAGAGATGAGTTCACAAGAAGGGAAGCCCTATTCAATTGGTGTTAGGAGATGACATCCATGCACACCATGTAATTATTTTAGCAACGAATGTACTATTCAGTTACTTTCTAGACAAGGGAATGTGTGATTAACCCTTAATGAATGGTTGAAACTAACCTAGGAATCAACTCTTGGATATTGTCCTCAATTTTACATATTAGCTAGAGGGTGGGTGTTTTTTGTTTTTAGTGTGCAATGGATGCAGAAAATATGTTAAGGCAATGCTAGAATGGGATATTACTCCTTTAATCCTCAAGAAATGGTGTCTGTCGTTTGATGGAAAATTGAATACCTAAAGTGTGCTTGTTTGGGTCAAGTTATTGGGCTTACTACTTGAATTCTAGTTGCTAAAAGTCTTTAAGGAAATAAAGAATGCAACGAGCATTTTCATGGATGCAAACGTGAATTTTATTAAGTGAGGGGATATGAATATTGGTTAGATTTTTTTGTGGTTTAGATCTTCACGAGGGATTAGAAAAGAATAATTTTATTCAAGAATGCACTTATTCTCATATCTGGATTTTGGATTACGTAAGCATCCCTTTTAGATTTCAGCAATATGGACATATAGTTGCAAATTATGGTCGAAAGCTCAATATGGAAAATTGGGCCAAAAAAAGTGGGTTTACATCTAGAGAAGAGACTAGTGAAACTATATGTAAAAATTGTTTAAATATTGAACATTTATATAAAGAATTGGATATTTAGTTGAAAATGATAGAAGTAGTGGAAAAGAACATTAAATCATCGTAAGGGATTCATGAGTGTATGTGAACCTAGGGGGTTCACTAAACCAGTTGTTGAAAAATTTTCTATGCATTTGGCCAATTCTGTGTTGGCAAGTGCTTAGTTTTAATCCCTTTATGTAAGGCACACTAGTCTAAGCCAACAAGTTTACTAGTATCTAATCCATGAATGTGGGAGAGCATCACTAGGGTTTCCTATTTTTCGACACACACACACACACATGCATAGATGGTGCATGGAGCATAATTTTAGCCCATTTTTGTTAAGGGTGACATATCATGACATTATGAATTATTGGGAAGATCCATTGGTGAAAGTACAAAGCTTCCATAACTAACCTACTTGCCAAAGGGTGTACTGAAAAGGTATGTCAATAAGGTCATTGTTCGGCATAAAGGGAGAGGATTGTTTGTAGACATGGTGGCCTTTGATCAATGGTGTTGAGAATCTAATTGCGATGGGATAGCAAGATAGAGAAGATGGATATATTAAAATTTCCTCTAGTGCACCTTTATTGGGTTTAGGGTTCAAAACTAGCTTCTCACATTATCTGCCAAATGTAATCATTCTTCTACATGAAAGCAATGGTCTAGGTTGATGATCTAATTCAAAGATTTTGTAGATTAAGGCGGATCATGTGGTGAAGCATTTGGCTTCATTAGGAGGAGGTGAGTTATTAAGGTCCAGGGAGGATACATAATTATTTTAAAAGGTTAAGCTAAGGATGAATGAAAGTGAAAATGTAAATCACAATTTGAAAAGTAGTGAGAAAGAGGGGAATCAAAAAAGAAGTGGGTGTGATATAGTTTGAGGTGAATTAAGAGGCATGATTGTAAGAAGGATAGCCCAAGTCAATTAGTGTTGGGAGTTGACATCCAAATGCCTGAAGTTGTTAGTTTAGCAGCACATGCTAGTTTTCCATTTTTAGGGCAAGAGTATGTGTGAAAGTAGTGGGGGTGATCACAGTTTGAAGTGAAGTGAGAGATGTGTTCATAAGAAAGGATGCCTGGTTTGAATGGTGTTAGGAAATAACATTCAAGCAAACCATGCCATTAGTTTAGAAATACTTGTGATAGTCAGAAATTTTTAGGGCAAGAAAATGTGTGATAAAACCCTTAACGAATGGTTAAAACTAACCTAGGAATCAACTCTAAGATATTGTCCTAAATTTCATGTATTGGCTGGAGGGTGTGTGGATTTTGTTTTTCAATGTGAAATGGATGCATAAAATATGTTAAGGCGATGTAAGTATGGGAGACTACTCCTTTAATCCTTAATAATGGTGTTCTTCATTTGATAAAAAAATGGATAGTCTATAAGGTGCTTGTTTGGGTTAAGTTATTGGGATTGCCACTAGAATTATAGTCACCAAATGTCTTGAAGGAAATGAAGAGCGCAATAGGAAAGTTCATGGGTGAAAACATGAGTTTTATTGAGTCAAGGGTTGTGAATATTGGTAAGATATTTATGAGTTTGGATCTTCATGAGGGATTGGCAGAGAATATTTTTACTCGACAAGGCATTTTTTCTCATACCTAGATTTTGGATTACTTAGGAATCCCTTTTAGATTTCATCAATATGAACATCAAGTTGCAAATTGTGATATAAATCTCAATAAGGAAATTGGGTCAAAAAAGTAGGTTAACATATGGGGAGGAGATTATCAAAATTAGATGTAAAAATTGTCTAAAGTTTGAATATATATATAGAATAAATTGGATATTTAGTTGATAAGGGTTGAGGTAGTCTAAAAGCACGATGAATTAAAATAGGATGGAGTTCTACAAAATCCCTTATGCACAATTGCTCGATCATGTCAATAGAATGAAATGGAATACTTTTAAGGTTGTGCCACTATAGATCTAAGTATTTGATGACAAAGATAGATTTATTTTAGATTCCTCCCTTATTATTCATGAAAGCGAGACCAATATTGGGTTAAGTAGAAAGTTGAGTTTAGGACTATACAAGAAGGAGTCCCCTTCCATACTTTTATTCTTTTCATAGGTTAACAAGATCATTTAGGTGGTTTTACCCTCCTTTCAATTAACTAATGTGAGGGTGGTGAAGTTGATTTAAGACTCTAATAAGTTTAGGGCTATTGGACCATTGGATTCACTTTGAACTTTGATTGCGGAAGATAGCTCAATCGGGTTTTCATCCAAATAATTTCTCATGCTAAGAATTTTGTAGGCTAGGAGTATCGACATGGGGGTTTAAGTTGGTTTGGGTATGAATTATTGTTCTAGGACCTCTAGAGTTATAAGGGATAGAAAGTCATTTGTGTCAATAGCTAAGTGAAAAGAAAAAAAAAGAGGTTCTAGTTGGCAAATGATGTCTTATTGAAGGGGTCTTTAGAGAATCCCACACCCCTTAGAAATGTGCTTCATGATTGTTATGTCTTTGACTATGAGAAGGCCAAGTAGCCCTTTGAAAAAAATTGGCTATTTTCAGCCTTCTTGAATTATAGATTGGGTATTTTATGCCTCCAAGAAACAATTTGTGATGGTCGTAAATGTGTTTATGATGTGGAAAAAATTCTCAACAATTGGGATTTTTTTTTTATGTAGATGAAATGGATCAATCTAGTGTATTATTTTGGGATGGTGAAAAAAGGCTTTAAACGTGCTAATGTTTTTTGCTTTGACTCAGGATTATATATAGTGTTATATGATCAAGAGCTTGGTCATTAGTTCCCTATGCTAAATCCCCATGTGTCACTCATTGGTTGGGAAGTCTGTTAGGATTAGATATTTGGCATGAACCTATTTAGGTTCATGGAAATGTAAATTCTACATTGCGAAGGGATGAAGTTTGGGGCTCAACAACAAACATGGATGTATTAGCATGAAACTTTGTGTAAATGCTCAAGCATTTTAGTTTATATGGGTCAATGAGTTTTTCATAGATGACTCTAAAAGAATTAGACATTGGATTAGATTAAGTGGTGATTTTAATCATATGCCATTTTTTTGGAAATTGCAAAGATTGAAAGGGAACCTCCTAGCCCTTTTAAATTCATCATTGCATGGCTAGTGGAGGACTATGGTAATATGAGTAAAGAAACTTGGGTTCCTTTTGACAATACATCTAAAAAAACATTTGCGATTTAATTTGAGATGAATTTAAAGAGCATTAAATAGAAATAAACTAAATGGGCACAAAATAAATATTAAAGAATGAACATGAGTTATTTGTGTGTGGAATATAAGTTAGAGGATTTCTAAAATAGTGAATAGGTTGGCCTTTTTAGATGGTCACTACAAAAAATAAGGTTAAGACATTTGAATGCAGGAGGAGAGGCATATTGGTAGATGGGGAATTAGTGTGGAGGCTTGAGACCATGGCCTTGTGGCTAGCAAGGATGGTGAAAAAATGAATATTTTCATGAGAATGAAAACCATTGGAAGAATGTTAATACATATGGAAAATGCAAAATAGTGACAGACCTATAACCTCTAGGTTTGAAGACATTGATTGTTTAGGTGTGGAGAATTTTTAGAGTATTTACAAAGAGGAAGCTTAGGTGTCCATTGTTGAGGTGTTAAAAGGATAAACTATTTTCCAAGCTTTGTAAATGATGAATAAAAATAAAGGATGTTGAGAGAGTTCTCCAAGTAATTAATACTGCATAATTTTTAAAAGAGCAAGAATCATAGTATAGTTGATTGGCCCATTTAATTGTACTTAGGTTTTTATGAGTCAACTGAAGAGGACATATTAAGAGCTATTATTCCATATCTTCGAGAATAAAATCCTTTAATGCTACTTTAATTTCTTTGATCCCAAAATATAAGAATCCTATACCTTTTCGTGAATACAAGCTCATATCACTCTGACAAAGGATATTGCTTTGAGGGTTAAGAGATTGTTATCAAAATCAATTTTAGTTAAGAAATTTGGGTTTTTATAGGGCAAGTAGGCTCATGAGGCTACATGTGTAGGTAAAAATGGGCTTCATACAATCAAGTCAAAAAATAATCCTTTAGTGGTTATCAAGTTCGATTTGTCCAATGCATATGACATGGCAAGTTGGACAAATTTGAGGTTGATGCAAGTCCATTTAGTTTTTTGCTTACACTTTGTTAATTGGCTAGTGAGTTATGTTTCCTTTGCAAATATTATAAATGGATCCATCTCATTTTTTAGGCCTAGCAATGGATTTAGGTAAGGATGTCCTCTTTCTCCTTTGTTGCTTCTAACAGTTTCCAAGGGTTTGAGTAGAGTTATCATTGAAGTTCAAAAATTCTAATTCTTTTTAAAACATCAAAATTAGGAATAGTGTAATTTTCCCCACCTCCTATTTGTAGATAATATATTGATTTTTTGTTATGGCTCATGAATAGATACCCTTGAGCTTAAAATTTTTTTAGGTCTTTATTGTTCAACTATAGGTATGTTGGTAAATTTTCGTAAGTCTTCAATATCCTTTACCAAATTAGATGTAGATGAGGTCATTTTTTCTCTATGATTTCCTTATCACTGGATATACACATAAGATAGGCTAAAGTATCAAAGTTTCTATCTTAAATCTTATGGTTATTGTACGAGAGGCTAGAACTTTTTTATAGCTAAGGTGGAAGAAAGGTCATTTATATGGTGCAATTATCATTATCTCATGGGAATAGGCTCACTCTAGTAAAATTGATTGGATGTCATTACTTTGTATACTGAAGGAAATATTGGAAAAGTTTCAAAAAACATGTTTTAGGTTTTTTCGGTATAAAAGGAGGGAGGAAAATTGGTTTCCTAAATAAAATGGAAGTGTATTTCTATTCCAAAAGATATGGGTAAGTGGGGTATGAAGAAAAATAATTTATAAATAAATTTTTTGGTAACAAAATATGTATGGAGATTGATTAGAGGTAAGATTTTTTGGTGTAAAGTTATGATACAAAATTATATTGCACTTGACTTTGTGGAATACTAGATTAGAGACCCAAAGAACAAATTGAAAAATGCATATGTAACATGGAAGAAAATGGTATTATCCTTTCCACTAGTTGAACAATGTATTGTATGGAGGATTGGGAATTGGGAGAGAGTGAGGATAGATACAAACCCTTGGGTTGGCAATAGGGAAGGGTACAAACTATCCACTAGAGTGATTGAAGTTCTTTATAGGAATTTCTTTTTCTTTATTAATCAGGCTGCTTATCAATAGTTAACTTTTATGTGGAGTCAAGATTGGAAACCTAGTATGCTAATTGGTATGGAGGGTAGAGATGTAATTGACTGGGAGAGATATATTTCATGTTTAAGGACAATAACTATGTGAGAATTGAGGAAGTCAAAGATAAGCTAATGTGGGGAAAAGTTCCCACCTTAGGAATATATACTACCAAGTGCGAATATAAGACATTAAGTCAATTGAAAGGAGTATGGAAATAATATTGAAGTTTGCATACCCCTTAAAATCTTGTATTTTTAGGTGGTATCTAAAAAATAATTCTCAAACTTGAGACATGTTACAAAAGAGGGGAAATCAAGGATTTGGTTGGTGTCTTTTGTGTAGGGCGAATGATGAAAACATTAAAAATATTTGAATGTTTTTATGTTGCATTACTTATATTTGGAAATACTTGAAGAACTTACTAGTTTAAGGGATATGGGCGGGGGGATTATAATAATAAGGATTTGAGTAGGAGGTGTAGTAACCCTATTAACAAGAAATATAAAGAACACTCCCAATTATCATTTTAGGGGGGATATGGATAACACAAAGTGCACAAACAATTGAAAGCATGATTACAATTCCCATTTAGTGTTTTGTCCATATTATGTTCATACTTTATGGATTTAAGTAGGTTAGTGGAGTGAAACCCTAAAGATAGATTATTGCAGAATAAATTGACAAGAGACCCTAAGTGGCTCCTATCAAAGAGACCCTTTCTTTTTTGGTGAAGGTGGTGTTATTTACCAGAGTGAAGAACATGTAATAAAGTTTAAAGTTGGATTAAGAAGAGGAACTAAGAATTATGTTCGCATTAAAATTGTTATTAAAGCCAACAGGAGAAAAGGGTATATCTAAAATTCAATTTTATGGTGACTCCTTAGTTGTAGTTAATCAATTTGGTAGAGGTTGTCATTGATTTCAAGTTTAGTCATTGATGTCAACAAGTGATATCAATTTTAGGGGAGCTTGTTGAGATTCATTATGTAGGAAAATTTCCTGCAAGTTCTTTATTCAGAAGTACATGTCAAGTCTTGAGTCGGATATTCCTCTCCATGACCTTTCTAACTGTATATGACACTTGAGCTAACTCCCAAGAAATGAAGATAAACATGAGTATGAAGTTTTGACATATCAAGCAAGGTTCCTAGAGGCCTATGGTTCCAACAAGCTTGTTGTAGAACCCACATGTAATAAAAAATTCTTTGAGAAACTTAATGATGGGTGACAAGCGTGGGAGAGGTAGGTAATTGGTCCTATCCCCTAAGCACAATGCACTAAGATGAAGTGCTCAGGCTATTTTCAGATCGTTTGGTCCTATCAATGCACAAACAACAAGTGGGAGGTGGTAGGGTGGCAAGCCCTCGGTCTTAGTCCCTGATGACAAGGCGCTTAGCCTTTGGCACCAAGGTGCTTATCAGACTGTTGAGACGAGTGAAGTGCATGCAATGAACACAATGAAGAGGTGAAAAACAACAAACCTTGGCACAAATTTCGAGGTGTCAGGTGGATAGATAGGTAGAAAGTAAATGGTGTGGCCCAGTTAGGAAATGATATGTTGAAATGACATGTATATAATGATACATGGCACTTTGTTGTCATGACACATGGCAAGCATATTTGGCCCATTTTATATGTCAAGTGGCATTTTTTTTAGTGACACGTGGTAGTGTCATGGCAAGTTTTTTTATTAGCTATTGAAGTTTCAATGTGGCAGCCCTATATGTCTTGGTATCAGTGCCAAGGATTGGTTTTGCAAAAGATTTCAATGTTAAATGTATTTATAATTTTTGTGAGTCTATGAAGGTGGGGCCATTGGCAACTATCCACTATCAAATGGTAAGGGGATAATCATTAGACATATGTTCTCTTGTCAAAGGAAACACTGTCAAATGACTGTCCATTTTCTCAATCACCGTCAATCTAATAATGTGTTGTGAACACGAACAAGTAGTAAGCAGTGAGCTGTAGAGAATGGTCACATCCCCTAGTTGTAGTTGTTAGATGGTAAAGTGCCAAGGAGCTTATCGACCATATAAATTTGGAGCATAAAAAATGTAAACAAAGGTTGATGAGTGGGAAAGTGGCAAACTGACAAAGAAGTATCCCTTAGTCACGACTCCTAGTCCTTGGAATAAAGAATGGAGTTTTTGGTGTTGAAGTGTATAATATAGGTCATAAAGAATCCAAGTGTAACATATTTTCCATAATTAGATGGATCCAAATTCATATTTTCTGGAATATGATCACATCATATAGTTTAGTGCAATTTAATTTAACCCCCAAAGAATGAAGGAACCAAGTTGCATCTGGGTCATCCAGGCCAGATATCCAACAAAGAAAAAAAATGTACAAGTTAAGCATCGACCTTGCTATATTTGATCAACCAGGTAGAGTATAAACAAGCCACAAAGATTGGCAGTTAAGTGGGTAAGAAATCTTTGATCATCTGTGATTTATATGAAAATGATTGTTTGTGGTATTTTGTGGTGCGAAGTAATAAAGTAAAGGAGTGAAATGAAGTCTTTTGAAGATGTGTAATTGCAAAATATTGTAAAAAAAAATTGTGAAACTGAGTAGACAATTTGGAATAGGAATTGAATCACAAAACATGGTAGTTGTACAAAACAAGTTATATACACAACTCATGTGGACATGAGTTTGAAAAAAATTATGGAAGAAGGATTTGCTAGCTAAAATAGGTTGGAGCCTGAAAAACATCAGGGAGGTGGCACTTTCTTAAGCTTGGAGCCTGTGAAACATTATGGAGTTGGTGCTTCCTTCATGTTGGAGCCTGTAAAACATTAAGGAGTTGGTGCTTCCTTTAGGTTTCTATCGATAAAACAATGAGGAGTTGGAACTTCCTTCTAGTTGATGCCTGTAAAATATTGGAGAGTTGATGCTTCCTTCAGGTTAGAGCATGTAAAGATCAGGGAGTTGGTGATTCCTTCAAAGTTGGTGCTTATAAATTTAGGGGATGGGTGTTTCATTCTGATTAGAGACAAAAAATCTGATGTAATAGTAGGTTGCAACCTACAACAATATTTAAATATATGCTTTGTGGTTTTCTCCCTTTATGGGTTTTCACATAAATATTTGTGTCTCATATGTGTATGTTGTTTATGGTGTTGTTGTGTGATTCATGTGTTTTTTATATGATTAATTATTGAATGATTGGATATTGTTAATAATTGATAAAATTGGAAATAATACGGATTCACCCACCAAGTATTATCATGGTTTCTAACAATTGGTTTTAGAGAAAGTTCCTTTAGGAATAGTCTAACAATGAGGAGGTAGATATGAGATAACGGGTAACCAAGATGGATATTCCACCAACAAGTCTCCCATGTTCACTGCAACAAATTATTCATTATGGAAGGTACAAATGAGGACTTATCTAACGTCTCTTGGTTCAGATATATGGAACACAGTAAAAAAATGTTTATAAAAATCCAAATTTATCGATTAGTAAGGATGTAAAACTTGAATTCATGAATAATTCTAAAGCAATGAATGCAGTTCCGAGTGGTTTTCTTAAATATGAGTTGGTTAAAATCATGCATTGAACAACCAAAGGTATATGGGAAAAGTTAACAAGTTGTTATGAAGGTGACAACAAAGTAAAGAAAACCAAACTCCAAAGCTTGAGAATGCAATTTGAAGCATTAAAAATGAAAGAGGACAAGGCTATAGACAAATGATTTCTTCAAGTGGACGAGATAAACATTGTTACCGATGAAATAGGTAACCGCACTGTTACCTACTTTTTTTTGGTAGCATTAAAAGCACCCGATTTTGAAAAGTGGTGATGCAGAATCACCTTCTTTTTTTTTGAGCATATTTTTGACACTTTAATATTTTTATTTATGAAGTATGAATATTTGTTTTAAAATGTTAGTGATTTTCATGCTAATTTTGAAACGTATTGATGTAGCATCAACTTTTTTTTTTTTTAGAGCGGTGATTTTCATGCTAATTTTGAGACATATTGATGCAGCATCAACCTTTTTTTTTTGAGTGGTGATTTTCATGTTGGTAATAAAACACAAAACTTAGTTAAAAAAATATAGATAAAAACAATAAAAAAACCAATAAAAATGTAAAAAAAAACAAAATTAACTCGTAAAAATAAAAAATTTAAACAAAAATAAATAAATAAAAATAAAAATATTCGAAAATTATATCAAAAGAAATGACAAAATTTGAAAAAAAAACACATAATTTAAAGAAAAAAACAAAAATTAACCAAAAAAAAAAAAAGAAGCATTTTTTTCTAAGTTATTAAAAAAATCCGTATAATTAAAAAAAAAATTAAAATAGAAAATTTAAAAATAATTGAAACTACAAAATTAAAATTTAGATTAAAAAAATAAAAAAATAAATTCAAAAATTTAAATTAAAATAATAATAATAATAAGAAAACAAAAATACAAATTTTAAAATTAACCAAAAAAACAAATTTAAAAAAAAAAAAAATTAAAATTGAAAAAAAAAAATTAAAATAAAAGAATTATAATAAAAAAAACTATCATTAAAAAACAAAACAAATGAAAAAAACCACGTGCAAATAATTAAAAAACAAATATCCATAAATTTACTGTTTTTTTTTAATGAAACAATTTATAAATTTTAGAAATGAAAAACCAAATAAACTAAAATATTAAAAAAAATTAAATTAAATTAAATTAAAATTTAAGAAATTTAATGAATAAATTTTAAATTTAAAAAAATAATTAATCTAAAATATTAAATTTAAAAACAAAATTAAAAAAAAAACAAAACAAAACAAATTAAAACAAATTAAATTAAAAAAAAAAAATTTGAAAAAAAAAAAAAATTAAATTAAAATTTTTGAATTAAAAAAAAATCAAATTTAAATAATAATAATATATATATATATATATATATATATATATTAAAAATTTAAAAAAATAAAAAATGAAAAGAATTTTTTGATCGTGGTGGCGCTGCCAGTCGGGGCCTCCCGCTCAGGTGGCGGCGGAGGCCGGCTGCTGGGTGGGCGGGGAGGCTACATGCAGCCCCCCGCTCGCCAAGCGGCCGGCCTCTATTGCCACCTGGGCGGGAGGCCGATTCCGGGAATCGCCCTCCCGCGGCGGGAGGCCGATTCCGAGAATCACGCTCTCGCTGCGGGAGGCCGATTCCGGGAATTGTCCTCCCGCCACGGGAGGCTGATTTCGGGAATCGCCCTCCAGCCATGGGAGGCCGAATCGCCATCTCGCGGCGAGAGGCCGATTCCGGGAATCGCCCTCAGGCTGATTCCGGGAATCACCCTCCCACGGCGGGAGGCCGATTCCGGGAATCGCCCTTCCGCCGCGGGAGGCCGATTCCGAGAATCGCCCTCCCGCCGCGAGAGGCCAATTCCGGGAATCGCCTTGAGGCCGATTCCGAGAATCGCCCTACCGCGTCGCGGGAGGGCGATTCCCATAATCGGCCTCCCGCGGGAGGGCGATTCCCGGAATCAGCCTCTCGCCTAGCGGCCGGCCTCCGCCGTCACCTGGGCAGGAGGCCGATTGGCGGCGCCACCACAAATTTTTTTTTTTTTTTTAATATATATATATATATATATATATTTTTTTTTAAATTCAAAAAATTGAAATTATTATTATTATTATTATTATTATTTATTTATTTTTAATTTAAATTTTATATTTGAAATTTAATTTGTTTTAATTTGTTTTGTTTTGTTTTGTTTTGTTTTGTTTTTTTTTTTAAATTTTATTCATTTTGTTTGTTTGTTTGTTTTTTTTTTTTGTTTTTTTCATATTTTTTTTTAATTATTAAATTTTATGTTTAGTTTTTTCATTTAATTTTTTAAAATTTAGTAAATTTTTTTTTTTTTTTTTTTTTTTTTTTAAATTTATTTGAATTTAATACCTTTTTTAAATTTTTTATTTTATTTTATTATTATTATTTTTTAATTACATAAAATTTTTATATATTTTTTTATTTCAATTAAAATTGTGTATTTAAAATTAGATTTTTTTTTAGTTAAACTTAATATTTTCAAATTAATTTGTTTTTTATTTTATTTATTTTTATTTAATTTATTTTTTTCAATTTTAATTGATTTTTAAAGTTTTTTAACTTTTTATCTTAACATTTTTCATTTTTTTTTTTCAAAATTTATTTATTTATTTATTTTAATTTAATTTGTTATTTTAATATTAACATTCTTTTTTTTAATTTAATAAAATCTAATATATATATTTTTAATTTAAGTTTATATATATATGTATATATATATATATATATATATATATATATATATATATATATATATATATATATATATATTATTTTTTATAATTTAAATTTAATATATTTTTTAAAATCTATTTGTTTTTTAATATATATTTTTTTAAATTTAATATTTTTATTGTATTTTTTTTGTCATTTTTTATTTTTAATTAATTTTTCATTTTTTTACTTTTAATTTCAATATTTTATTTTATTATTATTATTATTAATATTATTATTATTTTTTTAATTTATTAAAATTTAATATATTTCTTTAAATTTAATTTTTTATTTTAAATTATTATTATTATTATTATTTTTTAAATTTAATAAACATTTTCTTTTTCTTTTTTAAATTTAATTTCTATATTTTGTTTTTTATAATTTCTTTCTTTTTTTAACTTGTTTTTCTTTTTAATTTAATAATTTTATTTTTTTATTTCTATATATTTTGAAATTTTAATCATTAATTTATTTTTTATTTTTTCTTAAATTTTAGGCTTTTTTTAATGTTTGAATTTTTATTTTTATTTTTTTATTCCTATATATTTTTAAATTTTAAGCTTTAAAATGTTTTTATTTTTTAAATTTATTTATTTTTCTTAAATTTTAGGTTTTTTTTAATGTTTGAATTTTAAAAATTAAAAAATGTTATTTCTATTTTTATAAATGTCAAAAATATGACAATTTTTTTTGTTTTTGTTTTGAGGGTGTTTTTTCAATCCTTTTTTCAAGAAACAATTTTGTTTTTAGCATAATTTTATAAAATGATGAAATTTGACCTTAAAAAAAACCAAGTGCGTTCTGGAATACACTTTTTTTGTTTTTGGACTGTTTTTTCATGTTTTTTGAGTCTTTTTGGGCTAGAGTTCCCATTTTGAAGTCAGGTTACCTATTTCATCGGTAACAGTGTTGATAGTAAAGATCACGAGAGGACTTGATGAAATCATGGATCATTCCTTTATAGTTCAAAAGGTGTTAAGATCTCTTCCAATAAGTTTTATTGCAAAAGTATTAACCATTGAGGAGTTGCATGATCTCAATTTTGAAGAATGTAACTAGTGGTAGTCTTCATAACTATATTTGAATCATGATGTAGTGTATTTGTAAAAAGAAACAAAAATAAATTTTATTATTAAAGAAATTGACTTATTAAATCATGGGTTTCATGCCTGGGTCAATTGTTATTTAGGTCAAATCCTCCATTGAAGGTTTCTAGGGTTTATGTCAAGTATCCTTGTCCATGTCATAATGTAAAAGACCCTTCGTGGGCTCTATTTGTCAAAGAATAAATTTATTTTGTTGTAAAATAGGTCAATTAGGCCTCCTCCACCAAGTCAACCTCAAACTAGACAAGTCGACCTAAACTGAGGGGAATAACCACCTATACAAAGGCGACATTTCAACCTCATTTGTCACTCTGTCTCATTAGGTTCGATCTGCAACTTATGGGGCAAGAAAAAGTGTGAATTTCAAGGAAAGAAGAATAAACATATAACAAAGAATAAGGTGGAAATTATGTACCTAAATAAGTCAAAATTTATCTCTCCTATCCCACACGTGCGAAGTTTTAGAGAATTGTAAGGGGCTGAAATTCTGCAATAGCTGGGGGCCGAAATTCTAGAGAAGTTGGGGCATAAATTTTTGGGTTGTTGCTAGGCTGAATTTGTTGGAAAGGAAGTTTACTAAATCATATTCGAAGGCTGACTTGGTGGAGGAGGAATGTCTTTAGGTCTAAGGTCTTGGTCTATCTCACTTTTAATCTACTGAAGGAAGAATTTTTTACTGGGTTTTACCATATATAGGGGTTTAGCCCTAGCTAAGTGCCTACATCTAGCATCCATGATCTTCATGTTTTTGTTTTGATAATTGCCTAATGAAAATAAGATAAATGAATAACACAAATAAGTTAATAAAAACATAATAATATCACTAGTAATTATCAACATAAAAAAATATTTCTTCCTTTCTGATTTGCTAACATCGTATCAGAGCTAAGGTGAAAGAAGGAAGAAAAAGGCAGCTTGAATATTAAATAAAAGGAGAACAAGGAGTTTCAAGGTTAGGTCACAAGGATTCAAATAAGGAGTTGCAAGGTTAGGTCACAAGGAGTAGCATATATGATGAACTTAATAAGGCCAAAAACAAGCTAGAAGGAGCCTCCAACTACAAGGCATGGAAAAAACGGATAAATCTTATCCTTGAAAAGCATAAAGTATTAAATCTTGTTCAAGGGAAAATCAAGAAACCAACATATGAAGCAGAGAAAGAGAAATTTATAGAATCCGAAATTGTAGCCACAAACCTAATAGTGGATGGAGTAAAGGACAATTTATTTCCATACATTTCCAACATAAACTCCAGTCAATAAATTTATGAAGCTCTCTCCAAATTATTCACAATCAAGAACATTGGTCAAATAGCAAGCCTCAAGAATGAACTAAGAACTGTTAAGATGACAAATGATGATATCATTTCATCATATTTTGTAAAAATATCTAGAATAAGAGATGAACTCCAAGCAATAGATGAAATCATATCGAAAAAAGAGCTTGCAATTACTTCTCTTCTAGGACTACCAAAATCTTGGAGTGCTTTTGCATCAGGAACCAACAGTTGGAAGGCTACTCCAACATTTGAACATATGTGGAATGCATGCAGTCAAGAAGAATCTCGAATATCATTAGTAAACAACAAGAAGAAGGATGAAGAAGAAAACGCCTCAAATGCATATTTTGCTCATCACATGATCCGGGTCCATCAACTACCATATTTACCCATGATATTTTACTTATGTGATGTGGTTAGAATTGCATATAGCATAAATGAACATATATGCATGCTGTAAAGAAGAGGGAACAAGACAACAATCAACAACATAAGAGCACGAGACTTTGATAACGAAGTTCGTCCAATTTGGTCTACGTCTCCGGGCACGGTTTCAAGATGGGGTAGCTGGCCGCTTCATAGAGTGTTGGAAATGGTGATGATGTACATGGACTATTTTTTCTGTCATAAAAGGATAGGGATCTCAATAAAACATAACAATCCATGGCAAATACATCGCACATGAAGTAGAAACATAGATCCCACAAGATACATCAAGCAATGATCTAAACAACATATTACATCCCACAAAAAATGACAAAAGAAGCACACGACATCAATATTGCATATACCTCAACCCCTGAATTTGGCTGAAGAATTGGATGCTCAGTTGTTGAATTTATCTGCACCATCAAATTCGTGGCGTCGAGAGGTATAAAATTGACTGTCCACACTTGGGAATCTAAAACCATCACTCCCATCTGGTAAATGGTTGAAAAATGGGAAGCTATGCTGCTGAAACAAACATCGCCATTGAGTTCCTATCGTTGAGAGGTGTAAAATCGACATAAAATTTGTCAAATTCTGACTCTGACAAGTTCTGGGCCTCAAGGAATCTTTCTGATGCCCCTCAAGATTCCTTGGGCAAGGTTCTGTCCCTCTGTTAGTCATGGTTCCACGCTCCTGCAATAAAAAAATATTATTTGTTGAAGAACGCGCTAGTCTGCCTCTGCAACACTAAAAAATTGAGTTCATATAGAGACTGGGTTGGCGGAGTTGTCAACCGACAACCGTTGGCGCATTGGCTTATTGAGGCGAGTGGTTGGAGAGGGGTAGGGGGATCAAATATCACCCCTCTCGAAATAGTCATGGTGCATAATGTAGTTGGTGCATTATTTATTTTGGTTGGCACGTTGTTTATTTCGTGTGGAGCTGCTGCGTGGGTGAGGCCGGTCCCCCAGCCGTGGGTTCAACTCCCACTGGCTTCAGCCTCCATATATATATATATATATGTATGTATATAGAGTGTGGGTGGTGGCGTGGGCGAGGTCCACTGGACGTGGCCCACCCACCCACATAATTTGTTTGATATTGTCGTGGGGTTCGACTGGGGTCATGGCTTGCCGAACCAAAACATATTTTAATATATTGTGATGCGATGTGGGGGTGGTGGGGGTCACGACCCGCCACCCTATTTTAATATATATATATATATATATATATATATTAACAAATAAGTTGTTTTTTATTTTCACAAAAATAAGGGTCATTAGGCGAATTAAAGAGGCAACAATTTCACCCTCTCTCGGGAGCTAGGTTCCACATCTTAGTGTCAGTCAATTTGTAGGACCCTTAAAACTGGCCCAAGTCCAACTTTGACCAAAAATTTGACTCGCTGTAAATTCTCCATACGAGCTCGGATTGGGGATCCGTTCACACCATTGGAATCAGGGCGACGAGCACTTCGATATTGTCCTAGTTTGAAAGCATTATGACCACTTTGAGAAGATTTTGGTCCACTAAAAGCATGAAAAAAATAATATGCAGCTGCTTCTGCACCACAAGTGTCCTGACAGGTCACCCTTCCTTCTCCTTCACCTTTCTCCTTCAGAGCCATAAGCAATGAACCGACACCTGCATTATCTGCAAACCTGTAGTACAATATTATTAAAAATTACATGCTTAATTACAAGACCAACTATGACCTAAGCATCCCATAATTTCCACGATTTTATAACTCATACTCTGTGGTCAAGTTTACAACAAAATAGAATCAATACAAGGCCAAAACATCATTGTTTCTTCACAAGTGATGGAAAACACATCATCACTTTTACATTTTAAATTGCAATACATGATTTACAAAATAATGCCATGACACACTACCACACCTAGAAAAACCATCTCTCACTTATCAAAGTGAATGGGTCATCTCTTTGTGGTGCATTTTTTTGTCGAACAATTGTCTCAATTGGTTCCCGCACTGATGCTTTGTCCTTAAGGCACTGCTCTGGATGGAGCCTACAACACGTGGCGCTTTGATGACCACTTTTTCTGCAATGAATATAATAGGTCTTCTTCCTCCAAACCTGCTTTACCTTCTTCTTTCCTTGCTATGGAGAAGACATTTCACGCCTCATCCTCTTTCGTGCTGCCATTCTCTTCCAGCACTCAGCAAACACATGGTTATGTAATCCACAAAAATTACATGTTTTTCGATGCCATGATTTATGTTCATTATTAGTGACATGCTTGTAATCAAAATTAACATTAGAATACCGAGACTTGTTATACCTTTCTTGTTGGTCTCTGGTGCAATCATGGTGATAAGAGCTTGCCTCATCTCTTTCTCTGCAATATCCACTACCATGGGATGAGGGTGAAGTGTTCCCATCAATATCCTTCCTCAACGAGTTCAACAATGTCGTGGAAGTTTCTGACACCTTTGAGCACTATCCTTTAGTGTATCCCAAACCTACAAATCGAGGTATGCGCACAATCTCTAATGGATGAGTCATGCCTTGGCCATTAACACCAAGTCCTCCTCCTTTGTACCCCATTTTGGTAGGGAGTCTCATGCCAGTTCCTGTAATGGGTATCTCCATGTTTCCAACATAAATAATAGGATGTGAAGATGAAAATGAAGAGCAATAAATATTTTTTACCTCAACTTTTGATTCAAAAACAGGTGATGATGGCTTCTTTAAGCCTTCATTGCGCTTCAACTTCTCCAAGGCCTCTTCTGCGGCTCTCAATTGAAGCTGCAATATTTGCTTCTCCTCTTTATCTTCTCACAGTAGCCTCCTTAATTCAACATTCTATTCTTGAAGACTCTGGTTGATCTCCTCATTCGAATTACGAGAAGACGATGAAGGCGACGAAGAATATGCATAAGCACTGGAAGATGTGGATGAAGCATCATTCTCTGATATTTCTTTCTCCTCTTCCTATATTATCTTCTCATGAGTGTCATACATTATGTCCATTAATTTGGACATACTGAGCATGGCCTCGTACATGTCTTTGTCATCCTTCATTGCTGCACGTTCAATCGTTGTTCACGCTCACAATTCACATCGACGAGAAGTCCGCTCTAATACCATCTTGATCCAGGTCCGTTAGCTACCAGATTTACCCATGATCTTTTACTTCTGTGATGTGGTTAGAATTGCATTTAAAATATCATAAATGAACATATATTCATGCTGTAAAAAAGAGGGAACAAGACAACGATAAAAAACATAAGAACATGAGGTGTTGATAACGAAGTTCATCCAATTTGGACTACGTCTCCCGGCTTGGTGTCAAGATGGGGTAGGCCGCTTCATATAGTGCTAGAAATGGTGATGATGTACATGGACTATGTTTTTTGTCATACAAGGATATATTCCCTCAACATGAGAGGCTTGTCTCTCCACGAGACGTTCTGCTATAGGAACTCTCACTCACAATAGGCCTCCTATCACCATGACTTAATCTCACACAAGGTGACGATGAGGATCCCTTCATCAAGGCTACATAGGGATCTCAATCAAACACAATAATCCATGGAGAATACATCGCACATGAAGTAGAAACATAGATCCCGCAACATACATCAAGAAAGGATATAAACAACATATTACATCTCATCGAAAATGATAAAAGAAGCACATGACATCAATACTACATATACCTCAACCCCTGAAGTTAGCTAAAGAATTGGATGCTCAGCTGCTAAATCTGGCTGCACCATCAAATTCGTGGCTTCAAGAGGCATGAAATTGACATAAAATTTGTCAAATTCCGACTTTGGCAAGTTCTGGGCCTCAAGGAATCTTTCTGATGCCCCTCAAGATTCCCTGGGCAAGTTTCCGCCCCTCTGGAGGTTCATGGTTCTGCGCTCCTGCAATAAAAAAATAATATTCGTTGAAGAACTCGCTGGTCTGCCTCCACAACACTAAAAAGTTGAGTTCATATAGAGATTGGGTGGGTGGAGTTGTCAACGGACAACCGTTGGCGCATTGGCTTATTGAGGTGAGTGGTTGGAGAGGGGTCGGGGGATCAAATCCTGCCCCTCTCGAAATAGTTATGGCGCGTTATTTAATTGGCGCATTATTTATTTTAGTTGGCACATTGTTTGTTTTGTGTGGAGCCACTGTGTGGGCAAGGCCGGTCCACCGGCCATGGGTTCAATTCCCACCAGCTTTGGCCTATATATATATATATATATATATATATATATAGTGTGGGTGGTGGTGTGGGCCAGATCCATAGGAGGTGGCTCGCCCACCCACATAATTTGTTTGAAATTTCCATGGGGTTCGGCGGGGATCATGGCATGCTGAACCAAAACATATTTTAATATATTATGATGTGATGGGGGGGTGGTGGGGATCACAGCCCACCACCCTATTTAATAATTTTTTTTTGTTTTTTTGATAAATAAGTTGTTTTTTATTTTCACGAAAATAAGGGTCATTGGGAGAATTAAAGAGGCAATAATTTCGCCCGCACTCGGGAGCTAGGTTCCACGTCCCATTGTCGGTCAATTTGTAGGACCCTTAAACCTGGCCGAAGTCCAACTTTGACCAAAACTTTGACTCACTCTAACTTATCCATACAAGCTTGGATTGTGGATCCTTTTTCACCGTTTGAATTAGGGTGACGAGCACTTCGATATTGTCCTGGTTTGAAATAATTCTGAAAACTTTGAATTTTGACCATTTCTGAGCCCTCTTGGTCTCCTGAGGGTGTCTGGAGCCACCTAGATCATCACAAGAAGAAGGGAACCTTTAAAATGTTCAAAGGAGCAAAGAAGAAAGTTGACCTATCAAAGTTGAATGCTACAATTTCCATAATATGGGTCATTATAAAAATTCAATGTCCCGAGAGTCCAAGGAATAAGAAGAGAGATGGGGATCAAGCAAATATTTTTGATGAAGCTCCACCGGAGAAGAATAAGAAGTCAAGGACTTATACTACTAATTCGTCTCCTACGTATCCTTCTTAGTCTTGTATTTTTTTCTTTCATGTTTTGATTTCTAGAATTTGTAGGTCTAACATGTCTCGTTAGAACATTTTTGAATTATTTTTATTAAAGTTGTAGGTATTCCTCAAGATTGGATTAAGAGGGATCCTTCACCAGTTCCCAAAAGATAAGTATTTTGTTCTCTGTTTCACTTTTCATGTTTAATTTCCCCTTCGCATCAAGATTTTTTTTGTTTTGTATGCTAATAAGATTTTTCTTTATATTTTCCTTGGTTAAGAAAGATTGCATAATAAATAAAGGTTATGGAGGAAACTTGAAGCGTGGGAGATGTTTCGCTCTTCAAGAATTGATGTCCTACAAGGTTTGTTAAGGAATAATTCAAGGTATATCTTAGACTATAAGCTTTGTTATAAATCTTTCTTCATATAAAAGGTACGATCATTCTTTTAATTTTTGTTTTACATTACGGGCATCGTTATGTCTAAGGTTTTGAATCTTAAAGATTCTCGTTAGGGTGATTAATACTTAGATTGAATCTACCCTCATGATATTATTTTATCATTCTTATGTAACCCTAACATTTAGGGTTCACTATAAAACCCTATCCTCTTGTTGGTAAGGGTATGTCAATATTGATTATGAAATCCTAGTCTACTTAGGGTTGTTGCTGAAATATATAAATCTTATTCTTTTGATGTTTAGGGTTTTGGCATTGTTATAATAGAAACCCTAGTTCCTTAGGGTTTTTTTTATTAATGTCTAAATTATGTATTGAAACCCTTAGGGTTTAGTAAATTAGGGTTTATGGGAAAAAAACCCATAATATCTATAGTAAGTTCCTAGGAATGAAAGCCTAGGTGTATATTCGTCTAATTGAAACCCTAGCCTGGAGAAAATTGTCGTGTATCTAACTTTGATGTATTAATGTTTGTGTCTTGGTTTTACCTAGTAGATATTGATGTGAGATGCATCCTAGATATGTATATGCGAGTATTCTAACCTAATTGGTCATACTCATGTTTTAGTTTGTAAAATCTAGGGTTTACAACAAACCCTAGTAGAGTCTTACATGAAAATTCTGGAAATTTGTGAAACTTTAGATGTATAGTACTATGATTGGATTATTATTTTATTTGCTGATATATAAGGCTTTATGTCTCAAAGATGGAATCTCTGATTTAAAATAAATCATGGAAGAGTCTATCATATATCTCTGATAGTAATATTGAGGCACTATATATAATGAGAGTGATATCTTGATTGAGTTGCTTTAAGTCTTGATGATGTATTCTAGGGTTTGTGACAAAATCATAGCAAGAAGTTGAGTATGTAACCTTTGTTGATTATAAATCTAACTAACCTTAGCTGTTTTATATCTAAATTCTAAATGCTTCCATTATAGTAACATGATTTTGTTACAATTAACTTCGCGCTTCTATATATTTGTATTTGGTTGTACTTGTTGTTAAAATGTTGTAGGTACATAATATTCAAGATGATGTATATGTTCGTATGATGATAATAAGCATGAGTGATGATGATCAAGATGACCTTGATGTCGTAAGAAGGAATATAGCCATGAAAGGTTCTTCGATGTTATAGAAGAAAGAAGTAGAGAGGGAGCCTGGATAAAAGAAAGGGTATATCACCCTAGTTGAGAGGGAGGGCATATTATGACAGTGAGTACTTTGAAGTAAAAATAATATTGATAAATGTTCGTGAAGTTGAAAAAAAAATACTTGAGGAAATTTAAATATGTATTTGATGCTATAGAAGAAATGAAAGAAGAAGAAATCTTCTAACGAATTATATATGGATAACTTGATGATGAAAGTAGCATCCAAATAAATGAGGACCCCGAAGGTTTGTGTTTACTTGTATGTATATTTGAAAGTTTATTGGAAATTGGGGTTTGTGTTTTTACAGGTAAATATATCCATAGTAAAGTTAAACATTTTGGAAGCATGCTTGAACAAATGGATATATCTGATTTAGTTTATTAAGGAGAGATGAAGCATCTAATGGAAATACGCTTGGGAGGACATTTGGTTGGCTTATGTGTTGATGTCTAGATCCCAAAGAGGGAGGGTGGCATTCGTCATGGAGCTTTGACCTTGGATACACACCTAGATCCCTGGGTTAGTGGTAGATATTAAAATCTCGATGGTACCTAGAGTTGGCTAAAGCTTGAGTCCCCATAGTCCCACCTAAATAGAATACGCTAGTCAGGTATCCAGTCTACAACACTGAGTGTGCTAGAACTCTTTGTAGTTCATTTTTAAATATTCCATGTACCTTTATATATATTTTTAAATTATGAATGCCTCCCTAGTTAAGTGGGAGTGTTGAAGAATGTAATTAGTGTTGGTATTCATAATTATATTTGAATCATGATGTAATGTATTTGTCAAAAGAAAGAAAGAAAAAATTATTATTAAAGAAACTGACTTATTAAAGAATGGGTTTCATGCTTGGGTCAAATTTTATTTGGTCAAAGCCTCCATTGAAGGCTTATAGGGTTTTATGTCATGTATCATTTCCCATGTCATAGTGTAAAAGACCCTTTCTTTGGCTCTATTTGTCAAAGAAGAAATTTATTTTTATTGTAAAATAGGTCAATTAGGCCTCCTCCACCAAGTCGGCCTTAAGCTGGGAAAGTTAGCCTAAACTGAGGGAAAAAAACACCTATATAAAGGCAACAACTCGACCTCATTTGTCACTTTCTCTCATCAAGTTCGATTTGCAACTTTTGGGGTTAGAAAAAGTGTGAATTTCAAGGAAATAAGAGGAAAGGGATAGCGAAGAAGAAGGATGATATTACCTACCTAAAGAAGTCGAAATTTATCTCTCCTATCCCACACATGCAAGGTTCTGGAGAATTGCAAGGGCCGAAATTATGCAGTAGTTGGGGGGGCCAAAATTCTGAATAAGCCGAGCCGAAATTATGGAGAAGTTGGGCATGAAATTTATAGGTTATTGCTGAGTTGAAGCTATTAAAAAAGAAGTTTGCTAAATCATATTGGAAGGCTGATTTGGTGGAGGAGGAAGGTCTTTGGGTCTAAGGTCTTGGCCTATCTCATTTTGAATCTACTAAGGGAAGAGTTTTTTACTAGATTTCCCCCTATATATGGGTTTTGGCCTTGGATGAGTGCCTACATCTGGTGTCCATGATCTTCATGTTTTTGTTTTGATAGTTGCTTGATGAGAATAAGATAAATGAAGAACACAAAGACGTTAATAAGAACATAATAATATCACACTACAAGGAAAAGACCCTCTAGCAGATGTTTTTGAGGAACCCCACAGAAAAATACCCCAGACGTCCGTTTCTAGCGTAGGATCCTAGAGGAGGTTGGCGGGCGGTGGTTTTTGCGGATGTATTTCTTCCGGTGCTCTTATCAACCTAAAATGCACCAGTGCGTTCAATATGACAAAGCACTGGTGCATTACAAAAATTGGCACACCAGACACCGTGCGCTCCGTACACACAAGCCCAGTGCGTTTTATTTTTGTAGAGCACCAGTGCTTTACATGTCGACTGCACATATACCGCCCGGTGTGGAATAAATGAAACGCACTGGGGCACCCACAAAATGCGTGCACCGATGGATGGTTAAATAATAAAAATTACGGCAAAAAAACCGCATTAAACATTGGCACACCGGAAACAGTGCGCTCCGTACACACCCTCCCGGTGCTTTTAATTCAGCAACCACACCGGTGCGTGTCATATCGTCAGCCTTGGTGCCTCATAAAAAGCGCGCAGAACATAAATGACTCGGTGTCGAATGACTGAAACGCACAGGGATCACCGTAAATGCTGCACACTGGAAAAGGGTTTGAAACAAACAAAATTACAGCCAAAAAAATGCATAAATCATTGGTTCACCGCGCACCGTTACCAGTGCGTCAGGTTACTGTACAGCCCCGGAGCGTCACATCGCCATGCCCCGGTGCGTCATAAAAGCGAGCGGAACATAAAATTCCCGGGGCAAAATGATGGAAATGCACCAGGGTCCCCATAAATTCTGCACACCAGAATAGGGCAAAAATTATGGCCAAAAAACCTCAGAAATCATTGGTTCACTAGACACTGTTACCGATGCGTCATGATATTGTAGAGCACCGGTGCTTTAAAACTACGCCACCCTGGTGCCTCCTAAAAGCGCGCGAAAATAGAAAGAGCCCGGTGCGGCATACAGACAACGTACCGGTACTCCAGCCAAAATCCCGCGCACCGGAATAGGGTTAAAAAAAAAAAATTACGACCAAAAAATCGCAGAAATCATTGGTTCACCAGACACCGTTACCGGTGCATCATATTACTATAGAGCACTGGTCCATTAAAAATACGCCGCCTCGGTGCCTCCTAAAATCGTGTGAAAACAGAAAGAACTCGACGTGGCATACAGGAAACGCACTGGTACTCCAGTAAAAACCCCGCGCACCGGAATAGGGTTAAATAAAAAAAATTTACGGCCAAAAAACCGCAGAAATCATTGGTTCACTGGACACCATTACTGGTGCGTGATGTTATTGTAGAGCACCGGTGTGATAACATTTCACCTCCCCGGTGCCTCCTAAAAGCGCGCAAAAACATAAAGAGCTTGACGCGGCATACAGGAAATGCACCGATACTGCAACAAAAAGCCCGCACACCGAAATAGGGTTAAATAAAAAAATTACGGCCAAAAAACCGCAAAAATGATTGGTTCACCGGACACCGCTACTAGTGTGTCGAGTTACTGTAGCGAATAGGTGCATGACAGTTACGCCGCCCCGGTGCCTCCTAAAAGCACGCAAAAACAGAAAGAGCCCGGTGCAGCATTAAGACAATGCAACGGTACTCCAGTAAAAACCCGTCGCACTGGAATAGGGTTAAATAAAAAAAAAATTACAGCCAAAAAACTGCATTTTTCACTTTTGTCAGTGCTACAGAGCTCTCAAGCACCGGTGCAAGTTATCCTTGCTTGAGACGCACTGAAATTCGTGCTCCCATTGCACTTATTGCACGCACTGCTACTGTACATTGCCACCAATCTCCAGCTTGAATTTTATAAAACAGTGGACAAATTTTCTTTTTTAAATTGTACAACCAATATGCCTCCTCGACGGGTAAATGTACAGGTATTTTTCTTGATTTTCCATAATTAAACCTTTTAGCGGATTAGAATTTGAAAAAAACTTAAAATTAACCATTAAAAAAAATAAAAAATTGTCGCGCGATGCGCTCGAGCCGTTCGGCTCGCACTGGTTTGTGGTGCTGCCTGTAAATTTACAGGCCACACCGCACCTGGTGCTGAAGGAGTCTGAACCGGTTCCAGGGCAGTAGAGCGAGGCACACTGTGTTATTTTATTTTATTTTAAAAGTGCGGTGTGGTCATTTACCAGGCTGCACCGTTGACAATGTTGAATCGTGGCCACCCGATGCGTTGACGAAATTATCCGCCCTGGGGCACGTAAATTTTTCGGCGCATTGGAACCGCAAATCGGCATTGTCAATGGTTCGAGTTGGTAAACCGGTGCTAAGTGTATCCGCACCGATTCTGGGGCGAATTCCAAAGGTGCACCGTGTAATTGTAAATTTTACGACAAAGAGTGGTGCGCTCAGATACCTGGCCGCACCGTACGACTATGTACGATGGAAGGAGGGCGGTGTGTTGACTTAGCTATAAGCCCCGGGGCGCATAGTGAAGTCAGCGCACTGGCCTCTTGACACCGCACTTAGTGAACGGTGCACTAAAAATATTTTCTGGAGCACCGCTCCTGGTGCTTTTTAAATCATTATGTGCACCGTAGCTGGTGCGTCTCTGGGGAGTGACACACCGTTACCGATGCGTGACTGTGTTTTTGGCGCACCGTCTCTTGTTTTATTTATTTTTCAAAAAATATTTATATACGTATATTTGTAAATACATGTGTCATTTAATTAAAAAATTGTGTTTAATATGTCAATCATTCGGAGACGTGAAAGGAGAGAAGAGGAGCAACAACAACAACAACAAGTGGAACAATATAACATGGTTCCCCTGTGGGAGGCAAGAGAGAGGGAGAGAGATGCGTACCCTCACCCTATTACAGCAGCGACACAGGGGCTCCTAAGGTAGGTAGGCCTCCTCAAGTTCTATGAGGAGGCTACTTCCCTAAAGTCCCATAGTGGTTTTTTGAGACATCTTATCCGAAGGTGGAATGCCTAGTGACAGGGTTTCTAAGTTGGTATCGACTAATGGTGCACGCCCACTGAGGAGGATGTTTATTTTATTACAGAGATTTTGAGGAGATGGATGGATTTTCCCTCGTTCCCCGAGGTTCCAGCTGGTTGTGTGGCACGGAGTCAGTTAGTTTACTCCCAGAGATACATTAGAGCAGACATATTGTCTCCTTCAGATTTTCAGGTCTCTGGAGGACAGTTACGTATTGGTGCGTTTGGTCGTGAGGAGGTCCAGTGTCTCTCACTTATCATTTCGACCATTTCGCACAACACCAGTGATGGGCAACACATTAGTTGCTAGCTTTTATATTATGTTGATTCTTTACTACAACAGCCACAACTTGTCAGGTGGTCTGCCATTTTTTTACGGCATTTTTGTACAACATTAGATAGATGTTGTGCTCGTGCACAAGGGAGGGTCAACTTCCCTTTTGCTTCAGAGCTTTTCTGTTTATTTTTTGAGAAGTTTCCAGAGACGAGACCTTATTTTCTTCGGCAGCCTCGTAGGCCGATTACTGAGGCACGTATGCATATGTGGGGGCAGATGATGCCCAAGAGGGAGGAGACTCTGTTTCTAGTGAGGATATCAGATGATGCACTGGGGTTGCTAGCCAGTGTTTTTGAGCGTCCTTTCATTATGGTCCCCTGTCCTTATGCGGGGTTGGATTGGCGAGGGTGTGCCAACATCCTCTTCATAGATGATGAGCCACCAGATGATAGAGGTAATATTACTGTTTTATTTAAATTTATTCAATCATTTTCTTTAACTTGTTTTATTAAATTGTGTAATGAAATTGCCTAATTATTGTTGTGTACTTGTATATATTTTGCAGACGTTGGCTCTTATGATGGCGAGGAGATGCCGCCGCCACTACTTGATCCAATTGTGGATCTTGATGATCTTGATGTAGAGGATCAGCAGGAGGCTAGTCATGCAGATCAGAGACCTGCTCCTGCTGGTGCGTCGGGTCACGGTCAACGTATGAGTGATGCTAGATACAGGATGGAGTTGGGCGGCCAACTCATTGATTTCTTGTTGAGGCAGGCATCCGCCCTGCTGATTTCAGATATATAGAGGCTGATGATAGGCTCTTATAGATGTGGAGAGGCATGCCGCGTGACATGTACAGCCTGATGCGGCATGTCGTAGGAGTTACAATAGCTTTTACGCGATTGACGAGGACTATCGCACGTTATGAGCGAACCGCAACACATGATGGACAATCTGTGAGGCACAACGTACCATCGACATCTCATGATCGTTCACGGCCTCGCGCCGCGTCATATTTGCATGAGCCTCCAGTAGCATCTACCAGCAGTCATCATGGAGATGAGGCTCCATCATCGGTTGATCCATGACATTTATATTACAGTTGTATATTTTTATCATTATTCAGTTATCTATATATATATATGGTCCATATATTTTATGTTCATTTTGCAGTTGTACTTAATTTACATGTTGGTGATCATCGTTATGTGTATGTTGTTAGGTCATGTTAGATATGTTCATTTAATGTACAGCTTGTAGATAGATGTGTATGTGATAGCATGAGATGTATATTTGATGTTTGTGTTGTACTGATGATGTTAATATATAATGTTAATTGTGTTTTGTTAGATGATCATGATCACGTGCAGTTAGCGATTTTGAATGTGTTTTTTAGTCAAATATGATGTTTGTACGATGCTTATCATGAACGTGATGTTTATTAATTAATTTATAAATACCAAATGATTATGATATTGTAAATTTTTAATATTTGTATTTCTAATTGTATTTAAAATTCTAAAATTGTAATTGTAATGATATATATGTAAATTTCTAAAATTGTAATTGTAATTGTATTTTTTTAATTTGTAAAATTGTAATTGTATATATGTAAAATTCTAAAATTGTTATTGTACGTGAAGTTGTAAAATTGTAATTGTAATTCTAATAATTCTAATTCTAATTATAATTGTAATTGTATGTAAAATATTTGTAAAATTTTAATTGTATTAATGTGAAATGAATTTATTAAAATTTGTAAATTTGTAAATTTTAAATAATTGTAAAATAATAAATATAGAATAATATGATTTATTGTAACATAAGGAAATTTAGAAAATAATGCAAATAAATTCCTGTACTTGATTAGAATTATCATTATTTTATTATGATCTTAGATACAAAAAAAAGAATTAATTTATACAGTACGCCATTGTTTTTGAGATCAAGTACATAATACCAAATTATCAAGTGAATTATTGATTTTAACAATTATTTTATTTTATTTAATTAATTAATTTATTTTTTAACTAGAAGAATCGGCAACTGCACCGGTATCGTACTCGCGTTACACGGGGTCGAATCCTGCTGGCTACCCCTATACTCCTAGGAGGAAACTGCTGAGCCCGCAACAACAACCCCTCGGTT
The DNA here is from genome assembly GCA_034641835.2 of Pinus albicaulis. Taxonomy (NCBI): domain Eukaryota; kingdom Viridiplantae; phylum Streptophyta; class Pinopsida; order Pinales; family Pinaceae; genus Pinus; species Pinus albicaulis. The sequence goes on along the minus strand of CM076583.1, from coordinate 1,128,808,307 downwards.
AAGACAAGACTTAAACTCGTGACTTGCACCACGGCACGAACGTCTTAGCAGCACGCTTGCTTGCCACTAGACCAAACCCCAGCGGGCTAATTATTGATTTTAACATTAACACAATGCAAATTACCAATTAATTCAAAATACATATTACATTAATATTTCGAAAAACTCATCTTAAAAAGTATAAATATTGATGAAATGACACATATTGTACCATATCACTCTCGGTTCTCATGATCACCCTCATTATCTTCTAGCTCGCATGGCATGATAACACTATTGTTCTCAAAAATATATTAGGGTCATGTGTCAATACGAACCACCAATCCATATCCAACACATCTGGGTAGAAAAACACATGGTTGCAGTGTTTAGGGAAAACATAGGGCTCCTTAGCTTCATCCCACATATTTCTAGAGTTGATACATATCAGCCTACTATCGTGATCTTCCTTTCCATTATTCCGATCAAAGGTGTCCCACTACTTGCACCTAAAAATAACACATTGGAAAGAAGAAAAATTCACTTCAATGATCTCTTGTATCTTTCCGACGTAACCTAATGTCCCTCTTACTAGTTGTTGATCACGGTGGCTAGATCGACTAGATTGATCAAACTCAACTTCCACTCCACAGTCTTGTGTGATGTTTCTAGTATCATCTTTTTCTGTGCGAAAATGGTGTCCATATGCCCACATAGATGGGAACAAATGCACCTATTATAAAAAAGTTTAAAAAATCATATAAGTGTCATGTGTCTTATAAATAATAATCCAACAGTTAAAATATGAAATGTAGATGTCTTAATATAAGTTTCAAATTTGCATATAAATTATTACCAAGTTGTTGCACCCAATCCCTACGTTTAGCGCATCCTCTTCAGTGTGCGGGTAACGACCAGTAGCACCGTATTTCTCTCTGACTTGGTCAACAACCCAACTGTTGGGGCATATTTTTGGCATATTTTCCTTTAAATGATTCGGATAAGGCACGCTTCTACCATTCAACCGTCTGAATTCTTTCCTGTCACTATCCCATTTCATTCTTTTTTGTTCGTACAATGCGACCTACGGTTGTGTCACTTCATAATTGTAAAGAATGAATTTATTGATTGCTTCAATTTCTGCATTCGCTGATGAAATCAAACCAACATTATATAGTACTTAGAGATCAAAATATACATTATATCAAAGTTCAACATGAATATAATTAATTATTTTTTGTAAATTTGAAAAATTATAAGTCACTTACTCTTTATCAAGCGTTTTTTTCCACTTGTTTGGAGCAACTCTCCTTCTCTTTTGTCTTCATCCAATTCATTGCTCCAAATCACCGCACCTAGTCTGTTGTCGATCTACTTGATGTACTCACTAGCATAGTAGAAAGACCCATACGATATGTACCACGCTGCCATAGACCCCTCGGGTTTTGCCCTTTTTCAAACAAAACCTTTCAATTTTTTCATGTACCTCTCTAAGAAGAACATCCAATGACAAGAAACAACCCCAACTAATTCAACCTCATCTACCAGGTGGATTAGAAGATGAACCTGTAAGTCCATGAAACTCGTCGGAAATTCCTTTTCAAACATACAAACAATCTCAACTATCTCTTGACGCCACCATGGAATGTTAGCCACATGAATCTCCTTTGACGTGATCCAACGTACAAATGCAGATAATTTAGATATGGCACGTCCTAGGTCTTGAGGGAATTCATGTTTCACACACCCACGCACAAACAAGGGATAATGACATTGCAAAGTTATAAAAACGTGCAATAATATACAAAATTAGTTATGTTTTATGATCACCGCATGGGATAAAATTTATTAATATAACAAATAATTAAATCATGCTTTTGACATTATACGTACTCTTAGAAGATTCAAACGGTCATGCAATTAAGGTTTTTCAATTTATATTTATAGGGTTTGTATTAGTAAATATAAGCCTAAGACATGCAACCAACGGGAGGATCTGCATAGTTAGATGTCAATCCATGTCGGCCCTTGCGTCAATCTTAAATTTTTTTTTTTTTTCGTCGGTGCCCCCTTCGTAACATAGCGCACCGTGAAGTACAATGATAAAAAATTAAAAAAACAAATTTAGTTTTTATCAGTGCGCCATATGTAACATATGGCACCGGTGCACTATTACATTATAGCGCACTGCACAACGTACTGTTTTGAAAAAAAACCATTTTACAAACATACCCCACATTATTTTTGTTTCTGCCATGTCTTCTCCCACTTGCTGTGATTTCAGAATTAGGGTTTTTCAATTTATATTTATAGGGTTTATATTGCTAAATATAAACTTGAGACATCCAACGAACGGGTTGACCTACATAGTCGGATCCCAATCCATGTCGGCCTTTGCGTAATTAAAAAAAAATAAAAAAATTGGTGCGTCCTGTCTGAAAGAGTGCGCCGGGGCGCTCTGTTATCATAGTGCAACGCGAAAGTACTGTCATAAAAAATTAGAAAAATATGCAGCCGGTGTGCTATTTCATTATGATGCATCGCAAACGTTCAATTTCGAAAAAAAAAAATTCAAAAAATAAGAACCTTACTTTCTTTTTGTTTCTCCCATTTCTTTTTCTTTTTTCTGTGATTCAAAATTAGGACTTTTCAATTTAGATTTATAGGGTTTGTATTGCTAAATATAGACCTAAGACATGCAACCGACAGGACGATTAGCATAGTTGTATCCTAATCCATGTCGGCCTTGGAATGATTAAAAAAAAAAAAAAAAACAGATTTTTTACGGTATGCCCTATGTAAGGTAGCGCACCGGTGCTCTGTTGTTTACAAGAGCACTGGATGGGTAATGTGAAAAAATAAGATTTTTTTAACGGTTGCACCGATTTATGCTAAAAAAACTAACACTGGACGATTATTATTATTTTTATGGTGGTTAACCGGTGCGATTATTGACATGTAACACACCGGGGCTTCTTGTTGACATAGAGCACCATATGGTGTATTATACTGTTTTTGCGGTGCATGGGAAAGACATGCATGCACCTACGTCAGTGCGTTCACCATGAATGGCGCACCGGTTTTTTGAGATTTTATTTTATTTTATTTTATTTTTATTTTTTTATTTTTATTTTAGAAGTTGAAAATTTATTTAAAAATATATTATTGACTGATATGATACAAGTTTGATATTGTTAAAGAAATGACTGATAAGAGATCAAGTAACAAAAATAATGATAACACATCAAGAAAAGCAAAAAAGGCAAGTTCTTTGTAATTTTTTTACAAAAAAATGATTTTTGAACTATATGTAAGTTTATATAATATTTATTGTTTAATGTGTATCATGCAGAGCCACAAAATGACGAAGCTCGATAATATTATTTCTGATCTAGGACCAGAAGAACGTATAAGCTTGATGGAAAAATTTCAAAAGGATGAATCAAGTGAATGAAAAAATACTATCGATCCAATATGAGTTTCTTCTTTTAGTTTTCATTAATAATATAATTAAAAATATTAGATAACATGTGTGAAAAATTCTATTAATCACCTCTGTTTAATGTTCTAAAGGGACCAACAACTCAGAAAATGAATGTTGTTCTAAGAAAAGAAAAACAATAGAACATGCAAATGAAAATGAATTGCTCCTTAGCTCATCTGGAGTGGTGTTGGAGGTTAACGAAAGGGGGAAAAGCTTTTACAAATGTTTGAGGGATCCAGTGGAATGAATGTATAGACGTTCTTTCCACTTACAATACAAAAACCAAACCAATGATTCCAAGAACCATATTTTATGTAAACTACAGGAAGAGTTTCTAAAGAATTGGTCAATGAGACATGTCAGACTTTTAATAGCAAAAACATACAACAACAAAAAAGAAGGAATGAAAAAGTAATATTCCTTTAGATGTTTGTCTAGAATTGTTTATAAATATCACTTTTGTTATACTTACTTTTCATATATTAATATAAAAATTAAATAGTTTATTGTCATGTTACATTTTCAGGAAGATTATGAAAATCTCAAAAGATGAACGAGCTAATATCAGACTATGCCAGTAGGAATGTCCAAAAAGGTGTACAAGGAGATGGTCAAAGAAATGGACAAAATTGCATCGCGGGAGGAGCCATCTCAACAACAACGTGCTTCAAATGTAATATGTAATCATTGAAATTTTTTATTATTAGGTAAAATAAATAAACAATTTAACATTAAATATTAATTTTCAAGTATTTTCTTGCAGAAAAGAAAAGAAAATGAAACCCATTTAGCACACAAAACAGGACGACAAGGAAGAAAAGGATTGATATCTAAGTTTGTGAGTAATTGTTACTTCCTTATAACAACTTAACTAGATTTCATTTTTCTATTTTTAAGTTGTTTTACAAAAATCATCATTGAATGTCTCCAAATAGGTGCTAACATACAAAGAAGAACCATCAGAGGAATTGATTGAAATTGGTTTAAATACGGGTTGTGCGTATATGTTGGCATATAAAAAATTAATTGTGGAATTTGTAAGCATCTATCGATCTTATTTTACTTAGCTATGTCTATAATTAATAGAAAAAAAAATCTTTTATATTAAATATATGATTTCTTATGGGGTATAAAACTTGCAGGAAACGAAGTATGGCACTGCGCCAACAGATCAAATCTTGAAAGATGGCATGTTACATGGTTTTGAAAGACCGTGTATAGTTTATGAGTCAATTTTTGCATTGGTACGTCATTTCTTTTCGATTTACATTGATGTATATTATTTAATATTGCAATTTTCATTATTCTCACCAATGTATCTACACTCATTACAATTTATTTTTATGTTTGTAGATGGAAGAAGGTGAAGAAGAAGAAAACAATCAACGTCATGAACAAGACATTTTTGAAAATAACCCAAGTCATGGAAGTAGCTCTAGCAGTGATAGCAGTTCAAGCGAAGAATGATGATCACTATGTTTGGATATAAAAGCAAGGCGTTGTACTATTTTTGGAAAAATGTCTGTGAAATCAGACATTTTCTTTAATGTAATGTACATAGTGTCCCAATTGAAAGATAAAGGGATACCAATAACTATCCTATTTTGTATGACAAAAAACATCTTATTCATATATATATATATAATAAAAAATGTTTTAATTTATTCTATTGCATTCTCTATTGTCGCTATTGCGTTATCCATTGTTGTTCTCAAATGTAGTAATAAAAATTTAATTCATATGAATATTGTTATAACATATATATGTGTCGACTTTTGATGAATAATGAATTTTAAAAAACCACAATAATTATGATATGATATAACAAATTAATCTAAACATCACATTCAAATCCATTAATAAAAAATTAATTAATATTAATATTATTATAATATGTGTCGACTTTTTATGAATAATGAATTTAAAACAATCAAAATAATTGCACTGCCACAGGTCGATGTTTCTAAGAAATACAAAATGAAAACCGGTGCGCTTGTATTATTAAGCACACCAGTGCGTTTATACTACCTATCGGGACCGCACAAATACCAAAACCAGTTAAAAATATCGAGGCGTTTGTGCGGTACGACGCTCCGGTGGGTTTATGTATCTATACGCACCAGTGTCGTTTTACCGCCTATGAGCACCGCACGAATACCGATACCAATTATAAATTGCGTGCGTCTATGTGATACTATGCACTGGGGCATTTTTTCTGTCTATACGCACCAGTGCATTTGGATGACCAATAGGCACCACACGAATACCGATACCAATTACAAATCTCGGTGCATTTGTGTGATAGTATGCACCGGGGCGTTTATGTGTCGATAAGTGCCGATGCATTTGTATGAAATATTTGCACCGCACGAATACCGATACCAATTGTAAAACTCAGTGCATTTGTGTGATACGATGCACCGGGGCGTTTATATAATCATACACACCGACGCGTTTATACGACCTCTGGGCACCGCTCAAATCCAAAGACCAATCAGAACGACCCCGTGCGTTGTATCACCAACACCAGGCCCAGTGATGTTATTTTCCTTAACGGCCCGGTGCATTCTCCTTCGACCATCCCAGTGCGCTGTCTACCGATATGCACGGGTGAGTTAAAACCTGACAAGAGCACCGATGAAAAAACATCCGTAATAACCTCCAGCCGTCCATTTTTTTTTTAGTTGTGTTGAATTTCTGTTAAAAGCTCCGCCAAAACCTTCGTTACTAGTGTTAGCCACCTATAAAATTTGTTATAGCAAAAGGTGGCTAAAATTTTTTTGAGCCTTCAAGGAACAAATTTTATTTCTAAAAAGTGTTATCTCTTGAAGACTCTTGAAGGCATCATTTCCTCTGTCCAAAATCTTCATTGCTGTTCCCATTTCAAAACTCAGAAATTCTGCTGTTTTCCATAAAGAATACTGCTGCAAAGGCCATTTTTCCCTCCTTCCACTTCAAAATTAACCTTTATTTTGCTCCCCTTTTTTCTCCATAAAACTCCTCTATTTTCATGATTCCTCTTCTTCCATTCATGAAAATCATTTTTACAAGGTTAAGAACTCACTTTTTTAACCTTACCGAAGCCCTCAAATTCCTTTGAAAACCATTGAAAATCTATAAAAAACCCACTTTGTGTATTTCAGATTTAAGCTCCTTTGGGCTAAGTCTTAAAAACCACTTCCCCTCCACACGCCTTGGTGCTAGAACCAAGCACTAACCATTTCAGCGCTTATCGCATCGCAAAAGTTCAAAGCATGCAAGTCTTGGTGCCGTGCCAAAGAGTTATGATGCGATAGGCCCTTTTCATTTATAAACCCTGGTTCCATTTAAAATTTCATATATCCACTAGCCTCGTAACCGGGCGCCAAGCCTTATATATATTTTCCGCCCTTAAGCCATAAAACCTTTGTTTTTTCATTAATTTTTTGGTTTCATACATTATAACATGGCCCCGCCCGTTAATTAGCAGAACCCATTTCCATCGTTGATCATTGGGCCAATCCGACAGTCAGCATGCTTTCCTATTTTCCACTCATTGCATCGGGAACTTTTGCAAAAGCTCTTCCGATTGCGCTCCTTTAAAAAATCCCGATTGCGATGGCCCGATCGCGCAATCGCATCACCCCACCTCCGATCGCTGATTGTGATCTCCGGATGCATCTCCCGCCGTCGATCTGATCTACAGATCGAAGGTCTACATTCAATCACATCAGATTTTCCTTTTGGGTGCGTTTGTAACATTTGTTTTTTCCCCGCCGACTGCGATCCTCTGATTGGATCTGGACCGTCCACGTGTCCAGATCGGATGGTCCCAGATCAGTCCTGCATTACTTCATCGCCCTCCACCCTCGCCAAAAGTTTTACCTTAGTTTTCTGCATCCTCTTATTAAATCCGAATAATGTGAAATCCTTCACATTATTAGTCCGCCGCTTATCTCGACTGTTGATCTTTGCGCAATCAACGATTCTAATTCAATTAACCCCATTATTCTCTCTGAACAATTCCCCATTCGATCTCCACCGTGGGATGATTGCCATCCAATGGCCACGCTCCTCCCCATACCTTCTGAAGCAGTAAAACCCAAATAACGCATGATTTTATAATATAAGTTTCGTATGTTGCAGGTTTCAATAGGTTTTCCATTATATTAAAAGAAAATTCGAAGGCCGAGATTGACGATTCCTACGCCTTTGATTTATCAAACGGGCTCACACTCCACATCTCGTCAATGTTTCATGAGGCATTGATGCCATATGAGCCCTGCGCGGCCTGCACATCAACAAGACACAAAGTTAAATAAATTAAAAGAGTATCAATGTCGAACACAGAACACAACAGAACAGAAGATTGAAGATAGATTTGCGAGGATCATAGCTAAGATTGATTATCAAAAGCCTAATCCCCCAAAGTAAAACACAGTTAAAGGAAAATCATAAGTGTTTAACAGGCAGAAAAGCCTCCACCGCCACATCAGAGGAAAATTGATTCCTCTCAGCTACCAAAAATCCACCTGTGCCTCGAAGCATTCAAATAGAGGCCGAAGTTATTGTTCAAAATCAGATATTTGCCTCAACGCAGCCAGAGAGTTGTTTCTGCCAAAGAACTTAATGCAAAAATATCTGTAGAGTTACTCCAACATGACACAGAGCCTCAAAAGTCAACAAAATCTCCCACCGAGCTTAATCTTAAATGTAAATCAATTAATACAGTAAGAATACCTGTACGCTTCTCCATTGAGCCCCTCAAAGGCTGAGAAGTCATTAATCTGTATTAATTGCCATGGGAGATCTTTTATTCGATCTCACCTCCTCATTCTTCTATAAATACCTCGGTAGAAAATGAGATATTGTTGGTTGAGTTGGTTGCTGAACTTTGAAATGTAATTGAGCTTGAGACTTCTACCTGTAAATAGTGTTCATTGGCTTTTGGAGCTCTGCTTGTGATAGATAAGTTAGTCTGGGAAGTGTAGATGATTGCTAAACTAAAGCATTGGACTTAAAGCTGTAACTGGTTTGGAGCATCAATACAAGCTGATTTATGGGATCCTGGTCTATGTCGACGGTGATGTTATTTCTTATTGTAAATTGTTATTTTATTTCTGTTTTCACTGTGTTCATCTTCTCTTATAAAGAACAACATGCATAGAGTTAGGACCTACTGTATATCAGTACCCTTCTCTGACTGAAAATCTTTATCTACATGTTTTCTTCCAATTTGTGTTATTTATGAATGATCTAATTCAGTTCAAGCATAGGAATGTTGGCGTTCCCTCGTCCTACTGTCTGAGCTAGTTGTTATTCTTAAATGTTATTTTCAGTATATGTTAAGTAGATATGAACTAAGGAAGATATGGTATGCCCTGGTCCTAGTTTTATCCCAAAATATTGTCTGAAAGTTTCCCTTGGAATGTGTTAAAAGCTGGCTAGTTTAAAAGTACTTACCAGATCTTAGGCCATTCTGTGTTATCTTTTTGTTTGTCTTGAAAGTAACCAAGTAGAGCAGAGCTAGGAGAGGATTTGTGGTGAGCCCAGCCCGCTAGTTTCTCCTCCAACAGTTGCCTTCAAGTTTCCCTCTGTTTTTATTATGTTTTCTATTGAAAGTGGATCAAAGGCTGGCTAGTTTTGAAGTACTTACGAGATCCTGGATTGCTTTTATGTCTTTATTAAGTGTTTGTCAAAGGCTGGCTAGTTTGAAAGTACTTACCAGATCCTAGGCTACTCTTTGTTCTTCATTTGTTTAATTCCCCTTATTTTGTCTCATTTCATTCCATAAATCAAACTTGAAAGAGATCCTTATACATAGATGAATTTCCCCATGGACCACTCTTGCCCCTTGTTGTTTCAATTAAACCCTATTATGAATCCATAGCCCAATGGACTAAAACCTGCAATTATCTATCTTTCTGGCCAAAGCTTGTTCTGATTGCTTGCAACTTCACACCTTTGAAACTTTTTGCATTTAGAACTTTCCACCTCAAACAGTAATCACGCTCAACCATCCAAAAACAAAAACAAACCCTCGGCCTTCATAACTAGCCTAATATCATTACCCAAAACTCCAAAGACAAATCCATCTTTGCACTTATTGGAGAGATCCCTCTCCGGATTCAGGAGGGCTAGATCCTAGAATCCCAAAGTGGTTGAAATAATGTTCTCCCTACAGTTAGACTTTTTCCAATCTTGCGGATTATAGGGTGCTAACATTTCTGGCGACTCCACTGGGGACTTTGAATTATTGCCTTGTTGAATACGTTAGATATCTCAGAAACCCCCTTTCCTCACTAAAACATTTCTGGCGACTCTGCTGGGGATCGAACTTGAATTCTCATCTTAGGTTCCCTTAAAAAATTCATAAAACGTTGTGAGTAAAAGAAACCTTTTCAAGCACTACCAAGTAACGGTAATCATGATGAAACTTGTTTGAATCAATGACAAACTAGGTAAAACCTAGGATTCTCATAAGAGTTTGTTTAACCTTGAAATATCAACTGGCTTACCCATAAGAGTAGACTGTCTTTGTCTCATAACCGTAGCTAAGTTGTGAAACAGAGTTAGCACATTCTTAGAAACCATACAACTGAAAAATAACTCAGAAAACACCAAAATATTTCAGATTGGTATCCAATAAACATGGTGGTGGACCATAAAACCTTTTACCTCCTTAGGAGATAAAAAATTCCACTTGGTGACTCCACAATCCTGAATAGACCTTAAGACTCCACTGGGAAGAACCCTTATCATTATAATATCATTTGAAATAAGTTAGAGGACTGTAGGATTGAAATTTGTGTAAACAGATTAGTTGACCATTTAAAGACTGTCATACCTGGTTGAACTTTTCTTGTTTATTTGGGTCTGAGAAAACACAACATAGTGGCTCCTAGAAAGATTCACACTAAAGCCTATCTTGAACCTGATCCACCTGAGATAGTTGATAACCCAGAAAGTATCCTTAGGAAGTCTCCTAGGATTAAATTATCAACTGTTTTTAGATCACCCTTGAGAGCTAATTCAGTTCCTGAAAATATTTCAGCTCTACAATAATCACAAGTTGACTTAGTAAAATCCTTTAGGACTAGGTCTCTTGATGATTTAGATCAGCTAGATTCTGAGTCTTCACTTTCATCTCCTGAAACAAGTGAACATCCTGGTAGTAGAGAAACAACACCTCCTGATTTACATTTCCTTCACAACTTAGGTGTCTCTCATCCAAGATCAGCTCAACAATCTACTCCTGGTCCATCCACTTCTGCTCACCCTACATCCACTATTCAAACCACTCCATCCCAACCCACTTTCCCTCTTGTAAATCCACCTCCACCTCCTGCCATGGCTACAGGTATGCTCCCTTAGTCCTTCCTGTACCATTAGTCAATCTTCCATAGGACTATTAGTCCAAAATCCCATTATATGATGCTAGAAATGCTGCAACTGCATCACAACACGTGGATAAGATGAATGACTACTTTGACAAAAATGAAATTGATGATGATTCTGTTAAACTTAGATTATTTGCTCAAAGGCTTAACCCCCCATAGTATCAATGATCTCCAAGCCTTCCATCAGACATTCTTAAACAAATGGGAAGTAAATAAGAACCCTCTCCAAGTCCTTTCTGATTACAAGAACCTCCATAGGAACACTGGGGAAAGCGTACAAGCTTATTGTACCAGATTTAATAGTGTATATAATGCACTTTCCCCAGATCTAAAACCTCCACAGGGCTCAGCTTTAAATAAGTTTCCCGAAGGGTTTGACCCTGAGATGGCCTATCAGCTGAGGGAAAGAGATCCTGCAACTCTTGAAGAGATGCAAAAAGGTGCTGTTTCGGTGGAAGTCAACTTAATGGAGAAGACAACAAGAATGAAGAATGAAAAGAGAGTGTCCTTTAGAGAGGAATATACACCCTCTACTTCCAACTCAAAGATGGAGAGAATGATGGAAGAGATGATAAAGAAAATGAGCATCCTTGAGAGAGCACAAGCCAGTCAAAACCAAACTGCTCCTCAAAACAGAAACCAGAACCAGAATCAAAATTTTAGAAGGAACCAACCTCCAAACAGACCCATGGAAGATGATCAACATATCACTCCTCCTTTTCATCAAAAATATGTAAGTGAGGTTGAGGAAACAAATGAGATAACAGAGGAAGATGATATCAACATGCTGGGGGTAGATAATGATGACTTTGAAGTCCATTATGATAGAAAACAAGGTCTTTATATACCTTATGATGACAAAAGAGATGATGATGAAAGTTATTATCAAGACATGGAAAATGTCATCATAGAGTCTAAAAAAGAATATGAACTTAGAAGAAAAACCAGTCAGCAAACTCCCAACACCAAAACCTCTGAAAAATCTTCACAAAATAGCACTGCAACCAAGCCTAAAGTTGTCAAACAGAAGGACAAAATAATGGCTGTTAATTCTGATAAAGGTAAGAGAAAGGCACTCCAAACAATGAAAAACAGAGTGTGGACATTAGTAGTACTAACACTTCAGCTAGTACTCCTGTTAAAACCATTTTGTCAAATGTGAATAGAAAAAATCAGCAAGCTCATGTGGCTGATAGACTAGCAGCTAGTAAGGCTGAAACAAGTTTTTCAAAGAACCAAATTCCTTTTAGCCTAGAGTAGGAAATTTCAAAGATCAAAATCCCTGTTCCCCTGACTGAGTTGGCTGCCCAATTTTTATATAGAAACCAGATTTTGAAGGCTTTAAATATAGAAGATAATAATGACACACTCAATCTTAATGATGACCAGCCAGAGCTCATTTTTGGTCCTAAGATTGAAGGTAGATATCAAGAGGGACCTGCTCCTCCCTTTTATATAAGTTTAAATATTCATGACAATATTTTACATAACGCTATGCATGATTCAGGCACCTCGCATAATTTAATGCCCAAAGCTGTCAGGGAGAGCCTAGGCCTTGAAATCACCAAACCTTACAAAGACCTTTACTCCTTTGACTCAAGCAGAGTAAAATGTTTAGGATTAATTAAGGACCTCTGTGTTAACTTAGCCCAGATTCCAGCCAAATGCTTAGTAATGGATATTGTTGTGGCCGATGTGCCCCCAAAGTATGGAATGTTATTATCAAGATCTTGGGGGGCTAAGTTACAAGGGACTATGCAAATGGACATGAAATATGCTACTATTACTGTTTTCAATAAGACAAGAAGACTTTACAGGGAGTCTCATATGCAATACACAGTTACAAGTCAAGACAGACTACAGAACTCTCCTCTTTATTCTGTAAACACAGGCCTGGTTTCATTTATTCTTTTCAATGATGAAAATTTCAGTGAACAAGTGACCTTGTCTGATTTATTGACAGATAGATAGGAGGAAGAAGATAACGTAGGAGTGTCAGAGCAGTTTGATGAACCTGTAAACTCTAGCAAACAAAACACAGGTCTTGAGCTACAAATCACGTGTCCTTTGCTTTTAAACATTGAGAGTCAAGAAAGCAGTCCTCAACCCAATAAAAAACCTGAGGAAATGAAACAAATTAAACTAAGTTCCGATACCCAAGAGCAATTAGAAAGCACAGTAGTTGAAGAGGACATTCACCAAACGTATGAAACCGAAAATAATCCTCTATGGAGTATGTATTTTGACAGGTCATGCACTAGAACTATCGCTAGTGCAGGTGTCTATATTTGCAACACTGAAAACAACCACACAGAAAGAATTTCCTGCAAATTAAACTTCCAGTGTTCTAATAACATAGCGGAATATGAATCCTTGCTTCTAGGCTTGCGTTTGTTGAAAAAGTTAGGAGCCAAGAAAATCAAAGCATGTGGGGATTCAGAATTAGTCATTAGGAAAGTCAATGGGGAGTATAACGTAAATCACCCAAGACTTAGGGCTTATCGAAACGATGTCATGGACCTTTTAAAAACTTTTAAAGAATACCAGATAATTTTTGTCCCAAGGAAAAGAAATATTGTGACCCAAAATTTATCCTTTGCAGCTAGAACATGCTTAATGCCATATGAAACCAAAGACTGCACAACTCAAGTAAAATTCAGACCAGCCGTACCTGATAAAAAAAATACTGGCAAGTTTTCGACGGGGACAAACAAATAAAAGACTTCATGCAATTCAGAAATGAATTCGAACTACACAGTTCAAACTCAGATTATGATACAGACCGCAGTGAAGAAAATTTTCTTGGTGAAGAAGAACTGTCTCCTGAATTTGTCAATATTAATTTACTATCAAGCAAACTTCACAACAAAACAGAACTGACTGCAAAATTAGAAATAGAAGAGTTAGAAACCCTGTAGTCCAAAGATGAAAGTTTTCCTAAGGTTCTGGCACCTTTAGAAGAGTTGTTTGATTTTAACGATGTGGCCAAGAAGCCAAAACTGGAACTTGTAGAGACTGAAGTGGAAGAGTGCAATATAGGTAGTGAGCTTAAACCGAAAATGATAAAACTGTCTAAAACTTTACCAGCTCACATTAAACTCAAACACATAGAGTTGTTTAGAGAATTGTATGATGTTTTTGCGTGGAGTTACGAAGATCTTAAATCCTATGACACTGAAATAATACAGCACAAAATTCCTCTCAAAGAAAACCAAAAACCATTCAAACAGAAACTGCGTAGAATAAACCCTATTCAACTGCCTCTGGTTGAGAAGGAAATCAGGAAAATGTATGAAGCTGGTATTATTGTCACTATTAGATATTCTGAAGGGGTGTCTAATCTAGTGTCGGTTAGGAAGAAAATTGGAGAGATCAGGCTTTGTATAGACTTTAGAGACTTAAACAAAGCTTCATTAAAGGACAAATACCCTTTACCTAAGATGGATCATATTTTACAAAGGGTGGTAGGGTCTAGGAGAATTTCTTTGCTTGATGGCTACTCAGGGTACAATCAGATCTTAGTTCACCCTGCTGATCAGTTAAAGAAAACCTTTACCACACCATGGGGCACTTTCATGTATGTGAAAATGCCCTTTGGTCTAATGAATTCTGGAGCAACTTTTCAAAGAGCCATGGACATAGCATTCTCGAAAGAACTGGGCTTCTTCATCATTATATACCTTGATGATGTCACTGTGTTTTAAAAAACAGATGAAGAGCACTTAAAACAATTAAGAAAAGTTTTCGAGAAATGCAGAAAGTTTGGGATATCTTTAAACCCTAAGAAGACACTATTTGGGCTCCAAGAAGGTAAACTTCTTGGGCACATCATTTCATAAGAGGGTATTAAGGTAGATCCAAAGAGGATTGAGGCCATATTGCAAATCTCTCATCCTCGAAACATCAAGGAGTTGCAATCTTTCATTGGAAAGATAACTTTTTGAGAAGGTTCATCCCCAACTTGGCTGAGCTCCTTAGAGATATAACAAACATGTTGAAAAAGGAGCAAGGGGTAAAGTGGACCTTGCAAGCAAAGAAGTCCTTTGAGTTGGTGAAACAAGCGTTAACCAAAACACCGGTTCTAATAAGTCCTGATTTTTCAAAAGATTTTTATATTTTTTCATTTGCACCAGAACATACTATAGCTGCTGTCCTTTTACAAAAAAATCCACAAGGACAAGAGCAGCCTATTGCATTCTTTAGCAAGGCATTGAGGGACGCCCCTCTGAAGTATAACATTATGGAGAAGTAAGCTTTTGCTTTGATTAAAGCTTTGAAAGACTTCAGAGTATACTTCTTGCACTCACACAT
Organism: Pinus albicaulis; assembly: GCA_034641835.2. NCBI lineage: Eukaryota > Viridiplantae > Streptophyta > Pinopsida > Pinales > Pinaceae > Pinus > Pinus albicaulis. Next base: position 1,128,793,154 of record CM076583.1, on the reverse strand, counting down.
CATTGCCTTTGTCCCAAATTCAGTTGTTAAAGACATTCTAACACATGACCCAGATGGTAAAAGAGGTAAGTGGATTGCTTTTATTCTTGAATATGATTTAGAGATAAAACCCACTAAGCTGATCAAAGGCCAAGGTCTTACTAGATTAATGGCTGAATCAAATTTTGAAGTTCTCGATATAAATATGATTAATGCTTTAGATGATCAAGAGGAAACCTCAACTCCCATTGTTGAAGACATTTCATGAATTCCTCTTGGTATGCTGACATTATTTATGTTTTTCTTAATTTAAATACACCTCCTGGTTCGACAAAAAAAAAGGCAAGGTTCCTAAAGTTAAAAACTGTAAACTATTGCATTATAGATAGATGTCTTTATTGGAAAAATGCAAGTGGTGTATTTCTTAAATGTTTGCCTGAGTGTGATGCAGAGAAGGTTAAGCACGAGTTCCATGAAGGAGAGTGTGGAGGTCATTTGTACTGGAAGACAACAACCAACAAAATTTTGAGGGCTGGTTTCTATTGGCCTACTTTTTTTCTTGATATACACAAGATGATAATTGCCTGTCATAAATGTCAACTTTTTGAAGGCAAAAGAAAACTGCTACCCCTACTTCTACATCCAATCACTGTTGAAGCTCCTTTTCAATATTGGGGACTTGACTTCATAGGAGAAATCCATCCACCATCTTCTGCTTAGCATAGATGGATTCTCACTGCCACAGACTATTTCAGTAAGTGGATAGAAGCCATACCTTGTAGGCAGGCCAATGATTCTGTTATTACAAAATTCATGGAGACTAACATTCTCTCCATATTTGGCTGTCCTACCAAGATCATCATTGATAATTCAGCAACATTTGGATCAAAGAAGATGATTGAATTCTGTCATAGATATCAGATAACATTGGGGCATTCCACGGCCTATTACCCCCAAGGTAATGGACTTGCAGAATCCTCAAACAAGAGTTTAGTGAACATAATTAAGAAACTGTTGGAGGACAACAAAAAGTATTGGCACACAAAGCTAGTTCATGCACTTTGGGCTGATAGATTGAATTTGAAGAAATCTATTGGTATGTCACCTTTCCAGCTTGTGTATGGTACTGATGCAATTTTTCCAACCAGCCTTGGTGTATCAGTCATGAAGTTGATTCAAGAGTTGAAAACTGAAGATAATGACATGATCAGAAGAGTAAATCAGACCATTCATCTTCAACAAACCAGAGAGGAGGTTTATAACAAAGCATTGCAGAAGCATGACAACATTAAAAAGCTTTTTGACAGAAGAACCAAAGCCAACAATTTCAATATTGGGGACAAAGTTTTGAAGTGGGACTCAAGGAGGGAAGACAAGGGAAAGCATGGAAAATTTGACAACTTATGGCTTGGCCCCTACTCTATCCATTCAGCTGCTAGTAATAACGCCTATTTCTTGCAAGAGTTGAATGGAGCATAATTGTTTGGGGGTCCTGTCAATGGCAGGATGCTCAAGCATTACTTCTCTTGATCCATGTCATGTTTTAAAGCCTTTTTTTTAAATCTTTTTTCCATTATGAATATTTCATCCACCATTGCATTCAAAGTTAGAAAAAATCAAAAATACAAAAAGAAAGAAAGAAAGAAAAGAGGGAAGATTGTGAAAACAAGAAAGGTACAGCCCCATACCAAAAAGAGAAACAAATCTAAAAGTGTGCAAGCTTAAATGCCACTCCTGAAAAACACACTTCTAGTTAGTCAAACAACCTAATCTTGACTAATTAGTTTTAAATTTTTTGCTGATAGGATAGTGAATTCGATTTGCCAAACTGTTTAATCTTGAATTATCAGTAGATAGATTAGGATAGAAATTAAAGGTTCAAACATGCTCAAAATATGAACCTAAGTTTCCAAAGAGAATGACTCAAATCTGTTCTATTTTCTTGAGTCAGAAACAAAGATAAACTGGTTCTAAACAGCTCAAAATCTGAACCAAAGAACAAGGAAGAAACAACTCAAGTAAGAGTCAAAACAAAGCTGTAAAAGATGAAGGAAGTGCTTGAACTTTCAGATCTTATGCCTTTCATTTTGATTTAATTTTCTTTAAAATAAATGTCTATGTGTAGCTTGTTTTTATGCCATAAATCACAGCAAGTCAAATAGCTTAATCTTGACTTCGCTGTTTTTAAATTTTTGTTGTAGAATTTAGTGAATAAAATCTGTTGGACAGTTTAATCCCAACAGATAGTAGATTAGGTAGAGAATCATGTGGGCTCAGCTGTTTAATCTGAGTCCATGGACAAATAAGGAGTAGAAATAGATTCGATTTCTTGCTTTCAAAATAATAAAATGTTGTAAAAGAGTTTGCCAATCCAAGTGCAATCAAATGAAGAAAAAATGTTAGATCAGTAGGATTGGGTTGGTAGAAAGCTTGTATTGTTGAAAGATCCATTGTTTTTATGGCTGCTAATATGTTTTCAGAGCAAGATCATCCCAGCAAAAGAAAGACAGCCCAATGGATGAGGCACAGGTCAGCCTCCCAGAGAATGCAAGTCTGAAGTTCTTGATGCCTTCGAGAAGGCACCATCCCCAAGTGGAGCCACTGTTAGCCACCTATAAAATTTGTTATAGCAAAAGGTGGCTAAATTTTTTTGGAGCCTTCAAGGAACAAATTTTATTGCTAAAAAGTGTTATCTCTTGAATACTCTTGAAGGCATCATTTCCTCTGTCCAAAATCTTCATTGCTGTTCCCATTTCAAAACTTAGAAATTCTGCTGTTTTCCATAAAGAATAATGCTGCAAAGGCCATTTTCCCCTCTGTTGTAGCCCCTACAACACCCTCCAAAAAGATCACCATTTCAAATTTTTGGAGCCCCTTAAAACTAAAGAGAAACTATTAAGTCGCCAAGTCGCCAAGTCGCAAAGTTAAACTATTGATGAAAACCGCGACCCCGCGACCTTGCGACCTTGCGACCCCAGGGCGTCAGGTCGCAAGGTCGCAAATGCCCAACTTTAACGAAAAGTGCGACCTAGCGACCTTGCGACCCAGCGACCCCAGGTCACCAGGTCGCAAGGTCGCAAGGTCGCAAACATACACTTTTAATGAAAAGTGCGACCCAGCGACCTTGCGACCCCGCGACCCCAGGTCGCCAGGTGTAGTCGCAAATCATAAACTCTAGAATGTGATTTGCGACCAGCGACCATTGTTGCACTTGTGCGACCTTCTATATAAGGGAGGTCGCCAGGTCGCATTTTACACATTCAGCGATTTGAAAGAAAACGCCTCTGACAACTCGACTGGGGCGATTTTCCCGGGTAAGTTGCCATTTCCTCCTGATTTTTCCATTATGAGCATTTCTTGCCAAACCCATGTCCCCTTAGGCCTTTAAATTTCCCTTTGTCTGAGCTTTTATATTTTTTGAGTGTTTTGTGAATCCGCTTTCTCCACAAATGTCAAACCTCACCACATTTCTGGTTCAAACTCTCGTAGCTTTGCCCCTTGCTCTTAAAACCATTCCTCAGCTCTGCCTGGACCCAGCCAGCTTATAAATCCTCAAGAGGAGGGAGAAAAGAAGACTCACGGCCGCGCACGCGCAAAACCCCCCGGCAAGCCTTATCGCGACCTGCGACCCAGCGACCTAGTCGCCAGGTCGCAAAGTCGCATTTTTCCAGATTTCGGGAATCTGCGACCCAGCGACCCGACGACCTAGTCGCGAGGTCGCAAGGTCGCATTTTCCATTTTTTTGGAGAGTTGCGACCCAGCGACCCAGCGACCCGGTCGCAAGGTCGTAAGGTCGCGCCCGAACCTTTTTCTTGCAATCCGCGACCCAGCGACCCAGTAAACCAGTAACCCAGTTTTACATGTCACAGCTAAATTTCATCACTAAACTGTAACTGGTTTTATATCATCATGTCGTTCTTATCTTGGGATTCCTTTATGAATTTGACAGGTGAACTTCAAGAAGACATAGAGTGCATACCTGTTTTATCAGATTCTAGTGACATGGCGCCCCCGCTATCTCGGAGGAAGGACAAGCAAGTGGTGGAAGAAATTGATGAGCTGGAAGTGGTGTCCCCACCCCCAATATACAGGGATACACTATGTACCTTTGCAAAAGATGACAGTATGCGATGGTACCAAGTGTATCATGAATTCGCCATACTAGAAGAGGAATTTCCAGAAGATCTCCTAGACCGGGAAATATACTTGGCAGTCAAGAAGTCCAAACTACATCTGGCAGGGGCGCATCCAGCAATATTTCCATGTCTTGAGGTGATAGATTGGATCATACAAAAGACGGATCCTAAGAAGTTTGTGATCTGAGACAGCGAAGGCAGGGCTTTCGCTACGCTCGTAGGCGTGGATGCTCACCTCTACTACTCATTGCCTCGCCCGGACGAGCATTGCACTCCAGAATGGGATATTGCTCACGCTGTTCCGATGGTTGATACTATTAGACAATGGTGGGAGGAGCCCAAGAAGTTCAAGGTCAAGAAAGACCAAGAATACCTGGTGGCTAGCCTGAGGAAGGTTTATAAATTGGTTGCCGCCATGCTTTGCAGGCTTTATGGGCGCCCGGATTGCTCCACTTTCAGCGGTAGTTGGGCTACCATCATGGAGTATGTGACAACACATGGCACCTGTTTCAACTGGGTGGGCATATTGATGACTTCAATGCAGACCAACTTGAACACGGCACTGGCCCTGGACGAAGGAACGCCTGCCAAAATTTACATGGCCTTTTACCTACTGGATGTTGTCTGCGCAAGAGTACACTTCGAAGGATGGGCACACAACTGGGATTCCGAGCAGTCACGTGCAATTCATCTGCAACTCAAGGTATTTTGGGAGTCCAAATACAAACAGGATATAGATCAGATCTCCCAAGTGTTTATTCCCTCTCTATATAGACACTTATTTGGCCAAGACGCCCCCTGCATGTCTTGGCGGGCCAAGGAGACTCTAGTCAAAGTGGCACACTGGTTCCCTTTCCCCGGGTATACCTTCATTCGAGTCTTTGGAACTTACAGGGCACCCCATGCTATGCCTCGCTTTGTGACAGACAAAATGCTCATCCAGGAGGTGTGCTTCCAGATGTCTCAAGGCTTCTCCAGCGTCCTGTCTAAAGGTAAGAAGAAGCCGTGGCCCACGCTAACCCTCACCATTGGCGCATGCACAGTTAAAGACTTCAGGGAAGTAGCAGCAGAGGGAGAAGCAATGAAAAGTTATCAGCATATTGAGCGCCCGGCAGAAGACGAGAGAAGGAACTGGTACAGTGCTGAGAGACAATTTGCTCCGGGAGTAAACATAGTCCAAGAAGATCCAGATGATCAGAGCTTAGAAGACAGAAGTCGTCAGTTAGGAGGTTCCTCTTCCTCTTTACCTAAGAAATCTCGGACCAACACAGGGCTTACCCCATCCATCCAATAGAAAGAAGCAGAAGCTAAAGCCCAGCAAGAAAGGGAAAAGAAGATAAAAGAGGATGAGGAAGCACGCCAAAAGAGTGCAACAGCAACACAGAAGAAGAAGCAGGCCAAGGAGGCCAGGAAAGAAAAAGAGAGAAAGGAGGCACAGGCCGCAGCAGAACGGGCACTTAAGGCAGAGCTGGATAAAGCAGAAGCTGAATGCCAAAAGAAGGCCGAACAGGTTGCGGAAAATTTGGCCTTAAAAAGTAGGCAGGAAGGCCTATTACTTGGTGAGCGGAAAGAAGGCGAAATGAAACGGCAATGACTGGAAAACCTTAAACGAAAGGAAGAAGAAAAAGAACGAAGAAAAGGAGCGGATGATATCTTTGGAAGATATCAAGAGTAAATCCCCATCGTGTCTCTGATGATGCAAGCTTTTTTCTTCCACGATCCCCCCGAGGAAGAGGATGTATTTGACCTCACCAGACTCACATTCGATCAATTCTCTTTCAAAATCTGGCAAGAGAAAAGAAGGTCACTGGCGCAAAGTCCCTCTGCCACATCCACAGTTGCAACAGGCAAAGACATAGTCCTTGATACCAGGACTAATCCTGTAATGATAGCATCGGCGGACTGTTTTTGCCGCAGCCACGGAAGAGAACGTAACCAGAATGAGTAGAGAAATAGTCTCTCTACAAAATAGACTACAAGCAGCTGAGCAGCGCGAGAAAAGAGCAGAGCAGGAGAAAGCAGAGTTGCAAGTAGAAGTTCAACAACTTCGAAACCAGACTCCACCGGTAAATGAAGTCCCACTGGCCATTTTCAAGGAGTGTGAAGTGTTGGAAGTAACCATGAGGAAGGTGTACGGAGAAATGTTCACCATCAAACAAACATTCGTCCCACTGGTAAGAGCACGAGCAGAAACCAAGCAAAAGCACGAGCAGCTCAGGGAGGCTTCACAGGCCTTAGACAGGATGATGGGCTGGACAGTACAATACCCTCAGGCACTTGAAAATTTGCCCAAGAGGGACTGGATTCACACACAGGATGCTAAGGTTCAGCTCCGTATGGCGATACAATCTAAAGACAAACTGTCTAAGGACCTGGACAAAGTAATGTCTTCGTACAACCACCTGATCAACGGTATCGACTCGATGCACACTTTGCACCACATTCCGTCGCTTGGGGCATTGGACGAAGAGAAAACCTGGGAACAAGTGGATCAGGACATCCAGTCATTTTTGCAGCCTATCAAGCAAGCCGCTGCTGATCCGGAGCCCTCAGCATCTCAAGAACATCTGAGTCAGTTTATTGCCACTCCGACGCGGATTTATACCAAGCTTGCCTCGCTTTCAAATCAGATCTCACAGAAAAGGGAAACCTTAGTACCAAATGCTTTGGAATGTATGCATCGATTGAAGGAAGAGGTCCCTCTGGTTTCCCCCATAGCGGCAGAGTACCGGACATGGCAAGATTTTCTCAAGGAGCAACAGATTGACGCCCCTGACATCAACATTGCGCGTCCATCTCCACAGCTCGGTAGCAGCAAGTCATGAGCAGCAGTTAGAGCTAGGTCACAAGTCGCACCAACAGGACAAGTCGCAGGTCGCACTGCCTATCCAGGTCGCAAGTCACGCATACCAGACAGGTCGCAGGTCGCAACCTCTTCAAGGTCGCGAGGCAACTCAACAGGCAGGCAGGCGAAAAGTCAGGAAGCCCAAAGGGAAAGTTTTGTGCTATAAAACTCCCTACGGAGAAAGTAATCAGGGCTTTTTCTTTTTGGAAACAGAAGAGCTACATGGCATTGTATTGAAAGATTTTACTCTTGCACATATGAATACAGATTCTTGTTAAAACACCCTATGGTTATGATGTGTTTTGCTGTGCGAACACTGTGTGTATTCCTTGTACAGTTTCAGAACATCCTATGATTAATGAAGCTGCACTCTTTATGTCATCATTTATGCGTCACGGCTATCTGTGTTGTATTTATGATGTTCCATTTATCATCTGCTCTATTAATGAATGTTAATGAACTTTTTTGTTAGCATTTCGTTTTATCTTTCAGAAGTAAAGGGATATCTCATCATAAAGAACTATTTCTTTCGTGGTAAGACTACCTTATAAGCATTACCCCCAAAGATGTGTTGCTAATGACATCTCCTGAGGTGTACATGCTTTATTTATAATCTTGCTACGCATAGTGTTTGATTCATGTTCAACGTATCAATCCTGTATTCTGTATCATGTGAATAAGTGTATGTCTGTAGGTTAAATCAATTTCTTTTGAGACCTAAGAGAAGGCGTCTTAAGCGGTAGCCGGACCCACACCCCGGACGGGATCCCTACTCCAAACGGTCCAAGGTCTAATTGGGACTTTCTACCGGGGAGATCCCCTACTGTTGGCCGGACAAATTTTTTCGTCAACAGATTTGGCGCTAGAAGGAGGGCCTGAATGGCAGCCTCCCAGCATACAATGAAATTTCCATCACAAACTCCCCAAGGGGAGGTCATAAACAATGAAACGGTCCTTCCTCCTCTAGAAGATATTCCAGAGAGGGAGACTCGATATTATGAAATCACCAGGGCGCAGTTGAGAGCCTTGCGCCCAGCTGCCCGCGATCTTATCAGAAACTTATGATTTACTCCAATAATGGAATACCTTGCCCACACTAGAACCCCTCCCGAGAACATTACTCGGAATGGTGCCCTTGCAAGTACCATACCCGAGCTCGTAAATCTCATGTTGGAAGATCTCGGCAAGGCTGTTGAGGAAGATGACCCGGTTCTCCAAGAAGGCGAAGAATTTGGCGACACCGAACCTTTCCCCGACTCCCAGCCTAACCAGACTCGGCAAAACAACAACCAGGCGCACCCCCCACCCGGGGATGGTGAAGAAGAAAGAGGCCGAGGAACTGTAGACGGGGGAAATAGGGCTCGTAGAAATGAAGGAGAAATGAATAGGGCTCGTAGAAATGAAGAAGAAGGAAATAGAGGCCGAGGAGCCGGAGGTAGAGGAGATAGGGGTCGAGGCCAAGGAAACCAAGCTCGCAACCGTCACCCAAACCCAATGAGGCCTCCTGTCCACAACTTGGGATATCTTAGACATTTTCTTCACCGTGGGAGACACCAAGACGAACACTCCCGTCATGAATCAGAAGCATCTGTCTCAGGTTCGGGAGGTGAATCTGAGCCTGAGTTTAGGCAACACCAGCGGGCTAGAAGAGTGCAGCCCCTAGCCTGGATGGCTCAATCTCCATTGAACCTTTTGGGCCCACTCCATGATCTGCCTAGGCATTCGGAGAAACACCTCCCCAAATTTGACCCTGAGAAAGGCACCTTAGCTGAAGATCATATCAGCAGCTTCTATTTGTCGTTGCAAATCATGAGAGTCCAGTGCGATGATGTCGCATGTCGACTTTTTCCCCATACTCTTGAAAACAAAGAAGCCACATGGTACCGCTCTCTCCCCAGTGCCTCTATCACTTCATGGGACCAATTCCGTCGCGTATTCCTGCAGAAGTTTTCAGAAGATAAAACTCCTTCCATGCTTCTCACGAAATTGAGCATGATCAAGTGTCATAAAAAGGAGAAGGTTAAAGATTTCAACCAGCGCTTCGCTACCATATTGCAGAAGTTTCCCCCAAACCTGGCGTTGGATGACTCAATCACCATTGACTACTATACCAAGGCTCTCCCTAGAGACATTGCCGTTTTTATCAAACGTGAAGCCCGTGCTACCCTTACGGCTAATTATGAGGCTGCTCTCGCTGTGGAGAAAGACATGCTGTCGATAGGGGCCATCGAACACGAAGGAAGAGATGATCACAAGCCTAACACAAAAAGAGGTCAGTCCTCCACTTCTAAGACCACCGATAGGGATAGAGATGCATTTTATTTTGAAAGCATGGAAAAAACGCTCAAGCACTTAACGAATGAAGTCACTGACCTAAGGAGAAAGGGCACAGAAGCCACAACTAGCACTAAACCACCCAAACCTTTCTTCAGAAAAAGTAATCCCAACACTAACAGACCTCCGTCTAACACAAATACTGCTCTCAATGTGGAAGAGATAGGGAAAGATAACTTCTTTTCTTTCCACCAAGCCGCCCACTCTGAAAAAACGTGCCCTCAATGGATTGGCAGCATGACAGCAGTAGTTAATCAACTTTTAGATGACCAAACTCCAGGGGATGCGACGGAGGATGATGTTTCAGATCACGATGAGGATCCACCCTCGAACGAAGAACCAGGATCCTCTATCCTTGCTTTTGACATAATCCGAGGTGGGGACAACCTTACCTCCATTGGTATCAACATGGCAGATACTCCCAAAGATCAGCCCGTGCGGAATTATAGTCTAAGGAGCAAAGGAACTATTCCTGAGCAATCCTATGAAGACAAGAAAAGGGCTTTCCTAAGGAAGATCCTGCCCCCAGGAAGCGGAAAACAATCTGTCCCGGAGAAGTCCCCTAACAACACTACCCGAGTGAGTCAAAAGAGCAAGCTTCCGACATAATCCTCTAGGACCTCCACCGAGCCTAGCCCTCAACCAGAGTCTAGCTATAACATTGTTGAAGATATGAAGAAAACAAGAGCAAACATTTCTCTCTACGAGCTGGCCCGCATTACTAATCAAAAGGAGCTCATTCTTAAGGCTTTCGCAAATACTTCAGCTACGAAGACTGTGAGCAACACGTCTGCGCAAGCCGGTCCAGATGTACAGTCCATAGTAAACGCCATCAATACCAACTCAAGAGGATCCACACCTCCTTTCCTTTTGTCCTTCGAGATTTTTAACTTCAATTTCCACAACTGTCTAGTCGACTGCGGTGCCTCAACAAACGTCATGCCACTATCTGTCTGTAAGAAGCTAAACATTCCCCGGAGAAGACTGACGCAAAGATCATACATCTTGACAGATCACAAGTGCCAGCCGTAGGAGAGTTGAACAATGTCATCATCCGCCTGTCGTCAGATTCTAGGGTCCATCAATGCATTGACATTGTGATTGTCGACATCCCTGAAGCATATGGCCTATTGCTTAGCAGGGACTGGTCCAGCAAGTTGCAAGGCTATTTCGCCACCGACTGGTCCCACTTGTGGCTTCCTTACAAGGGGCGAAACAATCAAATCAGGGTCGAAAGTGAACCATACATGAAACACACCGTGACTGATTTGGATGCCGTTAATGAACCCATCAGCTTTGCCCAGGAGGAACTTGGCATGTGTTTTATGGAAGCCATATTCGGATGTTACCAACCCTCTCAGTCTTCCGTTGGTCCCGAGGTCCAATCTGAACTAGCACTAGTCGCGGAGGAACGAGTCACCACTGTTTCACTGACAACAGAAACCCCTCCGCAACCTATTACTCTGAAGGAGCTGGAAAGTGACCTGTGGACCTTGTATTATGACAGATCCAAGACTCATGACGGAGCTGGCGCGGGTTGCATATTGCTTGACCCTCACAAGAATAAGTTCTTAATCTCATGCCGGTTAGAGTTCCAATGCACCAACAACACTGCGGAGTACGAGGCATTGATCCTCGAACTTAAGAAGGCACTGGATTTGAAGGTAAAATGTTTACAGGTAATTGGAGATTCCGAAATTATCACTCGCCAGGTACGCAACACTATTCACTGTTTATCTCCACATTTAAAGGCGTATCAAAAAGAGGTATGGTGATTGATTTCTGCTTTTGATGCATTTGGAATTAAATCTGTTCTTAGAATGCACAATGCAGCAGCTGATACTCTGGCTAATGCTGCTGCTAGATTTACTCCCTTAAGGGACGGTTTTTCTATTGAAGTTGTATATAGACCCTCTGTGCCAGACAACATTTCTAATCTATGCGTTTTTAACGATGATCAACAGATTTTGGACTTTATGTGCAATGCTGAAGTAATCAAGGACGCGACGATAGACGAGGAGGAGCATGAGCATGATTTACAGAGAGAGCATGATGAACGCAAGGAGAACATTATGCCCAAGGGGGTGGTGTCATTAGAAAAGCTCTTTGATCTGCAAAGCCGATTCCGCAGGCCTCCGAACACCAAAGTGCAAAGTTCCATATTGGCACATCGACAAGTGAACTTGGGATCGGATGAGAACCCAAAGTTCGTTAACCTCGGCAAAGATTGTAGTGATGAAGAGGCACGGTCCTTCACCCAGTTATTCCGGAAGTATCGCGATGTATTTGCTTGGACATATGAAGATCTATGTACATACGATACCCGTATCATTCAGCATGTAATACCCGTGAGGGAAGGCGTTAAGCCCTTCCAACAGAAACTTAGAAAAGTGCATCCAAATTTGGAGCCAATGATTCTAAAGGAACTTAAGAAGCTCTTGGATGCACGCATTATTTTCAAAGTTCGTCACTCCACGTGGGTGTCAAATTTGGTACCCGTACGAAAGAAGTCTGGTGAGATCCGCTTGTGTGTAGATTTCCGTAATCTGAATCGGGCCTCAAACAAAGACAACTACCCGGTGCCCCCCATGGAACAGATATTACAAGCTGTGTCTGGATCTGAGATGTTCTCCCTATTAGACGGCTTCTCCGGCTATAACCAGGTGCTGGTAGCTGAACCAGACAGACTGAAAACCACCTTCCGGACAAAATGGGGAACCTTTGCTTTCAGACGCATGCCCTTTGGCTTGATCAATGCAGGGGCAACTTTCCAACGAGCCATGGATATAGCCTTCCGTGGTTTAATAGGGCAGAGCGTGGTGGTCTATTTGGACGACGTCACTGTGTTTTCGAAACGCAGGGGCGATCATTTAAACCACCTCAAGCAAATCTTCGAGAGATGCAGAAGGTACGGAATATCGCTTAACCCTAAAAAGAGCGTTTTCGCTGTGGCAGAGGGAAACTTGCTAGGCCACATTATCACTAAGCAAGGCATTGTGGTTGATCCAGAATGGGCGAAAGCCATTGCTCAGATTCCTCCCCCGAGCAACAAGAAAGCGATGCAATCTTTCCTGGGGAAAATCAATTTTGTCCGTAAATTCATCTCAGATTTCGCCCAGATAGTCAGGCCGCTACAGGGAATGATTAAAAAGAATGCTGTATTCCAATGGAATCCCCCAGAAAGAGAGGCCTTCGATAAAATCAAAAAGGCTATCGCTGAAACTCCTTCCCTCCAAAGTCCAGATTTTGGTAAAAGTTTCATCCTGTACACTTTTGCTTCAGACTCCTCGCTTGCGGCTGTCCTCACGCAGAAAGATGGTAACAACGATGAACGGCCCATTTCTTTCATGAGTACTGGTTTACAAGGAGCTGAGTTGAATTACCCAGAAATCGAGAAACAAGCCTATGCGGTCTACAAGGCAGTAAAACATTTTAGGCCCTACATCTTGAAAAATCATGTCACGGTTTTTGTGCCACACCCAGCGGTCCGCTCACTTTTCGTGCAGCAAGAGCTAGGCGAAAGGCGGGGCAACTGGGTGGCGTGTTTGCAAGAATACGATTTAGAGTTTAAACTGGCACATACCGTTAAAGGACAGGGCTTATGCCAAATGGCCGCGGAGGTTGCAAGTGCTCATGAAATTGAAGAGGAATGTTGGGAACAAGAGATCGACATGTATCAAAGCGACCATGTGCCCCAGCAAAGTAGCCCTTCTTGGTGACGTTTCAAGATATTTGGCCCAAGGCACCATGGACCCTGCTCTTACTGCCCGACAGAAATGTGCAATAAGACTCAAAGCCGCATCTCACCAACTAATCCAAGGTAAGTTGTTCAAGAAACACCACGATGGGGTCCTGTTGCGTTGCTTGGAAACCGACGAAGCGCAGAAAATCTTAACTGAGCTGCATGACGGACCAGCTGGAGGTCATTTTGCTGGAGATACTACTGCCCATAAGATAATGCGCGCAGGATATTATTGGCCTAATCTTTTTAGAGATGTGCATGCATATGTTCGGAAATGCATTCAGTGCCAGAAGTTCGCCAACCGAGAAGCACGACCAGCCGCCCCCTTACTCTCAGTAGCAATAGAGGAACCTTTCCAAAAATGGGGTTTGGATGTAATTGGTGAAATCACACCTCACTCTTCTAAACAACATCGGTATATCCTTACAGCTACTGATTACTTCACCAGGTGGGTCGAAGCAATGCCTTTACGCCGAATCAATGATGAGGAGGTAATATAATTCCTCACGCATTCCATCATTACTAGGTTTGGCGTTCCGACTTCTTTAGTTTTCGATAATGCGACTTATTTCTCATCTTTTAAATTATATGATTTTGTGCTGGAAAATGGTATTATTCTGAAACATTCTGCAAATTACTATCCCCAAGGAAATGGATTAGCTGAGTCCACTAACAAGAATCTGATCTGTATTATTAAGAAGACCCTGCTATCCCACCAGCGCAATTGGCACAATGCCCTTCACAATGCATTGTGGGCTGACCGTATCACTCCCAAGTCCTCTTTAGGCACCTCCCCATTTTTCCTCGTGTATGGAAAAGAAGCTGTTCTCCCTCCTCATCGATCTCTCCCGGCCCTCCAACTGTCCCAAGAATGTCATGGTACCTCGTGCCCCACCTTGCAAACTCGAATCGACACCTTGCTGAAGCTGGAGGAAGAAAGGCAAAAGACCCGGGAAAAGTTTGCCATCCATCAGAGCCGAATCAAAAGATGGTTTGATAAAAAGTCCGCAGGGAACAAAAATTTTGAAGTAGGAGACCTGGTCCTCAAGTGGGATAAATCCCATGAGGAAAAGGGGAAGCATTCCAAGTTCCAAGCACTTTGGACAGGCCCTTTTCAAATTAATGAGAATATAGGATCCCACACATTTAGATTGCAAACCCTTGAGGGATGAGTCGAGGTCCTCCCAGTAAATGGGCATGACCTCAAACACTATTTCACCTAGCTGCCCCTAGAGGGCTATATTATCCTTGTACCATATTTTCTTCCCTCATACTTGTTTACAAAAAAAAAATAAAAATAAAAATATAGTAATAAAATTTTGAGGAAGGATTTGGTTAGAGCCACGCAATTGGCACATTGCAACAGGTTCTATGCTGATGGAAAGCCCTTTCCAATAGACTCAAAGGTGGCAAAAGCTTTCTTGTTCTCTGCACCTAAGGGCAGCATATCACCGAACTCGAGGCATCAAGCAGGAAGCTTATCTCGCCAGCCTGAGAGGGTGTCCGCAAAATAAAATGCAGTGTGAGAGGTAATCAGACCAGAAGGGAAAAGAGATACTCTAGGCTACGATAGGGTATCTGGGAAAAATCAAAGTCCTCACACCCGACCAGGAACAACCTCTCTGCCAGCAAAATAAGTCGGGATCCCTCATCTGCCCAGGCTAAATTTCCATCTCTAATAAGTGCCAATAGCACATCTAAATAAGTGCCTCAGGCACATTCAAAATAAGTGCAATAGCACACTAATAAAGGGTAAAGGATTGAGAAAGGCTTCCTGCGTAGAGAGGTGATGTAACGACTCCGCTGGAGTACTGACCAGGCTCGCTGGCAGCGGAGCAATTTTCACGATTCCTAGGCAGTGACTCCGCCAGGACCGAGAGGTTCGCTGGCAGCGGAGCAACACGATGAGGACAAAATAATCGTACCAGACCCTGTGGCCGCCTGGAGTTCTCCAACTCTTCCAGTCCGGAGACCTGAAGAAATGAATTGGTTGAACGGCGCCCAAACAGGCCAGCAGATTGAGCAACCCAGCAAGGTGCCAAAGGTTGGGAAATGTCAACCACAAGGTAAAAGAAAACAGTCAACATAGGCCCCTCCCTCCCCCCGCTAAGACTAACTATCAGCAGAGACTCTGAGTTCGTCTAGTGGATCGCCATTTGTTGTAGCACCTACAACACCCTCCAAAAAGATCACCATTTCAAATTTTTGGAGCCCCTTAAAACTAAAGAGAAACTATTAAGTCGCCAAGTCGCCAAGTCGCCAAGTCGCAAAGTTAAACTATTGATGAAAACCGCGACCCTGCGACCTTGCGACCTTGCGACCCCAGGGCGTCAGGTCACAAGGTCGCAAATGCCGAACTTTAACTAAAAGTGCGACCCAGCGAACCCAGGTCACCAGGTCGCAAGGTCGCAAGGTCGCAAACATACACTTTTAATGAAAAGTGCGACCCAGCGACCTTGCGACCCCGCGACCCCAGGTCGCCAGGTCGCAAGGTCGCAAGGTCGCAAAACTCTGGAATTAACTGATTTGCGACCCAACGACCCGCATTTATTTCCCGCACGTGCGACCTTCTATATAAGGGAGGTCGCCAGGTCGCATTTTACACATTCAGCGATTTGAAAGAAAACGACTCTGACAGTTCAACTAGCGCGATTTTCCCGGGTAAGTTGCCATTTCCTCCTGCTGTTTCCATTATGAGATTTTCTTGCCAAAACCCATGTCCCCTTAGGCCTTTAAATTGCCCTTTGTCTGAGCTTTTATATTTTTTGAGTGTTTTGTGAATCTGTTTTCTCCACAAGTTTCCAACCTCACCACATTTCTGTTTCAAACTCTCGTAGCTTTGCCCCTTGCTCTTAAAACCATTCCTCAGCTCTGCCTGGAATCAGCCAGCTTATAAATCCTCAAGAGGAGGGAGAAAAGAAGTCTCACGGCCGCACGCGCGCAAAACCCCCCGGCAAGCCTTATCGCGACCTGCGACCCAGCGACCTAGTCGCGAGGTCGCAAAGTCGCATTTTTCCAGATTTCTGGAATCTGCGACCCAACGACCCAGCGACTTAGTCGCGAGGTCGCAAGGTCGCATTTTACATTTTTTTCGGAGAGTTGTGACCCAGCGACCCAGCGACCTGGTCGCGAGGTCGCAAGGTCGCGCCTGAACCTTTTTCTTGCAATCCGCGACCCAACGACCCAGTAAACCAGTAACCCAGTTTTACATGTGTCACAACTAAATTTCATCACTAAACTGTAACTGGTTTTATATCACCATGTCGTTCTTATCTTGGGATTCCTTTATGAATTTGACAGGTGAACTTCAAGAAGACATAGAGTGCATACTTGTTTTATCAGATTCTAGTGACATCGCGCCCCCGCTATCTCGGAGGAAGGACAAGCAAGTAGTGGAAGAGATTGATGAGCTGGAAGTCGTGTCCCCACCCCCAATATACAGGGATACACTATGTACCTTTGCAAAAGAAGACAGTATGAGATGGTACCAGGTGTATCATGAGTTCGCCATACCGGAAGAGGAATTTCCAGAAGATCTCCCAGACCAGGAAATATACTTGGCAGTCAAGAAGTCCAAACTACATCTGGCAGGGGCGCATCCAGCCATATTTCCATGTCCTGAGGTGATAGATTGGATCATACAAAGGACAGATCCTAAGAATTTTGTGATCCGAGACAGCGAAGGTAGGGCTTTCGCTACGCTCGTAGGCGCGGATGCTCACCTCTACTACTCATTGCCTCGCCCGGATGAGCATTTCACTCCAGAATGGGCTATTGCTCACGCTATTCCAATAGTTGATACTATTAGACAATGGTGGGTGGAGCCCGAGAAGTTCAAGGTCAAGAAAGACCAAGAATACCCGGTGGCTAGCCTGAGGAAGGTTTATAAATTGGTTGCCGCCATGCTTTGCAGGCTTTACGGGCGCCCGGATTGCTCCACTTTCAGCGGTAGTTGGGCTACCATCATGGAGTACGTAACAACACATGGCACCCGCTTCAACTGGGCGGGCATATTGATGACTTCAATGCAGACTAACTTGAACGCAGCACTGGCCCCGGATGAAGGAAAACCTGCCGAATTTTACATGGCCTCTTACCTACTAGATGCTGTCTGCGCAAGAGTACACTTCGATGGATGGGCACACAACTGGGATTCCGAGCAGTCACGTGCAATTCACCTGCAACTCAAGGTATTTTGGGAGTCCAAATACAAACAGGATATAGATCAGATCTCCCAGGTGTTTATTCCCTCTCTATATAGACACTTATTTGGCCAAGACGCCCCCTGCATGTCTTGGCGGGCCAAGGAGACTCTAGTCAAAGTGGCACACTGGTTCCCTTTCCCCGGGTATACCTTCATCCGAGTCTTTGGAACTTACAGGGCACCCCATGCTATGCCTCGCTTTGTGACAGAAAAAATGCTCATCCAGGAGGTGTGCTTCCAGATGTCTCAAGGCTTCTCCAGCGTCCTGTCTAAAGGTAAGAAGAAGCCGTGGCCCACGCTACCCCTCACCATTGGCGCATGCACAGTTAAAGACTTCAGGGAAGTAGCAGCAGAGGGAGAAGCAATGAAAAGTTATCAGCATATTGAGCGCCCGGCAGAAGACGAGAGAAGGAACTGGTACAGTGCTGAGAGACAACTTGCTCCGGGAGTAAACATAGTCCAAGAAGATCCAGATGATCAGAGCTTAGAAGACAGAAGTCGTCAGTTAGGAGGTTCCTCTTCCTCTTTACCTAAGAAATCTCGGACCAACACAGGGCTTACCCCATCCATCCAACAGAAAGAAGCAGAAGCTAAAGCCCAGCAAGAAAGGGAAAAGAAGGTAAAAGAGGATGAGGAAGCACGCCAAAAGAGTGCAATAGCAACACAGAAGAAGAAGCAGGCCAAGGAGGCCAGGAAAGAAAAAGAGGGAAAGGAGGCACAGGCCGCAGCAGAACGGGCACTTAAGGCAGAGCTGGATAAAGCAGAAGCTGAACGCCAAAATAAGGCCGAACAGGTTGCGGAAGCTGAGTGCCAAAAGAAAGCCGAACATGTTGCTGCAGCTGAGCGAAAGAGGAAGGCCGAAATAGAAGCAGCAGCAGAAGCTGAACGCCGGCGAAAGGAAGAAGAAGAAAAGAACACAGAAGAAAGGGAGGATGACATGCTGGAAGATATCGAGGTAAATCCCCTCGACATACCTCTGGGCGGTACCATGCTTTCTGATGTTAGATCCCCCCAGGGGCAGGAAGAGGATGTATTTGACCTCACCAGACTCACATTCGATCAATTCTCTTTCAAAATCTGGCAAGAGAAAAGAAGGTCACTGGCGCAAAGTCCCTCTGCCACATCCACAGTTGCAACAGGCAAAGACATAGTCCTTGATACCAGGACTAATCCTGTAATGATAGCATCGGCGGGTACTGCTTTCGCCGCAGCCACAGAAGAGAACGTAACCAGAATGAGTAGAGAAATAGTCTCTCTACAAAATAGACTGCAAGCAGCTGAGCATCGCGAGAAAAGAGCAGAGCAGGAGAAAGCAGAGTTGCAAGCAGAAGTTCAACAACTTCGAAACCAGACTCCACCGGTAAATGAAGTCCCACTGGCCATTTTCAAGGAGTGTGAAGTGTTGGAAGTAACCATGAGGCAGGTGTACGGAGAAATGTTCACCATCAAACAAACAGTCATCCCATTGGTAAGAGCACGAGCAGAAACCAAGCAAAAGCACGAGCAGCTCAGGGAGGCTTTAGAGGCCTTAGACAGGATGATGGGTTGGACAGTACAATACCCTCAGGCACCTGAAAATTTGCCCAAGAGGGACTGGATTCACACACAGGATGCTAAGGTTCAGCTCCGTATGGCGATATAATCTAAAGACAAACTGTCTAAGGACCTAGACAAAGTAATGTCTTCGTACAACCACCTGATCAATGGTATCGAATCGATGCACACTTTGCACCACATTCCGTCGCTTGGGGCATTGGACGAAGAGAAAACCTGGGAACAAGTGGATCAGGACATCCAGTCATTTTTGCAGCCTATCAAGCAAGCCGCTGCTGATCCGGAGCCCTCAGCATCTCAAGAACATCTGAGTCAGTTTATTGCCACTCCGGCACGGATTTATACCAAGCTTGCCTCGCTTTCAAATCAGATCTCACAGAAAAGGGAAACCTTAGTACCAAATTCTTTGGAATGTATGCATCGATTGAAGGAGGAGGTCCCTCTGGTTTCCCCCATAGCAGCAGAGTACCAGACATGGCAAGATTTTCTCAAGGAGCAACAGATTGACGCCCCTGACATCAACATTGTGCGTCCATCTCCACAGCCCGGTAGCAGCAAGTCATGAGCAGCAGTTAGAGCTAGGTCGCAAGTCGCACCAACAGGACAAGTCGTAGGTCGCACTGCCTATCCAGGTCGCAAGTCGCGCATACCAGACAGGTCGCAGGTCGCAACCTCTTCAAGGTCGCGAGGCAACTCAACAGGCAGGCAGGCGAAAAGTCGGGAAGCCCAAAGGGCAAGTTTTGTGCTATAAAACTCCCTACGGGGAAAGTAATCAGGGCTTTTTCTTTTTGGAAACAGAAGAGCTACATGGCATTGTATTGAAAGATTTTACTCTTGCACATATGAATACAGATTCTTGTTAAAACACCATATGGTTATGATGTGTTTTGCTGTGCGAACACTGTGTGTATTCCTTGTACAGTTTCAGAACATCCTATGATTAATGAAGCTGCACTCTTTATGTCATCATTTATGCGTCACGGCTATCTGTGTTGTATTTATGATGTTCCATTTATCATCTGCTCTATTAATGAATGTTAATGAACTTTTTTGTTAGCATTTCATTTTATCTTTCAGAAGTAAAGGGATATCTCATCATAAAGAACTATTTCTTTCGTGGTAAGACTACCTTATAAGCATTACCCCCAAAGATGTGTTGCTAATGACATCTCCTGAGGTGTACATGCTTTATTTATAATCTTGCTACGCATAGTGTTTGATTCATGTTCAACGCATCAATCCTGTATTTTGTATCATGTGAATAAGTGTATGTCTGCAGGTTCAATCAATTTCTTTTGAGACCTAAGAGAAGGCGTCTTAAGCGGTAGCCGGACCCACACCCTGGACGGGATCCCTACTCCAAATGGTCCAAGGTCTAATTGGGACTTTCTACCGGGGAGATCCCCTACTGTTGGCCGGACAAATTTTCCCGTCAACACCCTCCTTCCACTTAAAATTTAAACTTCATTTTGCTCCCCTTTTTTCTCCACAAAACTCCTCTATTTTCATGATTCCTCTTCTTTCATTCATGAAAATCATTTTTACAAGGTTAAGAACTCACTTTTTTAACCTTACCGAAGCCCTCAAATTCCTTTGAAAACCATTGAAAATCTATACAAAACCCACTTTGTGTATTTCATATTTAAGCCCCTTTGGGCTAAGTCTTAAAAACCACTTCCCCTCCACACGCCTTGGTGCTGGAACCAAGCACTAACCATTTCAGCGCTTATCGCATCGCAAAAGTTCAAAGCGCGCAAGTCTTGGTGTCATGCCAAAGAGTTATGATGCGATAGGCCCTTTTCATTTATAAACCCTGGTTCCATTTAAAATTTCATATATCCACTAGCCCCGCAACCAGGCGCCAAGCCTCATATATATTTTCCGCCCTTAAGCCATAAAACCTTTGTTTTTTCATTAAATTTTTGGTTTCATACATTATAACATGGCCCCGCCCGTTCATTAGCTGAACCCATTTCCACCGTTGATCATTGGGCCAATCCGACGGTCAGCACGCTTTCCTATTTTCCACTCATCGCATCGGGAACTTTTGCAAAAGCTCTTCCGATTTCGCTCCCTTAAAAACTCCTGATTGCGATGGCTCGATCGCGCAATCGCATCACCCCACCTCCGATCGCCGATTGTGATATTCAGACGCATCTCTCGCTGTCGATCTGATCTGCAGATCGACGATCTACATTCAATTGCATCGGATTTTCCTTTTGGGTGCATTTGTAACATTTGTTTTTTCCCCGCCGATTGCGATCCTCCGATTGGATCTGGACGATCCACGTGTCCAGATCGGACGATCCCAGATCATTCTCGCATTACTTCATCGCCCTCCACCCTTACCAAAGGTTTAACCTTAGTTTTCCGCATCCTCTTATTAAATCCGAATAATGTGAAATCCTTCACATTATTAGTCCGCCGCTTATCCCGACCATTGATATTTGCGCAATCAACAATTCTGATTCAATTAACCCCATTATTCTCTTCGAACAATACCCCATTCGATCTCCACCATTGGATGATTGCCATCCAATGGCCACGCTCCTCCCCATACCTTTTGAAGCAGTAAAACCCAAATAATGCATGTTTTTATAATATAAGTTTCGTATGTTGCAGGTTTTAATAGGTTTTCCATTATATTAAAAGAAAATCCGAAGGCCGGGAATGACGATTCCCATGCCTTTGATTTATCAAACAGAACCATTCTCAGGGCTCACACTCCACGTCTCGTCAATGTTTCATGAGGCATTGATGCCATATGAGCCCTGTGTGGCCTGCACATCAACAAGATACATAGTTAAATAAATTAAAAGAGTATCAATGTCGAAGACAGAACACAACAGAATAGAAGATTGAAGACAAATTTGCGGGGATCACGGCTAAGATTGATTATCAAAATCCTAATCCCCCAAATTAAAACACAGTTAAAGGAAAATCATAAGTGTTTAACAGGCAGAAAAGCCTCCACCGCCACATCAGAGGAAAATTGATTCCTCTCAGCTACCACAAATCCACTTGTGCCTCGAAGCATTCAAACAGAGGCCGAAGTTATTGTTCAAAATCAGATATTTTCCTCAACGCAGCCAGAAAGTTGTTTCTGCCAAAGAACTTAATGCAAAAATATATGCAGAGTTACTCCAACCTGACACAAAGCCTCAAAAGTCAAAAAAATCTCCCACCGAGCTTAATCTTAAATGTAAATCAATTAATACAGTAAGAATACATGTACGCTTCTCCATTGAGCCCCTCAAAGGCCGAGAAGTCATTAATCTATATTAATTGCCATGGGAGATCTTTTATTCGATCTCACCTCCTCATTCTTCTATAAATACCTCGGTAGAAGATGAGATATTGTTGGTTGAGTTGGTTACTGAACTTTGAAATGTAATTGAGCTTGAGACTTCTACATGTAAAAAGTGTTCACTGGCTCTTGGAGCTCTGCTTGTGATAGATAAGTTAGTCTGGGAAGTGTAGATGATTGCTAAACTAAAGCATTGGACTTAAAGTTGTAACTGGTTTGGAGTAGGGATAATTTTAGGGGCGAATTTTAGCCCAAAGGCGAATTTTAAGGGATTTTCAATTTTAATGGGGCTAATTTTTTACATAAAACCCATTTTATATAGTTTAAAAAGTTAGCCCAATAAATATTTTAAAAAATAATTAATAATTAATTATTAGCCCACCAAAAAAAGGGGCGCATACACTGCAAAAATGAAATTCGCCCGATTTTTTTCTTATGGAGCAAATTTCCATGGCATTCGCCTGGATTTACAGGGTTCAAATGGGGAGTTACAGTGATTCGCCCCAATTTTTTCAATGGTTAGGAGAGGTGGCTGGCCGCTGGACACCGATCTTCTTGCTGGCTGAGCCAGGGCGACCCTCTCTGGTCCGTTCGTTGTTAGGGCCCTTCCATTTGGTATATAGCAGAGATATACAGTTCGAAAAATATGGTATTGGTGTTCTTGTGGGAGATAACAATGTGCCAGAGCTGCGCTCGACCTTAAGCGCACGCCGGATTTACAAGTTCGCTCAACCTCAAGCGCACGCCGGATTTACAAGTTCGCTCGACCTCAAGCGCACGCCGCTTTTTGCCAGTCTGTTCAAGGGTATGCACCTTCAGTTCTATTTGTACATTGAATACGATTGTCTGAGAAGCCAAGCCCAAGAAATAGTTTCGGATGATAGATTCTCTGAGGTTTGTATGCAAACGCTGCTTTTCGCCTGTCTGTTCAAGGGTATCCACCTTCAGTTCTATTTGTACATTGAATACGAGTTCTATTTGTACATTGAATACGATTGTCTGAGAAGCCAAGCCCAAGAAATAGTTTCGGATGATAGATTCTCTGCGGTTTGTATGCAATGTGTTTGGGTCTCACCGTTAATCAACTATAGTGTTATAACTTATCAATATGTCTCTCAAGTTTCTTTGGTTTTAACTTTTTGGCATGACAATGGTAGAAAGCATCTGCTGCTGAAGGTTTTTCCTGGCAGTGATAGTTTCACAGAGGATGAAACACTCTATGTCATCTTCGCTTGATTGACATAATCAGTATCAATAGTATGGTTTGTCAGATCAAGGATGGCCTTCATTGGCATCATAATTATTATTGCACCATAATCTCAAACTTGTTTGGCAATAGAGTGATATGACATTACAACATGGATAGATATGTCTCTGTTTTGAGATTTTCATCTATCTTATTCTACGAAAGGGCTCAGGGAATCACATCTCTTTTGGCACAAGCATACTCATTTATTATAGCCTCAGAACTCTCGTTGCTCAATGGATTGGGTCTTTTAATGATTGGATGTGCATCATTGTTGGGTCTTCAAATGTTGCATCTCTGGGATAGTAAAAGGCCTCATTTTAGAATCTCTATGTATGTTACACATTCTGATTTAACGGTAAGACAGAGGCACAGTTCTCCGCTACATGCATCATTTCGTTTTCTTTATGAGATCTAAAGGTTGTACTCTAATCCACTTGCTGGTTCCTCATCTTGAGATTCACATCCACTCTATGAAGACTCGCACTGTCTCCATGGTTCAGTCAAATTATATGACACAATGTGTTGTCACGTGGATGGATGGCTCAATGAACAGTGTCTTGCTCACTTTAAGTAGTTTGGCGACTTGTTTAGTTCTTAATGCCTATTGTGGTTTAATATACCCTTGGGCATCACCTTTCTAGAAATACCAGCCAACCTATAGTAGCTTGTCCTCTATGATTTGTATTAAGATCACTGAACAGTTACACAGAATATGATCTCTGATATGATAATAAAATTTTGAGGATGATCTTGTTGCATTTTAATGAAGGAAATAACTCTAGTCTATAAGGACTTGTTGTTAATCTCAACTCCTTGATATTAGTGACATAATTCTCATTATGATGACAGTGCTCCTGTGACAGAATTGTAAACTCCCCTCTTTGTCAATCCAACCAGCATCCCCTGTATTCAGCCATCTAGTTCTCTAAATGCAGCTGCAGTGGCTTCCTCTTGGCCCCAATACTTTTGCATCACAGGAGGACCCTTTGTTAATATATTTCCCACATTATATCCCTCATTCTCATATAAAAATGTATTGCTTGGTTCAATATGAATTTCCACATGAGGGGCTGGCTTTCCCACACAAACTCCTACACTGTGATCTCTGGAAACATCTGGATTGTGTAATGCCATGGTTAATTTCTGTGTGTTTCTAGCCGTGTCTTCTCCAATCATTGGATCATAGGAAACCATAAAAGTCATTGAAGAGCAAGCCTCTGTCATACATTTATAGTCATCAACAAGTTACCAGAAGGGAAATGAGATCAGACAGCAAGATTGCAATATTATGTAGAAATGGATGATGGCACTAGAATGATTGCGAGAGAAAGGTTGGCAATCATTTTAATTTGTTTCTTTGACAACAGTAACTCTGATTATCTTAGTAACTAAGATTTGCAATACTTGAAATAACAATATGGTATATAAATATTTCCTTTTCCATTAAAAATGTTGTTGCATGTATGCATAACTATCATTATTACAGTTACAAGTTACAATACTTCAGGGTTTAACCCTCTGCATATGTCAGATAAGGATGTGACATGCATTTAGCTAGTCTCAAACCATTGACTATGCCTACATATGATGAAAATAACTCTGGCTTATAGCACAAAAATAGTGCACATTTAGTTTGTAGTTTGATATCAGTTAAAGCATGATTTCAAAATAAATTAGTGAGAAGTGGTGGTTGTGAATCCTTTTTTAGGTGTGAAGTGCTCTTCTTTGGAGGACATTTTTCACCACAATAGCGGTTACTATGGTGGTGAAGGGATTCATAAATTATTTTGAAAATGGAAACTGTGGTATATTTGGAAAATTTTTCCTGATAGTGTTTGATGTCATTGTTGTGTCGATCACATATCAGGTTGTTGATATGCTTCCTGTGATGATACTTGGAGTTATTGGAGGGGTATTGGGAGTTTTCTATAACTACCTTCTTGTCAAGATTTTCAGGTTCTATGCCCTTATCAATTACTATGTATATTTATATACAATGATGGTTTCGCTTTAGACCATTTTTTGCTTTTGCAAAATACATGGATTTTGTCCATAGATGGATGTTATTTATATAGAGAGTGGTCTATATCCAAAATGCTTCTTTCCTCTGTTTCCTCTGTATTGACATATTATTTCATTTTTTGACTTCCCTAGCTGGAAAAAATTCACACCTTATCCTTCAGGGGAAATGTTCTATGAAGGATGTCTAAACACTAATAGAAAAGAAAACTTCAAGCGATCCCATTGTCCATAGGGTTACTAAAATGAACTTGCAAGCTTGATTTTCAACAGAAATTATGGTATTATTAAAATATCTTCAGCTCTGCCATAGGAAAGGAGTTTCATCAATCATCAATCATGCTTTACTTTGTTACTATTTTGGCATTGGGGCTGGTCACATATGGACTCGTGCTACCATCAAGTCTGTTCAATCCTGTTATTTTGATAGGTCCTGCATATGGTCATTCTTTTGGGGATATTATTATATCCTTCACTTAGAATCGATATAGAATCGATGAGGGGCTTTATGCTTTCTTTGAGTTCAAATTATTTCATGGAGGCTGATAGGGATAGAGAAAGTTTCATTTTTGCTATTCTTTTCAAGCTAAAAAACAAATTGTCATTGCTCCATTGCAATATTTGGTCTAATAATATCGAAGCCAAAAACATGTTGCTTCAATGTCAGCATGTATAATTAAATTGTGCACGTAAAGGGGCATCCATTCGTAGAAGGTCATCCTGAATTGTATGTGGGACACCTAAATGTTGGTGATGATGTTACAGGTCAACTGATAACCTTTCCAAGAATAGATAAATTTTGAAATATTGTACATATTTTGATAAATACTAAACACAATGGCTTTGCAATCATAGATGAACCTCTATCATAAAAAACAGTCTTGCATGGCCATATCCTTAGGTTACACTTGTTGGTTTTACCAAAGAAGAGAGAGTTTCAACTTTAACAGATTGTCGTTTCTGCAGAAGTAAACCAAATTTTTTGTTTTGGTGACTTTGTAAAATGAGGTTCGAGAAGGGATCTCAAGATTGAGTACATACACACAAGTTCATAGGAATATCAAATGTATATTCATTTACATCCATTCTCTAATACCTCACCATAGATTGTTGTGGATACCTCCTCATTGGCTGAACAGTTACACAGAATATATTAAGATCACTGAACAGTTACACAGAATATGATCTCTGATATGATAATAAAATTTTGAGGATGATCTTGTTGCATTTTAATGAAGGAAATAACTCTAGTCTATAAGGACTTGTTGTTAATCTCAACTCCTTGATATCAGTGACATAATTCTCATTATGATGACAATGCTCCTGTGACAGAATTGTAAACTCCCCTCTTTGTCAATCCAACCAGCATCCCCTGTATTCAGCCATCGATTTTCTCTAAATGCAGCTGCAGTGGCTTCCTCTTGGCCCCAATACTTTTGCATCACAGGAGGACCCTTTGTTAATATATTTCCCACATTATATCCCTCATTCTCATATAAAAATGTATTTCTTGGTTCAATCTGAATTTCCACATGAGGGGTTGGCTTTCCCATACAAACTCCTACACTGTGATATCTAGAAACATCTGGATTGTGTAATGCCATGGTTAATTTCTGTGTGTTTCTAGCCGTGTCTTCTCCGATCATTGGATCATAGGAAACCATAAAATTCATTGAAGAGCAAGCCTCTGTCATACCTTTATAGTCATCAACAAGTTACCACAAGGGAAATGAGATCAGACGGCAAGATTGCAATATTATGTAGAAATGGATGATGGCACTAGAATGATTGCGAGAGAAAGGTTGGCAATCATTTTAATTTCATTTCTTTGACAACGATGAAATGCGATTATCTTAGTAACTAAGATTTTCAATACTTGAAATAACAATATGGTATATAAATATTTCCTTTTCCATTAAAAATTTTGTTGCATGTATGCATAACTATCATTATTACACTTACAAGTTACAATACTTCAGGGTTTAACCCTCTGCATATGTCAGATAAGGATGTGACATGCATTTAGCTAGTCTCAAACCATTGACTATGTCTACATATGATGAAAATAACTCTGGCTTATAGCACAAAAATAGTGCACATTTAGTTTGTAGTTTGATATCAGTTAAAGCATGATTTCAAAATAAATTAGTGAGAAGTGGTGGTTGTGAATCCTTTTTGAGGTGTGAAGTGCTCTTCTTTGGAGGACATTTTTCACCACAATAGCAGTTACTATGGTGGTGAAGGGATTCATAAATTATTTTGAAAATGGAAACTGTGGTATATTTGGAAAATTTTTCCTGATAGTGTTTGATGTCATTGTTGTGTCGATCACATATCAGGTTGTTGATATGCTTCCTGTGATGATACTTGGAGTTATTGGAGGGGTATTGGGAGTTTTCTATAACTACCTTCTTGTCAAGATTTTCAGGTTCTATGCCCTTATCAATTACTATGTATATTTATATACAATGATGGTTTCACTTTAGACCATGTTTTTCTTTTGCAAAATACATGGATTTTGTCCATAGATGGATGTTATTTATATAGAGAGGGGTCTATATCCAAAATGCTTCTTTCCTCTGTTTCCTCTGTATTGACATATTATTTCATTTTTTGACTTCCCTAGCTGGAAAAAATTCACACCTTATCCTCCAGGGGAAATGTTCTATGAAGGATGTCTAAACACTAATAGAAAAGAAAACTTCGAGCGATCCCATTGTCCATAGGGTTACTAAAATTAACTTGCAAGCTTGATTTTCAACAGAAATTATGGTATTATTAAAATATCTTCAGCTCTGCCATAGGAAAGGAGTTTCATCAATCATCAATCATGCTTTACTTTGTTACTATTTTGGCATTGGGGCTGGTCACATATGGACTTGTGCTACCATCAATTCTGTTCAATCCTGTTATTTTGATAGGTCCTGCATATGGTCATTCTTTTGGGGATCTTATTATATCCTTCACTAGAATCGATGAGGGGCTTTATGCTTTGCTGAGTTCAAATTATTTCCTTGGAGGCTCAATGAGGATGAAAGTTTCATTTTTTGCTATCCTTTTCAAGCTAAAAAACAAATTGTCATTGCTCCATTTTATAATGTTGGTCCTAATAATATCAAAACCAAAAACATGTTGCTTCAATGTCAGCATGTATAATTAAATTGTGCACTTAAAGGGGCATCCATTCGTAGAAGGTCATCCTGAATTGTATGTGGGACACCTAAATGTTGGTGATGATGTTACAGGTCAACTGATAACCTTTCCAAGAATAGATAAATTTTGAAATATTGTACATATTTTGATAAATACTAAACACAATGGCTTTGCAATCATAGATGAACCTCTATCATAAAAACCAGTCTTGCATGGCCATATCCTTAGGTTACACTTGTTGGTTTTACCAAAGAAGAGAGAGTTTCAACTTTAACAGACTGTCGTTTCTGCAGAAGTAAACCAAAATTTTTGTTTTGGTGACTTTGTAAAATGAGGTTCGAGAAGGGATCTCAATATTGAGTACATACACACAAGTTCATAGGAATATCAAATGTATATTCATTTACATCCATTCTCTAATACCTCACCATATATTGTTGTGGATACCTCCTCATTTACATCCATTCTCTAATACCTCCTCCTAATTATTTTTCATTTTACGACAAGTAAGCATGCAGCATATTTATGTGGTTCTTAAATAAGTAGGGGTACGTGTTCACAAACAGAATTACCTGAAATTTTGTACTCTTTCACTCATCCATCTTGTTGGCAGGATCATAGGCTTCCACACTAGCTAGCTTTTACAACAAGACCATTGTATAGTGTAGGTACAAATTTATATGTAGGACCTCCATACTGGCACAGACTAAGCATTGTTTCCATATTTCGGTTTGAATTCATAACATAAAAATTTGTCAAAATTATTTCACATTTGGATATTCTATGGTGGTTCTCACTCTCATTTTCTTTCCTTCGCATAGAGCTCCTATTGTTTGGATACTAACACAAAATGAATTATGTCTACACAAATATTTGATCTCCATCCTTATATTAAAGAAGTAAAACCAAAAATGTTGGTACCTTAACCATCTATGTTAAAATGAGCACCTACTCCCAAATGCAAATATTGAAAAAATTTTAATTGAAAAAAGTAAGTGTACCATCAATAACAGTATTCATTTTCAATTATTTATGTTTCCCCAAAGTCATAATTTTTCTAAGAGCAAAAAAACCTCGGAATGCAGAAATGTCATGTTAAATGTAAAACAACTTGTAAGAATGTAGGGTAAACCCCACTTAATAATCCTTATCATACTACTATGTCCCTAACATATCCATTTAAAAGCAAGCTTAACCAACCTCATATTTATGACTAGTCAAATGACACTATTTTATACAACATAAGATTGAAATTATGTTTTAAGTAAAGGAATAAAATTGGAGGTATGAATATCAAAATAAGGTTGAACTAATCATTTAAATTTTTTTTATTAATTGATGTGTGTCACTTCAATTTTAAGTCCTCAAGGTGTTTTATTATTTGGCAAACCAATTGATAACCAATAATTTGCATATTTCAGGAGTTTAATGATTAATATGAAAACTTATTATACCAATAAATCTTGATAGGTTCTAACACTGAGATGGAATTTTCCTACATAAAGTAGAATATCATGTCTATCATATCATAGCAAAACATGCTTCACTTAGATCAACCCACTATCCACCAGATGAGGTTTCTTTCAGAGAGAACAAAATATACCGATATATTAAGTAATTTAAAAATGCTAATGTCAAGAATCTATTACCAATTGTGACTTTTCCTCCAAATAACATCATAACGTGAGAAGCTTATTTAGCTCAAACTTGTATAGCCCATGAAAAAATATGCATTGAACATGTGCCAAAGAAGCTGTAAACAGTGTATATTCTAGAAAGAGGTTGTAGGAGATGTCATTTCCATGCAGATAGAATGTAGATAAGATAAGATAATAATATACATGAATAATTCCTAGAAAATTTCAATGGGATTGAATATTACAACAATTGTGGGAATGCAAGTAGGGGTGCAAGTGAAAATCCTAGAAAATTCCAAAAATAATTTAAAGAAAGAAAATTGCTTATGTATGACATCAGAACACGATACAAAGTTGTGACAGAGGTATGGTTCTACAAAATACTAAATGAGGTTGTCTGAGATTAGAAACGTGGACTACTTGAGCATATGATGAGAGAGAGAGAGAGATTGGTAGATAAGGTTGATGATGTCAAGGTATCCTAAGTCTAATTACTGAGGGAAACAAGGTCAAATTGTGCACTATCTCACTTTTGAAGTCCTTTGGAACCATCAAGTAGTTGGATTGTATGATATGGGGTAGTATGTATGATTGAGGGAGACTCCTAGCAATCACGGTGAAAGAAGGAAACTTTGAACTAGGAGGTAGTGGAATAGACAAGAGGCACTCAGCTGATATGTAGATACAAATTAAAATGATTTGTTTCTTTGACAACAGTAACTAAGATTTTAATTTGTTTAGAGTGCACTATGGCTAAGGGCTACTCCCTTTGGCTTCCCAGTGGTACCTAGACAATACAAGTTAGAGGGCATTCATATACCAAGTACATAGAGGAGCCAAACCACAATAGTATGGCAGTAAAAGAGGGCCATGTTAATATACCTGATGTGAAGCAAATCAATGCAGTTGAATCGGGTGCCCAGCGAAAATTCAGCTCTTCAAATTCTCCTGCATATTGTCCAACAGACTCTGCAGTAATCACTAACCAAATAAAAAAAAACCAAAGATCAGTACAATTTAAAATTGTCAAAGTAATGTGAAATAATTTTGACAAATAATTTTAAAATTGGCAACAAAAGCCTTATAAAAGTTTTGATAGAGGTTAAGAGAACTCAAGGAAAACAATGAAGGTTGGGTTGATGAATTGTGCAAAAATTTACTGTATTGGTCATTCTCTAGAGAGGGCATTAAGGCATAGAGCAAAAATTGGGATCTAGATGTTGAGTGGTAGGTAAAACATTATGGATTCCAGGTGGTAGGATATGTTTGGGCCACATGAAATGGATTTTCAAGCTGCTCAAAATGCAAATGACAGAGATTCCTTACATTTGGAGGTAGATTCCTTTAGAAAATATCTTTCAGAAAAGTAAATATCAATGAAAGCCTCCTCATGATTTCATCTTGACTTGAAACACCAGTTTGATACTACCATAGAGAATTTAATAGCTTACATTGAGGAATTCATTTAATATTATACTTTGGAAATTGTTCCTTGCATGGAGAGATTGTCTTATCTTGATACAAGCCTCCTTTTTCTTATTAAAAAATAGAATGTAGTTAATTCTCATAAGTGAACCTGGTTCATAGATGTTTTTTTAAGCTTGATTTTGATTATGGAAATTCGTTGGAAAAATAAGCTATAATTTCTTTGGACATGTTCCTCAGAGAAATATTCAATTACGAAGAAAAGGAAGTAGACCTTATAAATGAAAAGTAAATGTGATGAATTCAAATAAAACCTCCAAATGAAGAATAAATTAGGGAATTGTAGGACCTTTTATGTAAATTTTATGAGAATTTTAAATAAATGAGAATGGATAACAGAAAAATAAGAACTAATATTGAGCAGACAGAAAGCAAATTGTTGTCAGTTAGAGAAAATCTGATATTTAAGACATCTAATATTTTTGTTTCTTGTATCATGATGATTGTTTTATTTTCCTTTTTAATTCGATCTTTGAGATATCTCTTCTTAATCTAGTTCCTTGACATTTTGTAAATGGCATGTATACGCTGGCAATGATGGCAGTTATACAATTGTCGTTCATATTCTTCATTTCTCAAAAAGTAAAAAGCATTTGTTTGATGCACTTAGTTTCTTTTTTGCATTCATAACATTAAAGGAACTAAAAAGAAAAACTTGCATTTGCATGTAGGATTGTGTTTTTTTTGCAAAAAAGGAACATTAGGAAATCTGCATTTAGTTTTGTGCTAAATGTTTTCTTTTGTTCATTGATTTGCTTGCTCACAAAGTTATTTGCTCTCTTCCCTTTGTAGCTAGGTCTTTCATTGAAAAACTAAAAGTGAAAAGTTTGCTTATCATTCTTAGTTTGCATTTAGGAATTTCTACATACATCATCGCGGTACCATTGAAAGGCAAATTGTTAAGCAAGATCAACATAAAATTAATCTCAATTTATCTAAAAATGCATTGGAACCATAACGATAACATTTAGAAGGTCTAGGCTAGAGACGTGTTCCGGTGTCGTAAAACATAGCAGCTGTCGTTAACTTGTCTGCGATACATTCCGAGTGTGATATCTCACCCCACGTACGTAAGTATATCGTAGCACGTCCCTTGGGGCGGCGTTACAGTACGATAAGTATATAGGTGGTGCTCTCACTGTGCGGTTTCGCATTAGACAACACTATTACGGACTTGGGCCTCCACGTACCTTCGGGTATATTTGGGAGGACAACTTTTAGGTGCTATCCATCCATAGTGAACCGAGTCGGCCGCCTTTAAATTGTGATACACCGAACACAACATTCGGGGAGATTGCCTGCCCATACTTCTTGGCTTGCCAGGAGGTATTCTGCAGTTCACAATTTACTGGTAAACCCTTTTGCCTTGCATTACCCTCTTTTTGTTTATTTATTTTTGGTTAAAATTAATCAGCAATCGTGGAAGAACATAATCCTACCCCCCGTCGTTCGCGTAGATTAGCTTTAAAACCACCTTTACCACTAGAAGTTACTTCTAGTAGGCGAAGGCGATCAAAATCTGCCCAATAGTGATGTTGATGTTGTGGATGATATTACTTGATGCTTCATGATGGGTGTTCTTTCTCACTTTCACATAATCTTGTTATAGTCTCTGCTTGATGCTTTTGTTGCTATGGTCATGTCAGGCATTAATTAATTGTCTTCAATGTTCAATGTGTGAAGAGTGCAAATGTTCCCTTGATGCGGGTTAAATTCAGGCACAATACACTGCTGTTATGCACCATGTTTCCCTGGCTCCTACATATTGGAATATGCCCAAAATGATTTTGGAGAGTGATATCCATTCATGGAAGGATATTTGCACTCGTCTTTCATGGAAGTTTATTTGCACTTGTCTTTCATTCTCTCATGAACCAAGTGAAATTTATTGGGGAATTTTTAATCAACAAGTTTTAGGAGTTTGTGTCAGATTTGGGTAGACTCGTAGAATGATTAGCTTGTGGCTGCTATAAACTCTTTTTGTCAACCCATGGATGCATGGGTTAAATTTTCACTTGATTTGTAGTTTCCAATGATTTGACACTAAGAATCATTGGCTGACTGTGGTGATTCGTTGACTTCTTTTCTTCTTTTTTGCCCCTTTCCCTTAGATGGTCATTCATGGGAGGGGAAGTTCCAGTGAATGTATGATTTGTGGTGTGCATTTATCTATTGGTTAACTCTCTGGTAACATCCCATGATTGTTATTTCAATGGAACTTGGTTAAATAACAAACACTAAGTGATAATTAGTAGTTTTAAATGTTTGATACAATAATTAATTTTGCTTTATAGGATCCCAAACGTGCTTTTTTGGGCCTGAAAATTTACATGGCACCCGTGTGTTTACAAATCATGGAAAGCATTTGAGTCTTTTTAGGTTATTTCATGGCCATACTGGACGTGTTTCACTATGGAAAGGAAATTATGGTCAACAGGAGGACAATGTCTTAAGGGATTTCTTTCCATTGATAAGTAAAAGAATCACTAGTAATTGACTAGTTTCCTTCCTCACTTTTATCATGGAAAATGATAGAGGATATGTTTCAACTTCTTATAACCAATTCTTTACAACTTAAGGGAGAGGTGTTTTGGAAAGGATGATTAAAGTTATTGTAATATTTTGTTGTTTTGTTTAAAGCTTTCAAGTGTTCATTAGGTGATTTGGAGATATGATTTAATTTAGTGGAATTTTTTTTTATATTTTATATTTGAATGATGTTCTTTGTTTTATAGATGATGACTCATTATGTTATTGTTTTGTGTATAATGATTTATTTTTGCTTTTGGGCTTGGGCCTTGGCACAACATTTAATAAAAAATTGCATAATGGTTTTTGTGAACATTACACTTATTTTACTTTGAAAGCTACTTACAAATCTAGTAATTCTCAACTCTTGGAAACTATTGATGCAAGTTTCTAGATCGATTTGAAATTTTACTTCTGGAATATTCAGTGAGATGTCAAAATCTAATCTTGGGAAGAAACTATCAAGGCAAATTGATGTATTATCATACTTTAAAAAGTCTCAATCCAAGAATACACATTCTCTTCATGCTTCAAGCTCCTTTGAACAATCTGTTACTGAGAGAGATGTTAACTCTTGTGAAAATGCATCTGATATCCATATGATGGATGAAATAATAGGTTCCTCAAGTGATCGGGGTGAGATAAATGCAGTTTCAACATAAATTAATGATGAAAATGTTAAAGATATTTCCTTGGAAGGTGACACAAACCATTCACGGAAAAGGAAAAAAGGCCAGTGGACCATAGGGAGAAAATTCCAAGATGATTGGCTCTCAATTTTTCCATTTATTGAAGAAATACCTTCTACAAATGAGGATTTACGAGAAGTTAAATGTCTTGCGTGTAGTTGGAAAAGTTGCAAGGTAGTGAAATTTCAGATGAAGCTAGATATTGTACAAAAGCATGCAGGAAAGGTTTATGAAAAGAAAATTGTAGATGGTAAAGAGAAATCTATTGTCAGATGGAAATCTTTCGAGGAATGCCGACATAGCCAATGTGTGGAAGAATACAAAAAATATTTAATAAATAAGAAGAAACTTGAGGCAAGTGGAGGAACCATCATATCTCAATTTGAAAAGACGATGGAAAGAAGTTTGTTATCCAAGACGATACAATTGAGCACTGTATTTCACATCTTAAGTAAAGGTCGTCCTATGACAGATTATCCAGATCAGATGAAATTTCTATCTTTTCTTCATGTGCCAAACTTTCCATCTTCTCATTGGTCCATAACTAGTGGTTGGGAATGGGCAAGATATCTAGCTCAAGTAGAAATTAATGATTTGAAACAGGAGATTGCAAATGCTAGGTTTTTGGCATTGTCTTTGGATGAGGTTACAGCTATTGATAATACTTCATGGATTTGCATGAGCATTTATATGGTTAATGACCATATTAGGCATTCCTATCTACTTGGGATTAAAAAGATGAGAGAGACTTCTACAGCTGAAAATATTTATGAACTTGTTCTTAATACTTTGAAGGAAAGTGGTATGGATCATTTAATGATTGCAAAAAAGTTGGTATGTGTTGGAGCAGATGGAGCATCGGTAATGCAAGGACAAAGGAATGGTCTTTGTGTTCGACTACAACTATCATCTTCGCCATATATGATTAATATTCATTGTATGGCTCATAGGATGAATCTTGCATTTAAAATAGTAAGCAAGTTTCCATTAGTTTCAAAAGTTGAAGATCTTGTACGTGAGACTCATGCATACTTTTCTCGTAGTCCCAAACGATATTTAGAGTTTCAACAATTTTCATATGGTGTTACGGATGGAAAAAAACTACTGAAAGATGTTGATACAAGATGGATCTCTTTAAATGGACCAGCTCAAAGACTATTTAGTGAGTTCAAATCTTTGGTAGGGTTGATGTATGAAAATCGCTACAATGTAGACAAAGCTCAAGATCTTCTTTTTCGACTAACTGATATAGAAACATTATTGACATTGGCTGGAATTCTTCCTATGCTACATGAAATGAATGTCCTCGTGAAAATGTCACAGAATCACACAATGTATATTGCCGAATACAAAAATGCGAGAAATTCAGCATGCATTGCATTGGATAATTTGTATATGATGCCGGACTCTTTTACTGGTCCAGAGTTTACAAGTTGGACTAAGATCATCAATATAGAAAATACTGAAACTTTTTTGATGTTTGATGAAAAAGGGATACTATATATCACAGTGCATGGGTATATGGTCCCCTTTCATTATATTAGTAAGACAGGACGAATCACCAAAGATTGCCCCGTGTCAAGAGACCAATTTGATGATATTGTTATCTCAGTGAGACAAAATTTGATAGAAATTGCAAGATCACTATCATCAGAGATAAGAGAACGATTTCCTCGAGATGAATTGTTGGAGGCCATGTGTGTGGTATGCCCTCAATATTGGAACAATTGTCAATGTTCAAGAAATTTAAAAGCCGATTTTCAAAAGAGATTAAAATGTTTAGTAGACCACTTTTGCAAGAAAGTCTCGATACATGGAGAACAGATTGAAGGTATTTTAGATTCATCAAAATTGTATCAACAAGGTGGACGCTTTGCGGAAAAAATGTGGAAGCAATATCCTTTTTTGGAGAATCCTAATGAAAACGGTGCTATAACAAGATTATGGAATACTTTAAGTGCTAGCCAATACCTGCAAGAAAACATATCAGAATATTTTAAATTAGTAGATTTGTGTCAAACCATGATTTTGGGGTCAGTGGAGGATGAGAGAATGTTTAGTACACTATCATTTTTGAAGTCAAAGTTGAGGAACAAGCTTGATAAACATGTGGATACATGTTTAAGATTATATGTAACAAAGTATGACGTTGACAATTTTCCATATGAAAGAGCACTAGCGCTTTGGCGATCAGATTGTGATAGAAGGGGAGAAAACAATATAACAAATTTATCTAATGAACTTGATACAGAACATAATGTTTTTGAGGCTCATAATGATAGTACATCTGGAGAAGATCATGTTCACAATGTAGAAAATGATGACCAAGATGACAATTGGGAAATTGAAATACCCTAGGACTCTTATTTTGGTATACATGTTCCGTTGATCATGCAAGATTACTACATGTCAAATTAAGGTAAAAATGGGTTCTATATTTTGTATTTTTCATTGTAACATTGCAGCTACATTTCTTTCATGTGTGTTATTTTAAGATTGATGTTTCATATTTAATCCTTACATTGTTTGCTTCTTATTTGTGACAGGAAATGAAGCTGGATTTGATGATTTTGGGACGTATTTTCACATAGATAGTGTTTGACTAGTATTAAATGATAAATAACTAATTTAACAAGACTAATGCAAAGCATCAATGGGCTCATTCAAGTACATGAAACTACCTTGATGTCTAGCTTTGACATCTTAGAAAATTTTAATGGTATATATGTTGCTTGTGTTTCGGGAATTTTGTTGAGTTTCGAGTTTTATATTTTCTTGGAAAATAATTATTGATATTTGGAAAATGTGATTTTATATTGGTATTGGAAACGAAGCTAGTTTTGATCTTTGATTGGAAATGAAATCAGATTTGATGAAGTTGGGACCTATTTCTTTTCACATAGATAGTGTCATAGTATTAAATGATAAATAACTAATTTAAGAAGTCTAATGCTAAGAAACAATGGGCTTATTCAAGTACATGAAATTGTGTTAATGTCTAGCCTTGATATCTTTGAAAATTTTAGTGGTTTGTTTGTTGCTTGTTTAGAGGATTTTGTTGAGTTTGAAATTAGTCTCTTGAATGCTTATGGTTCTCATATCATGCATATATCGATAGATCGATAGATCCAGTTCTATTATTATAATCATTATTGTTTTCTTTATATATTTGGTGGTTTGAGAAAAGATATTTTATTTCCTTTCACTTTGTGGCATGATTTCGACATCTTCACCTTTTAGAATATAGTAAAATATTTTTCTTATTATAGATTTTTCTTGGAAAAGAATTATTGAGAGTTAGGTGCAAATGCAAAATGTTGTGTAGCATTAGTGTGATAAATATGGGATAGTGCAAAGCATAGTTTTGAAGATTAGTCTAAGTTGACTCGTACCTAATCAACTCAGTCAAGTTGATTGTTGGTTGAACGACTAATTGTTGGTTCAATGGATAGAAGGTCTTGCAGTCACAAATACCAAAGGGAAAAATGGAGCCCATCATGGGGTACTCTTTGTAATTCTCCACCACTGCTACCTTTCCTCAAACTCCTCTCCAACCTCAATATCAGTGCTAGTAGTAACATGACAAACAACACTACGCTTAGCAGAACTAGAAGAATGTGTTTTCCAAACTACACGAGAACTACTTCCCTCACGAGTCACCATGTGCCATGCTTGGTCTCGGTGGTTCTCTTCCTTCTACTCCTGGTTCAATTACCATATCGTCATTGGAACCAACACTCTGAACTCCACTAGACAACGATTCACCATTTTGTAGTAGTGATTCGCCATGATTTTACAGGATAACTGAGGATAATATAATCCCGTAGAGATTAAGCAAAAATTATATACATATTATATTATTAATAAAATACTTCCATTTTCCTATGTGTCATGAGGGATTACTTCTATTTTTTATATAAAAATTTAGGGGTTTCTTGGAGTATCCTGGTTTGGAGCATCAATACAAGTTGATTTATGGGATCCTGGTCTATGTCGATGGTGATGTTGTTTCTTATTGTAAATTGTTATTTTATTTTTGTTTTCATTGTGTTCATCTTCTATTATAAAGAACATCATGCATAGATTTAGGACATTCTATATATCAGTACCCTTCTCTGACTGAAAATATTTATCTACATGTTTTCTTCCAATTTGTGTTATTTAGGAATGATCTAGTCGGGTTCAAACATAAAGGAATACTTAAAGTTTATAGTCTCTTTATCTGAGCTAGTTGTTGTTCAAAATGTTTCAGGTATATGTTAAATGAGAATGAACTGAGAAGATATGGTATGTACAGTGCTAGTTTTATAGAAAAGACGTAAAGGACTCCCTTGGGGATAATATTTAAAATGCGGCTAGTTTAAAGTACTTACCAAACCTCTTGGGTCACTACGTATTTATCTCTGTAATTATCTTGGAAGTAACTAAGTAAAGAAGAGATAGGAGAGGATTTGTGGTGAGCCCGGCCCGCTAGTTTCTACTCCAACAGTTGCCTTCAAGTTTCCCTCTGTTTTAATTATGTTTTCTATTGAAAGTGGATCAAAGGCTGGCTAGTTTCGAAGTACTTACCAAATCCTAGATTGATTTTATGTTTTTTCTTAAGTTTTTGTCAAAGGCTGGCTAGTTTGAAAGTACTTACCAGATCCTAGGCTACTCTTTGTTCTTCATTTGTTTAATTCCCCTTCTTGATGTATCATTTCATTCCATAAATCAAACTTTAAAGAGATCCTTAGACATAGATGACTTGCCCCATGGACCACTCTTGAACCTGATTGTTTCAATTAAACCCTATTATGACTCCATAGCCCAATGGACTAAAACCCGCAATTATCTATCTTTCTGGCCAAAGCTTGTTCTGATTGCTTGCAACTTCACACCTTTGAAACTCTTTTCACTTAGAACTTTCCACCTCAAACAATAATCATGCTCAACCATCCAAAAACAAAAAAAAACCCTCGGCCTTCATAACTAGCCTAATATCATTACCCAAAACTCCAAAGACAAATCCATCTTTGCACTTATTGGAGAGATCCCTCTCCAGATTTAGGAGGGCTAGATCCTAGAATCCAAAAGTGGTTGAAATAATGTTCTCCCTGTAGTTGGAATTTTTCCAATCTTGCTGATTACAGGGTGCTAACAACTAGAAACGGATGTGGTAGCATATGTTTTTTTGACAATTTTGGCTAGTTTTATAACACTAAAAACCTCCTTTATAACCTCCGCTAGGGGGTCTTTTCCTTGTAGTGTCACGAGTAATTATCAACATAAGAAAACATTTTTGCCTTTATGATTTCCTAACACTCAACACATTGACGTTGGATTGATTGCATGTAATACTGATAGCTTATGAAATATGAGCTTCAAAAGGAAAAGCTAACAGAAGGAAAAAATAATATCTAGAAGACTGCAGTTATGAATCTAATGAAGATGAGGCAAAGTTCTTCAGAAGATTGAAAAGAGGATTCAATAAGTACAAAACTTGTAAGTTACCTTTCAAATGTTTTAAAAGTAGAAAACTTGGTCAATATGCATCTAAATCTCCATATAAGGAAGAAATTAATGTCTATTACCATAAAGAGAGAAAAAAATATGGGAAAGGAAAGAACGAAAAAAAGGTTCAAGAAGAGGAGATTCTATACAAAATAAGACAACAATTCCTTATAAGATGAAAATGAACAATTCTTTGATGAAGAAAGAACGAAAGACAAAAAAAGGACTTTATGCACATGGCCTTAGGAACTATAGGTAAAGGTAAATATGAGGACGATGAAGAAGAAGAAGCCGAAGTGGTCCTGGAAGGTGAAATGATCACTACCTTAGAAGAAATTCAAAGGATCGGGAAAAATAACAAAAATCTAAAGGAGTTGTTGGCAAAATTTGAAAAGGATAAATCTAAGGAGTCATCACTTCTTTCTATGAAATTTAAGTTGAAAGAAACAAATAAAATTCAAGACACCATGTCACAATAGTTGAATAAGAAAGGCAAGGAACGTGAAAATATATAAGAAGAGATAATCATCCTTAGAAAAGAATTAGAAAAGACGCAGACTCATGCTAAAGCATAACATGAAGTTTAGTGAAGGATCTAACAAGTTAGATGAGATTCAAAGTATTTAGAGATCCACTCTAATCAAAACTAGTTTGGGCTATAAAGGAGAATCAAGCACTAAGAAAGTTCAAAACGAGGAATCAATCAACTATGTTAAAGCAGTTAAAGGATCCAACAACAATGCAATCAAAGGAGATCAACAATAGTAAGAGGAAATTCAAAATAACCATTCAAATAATCACAATAAAAAACAACAAATAAAGGAAAAGGATAACAATACTAGTAAAAAACAATGGAAAATTCATAACAACAACCCAAATAGCTACAAAGAATGAGTGAAAAATCAACAAAGGCAAGGTTATCAAAGAATAGGCAGATCATATCCTCAAGGGAAATTTGCTCCTAGTTACCAAAATAATTTCAATGGTCAGTGTTTTTCATGTACACATCTTGTGCATAAAGCTATAAATTGTAGAGCATATCTAATAAGAAATAGAAGAATTGAACCTTATTAGTGAAACAAAGGAAGCAAAATTATAAATTCACATAGAAATAATTTCAGGAAAAACAATTCATTTGCTCCCTTGATTGAGGATATTGGATGTTATCACTATCATAATTAAGGACATAAAGCGACTGAGTGCAGAATAAAAAATCTTAGACCAAGCCCTGAGATTAACCAAATGCAGGAAGAACCCAAGACCTAGAAGAAGAAAAAGGATGTTATAAAAGAAGAATGTGGAGTTTTAATCTTATATGTTGAAAACCCAGGAAGCCATTGGTATGTGGAGAATATATATTCCAGGCATATGATGGGTGATAAAAGAAAATTTGTGTTATTGAATGAAAACAATACTAAAAGTATTAATTTTGGTAATGATGCCTTAGGAAACCCTCAGATGTGGGTGTTAGCATGGAATAAAGAGCATCACCACATGACCGCGAGGATGTAGGACACCTGTCCTCATCACGCGGATGCACATGGCCACCCTACTCGGCTTAAATTATGGTGCGTGGGGAATTTACTCACCACCCTCGAACGTCCCCCATCGACGTCCTAGCAGCTCTCTGCCATTATCTGTCCTCTGCTCATTTACTTCGACTATCATGCCTTCGCCTCCCTCCATGGCCCATAATTCTGCTATCCCTGCTCCAAGTTTCAACATTTAACTCTCCTTTTGGCTTTGTGCGGACGCTCCTTGTGCCTCCGCCAAGCCTTTGTTCCATTGCTTGATTCCCTGCTCCTCAGCTCGCTTCACACTGGCCTTCGGCTCCCCCTCTTCTCCCTTAGTAGTATCTGCACTCCCCGAGTTGTCTCAACCCCACTCTTATTCCTCCGCCATGCTCAGACGCCACCACATGCAATACTGCAGAGGCGGGGGATGTGGTCTTCCCTCCATGCCTCCCATCTCTACCTCTACAGGAAGGACAGTGAATCTCTCAGTTGACTGGGCAGAGCCGCAAATCCTGGACCCTATTAATCTGACTGCTCGCCTATCCCTCCACTTTCTTAAATCTCCCTTTGAAGCCTCTGGCTCCAGTATTCTCTCCAGGAAATGATGTCGCAAGTCCACCATCTCTATCACCTCCCCCTTCCCCCCCCCGCAAGATGGTGGCCTTGCCAGTTCAACAGGCCTCGAACAACAATCATGGTAGCTCGAGCTCAGACGAGGATGGCACCAGCGCAGGTGCAGAGGCTCATGCAACTTCCTCTCGTTCGCTGAGGCCCATGCGGTGCTTCTTCCTCCGTTGATAGCCCATGCGTCCAAGCAGGAGGAGGAAGAGTCTGAATATGTGTGCAGAATTGAGGAGGAGCTGTTCCAACCACTAGAAAAGAATGATAATACTCCATCTGCTTAACTTCTGGGTGCTTCTCTCTCATTCCAGTCAATTTTCTGCTATTTCACTGCTACTAGTTTTCTGGTTTTGTCTTAAACATGTAATGCACAAGGCTGGTTTCCCACTATGGGTAGCATACTCTAGACTCT
Organism: Pinus albicaulis; assembly: GCA_034641835.2. NCBI lineage: Eukaryota > Viridiplantae > Streptophyta > Pinopsida > Pinales > Pinaceae > Pinus > Pinus albicaulis. Next base: position 1,128,750,255 of record CM076583.1, on the reverse strand, counting down.
CTATACTCTTCTCTTGGGTTGGATTGCACGTCTGGGGTAACCCCTTTTTTGTTGTTTTGGAAACGAAATTTCCCTTCGTAACTGCCTTGCCAACTTCGAAGGATGAGGACTGTAATCTTTTCGACTGTATGATATAATAGAAGTAGCCTAATTTAGAAAAAAAATGATGCCTTAGGAAAACATCAAGGGCAAACGAATAATGAGTTTGGACAATGTAATAGGCAAAGCTCATAATTTTCTCTTTGTAGATGGGCTAAAGCGCATCTATTAAGCACAGGTCAAATGTGTGATCCAAGGGTATGATGTTACCTTTTGCTTGAAACACTGTGAGATAAAGTTAAAAAAAATAGGAGAGATAATAGAAAAGAGCGTGAGAACCTTGAATAATGTGTACATACTCAAGGAAGAAAATGAGAGTTGTTATTGGGGAAGGCTTGATGAAAGTTGGTCATGACACACAATACCAGGACACTTGAATTTTGACCATACTGTGAAGCTCAACAAAAAGGGAGTTTTATGAGACCTAAAAAAAAATCCAAGTCGAACAACACAATTTTTAAATCATGTCAAATCGACAAGAAAATCTAAGTTCCCTTAAAAATCAAAGAAAATTCATTCACCAGGCTACTACAACCAGTTCACACAAATTTATGTGGGCCCGCAGGAATTGAGACTTCAAGCAGTGATCTATATTTCATGCTAAAAATTGATGAATATATTGAACTTACATGGGTTGCATTTCTGAAGGAGAAGTCTGAAGCATTTAAAAAGTTCAAGATATTCAAATCTATGGTTGAGATCTAAAATAGTTGCAAATTGAAGCGTGCGAGGTCAGATAAAGATGGGGAATTCACTTCAAATGAATTTAATCACTTTTGTGAAGAACATGGCATAAGAAGATAGTTCATTGCTGCTAACAACTCTAAGAAAAATGGTGTGGCTAAAATATAAGATAAAATAAATTAGTGTAACAATGGAAAGAGCAATGATGGATAAAAGAAATTTTCAAAACATTTTTTTGTTTGAAGTTGTTTATACAACAGTTCACATTTGAAATAAACCTCACTTTAGGCCAAATAGTGACAAGACCCCATATGAATTATGGCATGGAAAACTGACCACAATAAATCACTTTAAAGTCTTTGGAAGTAAGTGTTATATCAAGAATAATGATGATAATATTGGAAAATTCAATCCAACGACTAATGAAGGAGTTTTTTTAGGGTACTCTAATAAGAGAAAGGGTTATAAATGATACAATAAAAGGGTATGAAAAATAATTCACTACATTTTTGTAAAGGTAGATAATGAATTTCCTCTCAAAACCAAGCAACCAAGACTTATTAGTCCACCTGGCCAAACCAATAGTGAAGATGAAGCAGAATAACTTGAAGAATCAAGAGAAGAAGAAGAAGCACAAGCATAATTCTCTCACCCAGAAACTCCCTCGAGGTATATTCAAAAGAATCATCCCATAAATATGATTGTTGGTGATAAGGAAGCAGGGATTCAAACTTGAAGAAGATTAATGAGTGCCTCCATCCAAGCACACATCGTTATTTTATCCATGCTTGAACCAAAATATTTTCATTAGGAAATTCAAGATGACCATTAGATAAAAGTTGCGAGTGAGGAACTACATTAGATTGAGAAAAAATAGACCTGGAAATTCGTTACATTACCATTAAATAAAAATTCCATTAGAAAAAAATGGGTCTTCAAGAACAATTTAAGTGATAATGGACATGTGTTAATAAATGAGGCCATATTAGAATGCAAAGGCTATTTTCAGATTAAAGGAATTGATTTTGATGCGAATTTTGCTCATGTAACAAGATTAGGCAATTTGAATGTTTCTAGCTCTTGTATGTCACCGTTTTTTAAAAGTATATGAGATGTGGGCTTGAAGAACAGGTTTCATAGAACAACCTAACATATTTTAGCTATCAAAAAATCCAAAGGAAGTATGTATGGAGTTAAACAAGCACCTAGGGCATGGTATTCTAGATTAGACAAAGTATCTACATCACCAAGGATTCAAAAGAGGAACAATTGACAAAAAATGGTATATTAAAGCTAAAAATGAAAATATTTTAATTATTGTGGTTTATGTTGATGACATCATTTTTGGTAGTGATGTCAATTCATTCAATCAAAAATTTGTAGAAGATATGAAAATTGAGTCTGAGATGTCTATGCTTAGGGAACTCTCATTTTTTCTTGGATTATACATTACTCAATCGGACAAAGGTATATTCATTTCCCAAAGAAAGTATCTCAAAGAAATGCTAAAGAATTTTGGGATGGAAGAATGCTCTATTGTCAGTACTCCTATGATCATTGGATGCAATCTTAGCAAAGATGATGCATCACTAGAGGTAGATAAATTTTTTTTATAGATTAATAATTAACAGTCTTTTGTATCTAACAACCTCATGACCAAACATTATGCAAGTTGTTGGTGTACTTGAAAATTATAAATCAACCCACAAACAAAGTCATTTTAGCTACCAAGGTGATTCTAAGATATGTAAGAGCCACAATGGACAATAGTTTATGGTATCCAAAGGGTCAAGTTTTTTCATTAGCTACATACACAAGTGTTGATTAGTCTGGAAATGTAGATGATAGGAAAATCACAAGTGGTGGTGCTTTCTTTCTAGGAAATTTCTTCATATCCTGGTTGAGAAAAAATCAATAATCTATCTCCCTTTCTACTATTGAAGCTTAATAGATAACAATTGCTACTATTTTCACTCAGATATTGTGGATAAAACAAAATTTACAGGACATGAAGGTCACTTATGATAAACCCATTCCAATTATCTGCGATAACACTAGTGCAATCAATATATCCAAGAAAATTGTTCTAAAAAACCAAGCATATCCCCACAAAGTACCATTTTCTTAGAGAACAAGTGGCTGATAAGATCATGAAGTTAGAATATTTCTCAACTAAGGAACACGTTATTGATATCTTCACCAAACCTCTTGGCCAAGAACCTTTTGAGTATTTAACATAGAAGTTGGGAGTGATATCTCACTCTTTATTCATTAGCTTTCTTCACAATCAAATAGGGAAACTATATAAATATGTACAAGGATTGCTGTAATGATTCAATAAGAGACCAAGTTCAAGGAATTCTATCAAATCAGTAGGAGTAGTACAAGTTCAGGGGGAGAAAAGTGCAACTTCAAGGACATTGTGATGGTGTTATTGCATCATACCAGTTAGTATCAAGATAAGAATATTGAGAAACCTATTATATCTTTCTACGAGGATAATGGTAAGAAATAGAATACCCAAGCCCTTTTCCGTCGATGTCAAAGAGGGAGAATAAGCAAACATTAGAGATATTGAAGATGCAACAAAGGGGGGGAGTGAGCAACCCAATGGTAGTCTTTTCAAAGGATGTGTTGCCATCAATGAGTAGCAATGTTTGGTGTTGTTGGCATTAATGCCAAAAGGGAAGTTTGTGATCAATTTGATAGTGATTGTCATTGATGTCAACAAGTGATATCAAGTTTAGAGGAAGCTTGTTGAGATTAGTTATGTAGGAAGTTTTCTTGCAGGTTATTTGTTCAGAAGTACATGTCAAGTTCTTAGTTGGATAGTACTTTCTAAGACCTTTCCAATCATATATGACACTTGAGCTAAGTGCCAAGAAATGAAGATAAACCTAAGTCTAGAGTTTTGACAGAACGAGCAAGGTTCCCAAAGGCTCATGGTTCCAACAAGACTGCTATGACACCCACATGCAATAGAAAATTCTTTGAGAAAATTAGCGATGGGAAATAAGTGGGGGAGTGATAGGTTGTTATTCCTAGTCCTTGACCATAGGGCACTAAGATGAAGCACTTAGGTTGTTGTTAGACTGTCTAGTCCCGTCAATGTGCAAACAATAAGCATGAGATGGTAGGGCGGAAAACATCGAGTCCAAGTCCCTAGTCATAGGGTGCTCGGCCTTTGGTACCAAGTTGCTTATCAAACCACCAAGACAAGTGAAGTGTACACAATGAACACAATGGCAAGGTGACGGGAAAAAAATATTGGCATGAATTTTTAGGTGCTAGGTTGCAGGTAAATTTCATGGCCTAATGAGGAAATAACATGTGGCAATGACGTGCATAGAGAGACACATGAAATTTCGTTGTCATGACACATGGAAGAAATATTCGAGCCCTTTTATGTGACCAAGTAGCAATTTTTTAATATACATGTGGCAGTGCCATGGCTTGACACATGGCAGGTTCTGATTAGCTCTTAAAGTTTTGAGACGACAACCCTGGATGTCTTGGGATCAATGCTAAGGATTGGTTTTGTAAGATATTTCAATGTTAAATGTCTATAATTTTAGCGAGTCTATGAACATGGGGCCATTAGCCACTGCCCATCGCCCAATGGTAAGGGAATAAGCACTGGACAAAGGTTTCCCGTAAAAGGGTAACACCTTCAAATAATGGTCCAGTCTATCAGACACCGCCTCACTGGTAAAGTGTTGTGCACACCAATAAGAATTGAGTGATGTGCAGTGAGCGATAGAGCCTAGTCACAACTCTCAGTTATAGGTGTCAAATCAGAAAGTTCCAATGGGAATATCGTCTATCGAAATTTAGAGCATAAAGAATGTAAATAAAGGTAGATGAGTGGAAAAGTAGCAAGTTGATAGAGAATTAGCCCTTGTTCATGGCTCCTAGCCCTATGGAATAAAGAATTAAGTGTTGGTGCTTGATCTAGGTGGCTTTAGAGAAGCTCAAAAATTGAAGTGTTAAAATCTCATCAAACTAGGACTAGATTGAAGAGCTCGTCATCATGATTCCAACAACACAAATGACACCTCAATCTGACTTTGTATGTGTAAGTTATTTCAGCCAAAGTTTCAAGTCAAAGAAGCGGGATTTTTTTCACCAAATAAAGTTGGAGCATAGCTAACTTTGACAGTCTGGCTAAATTTGGCAGCAACAGACCACACGACAAATTCAACTTTCACGATAGTCAGTTTTGGTTAAATTATCGAATGGTTATATATATATATATATATACAGACCCGCCCAACACCCAACTATTCATATATATTAATATTAAAAGGGGTTGGGGTCCACAGGTCTAACCTTGGGACCTCACCCAATGGTCACACTATTTACAATAGGGGTGACAAGATTTGAACCCGTGCCAACCGACCGACCAACCCATGAATTCCAAGGTGGTGCAGTGTTGGTAGATGACCATGTTGAAATTTCATCAAAAAGTAGTCATGCTTACAACCATTGGTCTTAGAATTTTGAGATGATTATGGTGATTATGAGTATGAGTTGAATTGATCAGCGAATTCAAGAGGACCTATTGCCATTTATGTGAGAGTGTCCATTTATGCCACTTTTGTGAGAGGTCATTTCTTTGTCTTGTTAAAGGAGAAGTACTTGTGAGTGAGAGTTCATTATAGGAGAATTCCTCTTTGTAGGAGAGTCATTGCCACTTGAGATGAGGGATCTATCCTTGTGTTGACGAAGATCTGCCATGTACTCATTATATTTTACTAAGACTAATGAAGGGACCTCCCCATTATAGACCCGTGGCCCAAAGACGTAGTCCACACTTGACGTATTCACAAAAAATTTCGGATCAAGGTTGAAGTTTATAATCTGGGTCATAAAGAATGCATGTGTAACATGATTTTCCATGCTCAGATGGATCCAGATTTATATTTTCTAGGATATTGTCACATCATATATTCACGCAGTTCAATTTATGCCCTAAAGAGCCAACAAACCAAGTCACATTTGGGTCATCAAAACTGGATATCTAGCAAAGGAAAACAAAATATACAAGTTGAGCGCTGCCCTTGCTATATTTGATCGATAAGATAGAGTATAAATAAGCCACACAAACTGGAAGTTAAGTGGGTAAAGAATCTTTGATTTTTACTTTATTTGTGAAGTTTGTCAAAATGATTGTCTGTAGTATTCTATGACATGACGAAATGAAGTAAAGGAGATAAATAAAGCTTGTTGAAGACATGTAATTGTAGAATATTGTCAGAGAATGTCTGCGAAGCCAAACAAAGAAATTGGACTATGAATTGAATCACAAAAAAAAGTAGCTATACATAATAAATATATTAACAAAAATAATGTGGATCTGAGTTTGAAAATTTTATTAAAGAAGGATTTGTTGGGTAAAAGAGGTTTTGAGATTATAAAATATTAGGTAGTTAGTGCTTCCTTCAGGTTGGAGCCTATAAAACATTATTGAGTTGGTGTGTCCCTCAAGTTGGAGCCTAACATCAGGGAGTTGATGCTTCCTTTAGGTTGGTGCTTGTAAAATAACAGGGAGTTAGAACTTCCTTCAAGTTGGTGCCTGTAAAAGGTTGGAGAGTTGGTGCTTCCTTCAGGTTGGAGCTTGTAAAGATCAGGGAGTTGGTGCTTCCTTCAAAATTTGTGATTATAAATTTAGGGTATGGGTGTCTCCTTTTGGTTGGAGCCATAAAAGTTCATGTAATAGTAGGTTGTAGCCTACAACAATACTCATACATAAGTTTTGTATTTTTCTCCTTCTTTGGGTTTCCTCGTAAATATCTGTCTCATATGTGTATGTTATTTATGATGTCGTTATGTGATTCATGTGTTGTTTATATAATTAATTTCTGAACGAATATATATTTTTAATAATTGATAAAATTGGCCATAATATTGATTCACTCCCCCCTCACTCCCCCCTCTTAGTATTATCTTGATTTCTAACTTTATTTACCTAAGTGATGAACATGTAGTAAAGTTTAAAGTTGGATTTGCAAGGGGAACTAAGAATTATGTAAACATTTTAGCATTAAACTTGTTACTAAAGCCAACAAGAGAAAAGGGTATATCTGAATTCAAGTTTATGGTGATTCCTTAGTTGTATTAATTGGACGAATGGGTTATATGTTATGGACAATTATTTGTTGAGGCCTATATTTGATGAGATCCAATTTTCTAGAACTGTGCTTATTTTAATATATTTTCGTCATGTTTTTGGATAAAATAATGTGAATGTTGATGGGCTCTTAGGGGCTAGATTTCTACTAGGTACATGCGAAGGCATATTTAGGTGTAAGTGGAAGGACAATCCACTAAATATACCCATATACCCATATACCTTTTGTTTAGATCCTCACTCCAAGATGTAGTCTTAGTTAAAAATATGAAATAATTTTATCAAAAGGATTGTAAGTGACATTATTTTTGTTTTATATGCTACCTGAATTACAACACAAGGTGACTAGTATGACAATTTTATAATTTTGAGACTTTTGTTGAAGCACATGATGGAGTCCTTTCATATCTACAACTCAACATAACATAAAATACTACATAAATCTCATATTTTTTTTCATATCTAGTATTACTAATTAATCTTTCTAAGGATGTAATTTGGGCTACTCCTCCATATTCTTGTTTAGAATGGGTTCCCTCATGCATAGAAACATTATTTATTTATTTATTTTTATTTTTATTTTTTCCCAGAAAAAACCCGTAATTTCTATTAATAAAAATATAATAAAAATAAAAATTGCACTTTGTAAACACATCAAGTGTGTATGCAACTGAGATCCAATAAAAGAGCAAAAAATAACTGAGTATCGGCATGAGGGGCCATCATACGATATTCCTAAGATATTGTGTACATAGAGTTATGACTAACTAGTGCATAGTTTTTCTCTCTTTCCTTTCAGTTTGTGCACTTTTTTCCAATCATCCAAGTTTGGTTCAACAGGAACCAAAGCCAAATCTAGTCTCTGAGGAGTATTCTCCTTGTTAGAATCAAAACTCTTTGATACATGAGCTCTTTTGGAGACACTAGATCCATCTTGAGTCATGGTGTATTTTGGTTCCTTTTCAACCTAATGCACAAGTTTGATCATTTTGTTGTACAGTGGCTTCCCCATCCTGGACATGATCCTGCATGTTTGTTCTTCTTGTTCCATATTGGCCTAAATCGTTTTCTTCTTTATCTTCTTCTTCATCCTCAGAGTGTTCTTATTCTATAAACTGCCATCCTTTTGTTCTATTTGTTGGTTTTTTCTTCTTCTTGGAATTATTCTTTTCCTAGGGGAATGATTGTTGTAAATGGCTTGTATGATAACAAATACGACACCCAAATGTTCTCATTTCATAGTCTAAAACTTGTGACCAACAAAGTTTTGATGTTTCGAATTTTTATGATCAGGTGGTCATTTGTTAAGGTCGATCTCACACATATTCTAACATATGTGAAGATACCATTTTATACTCTTTCCATATCCAATTTTTTAAATTTCCGCAGAGCATTGCCGATATCTTCAAGCAATTTTTGATGCTAGAATGGGAGTGGAAGATTTGAGAGTCTAACACAAACCAACATCCTAGAAACCACCATAGAACTTGCATCAAACTCAAGGAACCAAGGAGTAGTGAAGAGCTCGACTCTTCCCTAAAACCAAGGTCATGCATTTAAAACATATTTCATATCCTTCTCCATTTTGAACTAAACTATAAAGAATCCTTTTGAACATAGAAAAATTTGTTGCAATCCATTGAATGAGTGCTTCTGGTTTGGGCCAAAAGCCATTAAATTTGTAATGGAAGCTTTTGCTTTAATGATAAAGAACAAGGATTTTACCTCAAGAAAATTTATTTTTAAGATGAGTTGCAAGGGATGGAGTTTTCCTTTGAACCACCTCTTTAAAGAAAACAAAAGGTCCTTTGGCAGAAGAGGAACCAAGAGCCTCTCCTCGAAGTCTTGTATTAAGTATGATGGAAAAATACTTTGAGATGTCTTTCATTTTGAATAATTTTTTAGAAATTTTCCATTGTGCAAAAGCACTTGATGGCAAGTTGTAAAGTGATTCAATTAGAAATTTGATAAATAAAAAAAAGAAAGAGCTATTCATAGATTTTGTCTCAGATTGTGAAAACCCCATTCTAGGGACATCCTGATTCCTATAAGTACTTAGAATATAGGGACTCCCTTGACCTTGGACAATGTGCGGCTTGACAGAGGGGTGGAGTAGTGTTGTAGAAGGAGGATACTTCAAAAGGAAGTTGAGGCCTCCATACGCCAACATAACCATCCAAAGGACTTATTCGAAATGAAAGACAGAGCCAAAATAAAACCAAAGTATATGTTGGTGATCAGTTTGAGGAAAGGCAGTGGATTTTTGCAGAAGATGAGCGCCCATTAAGACCTGAGAAAAAACATATCTCGCAGCCACACAATACAAATGGACATCGATTTCATATTTGGGGAAACGTCCAATCTCGGTGTGACTCCGATGAACCTGAAGGAATGAAGGATTGAAGCCTTGAAATTATGTGGCAGCGCCATGAGAGAAAGCAACAAGAGCATGAGCCCTAAACTCTAGAGTGCGTGCCATCCTCATTGTTTTCAATCCTAATACTAGCATTTGCACCAAAAGGGTGCAAAGACATGTCGATAGAAGTGTAGATGGATGTAGAGTGATGCATATGTAGGGTTATAGGAAACAAGGATGTGGAAGTGCAAGGCATGAGGATTAGGAGGCTAGGGGTGGGGGGCGAAATTGGAAGGAATTGGTAAATTAGAGGGATGCATGTGGGACATGGGTGGGTTATCTAAATCTAGTGAGTTTGTCAGGGCAATCAGATTCCTTCATAGAAGCATCGAGGAGATAAATATAGCCACAAAATAATAGGGAAGACATTCAATCAAGCAAGTAAAGACTTAGAAATTTAATTTGTTGAAATAGTGAGATGAAAGTTGAAGAAGAAATGTATGGAAATATCGACATGCACCATATCGCCTTGATTTTCTATAATTATACTTTTCTTAATCCATGAGCTCATAACTCCCCACTCTTCACCAACTCTTCATCTATAAGAGGTGTTTTAGGGTTTCTTTTACCAACCAAAAATATATACAATAACATTTGGAACATAAGGGTTTCTATTGTCTAATTGGAGGTCAAGAATTGATTGGTCAAAGGGGTTCACAGTCCGGGTATCTCTTAAAAGATCTAGTATGCTGAGGGGCTTGACTATGTGGGATGTCATTTTATAAAAATAGACCACACACACACACATAGTAATGCAAATTATTTTTTATTTTTTATTTTTACTTTTTATTTTTTATTTATTTATTTTTTATTATTATTATTATTTTAAATATTGAAAAATTATTTGGTTTTTAAAACAAACATTATAAATATCATTGGTCAATGTTAAACTAATAGTGGTTGATGGGAAATTTTAAAGAGCCCTTTTATAACCTTCATTGCCTATTCCTACAATTAGTTGACTACTAGATCATGATATATGTGCTACCACTAGGAATGTCCTCAAACTATCTTGTCACTCTATTAACACATAAGAGTCTAAATTATTAAAAAATACAAAGAGAAATTACAAATACACCAAATATAAGTAAATACCATTCTCAAATATAATAGTAATGATTAGAGATTACATTTAAGACTTCTTAAAAGATACATATAATAATATAAACATATATAATTATATTTTATTTTTAAATACATATATACGTTTTTCTTTTTATCTTACAAAACAAATTGCATCCTTTATTTATTGGAATACATTTTTTATTTATAGAAAAATCTGCTCCATACAATACTCTAAATTAGAGATAAGTTAAATTGACACCACTAAAATTTGGAGAAGCTAAATATAAAGAAACCTCATTAAAAAAAACCAGATCTACAAAAAAAAAATGTGGCTTCCTACCCTCATTAGAAGTAATTCGATAGTGACTTATAAAACATCTCTAAAAAACAAACAAGAGAAATCTTGTGGTCCACATTGTGATGCCATATAAAAGTGCAAAAAACAACTAAAGACCAAATTACTAAACTTAAAAGGCCTTCTATAGAGAGAGAATAATTGCATAACAAGAGAGAGATCACTTCATTTAAAAAAAATATGATTTATAAACCCAATGGAAACTTATAGCAATAGCAAAAAAACAACACATAAAACTCCTTCAATAAAACTCTAAAAACATTATGGTTACTAACAATATAAAATTAAACAATTTGAAATAAGATTTCATCAAATATTTTGTGAATTTAATTTTAAAAATAATTAAAAATATTAATGTAATAATTAAAATTACATACTTAATTGTGAAAGATAAAAAAATTTAATTTTAAATTCAAAATGAATAAATACATAGAACTTTGACATTAAACAAAAGAATTTCATAAAAAAACACCCCACACTTCTACTCTTACATTCTTGCTTTGATTCAAGGAAAAGCATTCAAAGTATATTATGTTCCTACTTCTCTCTACTCGAAATATACCAGGATGTTTGTGTTTGTCAAAAGTCAAAGCTTATGTGTACTAATGAGGAAATAAATACATTGTGATAGATCCATGACATGCAAACCTAAGCTTACAGTGTTGGATTTGGGAGTGAAATTCATATGTCTCTCTGCATCCACACCCATGAGTGCCGGTTGTGTGGGTTAAACTGTAAACTCTGTATTGTTGGTCAACGATATTTAAAACGTGTTCGTGTTGAAATTAATTCGAATCCTGCACCTTGCACAAAATCATCACTACATTCTTTTGAATTAAGTGATGGTTAATGAGATCAAACCAAACTTTTCGAATACACCAGATACCCACACACTCCAAAAGAAGTTTAATAGAGACATCCAATCTTGCATCAACACACTTTTTCCCACTCATGATCTCAAGAACTACAACCCCATAACTATAGTCACCTTTTTATGTTAATTGACCATGGAAAGCATACTCAAGCGCATTGTAACATTTGCGTCATAACAATTTTTTGTAAGCTGAAATAAATGTTTGGATTTAACCGTTGAGAAATTTCTAAGAATAAGAAAAAAATGAACTACGGAACTTGAAAACTTAAACAAACAACCATGAAAAAAGTAGATTAGTTGGGTGTAGGGAAGCCCGGTTTAGTTGGGCTCTTTTTGTGTTGTTCGGAATATAGGGTCATGGAGGCCCCATTCTTCGAAGTTTCTGATGGATCCTTCCCAAAAAGACCATTAAATGGAGGTGTCCCTCTTATTTTATAAATACATGAATCCTGAGAAAAAAAAAAGGTTGCCCCTTTCCATAGGTATGGATTTTGAACTCTAAATTTCATTCTTTAATGCTCTCAAGAAGGAACTTTAGAACCTATTGATCATCAATAGAGTTATCCATCAGCCTAGTCGAAGAGACGTCGATAAGTATATCATCGGACAAGTGTTTCGTAAGACTGTGGATAATCCGGCAAACTCTTCAGTAAACAATAACCACAAGAACTTGAAAACCAAAATATCGTACATAATGGACAAGCAGATAGTCATTGCAAAATATTGACATCGCTAGATCAAAAGAATGTATATAAATATTAAGGAGAATGGGGGAGGGAGAACACCCTTATGTGATCCCTTTTGATTCAAAGGAAAAGTTGTAATTTTTCCCATGACCATCCATTATATCGGTGTGATGATAAGGTTAACTATCCCTTCATCGTCAATTAAGAATTTAATTACCTTCAAAAATTTATCATGATTGAAGTAGTAGAAGCATTTTAACATATTTTCTCTTATGAAATTATCAACAGGAAGCCAATTATTCACAGACAGAAATAGGGTCTCAACACTTCATTTACTCTTAAATCAGTGAGAATTATCTAAGAATACATCCTTTAAGATGCCGTTCAATATTTCAGATAGGGCATCCAAAAAAATTATATCCTTAGAATGAGGCATGCTAAGAGGACGAAATTGACTGGAGTTGACGGCTCCTGGGATCTCAGCACCTGAACCCGCGCTGCTGCACCCTCCTTGGCCCCTCAGCCCTACGGCCCTTCTGCTTCTGCCTCTGCTGTTTGTGATCCGACTCCAACATGGCCACTCCGGAGTCCTCCCCGGAGATGGCCGCCTCTTTGATCTAGGCCCGAGCCTTCTCAGATCTTATTAGCACCTTGGCTCCTCCACGAACTAGATCAGCGATGTCCAAATTTGTAAAAAATCTTGAAGGCTTACAGGAGGTTGTTCTCCCTCCCTCTCTCCCTTGTATGGCTGCTCTTTCTTTGGCAGATAAGGGATTAATAGGTCAGGTTACGTGACTCTATCCCTCTCTGAAGACAGTACAACGTTGGGTTGAACGTAACTGGTCAGACAAGATCAACGGAAAAATCTCCATCCGATTCTATGGAAGGGGATATTTTACCTTCCACTTTGAAACTAAAGAAGATAAAGATCTGATCTTCAAAAACGGACCCTATTTCATGGACACCAGGGGCTTGTACCTCAACAAATGGACGTCGGATTTTGATCCTAAATTCGATGTTCCGAATGTAGTACCTGTTTGGGTGCTCCTTCCACACCTCCCCCCTCATTGTTGGGGGGATGATTTAGTAAAAGCTATCGGAAATGCAATTGGAAAATTCATTGATCAAAGTGAACCAAAGGATAACATGCAAGCTTGCGCCAGGATCTGTGTCGAAGTGGATTTGGGCAAAGGTCTCCCTGAGGTCGTCAAATTAAAAGTCGATGAATGGACGCACATTCAACAGATTGATTATGATCAGATCCCATTCAAATGTAAGGTATGTCATGAATATGGTCACTTTGATAATCTTTGTTCAAAAGTTATTGATGTTGAAACGCAGGAGACGGATCAGCAATGGGAAACTGTTAAAAGAAAGAAAACCAATCCGAATCCTAAGAATGTCTCCCTGGCTGCTCCTGCCCCTAAGTCTAATCCCTTGCCCTCTTCTTCACCCTTGATACTGGATCCATCCAATCCCTCTGCATCTTCCACTCTCCACAACTTGCTGGAGCAATCCAATCCTTTCTCATCCATCTCCCTCCCCTATGAATACCCTCCCCTTTCCACTCCTCTCCCTCAACATGTCTCCCCCCAAATCTCCCCCTCCATTCATGACCCTCTCTCCTCCTCCCAAGAACCCTCTTCTATTCGAATCACCAGGAATTCAACAAAGGAACATGGGGCAAATCTAGAAACTCAAAAAAATCAGGGCCCTGGAAGAAAAACTACAAAGCAGCATCGTGATGAAAATGCACAAAAGGATATAGCATTGGGAGCACAGAACCCCATAGAAAATTACATATTGGGACAAAACAACAAAGATGCAGGGCAAAAGGATCAAGGAGGGAAAGAAACTCTCCGAATAGCCTTTTTGCAATGATGAAAGTTCTCTCGTGGAACAACAGGGGTTTAGGGCACCCCTCCAAATTAGCAACCCTAAGAGATCTGACAGATCAAGAGAAACCAGAACTTATCCTCCTACAGGAAACAAAGCAAGGAGAATTAGAAATGAAGGCAATAATAAATAAAACAAAGCACTACGATGGCTTCCTATCTGAGTCAAGGGGAGCCTCTGGAGGATTATCTACTCTTTGGAATTGCAACATATGGAAAAAAAAAGACATCATGGAAATAAAAATTAGCTCAAAGTGACTTTAGAAAACTGCACGGATCAGAAAGAGATCATAGTTTACAATGTCTATGGTCCTAACCATTAAAGGGATAAAGAACTCTGCTGGAGCTCCATAAAGGAAAACATGAGCAATAAGGACAACAAAAACATCATAATGGGAGGAGACTTCAACCTTATTCTCCATGCAAACGAGAAAAGTGGAGGTTGTTTTAGCCAAGATCCTTCCAGAAATCAGCTTGAAGATATAATGCAAGATCATGAGTTGGTGGACATAGCTCCAAATAATCGTAGATACACTTGGAGCAATAGAAGAATAGGCAGAGGCAGCATCATGGAAAGGCTTGATAGAATCCTGGTCGCTGTCACACTTCTTTCTCATTACTCCACAACTTTAGCAAATGTGCTCACTTTTCCAGCCTCAGACCATTATCCCATTACTCTCACCCTTGGAGAACACCGCTCTCTTGGGCCCATTCCATTCAAATACAGTCCCCTTTGGAACTATACTCCAGATGCAAATCAGCTGGTGCGAAACATCTGGATACAACATGTTGAAGGTTCACTGAACTTTATATGGGAGACCAAATTAAAGAAAACAAAGAAGGCCTTAAAGGACTGGGCCAAAACACATTATAAAGAGCCTGATCAAATCAAGACTGAAATCAAAATCCACTTGGTTGAAGTACATGGCAACATTGAAAATCAAGGACTCAATCAAGATCTTCACAATCAGGAAAAAAATCTCTATTGGCAGCTCTATCGAGCCAACAAAAATGAAGAAGAGAAATGGCGCATTAAATCAAGGAACTTATGGCTTCAAGCTGGTGATAAAAACACAACTTTTTTCCATAATCAAACCACTGTCCGCAAAGTAAAAAACAACATTGTATCCATCATTAACAAAGTTGGCCAGCTTCATATAGACCAAGAAGCGATTAAAAGTGTGGCTACAATGCACTTCAAAGAGCTCCTCACTGAGACAAGCACACCTGAAGATTACTCGTATCTGCTGCAACACCTTCCATCCTTAATCACCGAAGAGATAAACAATGATCTCAACAAAGAAATTGATGAAGAAGAGGTCAAGAATGCAATATGGACCCTTCATCCGTATGAAGCTTTTGGACCTGATGGGTTTTCTATCACCTTTTATAGAACATATTGGGATCTTATTAAAAAAGATCTTATGAAAATGATACATTGGATCCAACGCAAGAAAAAAATTGGGGGGTACACTAACTCTACATTTCTTGCCCTTATCCCCAAAGAAAACCGTCCTTCCTCCTTTTCTAGATTTAGATCCATCTTCCTCTGCAAATCCTCCTATAAGCTCATCACTAAAATTCTAGCGACCCGTCTCAAACCTCATCTCCATAACCTCATCTCGGAAAACCAAGGAGGCTTCATATCTCAAAGAAAAATTTCTGACTCCATCCTCCTTGTTCAAGAAGCCATACACTCCAGTTTCTCTCGCAAAGAAAAAGGCTTTATCCTAAAGCTTGACCTTGCCAATGCCTTTGATAGGGTCAGGCATTCTTTTCTATTAGCTGTGCTCCAAAAAATGGGTTTTGAACAAAAATTCCTTGTCCTTATCAACTCCTACATCTCAGGCCCCTGGATATCTCCCCTCATTAATGGCAGACCTGCTCCCTTTTTTCAATCCACTAGAGGATTAAGGCAGGGTTGTCCTCTCTCTCCCTACCTCTTCATCCTCATGGCTGAATCCTTCAACAAAGCTTTGGAAGATATGAGACAGGTGGGTCTCATCGCCGACATAAAATTTGGCAACGGAGTTAAAAATATGAATTTTTCCCAATTTGCAGATGATACTTTGCTGATGGGAGGAGCATCCAACATCATTGCTCAGTGATTTAAAAATGTCTTGGAGAAATTCATGCTCTATTCTGGAGGGCTGATCAATCATCACAAAAGTTGCATTTATGGTTGGAATGCTTCTAATCAAACCTTACACAACATTGCTAATATATTTGGTGTTCCTTGCAAATTGAAATGGGATCACTTCATTTATTTAGGCATGCCTGTAAGTATCAGTCCTTTGAATTCTGAAGTTTTGAATGTCACTATCGACAAAATGAAGAGGAAAGTTCAACAATGGGGCTCATCATGGCTCAATCCTATAGGTCGCCTTGTCCTTCACAAATCTGGGCTCTCGTCCCTTCCTCTTTATCAATTCACACTGCTTCAAGCTCCTGCCATCATCCATCTTAAAATTGAAGCCATCATCAGGAATTTCCTATGGCAAGGAGGAAAGAATGATAAAAGAAAATATAACCTTGTCAAATGGAGAAAAGTAATACAAGATCAGGAGCATGGAGGCATTGGAGTACGCTCACCCAAACTCCTGAACAAAACCTTTGGAGGGAAGATTGTCTGGAGGCTTATCAATGGGAACCAGGCTTGGTGGAAAAAAGTCCTGGAGGTTAAGTATCCTAATTCCACCCGGCAACAGCTCTTCGATCATGATATTCCTAACAAAGCTTGCTCTAAAATCTGGGCTCTTTGCAAAAAATCCATTCCCTTCCTAGCTCAAAACCTCTCCAAAGTTCCCATGGGAGGCAACACCATCAATGCTGGAACTGATCGCATTATGGGACAAATTCCCATTATTGACAGGCTTGGTACTCAGAGCATTCTCCTCTTCTTCAACAATACGGGTTGAAATTTTTTGTGTCAATTCTCCAAATGGGATAATCAAACTCAAAATTGGACTGAATGACACTTTCCTAAAGTTCCTTCTCACCTTGAAGATGATCTTAGAAATTTTCAAACCCACCTTCATGGCTCTGCCCCTTTAAAAAAAGATAGCATTAACGGATTTCGATGGGACCCCTCTGGATCAACAGTCACCATCAAAGCAGCCTATCAACACCTTTGTAATGACCAATATCCAACGCCTATCTGGCCATCATGGAAGGCTGTTTGGAAATCGGAAGCTATACCCAAGATCAAGTTTTTCATATGGATTCTTTTGAAAGATAAAATTTTAACCTCTAAAAATCTCAAAAAAAGAGGTGTAATAGGACCATCAATGTGTCCAAACTGTCAAAATGCTGAAGAGACAATCCTACATCTCTTTATCGGGTGCCCCTTCGCTTCCCATTGCTGGGTTGAGCTCACCCCCGTTTTTCAGCCATGCTGGACGCATCATCGCTCTATTGCTGATGTTCTCCGCTCTTGGAAAAACAACTTCCCATGGGGGAAAAAGAAGAACAAAATTTCGAAGAGAGTATGGGATACCCTCCCTTATGTGGTTTTGTGAAACATTTGGCTATCCAGGAATAGGAAGATCTTTAGGAACAAAGAGCCATCCTTCAGGAAAGTGTGCAACAAAACTTGGAGCCTCACCCTCGAAACTATCTCTGCCAAGAGCAACAGTAAGATCGACCACAGTGAAATTTGTGCGGAAGAAAGGATGGTGATCTACAGGCTCGAAACAACAGCAGAAACCATCCTCCTAAACATCCCTACAGAACATACGTAAGCTGGAAGATCAGGTTTAAAGAGGAGGACTTCGCCTATTGGATAAAGAATAGTGCCAGACCCTCTCTTTTCTTTGACGAAGCTTTAAAATCCTGTTGAGGAGGTAAATCCCCTCTGCGGACAGAGGCGATCCCTACTAGCCCAGATTGGGTCTAGCAACAATCAAACACGCTACAGTGCAGGTTCCTAATTGCAAATAAACCGACTTGCGAAGAAGGCTTACCTGGAATCCGACGCTGTTGTTTGTAGAAGAGGTGGTGCTCCCGTTCCTTTGCCCTGGCAGATCACAATCCTCACGATCTCCGTGATCGGACACCTGCACATGCAAGAAACAACACAAACACAAGCATAAAATCCAGTATATACAACTATATGTCAGTCGAAGAGGACATAACTCATGAACATGATCAAGAACAAGAGTGGAACCATAACCAATAGTCGCTTATCATTAATGAGTCAAAAGAAGAATACAACCATATCTTCGACGCAGAATCCTCCTTTGGTGGGTCGTCAGCAAAACATGTCTCGATAAAGCTTGTCAAGGATGGGACAAACCTCTCTCTCCTGATACTTGGCAATAGTCTCCTTGCTTGGATTTAGCCTTAAGGGAATGAAGAAGGCTCTTGTAGCATAAGGGTGTGAAAGCTCTTGGGAACTTGGAGATTAGCTTGCCATGGAGAAGAGCAAGCTTTTATAGAAGGAGGAAGGAGAGTTGGGATCCCTATAATTATGGGATTGGCCCTATCATCAGGGAAGCTTCCATGAGAGGTGGCAAACCACTTCCTCTCTATGGAAATCTGTAGCCAAACCTCCCAACTCAAGATAGAAATCAGTCCAGGAATTTGTTAGGATGAAACTTCTGCCTTTTATTTTTAAAAAACACCTCTTAATATGGTTGGCACGGGTGCGGCTCTATGACAGAGCACCAATTGGTGCGCCCTCTTTGGAGGATTTTCCCCCTTGGTGCGAGGGCTGAACTGTGGAACCACGCTAATGGAAAAAGAGTTATTTTTAGGGTTTTTTGCAGGGAGATGTTTTCAGGGCAATTAAAGCTCATCTTCAGAGGGATGTAATGAAAGTATTTTCAAGTCTTGTCTCTGCTCACAGGTCACGGAATGAGCCCTCCAATGTGCGGGATGGGGATTGCAGGGACAGTGACAAATTGTTGTGTAACAGATGCCTCCTAAAGCATGAGGCCCGAGAGAGAGAGAGGGGTGAAATGCTTTACGAGAACATGCCGACTGAAAAAATTGCCATCGAAAAACCTGCGGAGCGAAGTACAACTGATGTCTCAGATACATGATATATATGCATGGTATGGGCACATCCATCCATAACAGAGCATACAATAATCTAGATCCAAGGCATGGACGCAGCCATCTAGTAAGGATCGATAAATAGACTCAGGTATGGTCGCAGCCATCCAATCGGTGAGTCATGTAAATAATAATCCACAATATCGCAGCCTGGATTACAACAGACAAAATCCAGGGTCTTGCGCTCCATCTCGACCGGAACAAAGTACAAGTTCAAGCATGCGAATATGTGAGCTGAAGTCGAACATGCAAGAACATTGTCTGATTACCAGCCAATGATGAAAGCTGTTAACATACGCGAGAGGAACCACCAATAGTGACAATGGCCCTCAAGGTACTATAGGTACAATCTACGGTATGTGAATCAATGAGCTGGCGTTGAACACCCGTAGAATCACTCGATTGGAGGCCAATGATGAAAACCTCACGTCGAATGCGACGAACCTGCCATTGAGGCATGCAGGCTCCAAGGTACCATAAGGGAGTCTCTAGATCATCTTCCTGGATAATGAGCTGAAGTCGACAGGAAGTGACCTCGATCGAAGGTGGGCCATAGTGTTTCCCACATCATTGACACGAGACAGAGGAACATGATGTTTTTTGTGAATTAGGATCAAATGAGAATCAGAGGAAGGTTGATACTTTGTAGAGGTCAACTTCTCTTGAACATATAACGGCACAATAGTGGATTTGGCAGTATTTGACATCGACGGGTCAGAGGTCATGGTGACGAGGCAATGAGCAGATGAGAGGTCAAAAGGGATTATCCAAACCCACGGAGGCAAGTGAAGAACGAGATGAGATGTCCCCAACCTGACACGAATGCAGACAAGTGCCATGTTCAAGAGCGACATACTGCCGACACGACAATGATGCTGGTTCCCTTTTCCCCCACCATTTCTGGTGATTACCCCAATTATTTTTGATAACAAGCTTGAAGGGGATAGCATATGCTTGGAATGTAAGTCCGCCCTTCGGGCGAATCCATCCTAGTACATTTAACGAGCCCTAGGAAGGAGAAACTCGGAGAACGTCATTTTTACTGAATCCAATGTCATCAGGGTTTAACGAGTCTGACAAAGGAAGAACTCGGCGTCTTTTCATATTTAGAGAGTTTGAAAAGACAACAGAAAAGTAAACTCCAGCGGTCCCTTTTTGTAGATAGTTCCTCGGACCCAAAAAGGTAGAAAAAAATATCCGAGAAAACCTCCTAGTCGCGATAGGCTAGGGTATTCCTTTTTCGTAAATAATCCATCCCAGCCCGAAAAAGGGGTAAACGTATACTGGGTGGATGTCGATTCGTGTCCAATTTAACGAGATTGAAACGACAAGGGCCTCGGCAATCTTTTCATGTTTAGAGAGTCAGAAAAGAGCTGAAAGATGACTCCAAAGTGACTTTTTCGTGTATTTACCGAGTCCGAAAAAGTATAAAATACAACTCGTTTCACCGTTTAAGTCGCATAAAAGACCTGTTGCTGCACAAAAAAGCGAGTGTAAAACCCATTTTTGACAAAAATATATCAAAATATTCGAAAAAAAATAACTTTCAAAACCTATTTGAGTTCAAAAAGTTATAAATATGTCAAATGGTAAAAATAAAGTTACTTTTTACTTTTACCTCACCGAAGAGCAGCAATGGTCCATTTTGTGTGTGAACTTCTGACAGCGATTGCAACCGATCCGGGCCATCATTCAGATTCCCATCAGTTCCAGGTAAGAGGCGCTTCTTTGTACTCCATTTCAATCCATTTTTCATATATTTTTATTGTATATTAGACTTCCTATGAGGAATTTTTTAATTTTAGGGCTCCGCCCATTGGCGCGGGTATCCGTCACGGACCCACGCCAATGGAATTTTATTTCCAAAGGGCCTGCGCCAACTGGCGCAATTGTTAGGAAAACAGTCGCGCCAGCGGTGCAATACAATTTTCCGCTTGAAATTTTCATACAATGAATGAATTGAATGAACTTTTAAAGATGGAAGAGGTCTAATTGAATTTTTTTGACCATGTCAATGCAGGCAACCGATCAAAATAGTCATTGAGTGGAAAGAGAGGGAGCACGGTGAAGAGGATGAACAAGCCATGGAGAATGAAACTTGCATGAATGCCCTCAAGAACTGTGGGCTAAAAAAATTCTTCCTGAAACCTTCTTTACGAGCTCAGCCCGAGCTCCTACAGTACCTGATCAGCATATGGGACGAACAGGAACAAGTGTTCAAGTTACGGGACCAGGTATTAGAACTGGAGGTATCTGACATATACTTAATAACCGGATTATCGCGCAGAGGTCTGGTGCCCATACTGACAGGGAGTAGACCGTCTGGTGAGAATATGGAGCAAGTGATGGCACGAGTGTGCCCGAGGGCACGACTGGGATCTAGAAGTGGGAAAGTAGACATTCACACCATTCCTGATCTGGCACTGAGAGTGGTGCTGCATACCATCACGCGGGCTGCAGGGTCGCAGGAACTGCACGAGGCAACAAAGGCCCAAATTTTGCTAGCCTCAGAGTGTATGACTCCCCTATTGTTTGACTGGGCCACAACAGTGACGATAAACATGAAAAGATATGTTACGAAATGCAAGAAAGCCAAACTGAAATAGTTTGGCTAAGGTTCCATCTTGGTATCATTGATTCTGGAACGATTACCAATCTTCCAAGGCCAAGGGGCCATAGTAGCTGAACCGAGTCCATGAGAGCCAAGGATGGCTCGCTAGGTGGCATTGATGCCCAGAGTTGGAGGAGGCCAACAGATGTCCTGGAGGCCGGAATTTTTTGGGTGGTTGCGGCGTCAGTTGATCGTAGTGCAAGACTGGCCATATGCAGGAACCGATTTCACTGGAGACCCAGATCTCCCACTGTCGGAGGGAGATGATTGGGACAAGGAGTTGGGTATGACCTCTTCTCTTTTTGATTTTTTATGTTTTATGATTTTTTTGTTAATATATGTCCATCCTGACACATTTTATATGTATGCATACATGGGCCCAGAGAGACCAGCCGGTATGTCTCCTATCATGCGAAGGACTCTTCCCGCACCTGATCATCAGGCAGAGGGTGGAGAGGGGGGGGAGTTAATCCAAAATCTTGAGGGTATCACCCGAGGGATCCCAGACTACGCCGGGCTAGCAGATGTACCGATGGCATACTAGAGACATACGGTGGGAGTGCCTAGTCGCCTCCACCGAATTTTGAGACGCTTAGTGCATGCAGTCACTTGTTATCATGAGCACCATGCGGATTAGACACCTAGGGATTTTATCATGCATATTTTTGAGAGACATGAGGTTCATCGCATTCGACGTGAGGTTTTCATCATTGGCCTTCGATCGAGTGATTCTATGGGTGTTCGACGCCAGCTCATTGATTCACATGCCGTAGATTGTACCTATAGTACCTTGAGGGCCATTGTCATTATTGGTGGTTCCTCTCGCGTCTGTTAACAACTTTCATCATTGGCTGGTAATCAGACGATGGTCTTTCATGTTCGACTTCAACTCACATATTCGCATGCTTGAACTTGTACTTTTTCGGGTCGAGATGGAGCGCAAGACCCTGGATTGTGTCTGTTGTAATCCAGGCTGCGATATTGTGGATTATTATTTACATGACTCACTGATTGGATGGCTGCGACCATACCTGAGTCTATTTATCGATCCTCACTGGATGGCTGCGTCCATGCCTTGGATCTAGATTATTGTATACTCTGTTATGGATGGCTGCGCCCATACCACGCATATATATCATGTATCTGAGACATCAGTTGTACTTCACTCCGCAGGTTTTCCAATGGCAGTGTTTTCAGTCGGCATGTTCTCGTAAAGCATTTCACCCCTCTCTCTCTCTCGGGCCTCACGCTTTAGGGGGCATCTGTTACACATCAATTTGTAACCGTCCCTACAATCCCCATCCCACACATTGGAGGGCTCATTGCGTGACCTGTGAGCAGAGACAAGACTTGAAAATACTTTCATTGCATCCCTCTGAAGATGAGATTTGATTTCCCTGAAAACATCTCCCTGCAAAAAACCCTAAAAATAGCTCTTTTTCCATTGGCGCGGTTCCACAGTTCAGCCCTCGCACCAAGGGGGAAAATCCTCCAAAGAGGGCGCGCCAATTGGCGCTCTGTCATAGAGCCGCACCCGCGCCAACCATATTAAGAGGTGTTTTAAAAAAATAAAAGGCGGAAGTTTCATCCTAACAAATTCCTGGACTGATTTCTATCTTGAGTTGGGAGGTTTGGCTACGGATTTCCATAGAGAGGAAGTGGTTTGCCACCTCTCATGGAAGCTTCCTTGATGATAGGGCCAATCCCATAATTATAGGGATCCCAAATCCCCTTCCTCCTTCTATAAAAGCTTGCTCTTCTCCATGGCAAGCTAATCTCCAAGTTCCCAAGAGCTTTCACATCCTTATGCTG
The DNA here is from genome assembly GCA_034641835.2 of Pinus albicaulis. Classification (NCBI taxonomy): domain Eukaryota; kingdom Viridiplantae; phylum Streptophyta; class Pinopsida; order Pinales; family Pinaceae; genus Pinus; species Pinus albicaulis. The sequence continues at coordinate 1,128,726,573 of CM076583.1, read as the reverse complement.
CAAGAGACTTCTTCATTCCCTTAAGGCTAAATCCAAGCAAGGAGACTATTGCCAAGTATCCGGAGAGAGAGGTTTGTCCCATCCTTGACAGGATTTATCGAGACATGTTTTGCTGACAACCCGCCAAAGGAGGATGCTGCGTCGAAGCTGTGGTTGTATTCTTCTTTTGACTCATTAATGATAAGCGACTATTGGTTATGGTTCCACTCTTGTTCTTGATCATGTTCATGAGTTATGTCCTTTTCGACTGACATATAGCTGTAAATACTGGATTTTATGCTTGCGTTTGTGTTGTTTCTTGCATGTGCAGGTGTCCGATCACGGAGATCGTGAGGATTGTGATCTGCCAGGGCAAAGGAACGAGAGCACCACCTCTTCTACAAACGACAACGTCGGATTCCAGGTAAGCCTTCCTCGCAAGTCAGTTTATTTGCAATTAGGAACCCGCACTGTAGCATGTTTGATTGTTGCTAGACCCGATCTGGGCTATTAGGGATCGCCTCTGTCCGCAGAGGGTATTTACCTCCTCAACAAATCCAATCTGGGAAATGTAGGGGCGGGGGGCATCATAAGGAGTGAAAATGGCATCACTCTCACGAATTTCAAATGGGGTCTTGTCATACTCTCTAATAACAGAGCAAAGGCCTTAGCCCTCCTTCAAGGTCTGCATCAGTTGAAAAAGCTTAAAATCGCAAATGCTATGATTTTTGGAGATTCCTCCATTATCATCAATTTAATGATTTATGACCAATCGACTGCCAACATTGCTCTTCAACAAACCATCAGTAGATGTCATAATCTCTTGGATGATGTGAAGGATGTTTCATTCTTCCATATACTCCGAAATCACAACAAGGATGCTGATCTTCTGGCCAACAGAGCCTGCACTCGTATCCTGGGGCAATTGCTTTACTATGATGCTGTAAATATTATTCTTCTGCCATGATTTTGACCATGACTGCTCCTAGATTCTATTTGATTTTCCTATTTGGCCCCTCAGAATTTACCTGCAATCTTTGTACTCTCTCAACTACCTCACCCGTGATCTTATCTCCTTGGTTCTCCCCCCTAGCTACACTCTTTCTCCCGCCCTCTCCTATTTATCCCATCGCCTCCCACTCCCTCTGTCATTCCCCTCTTTCCTCCTTGAGTTTCACTTGTCTCCCTCCGCAAAACTCTCCTCTCATTTCGTCGGGCCCTTTCTCCCTCGGGCCTCTACCCCTATGCTCAACGCCCTCGGTCTCTTCTCCTCTTGACTCTCGCCCGATTCTCCTCGCTGTTGTTTCTTTTGTTTTTCTCTTGTTAAATGCGCCTGCGCTATTCTTGCGTTGCTCTGCCTCTCCAGACTCTCCCAGTAAAGTCTGAGAGCGTTATTAACAATTACTTCGTGCAGATTTGTGCAAGTGTTTTCAAGATCCTGCCCTTCAGTAGAGTTTGTTATCAAGCATTGTATCCCCATTTAGCAGCTATCTCCGATAACATGGCTCACAACAAAGAGTGTCTCCACTATGCAGATCTTCAAGCTGAGCTTGAACAAATCAGAGCTCATCAAAATATTCTTGATGCAAAGCTAAAAAATGAGGTAAAAATATTGGATGACAAACATGAAGCGGATGTTAAAGTCTTTCTTGCAAGGGTTTCCTCTCTTCAAAGTCAGTTTGACAATCTCTCAAATCAATGCTCTCATGCTGAAGAATCGGTGCAAATTCTGAAATACATGCTAGAGAAGCGCACCGCCCTAAGCTCTAGTTCTAACAACTTCAAGAATTTTAGGAATATTGCTTCTGTGATCCATAATTTGTGAAAAAATCTTTCGGTAAAAATCACATCCAAATAAATTTGGTCGACGCGTTTCGAACCAGACTGGCTGGTTCGAAACGCGTCGACCAAATTTATTTGGATGTGATTTTTACCAAAAGATTTTTTCACAACTTCAAGAATGCTGGTAATGAAGACAATCCTGAGGACTCTACAGCACGCCATATCAACCACATCAATATTGACTAATCTGCTCTCCTTTATTAAGAATGTCTTTCAAATTTGTTTACCTTCTGTCTCAGTTCGTCCGCATATATGCTTTATTTGTATTCCAACTTTTTTCGAATACTAGAAATAAAGGAAATATAGCATATAGCTGTAGCTATTTCCTCCACTACACTACAAGCAGTCTAGCATGTAATCTTGGAGTTACTACTCCTCTTTTTTGAAATAAAAAATAACAACCGATTGTGTTAAAAAAAAAAAAAAAGAGGACGAAATTGAATGAGTTTGTTGGGTTTGGGTATCTAGATGCGTCTCATTTCACCAAATTTGAATGACTTATCATTAATCGCACTATTGATATTTCTGGTTTCCGGTTCAGAGAGATAGTATTTCTTGTTGTTATGTTCTTGGTAAACATAAACGATAACGTTTTTAACATGAACGATTAATAATTCCCTACCACATCTACGAGGCGCTTCGCTCCGTTAAGATTGATTTGAGGGATTCCATCCATCCACATCGATCGGCAAAGTAGCGATGCTCACCACATTGGGGCTCTTTACGATTCACCATGCTTAAGATTCATTAGCCTTACACACTTGGGCGAAGATCTTGGTTAATTCACATCTATATAATCTTGGCTCGAGATAGGAAGATAGGGGCAGAGAATTTGCGTGGCGTAGAGGCATATCTGGTGTAGGGGAGGATATAGATTAGCGAACCAGTGTCAATCTACTTCTTGACAGAGGAGATATGCCCAATTCTATGGCATATCTAATTCACATGAGACGAAAACCATAGATCATTGGAGAGATAACGAGAAAAAAGAAGTCTATGAGTGCCTTTGAAGGTCAACCAACTCAGTAGAGACTGGCATTGTCTGTAGTGTGCGATCATCATATGACAAAGAGCAAGAATTTTCTGATGGCGTGTCTTATGTGCTGTGCTAGAAGTTTGAGTCTGTGATATTTTATTTGTTTTGAGAGTTGCTTCACAGGATGTAGGAGATAGGGATGGCTCATGTCTTAATTTCTATGCAAGACCTCGTGCATAAGACATTGCCAGATAAAAATTGCAACAAGGAATTCTAGATATCCCATTGTTGTAGTAACTTTTCTCCACATTTATCTTTATGGTTTTCAAGTCGCGATGGTTGTGACGCGTCGATTCTTCTTCAGTCTTCTTCATGAATCATTTCAGAGACTATATTCGAGAAAAACTTTGGATTAAGGAGATTTGATTTGATCGATGACATCAAGACTGCGCTTGAGCGAGCATGACCTCTTACTCTCTCTTGCGTGGATATTATTCATATCGTTGGCAGAGATGCACTCGCTATGAGATCAAGGTTTAAATCTCTTGGAAATTTTGCATTACAGTAGTCTCTAAATGGTGCCATGACATAAAAAAAAATATTAACATTGCACGGAATTATCTACAGTGGGTTAGTTCACATATATATGATCTTGGCATAGGATAGGAAGCTTCCCTTCTCCCAACAAGCCAGTTTTCCAGATCTAGCCTCACTCTACTCAGAAAGTGAAAGTTCCAGATCCATACCCATACTCAATAGTAGAACCTCCAGTTGCAGATCCAATGTCTTTACCAAAAGCATAGACTAGTGCAAAGCATCCAATCAACAACATCCGTGTGAGAAAGCGCAACGAGGGAAGTAACATCCCATCCACCCCAACTGTAAAGACACTGTTGAGAATCACGCCAACTGTTAAGGACGGCAAATCTCAACAGTGTTGCAAAGTAGAACTTTGTAATAGAATGCCTATTGGCATAATTAAATTTGTCATATATATAAGCATCCTTAACATTGCATTCTCATATATATAAGTAAAATAATTTCATCAAAATTTTCTTTCACCTTTAGGGCTTGAATTTTGTTGTTGTGGTTAACCTGATATTATCAATTTTACTTTTGTTGTTTACCCTATATATATATATATATATATATATATATATATATATATATATCAAAGTGTTTAGCTCAATTTTTTGGTTCCAATGTTTTTGGAAATTTTGATAGTTCCATGATAACAAGTGCGTGTTTAAAATCTTCTTAGGAAAGATGCACTAATCTATGCCAATATGGTAATAAAATCTCTTTAAGAAAGATGCACTTCTCTATGCCAACATGTTTACCAGGGATGCCATCCTCAAATGTGTGGAAGTATCCTTTTGGTTTCCTTGCAAGGTTTTCATTGGAATTTTTTTTCCAAGGAAAATATCATAGAGAAATCCATAGGAAATTTATTGCATTTCATGAATGGTACCTATTGTGAATACAACAATGTTAATTACAATACCTCACATGGATATTGAATGAGATACACAATAGAGACAAAACAACCAAAAGGGTAAATAACAAGACCTCCTACATGAAGCTCAAAGCACTTAACCACTTGAGCTAACCCATTGAACTATAATTATGTGATTTTGATAATCTAATCATAACACTTGGGTCATTGTCAAACTATAAGTCATGTGACTTTAGTCTAGAATTTTAAGTCATGTATGTTTCTAAATATTACAAAATTTAGATTTCATCCAAGAAAAACTTACAATCACAATGATGTTGTTGATTACCATATACTAAGACCAAACATGGTATGTTGAACTTGCAAATTTAAATCAATCACTTTGATTTGTCAAGTTGTGTTTATAATCAGATAACTTGGAAATGATATCTCTGAGTTCACTTTGAATTTTACAAGTTAACAAGTTACGAAGTTTGGTTTTATAAGAAATGTTTTTAAAACTAAATCCAATGCCTTTATTTGTTGGATGTTCCAAGAGAAAGTGTTTTTCATCCTTTGCATTATTCATTTCACAAATTATTTTATGCTAAGGTTCTTTAGTGCTTATATAACATCCTGTATCATTATGATAGCCATATAAATTAGTTGTTAGCTTTGCAATATTTATTTTCTTTTTTGCACTAGTAACAAAGAAAAGATAAATAAATATGATAAAAATGATCTAATTTTAATCTATCCTAGTAGACTAGATTGAGCAACTGAGTACTTTGAGCTTTATGCATGGGGTCTTAATGTTAATTCCTTGGATTGATTGCTTTTGTTGCATGCCTTACTTGATGTCTATGTCAAGTTAGGTGTCATAATCAACATCAACATATTTTTAGCAGGTATCATCCACAATTATGAGGAAATGGCCCAGAGTTTCCTTGCAAGGTTTTTCTTTGGAATAAAAATGATGCATTTATTAAAAAATATAATGATAAGTGACCTTCAAAGTATAGATCAAGGGTTTTATGTGTGATTTAAATATGGCATATATAATTTATGTAAGATATCCTTAAATGTTGAATTGTTTATTTATTTGTTAAAGATAGATTCTAGCCTTATTAATTTACAAAATCTCATAAGAATGTTCTCTAATTCAAAAATCTTTTGGTTGAAGTTCACTTTCAACTATTAAATGGATCCCTCCCCACTAGTCTCATTATAAAAATAGTTTTTTGGCAAATATAAGAGGATGCATGCAATAAAGTATTCAAATCAGGAGAGGCATTTAATTTCCATAGCTTTATTGAACATGGCAAATAAATTACTAATGTTATATAATCCAATAATTCCTAGTCAAGACATTCAAAGTTTAAATTCTGAGAGAAAGGGAAAGAGAGTTTTTTGACTAATTTCCCCTTTCCATCTGAATTCGTTCTTATGAAGGTCTTGATTAGGAACTACTGGATTGTATATAACCAAAAATTTCTTTATCATGTTCAATAGATCTATGGAAATTATATCCCTTTCCTTTTTGGATATTTTGATTCATGCAACCTCTTCTACGTTCCAAAAAACTCATTCTATAATGTGACTAGTGGGAGAAGGATCCATCTAATCCTCTAGCAAACTTCCCTCTGATTGCTAGAACTAGATGATATAGAAAATTAGTATTTAAATGAATCTAAAACTCTAATTGAACATGTGTCAATCTAGGTCAATTGAAAATTGTGAAAAACCCGTATGGGTATTGTTTCACCATGCATAAATCTTGGATAATGTTAGAACTCTACTTGGGCCTATCTTTTGTTGAATATTTATCATGTTTGAGATAAAAACAAATCTCTATTTGTTGTAAGATTAGCTTACTTCATGGGAGAACAATTGCTTGTGGTGCCATGACCTTTGGCAATGCCTTTATTGTCTCACATTTTTAATGATGGAACTATGACATCTATCAAAGTTTCCAAATATTTTTAAAGGTCTTGCTTAGTTCATCCCGTTAATGGTCAATCTTTGAATTTTCCCATTTAGAGTGTACTTTGTGTATTTTCTTTCAATAATTTTTGAAGATTATACCTTCTTTTAAACATGAGATTACTAATACAATTATAATCAAAAGAAAATCGACATTTTTTTTTGTAAACTTGGCAGTACTTCTCTATTCATTATCTATAAAGCAGGTTACAAAAATATGTGTTCCCGATGACCTCAACTTGCCCAAAGGAAACCAGGTCTGTTGGCCACCATTCTGCATTAAACGACATCCAAAATTTGAATGTTTTGAGCATGTTCAACTGAGTTTTAGATCCCATATTGTCTAATATCATACTACAACTACTATAACATATGCATCTGATAAAGTAAAATCTAGCCGAAATAATAATGACATAATTACAAATATCATGGAAAATGAAATCATCTAGGCATCAGAGGAATCCACTGGTGTCGTATCCTTCACACTTGAGCCTGGAATTTCTTGTTGCTGCATGCTTTGTAGCATCTTATCCATGCGACCCAACTTGAAATTTTGGTGAAACAACTTCACTTGCACGAACTGAATTTCCTTTTGTATCACCAACAAACTTGGTTCATCCTCCCTATTCTGGGGCTGTCCCTGTTGGGCCAGTTCCTCTCATTGTTGATTGTTTTCAGACATTGCTTTTGCTAATAATTTTTTCATCATCCAGTAAGCCTAGATAAATTTTCTAAAAAGAGACATCCTACCCCTTGTGTTTCCTGGATCAATCACCAAAGATTCCCAGGCCTCTTCTTGCATTTGTTCTCTGCTCGCTCTTTCTCTCAAATCTGTTTCCCACCTGGAGATTTCAGCTTTCACTGGGGCAGGCGAAATTTCACTGTATGCATGTAGAATATTTTTCATTGTCTCCGCCCCCGAATTTCTTCCCCTCTTCCGATGAGCCCGACTAGTGCATGTGACAGACATCCTTATCCCTTTGCCACAGTCCTCTCGGCCTACGCAACCCTTCCTGCCATCCTCCCCTTCTTTCTTCATTTCCCTGTTATTGTCTGTTGCTGCCCTCGACCCAGCCATGACCAACTGCTCCACATGTCTTTCCAACCAAACAGTGGTCGCAGCCTTGGTCTCTCAGCTTTTTCTTAGGCTTGCAGAGACAACAGGAACCCATATTAATTTAGCGATGGTACTCTGCCCCAATTGCATGCGCCAATTCCCATGTCCCGTCGGCATCTCGGAGAAGGTCAATCTTGCTAGAATGACAGGTTTGTAGGGTAGCTTCCTAGTAGTGAACCCCCCATTCCTACCTGCAATTAGATGATTTCCCTTCCCCCCTGGCCAGACTCTCTGTTTGTTCCCCGAGGCCTGACTTGGCCTGCGAATCGTGCAACCTTTCTCCTCATTCGACTGTCTATCACACTGTCTTGAATCCCTCTTTCATAGAATTTTCTCCGCTTTCCCAACCACCCTCCCAATTCTTCGTGGAAATACCCTCTCCCCCCTTCCCCTCTCACTAAATTCTCATCCACTCCCCCTCCCAAATCAATTCTACCCACCATGCCATATAGATTGTCTCATTGCTACCATGCAATAGGTAGCTTGGGTTTCACAAAATTTCGCAGGAAGCCATCAGCAGGGGCTATTTCCATGCTTATGGGGTGCAAAGGGGTTTTTTGCAGAGGTTTACTCGACAAAAGGACTATGCTAAGGGCCATACAGCTACTGTGCATGTGCCCATTAGAAATAACAGCTGGCCTTACTGACCTTGACGTAGCAAAACCATTCATGATATATAATAAAACCATTCCAACATTCTTAACTATAAGAACCCACTGAGAACTCATTAGACCCTCTACGATATCAATAATAGTGAAGGTTTGGGCAAGATACTGTCGTTTGCACTGACGCTGTTGATCTCCTGAGCTCCTCTTCCGTTGCGAGCTTTGCCTCCTCCCCGTTCTGCTATGGCAATTGGGTTGTTACATGCACTGCATGCATTCCTTAACTTCCCATCTGCCAACCTTTTCCCCTAATGGGAGCCAACTAGCCCACCTTCTGCCCATCCTTTCCTTCATTACTCCATTCATGTGGCGGCATTGATTTCCCTGCTAGCCTTCCTCTCTCTTTTCCTGGCCCATCATCCACGTGGGGGATGTCCGGATCTCTTGTCCTAGTCACATCCCAATCGGGGAAAAAAAATAAACATTGAAAACATTGTTTTTATAGTGAAAAAGTGATGTCCAAATTTACTTTCCACTTATCAAAATAATTTAATTTTAAATTAATGTACATACATGTATACATAAAAATAAAGAAAATAGCTTGCTTCCCTCAAAGAGTTGGAATTCCTACCTTAAAAATATTTATGAAATCGCCAACACCACAAACACTATTTTGAATGTTCCTATAGAAGATGAAAGCTTTGCTTTGAAAGACATTAAGTTTTGGGTTAAGTATCTCACGACTGAGAAAGATAAAAGCATTGAATACTACCAAGTTGAAACCTTGAAGATAGGAGGGCATATCCTCATCCTTGCCATACATATGCTCTTCAATTTTCTAGTGAAGTAAGGCTTCCCTAAGCTTTGGACGCATAACTTCATTGTCATATGTTTAAAAGTGAGGATGAAAGAATCCCCTCTAATTATAAGGAAATTATGATTATCCCAATTTTAGCCAAGTTGTACACATTTTTTTGGAAATGAATATTATCCCATGGCTTGAAAGCCACGATAAAAGAGCTAAAGGCAAAAATCGATTAAAGAGGTGTCATTCAATTATGGACCACCTTGTTATTCTTAAGATCATTATGAAGGATTGTCGTAATAATAAAATTGTCCACTTTTGTTGTTTCATTGAATTTAGAAAAAAAATTACATTGTTCCGTGGAAAAAACTATGCAAGAGGTTGAAAGCCTATAATGGTTAATGGTTCCTCTTGAGTTGAGGGTTGTTGCCACAAGGTTGTATGCAGACATTATTGCTAAGCTTAGGACAAATGATGGTTGGTCAGAAGAAATTAACTGCAATATTGAAATCAAGCAAGGGTACCCCTTGTCCCATACCATATTAAGCAAATGCATTGATAAGATAAAACAATGATTGTAAGATGCAAGTTGTGTTAGCCACACACCCATTAGTATAGTCACAAATCTTCTCCTTCATGTTGATGATATTGTTCTCTTGGCAATGAATTCTTACAACCTTCACAAGCAACAATCCTCCAAGCTGTTGTTCCAAGATGGGTATTATTGTTAATATCGATAAAACAAAGCTTGTGATAATCATATTCACAAAGATCACATGCGATACTTTCATATATGACAACAACAACATGGAGTTCCTTCATATAAATATTTGGAATCAATATCCATCACAAGATCAACTAGAATTATATCATTGAGAAAATAATAAAAGCAGGATGGAAAGCTTATTATGGAATTGAAAACATTATAAGTCAATAGATCTTCGGATATGGGATAAAAAGAGACTCATATTTGACACTCTCGTCACCCTTGCTATGTTATATGAATGTAAGGTTTGGGGTTGCAATATCTTCAGAGGGTCGTGGACGAAGATAAAACAGATCCAAAAGAATTTTATAACCTACAGTCTCAAGAGTAAAGGAAATACACCTTATCCTATCCTCCTCATCAAAGCAAGCCTTTCCCCCATTGAAAACATGACTATGACTAGCTGGCATTTTATGTATAAGAAGAGGTTAAACAACATGGTAGATATAAAGGCTTCCTAAAAATACTTTTAACTCTAGCCAAAGCCACCATCTTCGGATCAAGTGGGATGACATAAGGATGTTGGTCTTTCCTAAACCATTGGGGCATAAAGAAGGAGATCATTTTGTAGTATAGGGATACTATTAAAAATATTTTACAACAAAATTTAAGGAGAAATTGTGGAGTCATAAAGAGTTGAGGGAAAAATGAAGTTAAGATATTATAAAGAGGTTATCAACCCTAATATCTAAAAACTAAATATCTTACTATCTAGGCTACTGTAAAGAATAAAATAAATATTGCTAAAATAAGAACAAATTCTCGTGAGCTCGATATGGAAACTAGGCGTTGGTCAATTCCCAAAATACCTAATCAACTTTGTGACACTAAAAGGGTTGAAGATGAAAAATAATTTCTCTTAGATTACTCGACTTATACTCACATTAAATTTAAATTTAAATTTATTTGTCATACCTTCATCCTTGCTCGTTTAACTTAATAAAATTATGGTGATCTTGAAACATCTTTTTTAATAAATTTTAAGCATACAAATAAAGAATACAAAAATTCAAGTAATTCTTAAATTTTTTTTAAAGCTTTATAAACCATTTTGATCTTACATTAACTATCATCATTATCATAAAATTTTAACATTAATATTTGAAACTATTTTTTTTAATTAAAAAATAATAATTAAAATTAGTTTCAAAGAGCGATAATTAAAAAACATCAACAATCTAACACTATAAAAACCTTATTCAATGTACAAGTAGCTTCATTAGAAACCCACAGCTTCCATAATCTAAAGCGCATGATGTTCGTCTAAACAACAAACTTGGAAATGAAGAAACTATGATGCTTTGCACAATGATGTCACTCGCACGTATTTACTTTATTGTCTTTGACCACGGAATCTTATGTCACAAAAATATGGGGTCCGGTGAAATGAAATTTTCTAGAAAAAGTATGAAACATCATAACATGAAAGAACAGTAAAAAGTAGTGTTTAAGCAACAATGAGAACACTAATAGGTCTTTGTGTGAGTATTTAAATGTTTCAAAGTTTTTAGAAACATTCCCAAAGTGTCTTATATATTAAAATGTGGAATGGCATAGGAGAGAGAAGATCTGTTTAAATTTTAAAAGCTATAGGTAAAGTTAGATAGTTTATATATATATGATTTCTACTGCTTCAAATTTGTGTTGAAGTGTCGTTAATTTGTAATGAATATTATTCAAAAGATAAAGTTTTGTGTTGGAAGTGTAGTTAATACGTATGAATATTATTCAAAAGATAAAGTTAGGTAAAAATAAAAATTTCCATGTTTTGTTTTTTTAGGGTTATATTATCTCAAATTTGTTTTTTATTTATTTTATTTATTTTTAATTATTTTATTACATCTATATATATATGTATAAAAAAAATATGAAAATTAAACATCTACAAAATATCATAATAAAACACTGATGTGATGAATCATTTTTTTTCTTAGTTTCTTTTTGTTGGGTGAGATTTGTACATTTAGATTTAAAACTATGTAAGTTATTGTAGGTTGGATGGGTTTATTGGTCCTCTACAAAATATCATATTAGAAGACTAATGTGATGAATCATTTTCTTCCTTAGTTTCTTTTTGTTGGGTAAGATTTGTACATTTAGGTTTAAAACTATGTAAGTTACTGTAGGTTGCTCACTACTAAGGATGGGTTTATTGGTCCCCGATCTATTGCTAGTTGAAGGTGTTCAATTTGTTGGTGTTAGCCACCCATAAATTCTGTCATATTAGGTGGTGGCTAAATGATGTTGGATAGCCTTCAAGAAAAAATTTCATTGCTAAAATTGCTGATGCTTAAAGTCTTTTGATAATATCCTATCCTTTGGATAATCGTCACTGCTTTTCCCCTTTTCAACTTAGAAATTCTGCTGTCATTACATGAAGAAAAACTGCTGCAAGCACCATTTTCCTTTTTCTCCCTTCTTCCAAAACTGACCTCATCTTTGCTTTCTTTTTCCATAAAAACCCTCATTTTCATGTTTTTCCCCTTTCCCCTTCATCAAAACCCCTTTGATAAGGTTTAAAGACTCCTTCTTTGCCTTATGGAAACCCTCAAAAACCTTTGAAAATCATTGAAAATCCATGAAAATCATGTTTTTTATGAGTTATGGACTTAAGCCCCCTTGGGCTAAGTCTTTAACCCTCCCCTCCATACGCCCAGGTGCCAGGATCGAGCGCTAGTCTTCTAAGCGCTTATCGCGTTCTCCAATGCCGATTAGCCCTTCATCCATAACCCCAGTTCATATGGCTTTCCATGTAACTCGTGGCCCCGCGGCCGGGCGCCTAACCATTTTTTATTTATATCCCGCCCTTGAAAAATATTGAAACTATGGGTTTTTATCATTTTTAAAGTTTCCAATGGCGCAAATTTCAGTCAATCTCCACCGTCGATCTGATCCACAGATCGATGACGCGCAAACCCATTGCCCCGGTGGTCCCCGCCAACCACTCACCATTGCAAAAAACCACGCAGTATCCATCGCACCGCTTTTGAGAGCGGGGCGGTATTTTTCATTTCGCAGCGATTCCATACACTGCTTGATGCGTGGCCTGGGCACTGTTCATAAAATTTCCGTCCATCGCGCGTTAAAGATCAGACGTAGACCCAACGCGATATTGACGTCCACTGTCCGATTTGAGGCCGCCCATCGGACGACGATCACTCTCCGAAGATGCCCGACAGTTAACCAGGCTACGACGCGACATTTAAAAGATCTCCGCTGTTGATCTGATCTGCAGATCGATGGCCCACATTCCATCACCCGATCCCCTTGTCCACAACAGTGCTAGTGGTCCCAGCGCCACATCAACGTCCACGCGGCACATTTTTGGGGCGGGTCTCCATGTTTTCTCGTCCAGTCAGCAAATCCGGACCCGAGAGTTTTATTCGACATGATTTAATTAAAGATTTGATGTCCGGGCACATTTTATAAGGTTTATTGACACCCGATCCCCACCGTTGATCGTTTTCGGCCGATCTCATCTAACGGCCCACGATCGTCCTGGACCCCGAACATGATTTTTGACCATTTTTGTCCAAAACAAAGGTTTTAAACCATTTCTATGTTTCGCTTTGACTTTCGCCTCCGATCTCGACCGTCGATCTCTGCGCGATCGACGGCTCCAATTTAATTCCTCCCTCCGTTTCCTTTGACCCCTTCCGATTAATCTCGACTGTTGGATGATGCCATCTAATGACGATCGACGACTCCAATTTAATTCCTCCCTTCGTTTCCTTTGACCCCTTCCGATTAATCTCGACCATTGGATGATGCCATCTAACGACCATGCTCCCTCCACGCACCTTCTGAAGCAATATAACCTATAAATGCAGGATTTTCTAATCTTTTTCGTATTTTGCAGGGTTTAAAGGGTTTTTCCACTATGTCTGAAGAAAATTCGAAGGTAGAGGATAAAGATCCTCCCACCTTCGATTTGTTATACAAAAATCATTCGCAGGGTTTAAAATTCACGTTTCATCAATCATCCACGAGGCATTGATGCCATATCATCCCTGCGCGACCCTGCATACCAGCAAAGCACAGTGAATTAGACACCAATCAAAGAGTATCAGTGCCGAAGAAAAAAATATATCAAGACAGAAGACTGAAGACAGATTTGTGGGGATCATGGATAAGAATGATTATCAAAAGCCTAATCCCTGATTAAGACACTATTAAAGGGAGAAATCATAAAGGTTCATCAGTCAGAAAGCTTCTATTGCCACAGCTGAGGCAAATCGATCCTTCTATCTACCACAATGCTACCTGTGCCTCAAAGCATTCATATCCGAGGCCGAAGTTATTGAGCAAAATCAGATATTCGCCTCAATGCAGCCAGAGAGTTACTTCTGCAAGGAACTTAATGCAAAAAATATCTACAGAGTTACTCCAACATGACACAGAGCCTCAAAGGTCAAAAAGAGCTCCCACCGAGCTTAAATATTTATGAAAATCATTTAATACAGAAGACGCCTATGTAAGTTTCTTCATTGAGCCCCCCAAAGGCCAAGAAGCCATTAAGTCTGTATTAATTGTAATTGGAGATCTTTTATCAGATCTCACCTCCTCATTCTTCTATATATACTACTGCAGAAGATGAGTGAGGGGTTGGTTGTTTGATCAATAGTTGTAATTTTGGAACTCTCTGAAATAATACATAGTCTGTTGAAGTTGAAGAACAAATTGAAGTCTTGGAAGCCTTGATGATATTGTTGCATGCTTGTTCCTGAGAAGGCTCTATCATTGGATCCATGAGCTTGGCTATTGGTGAAGTATTCTAAAATGTTCAATGTTTTCTCCTATTTTCATTCTGTTCCATAATTTCTTATTAAAGTAGGTTGAAAGTTTTAGGCTAAGAAATGACTCCTGGAAGCACCTTAGACTTGTTCATCCTTCACTGTTTCATGTTTTCTTCTGCTGAAGTATTTTAGAGTCTTTAACCTCTCTCCTTAGTATTCATGCTTGTTTACTTCCTTAATAGTTCGAATAGTTGGTTTTAGCATGATTTATGGTTTTCCCTGCTTGTCTGTTGCCACTTAGAAACTGTTATTGAAGTCTCCCTTTGAAGTATTTATGTTTACAGTAAGCCAAGGAGGTATGTTCTGATCTTGCCCTTTTTCCTTACTTAAACAGTTGTCTCAAAGGTCTTTATAGTTGTAATCATAGATGTGTTACGTGTTCCCTCTTCTATGACTGCAGTTATCAGTGAATCTTTTATTTTTTCTAAGTCATTTGAAATAAAATCTTTGAGGAAATAGGGTGTTCCCCGAATCTTAGATTTCATTTTAAAAGTTGTTTTGAAATCATTGTTTGCTTAAAGGTGTGATTTGTAGAATTCATGGTTAGCCCTGTCTATCAAAAAGCTCTTTATTGTGCAAATTGTGCTTTCAAATTCCCTTTGTTTGAGAATTAAACTTCTCTTTCCAAATCATTGATGTCCATCACATTCCAAAACCAAAGGATCCTGTGGCCAAGTTAGATTTGCCCTCTGATATCCCATATCCATTGATGAGTGTGTTATGACCTATTCTTGACTCCATTGCCCAATGAACCAGATGTTTCCCCATTCTATATATCTTTCCTAGACATTTCATGTTCTGCTGTATCAATTCAAACAAACAAACAAACAAACACCTACACTTAATAACTAGTCTAAAACCAATACTCAAAGCACACAAGATAAACCTTTGCAAACAAACATTTGAGAGATCCCTCTATGAGAACAGGAGGACTAGATCCTGGAACTCTAAAGATTGGTTCTGATGTTGCCTTGTCTTTTGATTTGCCAAACTATCAAAACACGGGACACCAACAGTTGGCACAACTAATTATTTTATCTTAATTTATGTCGATGACACTCATCTGCAAAATATCATACTAGAAGGCTAATGTGATGAACCATCGTTTTCTTTAGTTTCTTCTTGTTGGGTAAACTCTGTAACATTCAGGTCTAGAACTATGTGAGCTATTGTAGTATGTTCACTGTTAGAGAAGGATGGGTCTATTGGTCCTTGATCCACTGCTAGATAAAGGTGTTCAATTTGTTGGCATAACTAATTATTTCATCTTCATTTATGTCAATGACACTCTGTTGTTGCGCCAATATGTCCATAATTGATATGATACTAGACATGGCTTGATTAAAATTCAATTGTAGAGTGAGAATTTCATCTTCTAGTTGATTAATTTTTTTCGTTGTATGGGTGATTTCCTTATTGATTTATCCCTTCTTGGCTCAAAGCACTAGTAGTACTATGTACTAGTCCTATTGATATACCAACCGATTTGTGCTAATTTCTAAATCAAAGAAGGGGTTCTCAAGATAAGTAAGATGCCGAGATTCCTCCTTGCTTGAGGTTGGATATCAACGTTTGATTTTGAGACATCTTGGGTTGACCAATGTCCCTTGTATTTTTAGCACAAATTCACATGAAATAGAGTTTTGTAGCCCCAATCTCTAGTCAACGTCGACCTCCAAAAATTTCTGAAAGAAGCACATGATTTAAATGGGGTTGTAGCTATATTGTGGCTTTCTATCCATTGGATAATTAAAAACTTGGCTTTATTCAAAGACACATGCCTCCATTAGCTACTAGGTCCTCTCCATAACGCAATTATTTCCAATTGGTACCAAATTGGCTACTCGTATATCAAAGCTAACCGATGTAAGCATACACCCTGCTTAATAATGGGGCGAACCTGTTCATCCCCACCCTCAAATTAAAATATTAACAATATGAGGTTGTTATAATATTAAGAATATTTGCTAACTCTATTTTTTAATGGCATTCCAGAACTCCCCTATTGAATTTGATCCTAAGACACCATTGAGTAGGAAAATAGAGAGGGGGAATCCATTGTGGTTTAACTTAGATTGAAGTCATGACCCAAAGAAGTACATGTCATCTTAATCCATCTTGTAGTGAGCCTGTTGATTTTTTTAAAAAGCCTGAGCCACACCTAGACTGCGCTTTTTCCCTTTGCACCAAATCAATGCCCAAAAAATGTTTGATGGAAGATTTGGGCATCTTTTTTACGAATTGTCCTCTCCTAACCTAAGCCTCTCAGAGTTACCTTGACTTTTTTGCATGATTTCCAGGACAATAAAAGGGAAAAAATAGTTCTTATGTCTCTACTAAGCCTCCTCCTTTGGTTTATATTTTTGGATCGATTTGCAAGAAAATGAGGAGATTTTTCCGACTACAATTTAGTTTAATTATCAACCACATGAGGTTCCTTCTTTGACAATGATGATATCCTCCTACAAAGTTACTATGGGTAGGCCAAAACATGAATGTACTTGTGTAAACCTTCACTCCAACTACCATTGCTTCCTCACATCATTAACTCAATATCATGGAAACATACCTCCTTTTGGATCCTACTATTTCACTTAGCATCATAAACTTTGTGTACTTGGCAGAGGGTTGGCGACCTCTTGACCATCTTCTCTCCACCTTATATTTTCGCCCCTTTGCATGGATTTTATTTTTAGGTGTCATTTGGCACTCTCTAACATGGGGATAATTCTCCTTTAAATTTTTTAGTTTAATCATAGGATTAAACATGTTTTAGTAAAGCTTTGCAATCTCAATTCCTTGAGGGATATGCCAACTCCCTCATTGGCTAACAAGTTATTTAGATGATTAAGTTGCTTAAGAATATGATATATTTCCTATTTTTAGAATCCTGATATAATTTCCAACATTTTTTTTTTCCAAAAAACTTTAAGTGAAGGTCTTTTGGAAGTGATTTCTTTCTTAAGCTCTGAATGACTATTTGGTAGTCTCTCAAAATAGTTATGTTTTGAATCCCTTTCTCTTTTGTTAGATTCAATCCTCGTTATAAGACATAAGATTCTGATTGATTATTTGATCTCTTCTTTAGCCCTCAAGAAAATTTAATTCTATCTTGTTATTGGGGCGAAAGATAATCCCTCCCACTGCTACCACCCCTGGATTTTATTTTGAAGCTCCATCAAAGAAGAGAATAAACCCAAACCTAGTTAAATTTTTATAATAATTATCAAATATTATAATGGACGTTAAAAAAAATTCATATTCATGTTAAATTTTCCATTAGTGAATTTTCTTAAAAAGGAAAGTTATAGATGAATAACTTTAATACTCTACATAATAAATCCTAGAAAAATGATTGTTCATCAAGATCACAATTTTAAAAACATGATTTTTTCATTAGCATTATGGTCACTTCTTCTATTTGTTGACCCATATATGCCCCACTTGTGTTATAAAAGCACACAAAGTTTTATAAAGCTTATTATCCACGTTTTATGCTCAAACTAAAGTAGGTAGGGTCCCCTAATAAAAATATTGCAAATAATTGATACAAATATATAATTTTATGACACATGATTCTGCGTTTCATATGAGCATTATTGACACTTTATTTATCATGCATATTGTTTCACTTTTGAATTAAAAAAAAATAAAAAAAAAATACATTTTATAGCTGGTGGTTCATAATACAAAGTTGGTATACACATGTATCATTACGTTGTCACATGAAAGGCTGAACGAGATTGAAAAAACAACTTAATCATATGTGATATAATGCAAAGAACATAATATGGTTTGAGGCTCATGACAACTCTTACATTGAACATGCGATGCATGACTTAATGTTATATAACCAAATCATGTGTTCAATAACAACTAATATTGCTACGGCTTTGCTTTGTGGTGTAATGACATTGTAATATTCTTCGACTTCATATTTTATGTAATTAAATGTGCATATATGTATTTTTGGTTAATAATTTTAGTCTGAAATTTAGTGTTGATAATAATTAACTGTAAATTTATAATTATCATGTTTTAATTTTATGAATAAATTTTTTTTGGAAAATTGGTTTTTGAGTACAAATCGCTGAAAGAAATAAGATTGTAAATTATTGTGGAGTATTTATTACACATTAATAAGTTATAGGCAGCTAATTTGGGTGATTAGATTTAATTGAATAATTCTGGTATTGGCCAATTAATTGTTTCAAGAAGACAAAGAGTTTTCTTCAGGAGTGGGAAACAAAAGCTCAATAATGAGTTGATAACTACATTCCACCTGTTGATGAGGTGGAGGTAGTTATTAACCACCAAAAGAGTGGTAGATGGGATATGGATAAAAATATTATATGTACTTACTTTTGTCTCATTTCAAGAGGAGGAGGAGACTAAAGAGAAGTAAGAAAACATAGACAAAAAGAAATTTGCAGACATGTTATGGTCGGGGGGACATTGGTTGTTTTGCAATGTTAAGGTTGGGAAGAGCTAAGTACTTGAATATTAATTTTCGAGATATTATCTTCAATTCTATATCATTAACTATAATACATTTTGTTGTTTAAAGGAAAATGAACAAGTTATGTTTTATCATTATAAGTTTATACCAAAAAAAAAAAATACTATCTTGTTCGCTGTTAAGATTTATTGAAGTGTTTTAAGTAAAACAAGTAAGGAATTTGATTTGTTAGACTGTTAGTAAACTGTTCATATTCTTAAAAAAAAATTGTTAGTATGAATTCTTAACTTAAGTGTACGAAAAGAGATCACTTTAGCTGCACATGAGAAACAATCCTAACAACAAAAATGGTTGTCTAACTTATTTAGATCTGCAATAGACGGTCAAAACAAATGCAAAACAGACCCAAATCTATGTAAATAAAGCAACTAAACAACAAAATGAAATAACAGTTTCTTCAAAATATCCAATGGACAAGACAAGAATTATAAAGAATTTTTTGTATTATATTAACACCTCGGAAGGGAACTAAAAATGATGTTACCAGTCCCCTGGTTCTTGGTTGTCCTCAAATGCTTTAGCTTCAGAGTTTCTCTCTCAATGGTGTAGAATACCCAAGATGTGTAGAACTTAAAGGGAGCTCTATAAGCAAAAAGAAAATAAAAATAATCAATGTATGACAATGATAAGATGATCAAAGTTCGCCCATGATAAAAAGGTCAAAGGTAAGAAGTGAATGGAAAACCCTCCTATTTATAACAAAATATTGAGTTATCCTTGATAATGGTACATAATAAAATATTATTAACCAAGATCTAGATCTAACTGCTTGGAATATTTTATTATATTTTGTTGGAGGGAAGTTAAATTTAAATTGGTTAAATCCTTTTATTTAGAAATAATAAACAAATAAATATTTATTTATCATTTCAAGGATGGGATCAAGGAACAATTTAACAAATAATGATTTATTTTATTATTCTTAAATGATTTAGTCAAATTTAACAAGAAATATTAATTAAATAATGATTTAATTAATTATTTCTAGAGAATAATAAGATAAATAATGATTTATCTAATTATTTCTCATTAATTGAGTTAAATATGACCAAGAATATTATTAAACAAAGGTTTAATTAATTATTTCTAAAGGAAAATTAAATAAATAAGGATTTATTTAATTATTCCTCATGGAGTTTTCTATTTGGACAAGAAATAACTTAATAAACTATGGTTTAAAAAATGATTTCTTATAGTGAAAGCTATTTTACTATGGTAAAATTGGTCTTACATGATGTATTTCGATCCATCTAATTGTAAACGGTTAGATAATCAAAAATTGGTGTAACAGAAATCTTACAAAAAAAAATGAAAATGAATGAAAAGAGATAGCAAACAATGTATTTATTTGTAGAGCAAAACTTTTTTACTTTTAGAAATATTGGAAAAAAATTTTAATAAGCAAGAGAGGAAGCTAGAATATATATATATATATATATATATATATATATATATATATATATATATAACCAGGTTTGGGATTTTAAAGACATTTTCTATTTCCTATGATGAATTAATATGCGAATAAATAGGTAAAATCATTTTCTGGGATATATTTCTAACTATACGTATATATTTATATAATAGAATAAATGTGGTAATTTTATAGAGTAATTCACTTTAAAAGACTTATATATTTATATAATAGAATAAATGTGGTAATTTTATAGAATAATTCACTTTAAAAGACGTATATATTTATATAATAGAATAAATGTGGTAATTTTATAGAGTAATTCACTTTAAAAGTTATAGAAGGAATTAGAGATAATACAACTATATATATAAGTTGTATGAGAATGTTTGTAGTTCATTCTGGAAGGACAATAAAAAAATTATAGTAATTCTACTTTTTTAAAGGCGTGAAAACAACAAAACTAGAACACATTAAAAATTTAGCTATGATTCTAAATTATAGAAATGTAAATTAAAATAAGTCATCATAGTTATACAACGAGATGAAATACAAATATATACATAAATTCAAACATTGTTGTAAAAGTAAAGAAATTAGAGTATGGTATCATTTATTTATAAAATTCATACAAAGTTTCTTTTGGAAACTTGAAAAATATTATAGTGAAGAGATAAAACTTAGGGAAATAGTGTATAATATCTTTAGAGAAATTGTATCATCTAAAATAAGAGAAAAATTATAAAGTTATGTTCACAATGAAATATAATAATTTTAATATATAGAGAGGCTCATGGCATTTATAAATGGTTAGTATCAAAGGAACTATATGTCATAAAATATGTTAACAAAAATAATAAACAAACAAATTTTAGCAGTCAACAGTCAGGAGGATCGTCTTCGTAGAGAAATCACAAACTTATTTAAGAGAAAAAATGAGTCGACTTAACATTACCTAAGGAATTGGAAATATCAAAGGAAAAATATCCTTTGTGTGAAAGCAATTTTAATATGGTAAAATTGGTCTTACATGATGTATTTTGATCCATCTAATTGTAGATGGTTAGAAGACCAAAAATTGGTGTAATAGATTGCCCCCCAAAGTGCGAGAGTTAGGAGCTAATCGTATGACCGAAGTACGTTGTAAGAACACAATCACTAGACACCGAAGGGGAGTAATAGAGAGAGAGAGACGTAAGCGAAGTGAAGCGCGAGAGGATGATAACCCTGAGGGGGTGAGATCGATAAAGGTAAGTCTCCTTTAATGTGTGGGTACCTGTTCTCAATGAGGTAGGGGAGGCATACCTATGCCCGCTGAGATGACAAAGTACAAAGAATAATGGTTCGCCCAGTAAAATGAGACTGATCTATAATGTACATGATATGCTGGCGTGAACATGGGCGAGACAAAAATATAATGGATCCCACATACATACTGCGCCTGGGACAACAACCAGGACTGAATACAATAATATCTGAGTACATGAGATATAATAACAACTAGAGAAGCCCCGATAAACAGGAAAGGGCTCTGAAAATAGTGAAAGCAATTTTACTATGGTAAAATTGGTCTTATATGGTGTATTTCGATCCATATAATTGTAAATGGTTAGATGAGAAAAAATTGGTGTAATAGATTTCCCCCCAACGTGTGAGCGGTAGGAGCTAATCATATGACCGAAGTATGTTGTAAGAACACAATCACTAGACACTGAAGGAGAGTCACAGAGAGAGAGAGACGTAGGCGAAGTGAAGCACGAGAGGACAATAACCTTGAGGGGGCAAGATCGATAAAGGTAAGTCTCCTTTAATGTTTGGGTACTTGTTCTCAATGAGGCGGGGGAGGCTCTAAAAATAGTGAAAGAAATTTTACTATGGTAAAATTGGTCTTACATGGTTTATTTCAATCCATCTTATTGTAAATGGTTAGATGACCAAAAATTGGTGTAACAAATTTCCCCCCAACGTGCGAGCGTTAGGAGCTAATCATATGACCGTAGTACATTGTAAGAACACAATCACTAGACACCGAAGGGGAGTCATATATAGAGAGAGACATAGGCGAAGTCAAGTGTAAGAGGATGATAACCCTGAGGGGGCGAGACTGATAAAGGTAAGTCTCCTTTAATGCTTGGATACCTATTCTCAATGAGGCGGGGGAGGCATACCTATGCCTGCCAAGGTGACAAAGTATAAAGAATAATGGTTCGCTTAGTAAAATGAGACTGAGCTATAAAGTACATGATATACTGGCGTGAACATGGGCCAGA
This sequence comes from Pinus albicaulis, assembly GCA_034641835.2. Taxonomy (NCBI): domain Eukaryota; kingdom Viridiplantae; phylum Streptophyta; class Pinopsida; order Pinales; family Pinaceae; genus Pinus; species Pinus albicaulis. Next base: position 1,128,704,066 of record CM076583.1, on the reverse strand, counting down.
CAAAAATATAATAGATCCCACATACATACTTCACCTGGGACAATAGTTAGGACTTAATACAACAATATCTGAGTACATGAGATATAATAATAACCAGAGAAGCCCTGATAAACAAGAAAGGGCTTTGAAAATATAAATGGATCATATAAGTGATACATGCATGCTATAGGTGCTGCAAGCGGCTGGGGCTGAACCCATCAAATCTACGGAGCTGCATCTGACGCTGTAGAAGAGAATGAGGTCATCCAGGCATGTGGGGGGCTACCTGAAGGGCCACCCCCTCATGAGGTCTAAAACATCTCATACACACCCGGGAATCACTGGATCAATCTGTTAGATCACCAAACTATCAAGTATACGAATCTCAATCATGCTGAAGTGGAGTGGATGAGAAACAATCAATTCAAAGGGCAATAAGGAGTCCCTTTGCCTGATTCAAGGCATCGAACAAGACTAGAAGCTGGAACCAAGATACACCACCCTTTAGAATTGTCTTCTGGAATGAATGTGCTGATGTCGACAAAAGGAGGTCCGCCATATGTGAGGCAATGAGGGTCCTCAACTAAGGCACGATGGAACATGTAGAGTGACTGATGGACTAACACCAGGGATGATGATGCAATGGGAATAACAAATGAACGACTTCCCTTGTCAGAGCATAAAAAGCGTGGATGACCTGGCAACGACTGACTCGACTCCTAAGGGGTTGGGGAACAGTGGGACTGGAGGCAAAAATAGGCTACACGAGAGAGGGACAAGGCATGAATGGATGGAATACTGTAACAGACTCCATGAATGAGATGATGACTCAACTCGCCACTTGTTTATTGTTATTGTCTTGTGTAAAATGTATGTGATAAGTGCCAATCTAGAATATTGTTTGCAATGTTATATACATAGTGATTTTGGGCTCTAGGTACATGAATTAAAGTAATGGTTTCAAATTCACGCATTAAGAGTTTCACTCGTAGATATCTTCTAAAAAGGATAGGGTTATGCACACGATAAACACCATTCAATTGTCTGAAAAAGAAGTAGGGAATCTAAATGAACATGAAGATGAAGGATGCAATGGTCAAGGGCATTGACTAACAAATTTTTCACTGCATCATATTTGGCTTGATTATTGGTGGTAGATCCAATACATACGCCGTTGGAAAGGACTAACGAATGTATGGGGGTAAAAATGGTCCAGGCTGCCGATGCTAGATTCCACGAGAAGCGACTTGCACCCTCGGCATAGTCGATGTACGGTGTGGATGAAGGATCCATCTGAAAGGATTCACAAAACAAAAAATGAGAATATGATGGAAAATGCAAGAAACTTGAATGCATGGCATAAATAAAGCACGCATGGGGGATGCTATGGGTAAAATTTTGATTCCCCTTACACTTGTTAAATATATGGTCAATACATGGTGTAGGGAAGCTGTCATGAGGACAAGCTTTATTCAGGTCACGAAAGTCGACACAGACATGAAGGGTGCCTGTTTGATTAAGAATGGGATAGAAGAAACCATCCTACTTGAGCTTATCGATTGCGGTTTTGAGAGCCTCCCGTCGAGAAATGTGTCTCAAATTTTGATGGACAAGGTAGGCATCAGGACGTGTGTTGATATGGTGTTCGACAGTGGCTACACCAAGTCCACGCATCTCTGAATAGGACCTGGCGGAAACATTACGAAACCCTTTGAGTAGCTTGGATTAAGCCTCAATTTCTTCCTAGGCATTAGGTGCCTCCAAGAAAATGTTTTATTCGTCGAAAGCATCGAGTGCAGGAATGGGATTTCTAAACTGATCAACCTTATCTGAGATGGAGTCTTTAGACTCCCAAACCTACTAGTCATGAAACTACTACGGAGGGAAGTACGCACAGTGGTGCATATCATCCCAAGGAAAGTTAGGGGTGGTCATTGCTTCCATAATGTCTTCATCAGAGTGAAATATGGGGGGACTGTAAGAATAAAGACCACATGACACGGTAGGGCTACTTGACGCATCATCATGAGAGATATGGTTCACATATGCATTGCTACTGAGGGTAGTCGAAGATCTAGTAGATGAAACATCTACCAATGTTGAGCCGAAGGTGATCGCCGAAGGAGGTTCAGTCGAAACATAGGGGAATGCCCCGAAGGGGTTTTCCATCAAGGATCTCATGGATGATGATAAATAGAGGATAGTGGCCGAAGGTTCCATCATCTCGACATCGGGAGGAGGTATGAAAATGTCCTATTGTTTAGGTTGAGACAAATGTACGAGTAGAGGCGTAGTAGGTTCTCTATGTTCGACGTCGATTCGACTAATAGATTCAAGGGTGTCACGAAAATATTCGAGATGAGGACAAAGGTGAGAATACTGGCCATAAATATCACACAAAGCACAAGGGTGATTCGTGCACAACATTTTGAGTTTCTTAGCTGAATCGGTTAAGGTAACATGGACCTCCGGGATATCAGATTCAGGAAATGTTTCGTTGATCACAGGTTTGAGAAGAGGAAGTTCAGGATAATTTTAGGTAGCATGCCCAACAACATCACACAAAGCACACAGAGGTGACTTATTTGGAGGCTCAGGAGGAGCATGAGTTGTTTGGGAAGCCTTATCCTTAGGTTCCTTCTTTCTGGCTTTTCCCCCATAACTAGATGCTTTCACAACAGGAGTATATTCTTGTTGAGGTGGCCGAGGCACTGAAGCAATGGTAGGAGTCGTGGCGACTGATTGGACCAGGATCAAAGCGGTATAAGGTTTGAGCTGATCAGGTGGGGTTTCGGCAGGGGGATCGATGTACCAGACTGGGATACCCAGGGTCAAATTGGGAAGGCTCAATGTAGCCATAACAAGCACCGAAAAGACTCCAAAGGGGGGAGTTAGAAACGATATATGACAGGAGGGGTAATGGCCTGGCGGAATGGCTCCCAACTGGTTAAGGCTAGGGGGAACTGTTCTTGGTTGAAAAGGAGTGGAAGAGACACCAATAGAAGAGGAAGGTCCTTGAAAGGAAGGCCCTGTAAGCTTCGACGAGTGACCACCAGCAAGTTGCGAAGGTGTAGGTTGTTGGGTGGTTGAACCAGACTGCTTGTGGCTTGTCTAAGACGATTGCATCATGTAAACATTCGACGAGCTGGGATCTGCGACAAGAGGGGAAGGACCAGGGAAAGCACCTAACAAGGTGGAATATTTATAGACTCTAGGTGAAACATTGGTAAGAGGTGCGACTGATTGCTTATCAACCATCGAAGATATGATAGAATCAGGGTAGATCTGAGACTTCGGTTCGTAATATGTCAACTGATCAATGGTAACGATCTTTCCATTGTGAGGAAAGAACATCTTACGGTGAACCACAGATGCGACAACATACATCACATAGGTGTAGATACGACCCAAGAGGATGTTGTAATCCAAGGGGGCATCAATGACTTGAATGTCAATACAAATAGTCTTGCCCACAAGAGTGACAGGATAATTGTGATACATGCCAAGGGGCTGAGAAGAGTGACCATCCTAAGCATGCAAAGTGATGGTGGATGGGGCTAACTCAGGTGATCTGAGTTTATTCCAAATAGAGGCAGACATCACACAGGTGGATGCGCCCTCGTCAATGATACATCACAAGACATGGACGTTATGAATCTTGACTGGTATTTGGAAGGCAACAGATGAAGGTAAAGGGGGATGTTCTGACTTGTCAACATCAAAGATGATCAAACGATCATCTGAAGGATCCACAATGCCCATAGAAGATAATATAGATTTACGTTGCAAAGGGCATGACTGGAGGACTTCTAGCAGCAGGAGATTATGCTAAGTCATCTATTATGCTGTAATTATGGGCGGCTTTGGTAGAAGCAATAGTTTGACGTCATGGCCCTTTGGGGATCTTGGGAAGGACCTCTGCTCGTGGCTGAGGGATCTGTAAAGGGGCATTAGGTGTCGAAATGGACTCTGTGGAAACTTTGGTTTGAGACTCTGTTGCAGACAAAGCAGGAGGCTTGCCATATTGGCATGACTGAGTTTGAAGGTTGACATCAATGGTATTAACCACTCCAGAATTCATCATGAGAATCTGGTAATCAGAGGTACCAGATTGTGAGGCTTGAGCGGCAGCCTGACCTTTAGGGGGTTGGGCATCCACATATCCTTGTTGAGGGAAAGGATCAGTAAAAATATCCAGTTGAACAGGTGCAGTATTTGGAGGAGCTGAAACCATGACTTGCTGTCCTCTAGATGCTGCTTGTGCTTCCCACAACTGACACATTTGGGGTAAAAGGGGACAATCATGAGTATAATGGCCATGGACACCACAATAAGAACAAAGCTTGTTTGTACGAAGAAGCATGTCCTACATGGGTTGATTGCCCTATTACAGGTTGTTATTGTTTGGTGGGTTTCCTTGGCGCCCTTGGTTACCTTGCGCTGGTTGATTTTGGTTGCCTTTCCCATTTTTCTTGGACGTTGGAGGATTAGTCGTGCTCTACTGCGCATACACTTGATTCAAAGGGGGAGGTGCCTACTGCGGTGAAGGATGAGAAGGCATATGAGGCTAGGGTTCTAATGCCGGAGGGGATGGAGCACCAGGCTGTTGATACATATAGAAAGGAGGTTGAGAAACATTTGGGTAAACCGGTTAAGCGACCGCAGGTCCTGGCATTGGTTGATGCAATGGGGAAAATGTGATTTTTCTTGGATACATGTTTTCGGGAGGGGGATAAGTGCTATAGGAGTTGGCCCCTTCCTAAAGGAAACCATAACCCATGGGAGGGTGAGTATACAGATGGGAAAGAGATCCAATGATGCCGTCAGCAGCGTGAGATGCCCCCAGTGCGTTGGCACCACTAGGTCTAGGAAGATCTGGTAAGACGATATAAACATAACCAGATTTGGCATAGATCAAGTCATATTTCAATGCAATTTGGAGAGATTCTTCCTCTTTTCGAGGAAAGTGAGATGCAACATCTTGACCAATAGAAGGAAATTTTTTTATGAGAAACCAATCCATATAGACATGTTCGTCGAATGTGGGAGCCTGACATAAGCTCCTCCCTCTATGCCATTCTTGGGCATGGTCAGAAAGGTGGGTGGCTAAAAAATTCGGTACCAATATCATATCGAAGAGGTAACTAGAAGTAGGACAAAAACACTTTAGTAAGAGTCACAAATGTGGAATGAGAGGTAGAGGCCTGGTCGACATGCCACTTTGTAGTGTCTCCAGTGAGCGTATGCTGGAATAACCGAAGATGGATAGAGTCATAATTGATAGAATTGGATGAACACCACATGTAGAAGGAGTGGACGTGACTAATAGGGTCCTCTCTAGCATTTCCTTCGAACTTAGGGATGTCATAAGGAAGCTTAGTTGGCATAACAGGCCAACCTGTATCATGGTGTATAGGGTCGTTAATTAACTGACTGAAATCGGGGAGGCTCAAACTTGCCATAAAAGGTATCAAGGGAGTAGCCGCGATGGTTTCGGTATTGGTTCCACTACTAGCAGCTCCAGAGTTAGGGCCGAGGCTACCACCGACGTTGGGACCAATGCCTACATTGACACCTGACACAGTGGGAGAATGAGGTAGAGGGGAATCGAGTTCAGAATCAGAGTGAGGGCCTGATGGACCAGAATCGTAGTCGGTATACGGACTCGACGGAGGAATAACTCGACGTCTACGAGGTGGAGTAAGTATTCCTAACTGAAACTAAGAATGAAGGCTTAGGAGTCTCTGGGATAAACGCCTTGGGGGCACAATGATCACAAGACACAAGTAACCCAATAATGAAGGGTTATAAACAAAGGTGCAAAGGGGAAAATAAATTAATTACGATGTTTAAGTCTTGGCTTGGCGGTGTAAACCAAGCATTCTTCACTTTAGGTGTGTGCGTGTGCAATATATGTGTTAATTTTAATTAAGCCCAAACGGTTGTGTATAAAGAAAAAGAAAAAAAGTTGTATAACTGTAAATAAAGCTAAAACGACAGTAAAATAAACAGCTAAAGATACATAAATTCAACCCAAAAAGAAGGGCTCCCAAGCAACTGTTCTAAGAGGAGGGAAAAATTGACTCAAAACACAAAAGGTGGCCAAAATATCTAAGGTCTAAGGGACATGGATCTAATGACTCAGATCTACTGAAAAGTGGTGCAGAAAACAACAAGAAACCAGAGGGAAAATTGCTGCAAAATGGGAGGCAACAGGTTAAAAACTTAAGGGAAACAAGAGGGACCCTAAGGGAGAGGTCAAACAAGACTCAATAGGGAGTTTTAGATGATATAATAACCTATCTGAATGGATCTAAAAGAAAGAGGGATCAAACCCTGAAAAATGGCTGAAAGCACTGCAAAATCTCAGACTACCTACTTAGTTAAACCTTCCTAAAATGTGGAAGCATACTGAAGCCCTAAGAGGCTTGTTCCCACTTCAAAAATATAAACTGAGCATATCCAGGCCTAAGATGGGCAGAGACAGAGGTCAAACAACCCTGAACAGTGCTTGCGACAAACCCTGAAAATTATAGAAAAAAACCCTGCAAAACGCTGCAGCTTGTAGGAACAGACCTGTTTGCTGGTGAACTCGCAGTTTTGGCATATCAACTGCTATTTGGGCCTTGAACTCGCAGGTTCCGGGCTAAAAAGTATGAACTGCACTTCCGGAAGTCTCGGCGGCAGGTTGCGAAAAAATTTACTGTCTGTGGTGTGACTGATACCTTTTACCTGCGGAAAATACCCAGAAACATGTAAAAGTTAGATTTTTTACTGTTTTAGGACTTAAAAGGTAAAAAACAACATTAAGAGGCTAAAAAATAGATGAATAAAAACCCTAGGTACTAAAGCAGATGGTCACGCAGGAAGTATGAATAAAACCAAGTGGAGTCGCTAATTGTTAGGATGAATTCTTAAGGCAAGTGTACGAAAAGAGATCACTTTAGCTGCACATGACAAACAACCTTAACAACAAAGATGATTGTCTAACTTCTACAGATCTGCAATAGATGGTCGAAACAAATGCAAAAAAACCCAGATCTATGCAAATAAAGCAGCTAAACATCAAAATGAAATAAGAGTTTCTCCAAAATATCCAATAGAAAAGACAAGAATTATAAAGTCTTTTTTGTATTATATTAACACCTGGGAAGGGAACTAAGAATGATGTTACCAGTCCCCCCCAATGGGATGGGTTCTTGGTTGTCCTCAAACGCTTCAACTTCAAATTTTCTCTCTTAATGGTGTAGAATACCCAAGACGTGTAGAACTCAAAGGGAGCTCAATAAGCAAAAAGAAAGTAAAAATAATCAAAGTATGACAATGGTAAGAGGTTCAGAGTCCGACCATGATAAAAGGATCAAAGGTAAGAAGTGAATGTAAAACCTTCCTATTTATAACAAAATATTGAGTTATCCTTGATAATGGTGCATAATAAAATATTATTAACCAAGATCTAAATCTAATTGCTTGGAATATTTTATTATATTTTGTACGAGGGGAAATGAATTTAAATTGGTTAAATCCCTTTATTTAGAAATAATAAACAAATAAAATATTTATTTGTCATTTCAAGGATCAGATCAAGGAATAATTTAACAAATAATGATTTATTTTATTATCCCTAAATGATTTAGTCAAATTTAACAAGAAATATTAATTAAATGGTTAGATGACCAAAAATTAGTGTAACAAGCTAGAATATATATATATATATATATATATATATATAACACTAGGTTTGAGATTTTAAGACATTTCCTATTTCCTATGATGAATTAAAATATGAATAAATAGGTAAAATCATTTTCTAAGATATATTTCTAACTATAAATATATATTTATATAATAGAATAAATAGAGTCATTTTATAGAGTAATTCACTTTAAAAATTATAAAAAAATTAGAGATAATACAACTATATATATATATATAAGTTGTATAAGAATGTTTATAGTTCATTCAAATAGGACAGTAAAAAAATCTACTTCCTTAAAAGTCACAACAGAACTAGAACACATTAAAACTTTAACTATGACTCTAAATTCTAGAAATATAAATTAACCTAATTCATCATAGTTATACAACGAGATGAAATACAAATATATACATATATTCAAATATTGTTGTAAGAGTAAAGAAATTAGAGTATGGTATCATTTTTTTTTAATAAAATTCATACAAAGTTTCTTTTGGAAACTTTGAAAAATATTATAGTGAAGAGATAAAACTAGGGAAAAAGTGTAAAATATCTTAAAAGAAATTTTATCATATAAAATAAGATAAAAATTATAAAGTTATGTTCACAATGAAATATAACAATTTTAATACATAGAGAGGTTCATGGTCTATATAAATGGTTAGTTCTAAAAGAATTATATGTCATAAAATATATTAACAAAATAATAAACAAACAAATTTTAGTGGTCAACAGTTAGGAGGCTTGTCTTCGTAGAGAAATCACCGACTTATTTAAGAGAAGAAATGAGTCGATTTAACATTATCCAAGGAACTGGAAACATCAAAGGAAAAATATCCTGTCAAAGCATAACCTGTTACCTGAAATGAGCTTACACAGAGAAAAAATTTAAAAGTTAGAATTGGTACAACAAGGATTAAGAATTGGGAATATAATAAAAAAGGGGATTTTATAAGGTTAAATTACATTGAAGAAGTGATGGCTTTCTAGGCGATATTATTTCTATGCGATATTATTCACTGGTACAAATAAAGAAATTAAACAAGATTATTTTTCAATCAAGGAAAATTTTAAAGATGAAAAATTATTTTGAATTTTAAAATATTGGCGAATTTCACTACTCCCTAATATGCCAGCTAGAAAATGTTTATTGATGTATTTGTAAAATTATTCAAATTTATAATCAATTTATATATAATCACTATATAATTTTGGCTATTTTTAAGGTAAAATAATTTTAAACGTGTATTGATGTATTTGTAAAATTATTCAAATTTATAATGAAATTATTATAATCACTATATAATTTTGACTATTTTTAAGGTAAAATAATTTTATATTGTAAAATTTGGGTGAATCATTTTTATAAAAAATGAAAATTAGCAAATCTTTTTTTTTTAATCATGAAAAATTAGCCTACTTTTGAATATTAACCCCAAAAATTTTCGACTTCCTAAATATACGTCACTTAACAAAAACATATAATTGACAAAGGTTATTAACATATTATAACCATAATGCCACTATTGATGTAAGAAGCGTGGAAATTCTAAACAATAACCGACAAAAGGAAAAATTAAAGAAAATGGCATGGAGGTAACTCTTGTAACCAAAACTTTGTTGAAAAAATGTAAGAACCCAATATTCAAAACTATTAATTGAAGAATTGGAGTTAAAAATAAATTCAAACCCAAATGAAAGTAGAGATGAATAATAAAACCCTCTTTGTAACAACAATATTCAACAAGAACCCAAGTGGGTTTAGAGTAGTTCACTTATTAACAAGAATGGAATTCTAGAGTTGCTAATAAGAGCCTTCTTCATACTCAACGATAGGGTTACAAAACCATGAAAAACAAAAAACAAAGAGATAAGAAAAGAGTATTCAATTCTTTGTGCTAATAAAGTAAATAAACTTAAATTCCGCAACAAAGAATTGTAAAAATAAATAAATATTTTGATATATTCTTTAATGAAAAACACATAAGTTGAAAACATAAACACCTAACCTATATTCCTATATCATCAAATGTCTTTGTTATGTGAAGTTAGGATTCTCAATTTCCAGTCTTGTTGTTTAAAAATCCGTAGAAGCAACTTAGAATTCAATTGGTGTAATTATATGTTAAATGTCTTTGTCTTTTTTAGTAATACAAAGGATAAAGAAATCTGCTCTGCAACGCCCGACACTCCATCGAATTATCAGGACACTATGAAATCCGCCATAATTCACATGCAAACTTTTACTCACTGTATGTTGCCTTACATAGGCTAGCTCCAAAGCATTACAGGGTTACTAGAGGAACAAACGACCTCTACTCGTTAGACCAACATAATGACAAAGAGACAATATGGAAAACGTAAAGGAACTGGCAAAGGAAAACTAAACTAGCCTGTCCAGAATGAGGGACCTAGCAAGCAAGGAAGGAAAACCACAAAAGAAGTTATGGAAAACATCTATGATCTTTATGAAACTGGAAATCCAACCCAGATCCGAAACGTCATCCATGGATGGGAAAGAGAAAGTAACCATGAAGATGAAGATATCAAGCAGCAGGACGCCATCCTGGATTTCATCTACGTCCTGGGGAATACCAGAGGAAGGCTATCCCTCTTCCATCAATCTTTCAACACATATTGGAAGATCAAGTGTGTCTTAAACAAGGCCATGACCAGCATTCAGGAAAAAGAAGGAAACCATTCAGTGGTATTAGAGTTGCAACAAATTAAGAAAGAAATCCGAGATATTGCCGTGTCCCAGCACCATGCAACAACAAGAATCGGAAGAATTGAAAAACAACTTCAAGCAATGCAGCAAGTAGAGATGTCAGGGTCTACTGCAAAAAACCCGACACCTATTGACTCCTCTGATGGGTGACATCTACTCTTTTAATGTTTTAGTCTTTTATGTTTTTTGCGGAATTTTTTTACAGCTAATGGCGAAACTATAATTATTTTGGACATATTAAAGTAGATATAGTGACAAGTAGAAGGAAAAAATATTCAATACTGGTTAGCTTTTGATTCCCTCTGGTGGCCAACAGACCTGGTTTCCCTCGAGCAGGTTGAGGCAAGGAAATGCAACAATATATGTATTACAATCTACTTTTATGCAATATAAAAAATGGTAAGAATCTATGAAATTAAAAAAACAGAAAAAGAAAAGAAAAAGAAAAAAAGAAGGAAGAAAAAGAAGAATAATCATTAGAAGTCGTATTGAAAAGAAAATGTTTAAATATGAAAGTAAGGTAAGGTTTACCTGCACTGAATGGATACTTAAATTAAAAGAGATAGGAACCAGCTGCAAAAGAAAGTTGAATGGACAAGTAGCTCCTTCGGCTTCCACTAACCATTGTTTGAACTTAGTCACAAACCTTGTAGTTGAATGTCATTTGTGTTGGAACATTGAGATTCTGGAATAACACAAGACTCTCATGAAAAGTAACCTGAAAATAGAGAAAATATACATATATTAAAATGAAAATATCAAACGAGTGAAAATACCCATTAAGTATCCTTTAAAAATAACTCTGTGTTTGGACAAAAAAATTTCAAAAACGAAAACAGAGATTACCTTTGAGATGAACTAGTGAGATTTGAGCTTATTCAATTATTGATAGTTTTAGAAAACAATATTTTCAAAAACGAAAACAGAGATTACCTTTGGGATGGACTAGTGAGATTTGAGCTTATTCAATTATTGATAGTTGTAGAAAACAATACTTTAACAATGTCGACTAAATCACATTGAAAACCCCATTTACAGTGTAATGGACACAACATAATAAATTTTGTAGAGAAAGGAACTCTTAGAATGCCACATGGTACAAATGAAAATGGAATAGTGTGAGACTGGACTTCTATTCCGATGAAAAACCCTAACATACATCCGAACCGTTGATTTAACAGGATCAATTCGTTATCGTTTGTCGTAATAAGTCAAAAAAATACTTGTCGTGGAGCCAGTGTAGTGCAACACGTATGCACATAGAAACTTCTAGATGGGATGTGAGTACAACAATATAGAGATTTTGAATACCAAAACTATAATATGATCTATATACCATAGAATAACATTGAACCCACATTCATTAAGCGAATTGAACTATACCTTAATATAAATAATGGGTGATAGGTTAATAAATAAGTGCTAAGATCGTGCTTACAACCATAGGTTTGAATACATGACACTAATATATGTATATTTGCGCAATATAAAGCCTTCTAAGGTTTGAAATTTACATTTTTAGTTGCAAATTAAACTTGATTCCAATGCTCACACACAAATGTGGATGTATAACATCATGATATAAAATACAATAGCGGATAAGAAAACCATGACTATCCATATTAGAATGATTTTGTTATATATGTGTGTGTAATGTAGAGATAATTAAATTAACCTGATCATAAAAGAATTAAGGAGATGGTAAATGACTTGATCGAACAACACTGATATTCCTTTGGTGTGTGGTAAATGTAAAAAAAATAGAAAGATGGAAAGTTATGTATTAAAGACATTTTAAGAGAATAAAAATTTAGTATTGATTTATGATAATAAAATTAGTAGAATAAATGAAAATTTATTAGTAAAAGGGTTACATACAAATGAAATTGGAAGTTGTAATATTGTTTAAGTGTGTGTGTGTGTGTATATATTATTTGTAAGTGAGGTACATTACAAGTGGTATCAGAGTTATAGGTTATAACTTTGGGCTTTTTATGGGTCCTGAAACTGAAACAATTATATATGTCATGAACAAATTGTTTATTGTTTAAAGGACTGTTAGGAGTTTGAATTATGGTTGAAAATTTTAATGGAAAATCTTCCATATGATCACCAAGGGGTGGTGAGAAACTTGATACTGAATTAGGTGTTGATAAGTGCAACAAAAAAGTCTCAATTTGACTTTTCCTTGGTCAAATTGAGAAAATTCAAATTTCCACACCAACAGACAACTTGGATGCAATTAACTTGTGTGGCATGGCTCTTATCATTCAGTTAGCTTAGTAAATTTGAGTTAGAGGGCTTGGAGTTCAGTTAAGCATGTGTGATTGCTAAATTTTAGTAATATAGTTCAGTGATATCTACTTGAGTTTAGTTAAACTAGTTTTAACGATTGGAGGAACTAGTGGAAGGTCAGTTGTGCAGTGGGACAATAGTCTAACTCAATGATCATTCAGTTAACTGATCAATAAGCCTAAAATAACTAGTGCATGTAGAGAATTCGAGTTCCCAGTTGTGGTGGATATTCCAAGGTAGTGTAACAAGCAATAGTAAAATAGTTTGAGTGTACAGGTATTACATGCAATTAGATGATAAAACCTTATGAATTGCGCAATCAATTAAAGGAAAATTCCTAAAAATTAGGGGCTAATTATCTAGGATTTGCGCAAGAAAATAGGGGCTCAAGTAGAGGCACAATTGAATAATTCTGGGTCAGAGCTTCTCACTAAGTAGATAGATAGGTTATTCACTTGCAAGTTGTTCTCAGTGTGGGCAAGCAATTGTAATACATCTATATTCATCTGATTAATGCAAGGAGGCTTGAGGGGTTTTTACCATTTTGGTTCCCCTAGAAAAAATACTATGCATGCGTGTTATTTCTTATTGCATGTATGAGATTGTTGTTCTAAATTGTGAAATGAATTTCACAGAGCAATAGAGTATACTTGTGTCTCTTAATTTACATTAAAATTTCTTGAGCAGTTGCAATTCTATCACCATATTTCTACATGGTATCAGAGTAATATTCACATTAGAACAAGAATTTCTAAGTTTTTTCCCAGGAGGTGCAAATTTGCAGCTTTAATGTAGCAGGATCTCTTTAGAGTTGGGAGGATGACCTTACACGGGCTGAGACTAGAGTATGCCTTGGAAGGAAACTCAAATTTCATTGCATGGAAGGATCACATGGAGGTGGTGCTTAATGACAATGGCTTGCTAGAATAAATCAAAAATGATATTACAAAACCACATACATATGAGGCACAAAATGTATCCCAATGGAAGAAATATGTAGCCAAGGTGATAAGAATAATCTTGGAGGGAGTGTGAGACCACATTGTTTAAAATATCCATGGGAAATAAACTCCTTTCAAAATGTGGAAGGCACTAACAGAGTTGTTCAAGAATAACAATGATCATAGAAAAGGTGGCCCTCAAAGGAAAACTTCGAAATATCAAGATGCAGAAGAATGATACTATTCCCCAGTATCTGAACAGATTTACACAAGTTCATGATGATCTTGGAGGGGTTGGTGTCAATGTTGTTGAAGAAGACCTAACAAGTCTAATTCTTCTAGGCCTTCCCAAACTCTGGCATAGCTACCAAGAATCGGTGAATAGGAGGGAGAAATTACCGAATTGGGAACACTTATGGTCTGATTTGGTACAAGAAGAGATAAGACAGAATACTAGAGATGAAACCTCATCCAAGGGTGAGGATAAAATTTGCATTGATTGGAAAGGGAAAGAAGGGAAAAGGGAACAAATCTCAAACTAAACCAGAATCCAACCAAGGGGGCAAGAAGGAAGACTTTTCCAAAATAAAATTCTTCAATTGTCATGAATTCATGCAATATGCTACAAAGTGTCCACACAAAAAGTATGGCAATAATAACTCAGGAGGAGGAGCATATGAGAGATTGGGTTCACAGTTTGAGCTATAATTCACCCTTATCACATGCATGGCCAACACTGTGATGGTGAGTGTGTGGTACTTGGACTCAGGTGCATCATTCCACATGACAAGGGGTAGAGAAATATCTTTAGATGCATATTGAGCTTGGGGATGACAGAAGGTACAATGCTACCAGGATTGGTACAATAACCTTTCAGAGGGATTCATGATCTCCTCTTCGCCTCAAAGATGTCATGTTTTTTCCAAGCTTAAATAATAATCTCATCTTTGTAGCAGTTTTGGAAGGCTATGGTTATGATGTGATTTTCAACAAAGGGAAAAAATTCATGAGAAACATAGCCACTGGACAAGTGAAGCAGATCAGGGTTCATGTGTAGAACCTATACAAGTTGGATGTGGAAGATTGTGTTGCACTAAGCAGTAAGGCATAGATAGTGCATAGCTGCGATGTTGGTGAAATTTGGCACAGGAGATTAGGCCATTTGCATCATGACGCCCTGAAAATTATGCAACAAATAACCACTCACCTCTCTAAAGGAGTACTTGAGTAGTAGGATGTATGCAAATGTTGTACTTTGGGGAGGTATGTGAAATCCACATTCCATGAACGAGATAACAAAGCACATGCAATCTTGGAAAGAGTTCACTATGATGTTTGTGGACCTTTCTCGACAACCTCCACTGCTAGACACAAATATTTTGTTATTTTTATTGATGATTTCTCAAGGAAGTGCTGGATCTTCTTCATGTGAAAAAGGATGAGACATTATCAAAGTTTGTATATATCAAGGCATTAGTTTAGAAAGAGACCAAAAATAAAGTGTTATGAAACCAACTCACAAAATAGAAGAAAAGAGAGATCAACGAATTAGAAATAAGCCTCTTCGAGGGGGAAACCACCTTTACATTACATAAATGAACAATTATTGGATGATACAAATGAAAAAACCTCCTTTCTATATATAGGAGTCCATGGGGTCACAATATAATCCTAAACAACCTAACAATACTAATTTAAGGGAACAATAATAACAACATGGAGACTATAGGGGTACAACAATAATAATAAGGGGGTTACACTAACAACAATAAGGGACTACACTAGTAATATAGGGCCCTAACACGCCCCTCTCCTTCAAAAAATATTTGTCCTCAACGCTTGAGTAGTTATAGATTCTTCTGTTTAAAATTCTCATCCTCCCATGTGAAACCTTCAGTGGGTAAGTTCTTCCACTTGATGAGATACTTTGAAATTGATTGATTTCATAGCTGTCAAGTTATTTTTTCCATGAGTGTTTTAGGTTCCAATATTATTTTTCCTTCCTCATCAAGTTATGGCAATATTGTTTGAACTGGAAGTTTGTCACCTATAACCTTCTTTAAGCATGAAACATGGAAAACTGGGTGCACTCCGGAAGATGTAGGAAGCTCCAATTTGTATGCCATAGTACCAATATTTTGCAACACCTTGTAAGGACCATAGTACTTTGGCGATAATTTATTATCCTTCTTAGCTTGCTTGAGGCATATTTGTTTGTATGGTTGTAGCCGTAAAAATACCCAGTTTCCTACATCAAAACTTCTCTCGCTGCAATGTTGATCTGCCTGTTGTTTCATTAGATTTTGTGTCAAATTTAGGTTATCCTTTAAGAGTTGGAGAACTTGTTGTTGATGCTAGATGTGATATTCCACTGCTTGAACCTTAGAATTTTCTCTTAAATATGATGTGATGGACGACAGATGATATCCATAAAGTGCCATAAATGGGGTCATTTTTTCTATAGTGTGGAAGGAAGTGTTATACCACCATTCAAGCAGAGGTAACCAATTGACCCATTGTGTTTGTTTATCGGATACAAAGGAATGAAGATATCCTTCCAAACATTTGTTCACTATCTTAGTTTTCCCATCAGATTGAGGATGATAAGATGAGCTATGAGCTAGTTGAGTACCCAAACAAGAAAATAATTTTGTCCAAAAATTTCCAGTGAAAATGGGATCTCTATCGCTTACAATAATCTTTGGGTTTCCATGTATCTTTTGAATTGTATCCATAAATGCAGTAGCAATTGTACTCGCTTTAAATGGATGAGATAATACACAAAAGTGTGCATACTTGGTAAGCCTATCAACTACCACCATGATGCCACTATTTCCTTCAGACTTAGTTAAACATGTGATAAAATCCATTGAAACCTCCTCCCAACGTTGATTTGGAATCGATAAACGCTGTAACAGACCCGAGGTCTTAATTGTCTCAACTTTATTTTGCTGGAAAACGAAACATTCCGCCACAAACTTTTGAATATCATATTTAAGGCCATCCCCAAAAAAATATTTCTTCACCCTGTGGTAAGTTTTTAAAAATCCTGAGTGTCCTCCTAAGGGAGAGGTGTGCAATTCCAAAAGAATATTTTGTTTTAGTTGGGAATTATTACAAATATATAAGTGATATTTGTACCATAAGGAATCATTTTTCCAACTAAATGTATTAGATGTACTTGGATCTTGCTGCAACTTTTGAATGAGTGTCCATACTTCTTCGTCATTCTTCCATTCCTCCCTTGCTTTGGTTATCCAATCTGGTTGGATAATAGAAATGGCACAAAGCAATGCTTCCACATCCTCATCCTTTCTTGAGAGTGCATCTACAACAACATTTAGCTTCCCTTTTTGTAGTTGATTTCAAATTCATAACCCAACATCTTTGTGACCCATTTTTGCTGCTCTTCTGAAGATATTTTTTGTTCCAAAAATTATTTAAGACTATCATGATCGGTTTTTACCTTGAAGTGTCTTCCCATTAGGTAAGGTCGACATTTCTTTAGTGCATTTTGCATTTCCAACATTTCCTCTCATAAATATCTTCATGTAAATACTTTCCTTTGATTGGAGGACTTTCAAAAGAAATGGGTCTTCCTTCTTTCATTAAAACAACACCAATTCCATTTCCTGAGACATCACATTCCAAAATAAAGGTTTTTGTGAAGTCTGGCATAGCTAAGACCAGTGCTTGGCACATTGCCTCTTTAAGATGTTCAAAGGCCTTAGTTGCTTCAGGAGTCCATGGAAATGCATATTTCTTCAATAATATTGTTAGAGGTGCTGCTATTCTCCCATAATTCTTAACAAACTTACGTTAATACCCTGTTAACTCGAGAAATCCTCGCAACTAATTTATGGTTGTGGGGAATTTCCATTCCTTAATGGATTTAATTTTGTTAGGGTCTACCTTAACACCCTCCCTAAGATACAATATGACCCAGATATTCCACCTCTTGTACTCCAAAGAAACATTTGGAGGTTTTTGCATATAATTGTTTCTCATCCAATAGTTTAAGCACCCTGCAAACATGTTGAACATGATCCTTCCAAGACCTGCTATATATTAGTATATCATCAAAAAATACTAACATAATTTTAACAATGTTACCGATAAAATAGGTAATCTGACCTCAAAACAAGAACTCTAGCCCAAAAAGACTCAAAAAACATTAAAACACACCCCAAAAACAAAAAAAGTGTATTCAAGAACGCACTTGGTTTTTTTTGAAGGTCAAATTTCAACATTTATAAAATTATGCTAAAAACAAAATTGTTTCTTGAAAAAAGGATTGAAAAAACACCCTCAAAACAAAACCAGTTGATGCTGGAATAACAAAAAAAAAAAATCGTGTCATATTTTTGACATTTTTAAAAATAGAAATAACATTTTTTAATTTTTAAAATTCAAACATTAAATGAACCTAAAATTTAAGGAAAAAAAATTAAAGATTAAAATTTCAAAATATATAGAAAAAGAATAAAAATAAAAACAAAATAAAAATATTAAATTAAAAAAAAAAGTTTAAAAAATAAAATTATAAAAAATAAAATATAGAAATTAAATTTAAAAAAGAAAAAAAAAATGTTTATTAAATTAAAAAAAAAAAAAATTAAATTTAAAGAAATATATTAAATTTTAATTTAAAAAAAAAACATTATTCAAATTAAAAAATAAAATAATTAATTAAAAATAAAAAATGAAAAATAAAATACAATAAAAATATTAAATTTAAAAAAATATATATAAAAAACACAAATAATTTTTTAAAAATAAATTAAATTTAAATTATAAAAAATAATATATATATATATATATATAAATATATATATATATATATATATGAACTTAAAATTAAAAATATATATTAGATTTTATTAAATTAAAAAGAAAATGTTAATATTAAGACAACAAATTAAATTTAAAAAAGAAAAATATTAAATTTTAATAAATAAATGAATAAACAAATAAATTTTGAAAAAAAAAAAAAAAAAAAACATTATTAAAATAAAAAGTTAAAAAACTTTAAAAATCAATTAAAAATGAAAAATTGAAAAAAATAAATAAAAAAATATATTAAATAAAAAATAAAATAAAAAACAAATTAATTTGAAAATATTAAGTATTTAAAAAAAAAAAAAACAAAAAAACCAAACAAACAAATATTGTGAAAATAAAAAGTTAAAAAACTTTAAAAATCAATTAAAATTGAAAAATTGAAAAAAATAAATTAAAAAATATATATTAAATAAAAAATAAAATAAAAAACAAATTAATTTGAAAATATTAAGTTTAAATAATAATAATAATAATAATAATAATTGAAAAAAAATAAAAATTTATTTTAATATATATATATATATATATATATATATATATATATATATATATATATATATTAAAAAATTAAATGAAAAAACTAAACATAAAATTTAATAATTAAAAAAAAATGAAAAAAAAAATCAATTAAATAAAAAAAATACAAAATTTAATAAAAATTATTAACAAAATTTAGAAAAAAAGAAAAGAAAAAAAGAAAAAAATCGAGTAGTCTTTAGTGCGACTTTTTGAAGGCTTTTACGGTGACTTTTTACGGTGTAATTTCTCTAAATTCCGGCAGGAATTTATTGAAAAGAGAAGTTTGATTGCTAACTTTGCACAATCGAAGTGCCCTAGAGGTTTTTGAGGGTGCTGAATCCATATATAGAGTCAAAAAACCAGTTTGAATAACAAAAACCAAGATTTTACTTCAAATTTTTTCACTGGATTCAGGCACATGAAATTTCAAAAAGTCACACTAAAGACAAATCCAAAAAAAATTAAAACAAATTAAATTTCAAATATAAAAATTAAATTAAAAAAAATAATTTTAAATTTTTTGAATTTATAAAATTAAAAAAGAAGAAGAAGAGAAAAGAGAGAGAGAGATCATGGTGGCGCCGCCAATCGGCCTCCCGCCCAAGTGTCGGCGGAGGCCAGTCGCTGGGTAAGCAGGGAGGTTGCATGCAGCCCCCTGCTCGTTAGCGGTCGGCCTCCGCCGCCACCTGGGTGGGAGGCCGATTCCGGGAATCGCCCTCCCGCGGCGCGAGGCCGATTTTGGGAATCGGCCTCCCACCGGAATCGGCTTCGCGCCGCGGGAGGGCGATTCCCAGAATCGGCCTCCTGCCCAGGTGGCGGCGGAGGTCGACTGTTGGGCGGGCGGGGGGTTGCATGCATCCACCTCGCCCGCCAAGCGGTCGGTCTTTGCCGCCACATAGGCGAGAGGCCGATTGGCGACGCCAACACAATCAAAAAATTCTTTTTATTTTATTTTTTATTTTTTAAAATTGTTTATATATATATATATATATATATATATATATATATATTAAATTCAAAAAATTTAAATTTTTATTTTTTATTTTTTAAGATTAATTATTTTTTAAAATTTAAAATTTATTAATTAAATTTACTAAATTTTGATTTATTTATTTTTTTAGTCTTTTAGTTTATTTAGTTTTTCATTTTTAAATTTTATAAATTGTTTCATTTTAAAAAAGAGAGTAAATTTATGGATATTTGTTTTTTAATTATTTACATGTGTGGTTTTTTGTTTTTTTGTTTTTGTTTTTGTTTTTTTTCAATTTTAAATTTTAAATTTTAAATTTTAATTAATTAATTATTTTTTTTTGTTTTAATTTTAAATTTGTATTTTTTTTCTTATTATTATTATTTTTTTTAATTTAAAATTTAAAATTTAATTTTTTCTTTTTTGTATTTTATTTTTTTAATCTAAATTTTAATTTTGTAATTTAAATTATTTTTAAATTTTCTATTTTAATTTTTAAATTTTAATTTAATTTAATTTAATTTATTTATTTATTTTTTTACGAGTTAATTTTGTTTTTTTTTTTTACATTTTTATTGGTTTTTTTTATTGTTTTTATATATATATTTTTATCTAAGTTTTGTGTTTTATTACGAACATGAAAATCACCACTCTAAAAAAAAAAGGTTGATGCTGCATCAATACGTTTCAAAATTAGCATGAAAATCACCGCTCTAAAAAAAAAGTTGATGTTGCATCAATACGTTTCAAAATTAGTATGAAAATCACTAACATTTTAAAACAAATATTCATACTTCATAAATAAAAATATTAGTGTCAAAAATGTGCACAAAAAAAAAGGGTGATTCTGCATCACCACTTTTCAAAATCGGGTGTTTTTTATGCTACCAAAAAAAAGTAGGTAACAGTGCGGTTACCTATTTCATCGATAACAGTGTTTTTTTCTAAGGAAGGGTTTGAAAATGGAATTCATCGACCCTTGAAATATAGAAGGGGCATTGGTAAGGCTAAAATACATGACCAAAAATTCATAATGACCCTCATGAGTTCAAAATGATTTTTTCAGAATGTGTACAGTCTTCATTCTAATTTGATGGTATCCTGAACGAAGATCCAACTTGGTAAAATAAATTTATCCATGTATTTCATCCAATAATTCATCAATCACAGTGATGAGAAATATATCTATAATAGTGAGGTTATTGAGCTCCCCATAAATCGGACACATGCACCATGATCCATCCTTCTTGTGCACCAATACTACTGGAGCAAAGAAATAACTTTGACTAGGTTGAATTATACCAACCTCTAGCATTCCTGCAATCATACGTTGAATTTCACTCCTTTGGATATAAGGATATCTGTAAGGCCTAATGCTTGGAGGAACACTTCCTGGAATCAAATGAATAGCATGATCATGATCACAAATAGGTGGGAGTCCTTTGGGAGTTTTAAACACCTTGGAATGATTGTCCAAGACTTTTTGGAGATCTGGAGAAATAGATGATTTTGATGTTGGAACTTCTAGTGAGCATAATTGTGCAATGGTGCCTCGTTGTTCTTTATTCAAAATATTTTTCATGACATTAGAGCTTAGTATCTTTCCCGCCTTCCCTACGATACCCCATAATTCAACTTCCTTTCCCTTCAAAAAAAAAAAAAAGAAGAAGAAGAAGAAGAAGAAAGAAGAAGAAGAAGAAGAAGAAAGAAAGAAAGAAAGAAAAGAAAAGAAGAAGAAGAAGAAGAAGAAGAAGAAGAAGAAAAAAAGTTATTGAAAATTAAAAGCTACCTTCCCCAAAGATTGTAACCATTGTACTCCTAGTACAACATCAACACCACCCATTGGAATGGAAATAATTGAACTATTCAATACATATTACCCCATGGTTAGCTTGATATTATGGCACTTTCCAGGGAAATTTATAGTTCCTCCATTTGCCACCATCATTTGACACTCTAGTGCTGGGTTTAGGAAGCAATTCAATTCCTTGGCTACCTTACAATGAATAAAATTATGGGTACTACCTGAATCAATAAGCACTATTACATTTTTCTTCTTGATATGTTCTTCTATCTTGAGAGTTTGAGGAGTGGTAATTCCTACCAATGCATTATAGGATATGGTCGGATTCATTTATTTTTCGTCTAGGGTTGGTTCCTGGTGTATATCCTCTTATTTTGAAGTTTCTTGTTCCTTTTCTTCCTCCTCTCCAAAATATATGTAAAATAATTTCTTCTCAACACACTTATGACCTTATTTTCTATCACAAATATATCAAAGCCATTTTTCTCTTTTTCCTTCCAATTTTTGTGGTGTCAACCTAGGAGTAGTAACACTTCCATCTTTATAGTTTTTAGTGGTAGGCTTCCTTGTCGCCATAATTTTGCTTTCAATTTTTCTTTCCAACCTGATGCCTTCTCCATGTATCAGTTTCCCAAAGGATAACCTCATGTTGGATGTTATCCTTTAGAGTCCCTATGAAGACATCAATCCTATGTTCCTCTGGAATATTATTTACCCTTATATTCAATTTTTGGAAGTCCTCAATGTGCTCCATCATTGAAACCTTTTGTTTGAGATTTATCAATTGGATAAAGAAGGCGATTATCTTTGTATCCTCATAATGTGCTATCATTTCCTCCATAAAAATTGACCAAGTGAGTAGTGGTTTACGAGAACAAAGCCATTGATACCATACAAACTGATTTTGTTCTAAATATAAAGTTGCAATGCGTACTTTTTGTATGTTTTGCGTATTATGGAGCTCAAAGTATTGCCCCATTTGTAGTATCCAAGTTATCGGATCCTTTCCATAAAACTACCTCATATCTATCTTTGGAATATGGTGGGTCTTAAATCCAACATTAGAGTCTATTAATCATGATCAAAATTTCTTTTGTTCTCATCATGAGTTTCCTCTACTACCTTTTCGCCATTAGGAAGCTTTTCTTGTAGAAACTTTGCCAAACCTTCCTTCAAACCTTCCATGTATTTATTTAAATATTCCATGTTGCCTTCTATACCATCCATCTTAGCTTCCACGCCATCCACATTATCTTCCATTCCATTCTTCAAACCGTCCATCTTAGCTTCCACGCCATTCTTCAAACCATCCATGTTGCCTTATATACCATCCATATTAGCTTCCACGCCATCCATCTTAGCTTCGATGCCATTCTTCAAACCATCCATATTAGCTTCCACGCCATCCATCTTAGCTTCGATGTCATTCTTCAAACAATCCATATTAGCTTCCATGCCTTTCTTCAAACCATCCATCTTAGTTTCCATTTCATTTTTTGTTACTTTTTGCGAGAGTGAAATTTGTTGCACTTGGTCTTGTAATTTTAATATACCATGTTGCACTTATTCCTCTTCATGAGTCATAGTAGAGCCTTTTGAGGGATTAATGGGTGTTGAATTATTTTTAGGAGGCATGTTAGAACCCAATACTGATTTCTATGCTTCAATATGCCATTGGAATCACTTCAAACTGATTTTTCAAACAAGACATGCAATTTTTTTTAAAAATAAACACCTTAATTTCTTGCTTTTGAGGAGATCGATATTGAACTAGTGTATCTCTGTAATTTCAGATCCCCAAGATTTTATCTTCGGTCCTTAGTATCCCTATGAATTTTCTTTCCAATGCCACAGGTCAGACCTGATCTGGATTCTTCAAGATAAAGTTATGCCCAATCCCCCACAATGACATAATTATTGACAGGTTCAGTAGAGCGAAATTGTACGGTTTTCCACATGTCACTGTTTCCTCCTTCAGCTCTGAAATTGATACACAGGAAACTATATTCCGTGCTTTCTGCCAAATTTTACAGAATTCTAATCTGATGCTCAGAGAGAGAGTTATGACGATTTTCCCAAGGTCACCTCTTTGAGATGAAATTCGGGAGCCTGCAAAAACCTAACTTCCACAGATCATATCTCTGAAAATATTGCGAACAAAGATCTGAAATTTTTCCACAAATTTCCTTCGGATTTTGGCGCAAGTGGGTTTTTTTTATAGCTTCTGAACCTTCGTAGAAAAAAAATTATAGCGAAAATTCCACGATGGCCCATTTGAAACAACGAAACCCTAGAATCCAAAGCTCTGATACCAAATGTTATGAAACCAACTCATAAAATAGAAGAAAAGAGAGATAAATGACTTAGAAATAAGCATCTTCGAGGGGGAAGCCTCCTTTACATTACATAAATGAACAATTCTTGGATGATACAAATGGAAAAACCTCATTTCTATATATAGGAGTCCATGGGGTCACAATATAATCCTAGTCGACCTAACAATAATAATGTAAGGGCATAATAATAACAATATGGGGACTATAGGGGTACAACAATAACAATAAGGGGGCTACACTAACAACAATAAGGGACTACACTAGTAATATAGGGCCCTAACATAAAGTGAAGGCTCTCAGGAGCAACAATGGAGGTGAGTATGTTTCAAATGACTTCAGGGAGTTTTGTTTGAAAGAAGGCATTTAAAAATTGCTAAGAATACCTCACAACCCACAACAGAATGGGGTAGCTAAGAGAAAGAACCAAAGCGCTGTTGGAGTTGCGAGAGATATGCTATATGACCAAGGCCTACCACTGCATTTGTGATCAAAGACATGTAACACAAAAATATACTTGCAGAACTAGAGTCCTCATCATATTCTTTGTATGATTACACTAGACGAGGATTTCTCGGGGAGGAAGTCGAATGTGTCTCACTTCAGGGAATTTAGGGCCTCTTTTTACTGCCATTTCTCCAAAGATACGAGGAAGAAGCTTAACAATAGAGTTGGGAGTTTTTATGCGGTACAACGAAACTCCACATAATTACCATGTTTACTTACCTTCCCTCATAATGACAGTCATATGAAGGGATGTAAAGTTTAATGAGGAGAAAGCGATGTGATGCTATCTTGAGAGGGAGCTTCACATCCCACCAAAGAGGAGGTTTTAGCTCCAAAGGTGGAGCCTCAAGAAGTTGTGGAACAAACACAAATAGAGGAGTAGTGAGTGTGATTTGGATTTATACAGGAACGCAACAAAATACACATATAGCCATAGATACAGAGATGCAACGAAAATAATGCTTCATTTTATTGATAAAACAAATGACTGAAATAAACAGTTAGGGCACTGGTAGGTGTATCTATGAGAAGAGATGTGGCGGTTATAGGCTTCTGAACTGTGTTACAATGAGACATAATGGAAATGAGCGAGCGATGACACTGGAAGCATATCTTTGAGAAGAGATGCGATGGCTATAGGCCTCCCCACTATGTTACAGAACTGAAATTATGGGAACAAGCGATCTAGGGCACTGGTAGCGCTAATATTTAAGAAGAGATGTGTTGGCTATAAGCCCCTGAACTCTATTACAATGAGG
Source organism: Pinus albicaulis (assembly GCA_034641835.2). Classification (NCBI taxonomy): domain Eukaryota; kingdom Viridiplantae; phylum Streptophyta; class Pinopsida; order Pinales; family Pinaceae; genus Pinus; species Pinus albicaulis. The sequence continues at coordinate 1,128,678,691 of CM076583.1, read as the reverse complement.
CTCGAAGGCCTATTTATTTTTGAGAAACAATGTAAAACCCGAAACGTCCAAAAACCTAACCTTAGGAGATGAAGCACCAAAACTGTGGGTCCCGTTTGGGTAAATTGGTGTTTCAACTTCCTGGGGACGTAACTTTGGCATCCGATCTATGTTTGACGCGCTCAATAGCTCGTTAGAAATATCTATCCAAGGATTACAACTTTTGAGTGAGCAACATCGGTCTACAACCCATGTTGCCCCTGGTTTTCCCAAAAAAATCTGTTTAGGGCCTCAAAACGACTACATAAGTTTAGGACCCGAAAAACTACTAAAAATAGTAAGTTGTGCTGAAACTTACAAACTAAAAGAACTGATGGTGGGGGTTCAAATGGAATCGGTGGGTGGCCACCAATATCCACCTGGATCATTAAGTCCCCAAAACGGCTTCGGGTGTGCAGGACCCGAAAACCTGCTAAAAATAGTAAGTTGTGTTGAAGCTGAAAAACTGAAAAAATTGATGCTACAGGTCCAAATGGAATAGTTGGGTGGCCACCGATATCCACCTAGATCATTTCCTCCATGGGGGGGGGGGGGGGAAATTCTGCTGAACTTGGTATTGGATTTGTCCAGGATGTCGTGGACCTGTTGGTAGACATGATGGATGTAGATGTGCCATCGGTGGGCAGCCGTTGAAGGATATGGTCGAAGTTATCCATTATCACGTTCCTCTGTTTCTCGAGGGCATCCTCGAGCAATATTTTGATCGGATCTCCTGCTCCCTCTTCTTTCTTTCCTTCTGCAATGGGGGGTCGTTGGGGTTCACGAGGTTCAACTCCTTATACCTTGGCCGCATTGGGGACATGAAAGAAAAATAGAGAAAGAGTAGACCGCTCTGATACCACTAATCCATATTTATGCAGGAACGCAATAGCATACACATATAGCCATAGATATAGAGATGCAGCGAAAATAATGCTTCATTTTATTAATAAAACAAATGACTGAAATAAACAACTAAAGCGTTGGTAGGCGTATCTCTGAGAAGAGATGTGGCGACTACAGGCTTCTAAACTGTGTTACAATGAGACATAATGGAAATGAGCGAGCGAGGACACTAGTAGCGTATCTCTGAGAAGAGATGTGATGACTACAAGCCTCCCCTCTGTGTTATAGAACTAAAATTATGGGAACAAGCGAGCTAGGGCACTGGTAGCGCTTATCTCTGAGAAGATATTTTTCGGCTACCAGCCCTGAACTGTGTTACAATGAGGCTCGAAGGCCTATTTATTGTTGAGAAACAATGTAAAACCCGAAACGTCTAAAAACCTAACCCTAGGAGATGAAGCACCAAAACTGTGGGTCCCATTTGTAAATTGGTGTTTCAACTTCCTGGGGACGTAACTTTGGCATCCGATCTCTGTTTGACGCGCTCAATAGCTTATTAGAAATATCTATCCGAGGATTACAACTTTTGCATAAGAAACATCAATGTATGACCCATGTTGCTCCCGGTTTTCCAAAAAAACGTCGTTTAGGGCCTCAAAATGGCTACAAAAGTTGAGGACCCGAAAAACTGCTAAAAACAATAAGTTGTGCTGAAACTTACAAACTGAAAGAACTGGTGGTGGGGGTTAAAATGGAATCGGTGGGTGGCCACCAATATCCACCTAGATCATTAAGTCCCCAAAACGACTCCGGGTTTGCAAGACCTAAAAACCTGCTAAAAATAGTAAGCTTTGTTGAAGCTGGAAAACTGAAAGAATTGATGCTGCGGGTCCAACTGGAATAGGTGGGTGGCCACTGATATCCTCTTGGATCATTCCTCCCTCCTTAGGAAGAAATGGTCTCCATTGCATTAATTTCCTCCATGGGGGGGGGGGGGAATTCTTCTGAACTTGGTATTGGATTTGTCCAGGATGTCGCAGACCTGTTGGCGGACGTGCTGGATGTAGATGTGTCGTCGATGGGAAACCGTTGAAGGATTTGGTCAAAGTTATCCATCATCACGTTCCTTTGTTTCTCGAGGGCATCCTCGAGCAATATTTTGATAGGATCTCCTACTCCCTCGTCTTTCTTTCCTTCCGCCATGGGGGGTCGTCGGGGTTCGCGAGGTCGAACTCCTTATACCCTAGCCACGTTGGGGACATGAAAGAAAAATAGAGAAAGAGCAGACTGCTCTGATACCACTGCTCCAGATTTATGCAGGAACGAAATAGAATACACATATAGCAATAGATATAGAGATGCAGCGAAAATAATGCTTCATTTTATTAATAAAAAAAATCACTGAAATAAACAGCTAGGGCGCTAGTAGGCATATCTCTGAGAAGAGATGTGGCGGCTACAGGCTTCTGAATTGTGTTACAATGAGACATAATGGAAATGAGCGAGCGAGGAAACTAGTAGCGTATCTCTGAGAAGAGATGTGATGGCTACATGCCTCCTCACTGTGTTACAGAACTCAAATTATGGGAACAAGCGAGCTAGGGCACTGGTAGCGCTTATCTCTGAGAAGAGATGTGTCGGCTACTAGCCCCTGAAATATGTTACAATGAGGCTCAAAGGTCTATTTATTGTTGAGAAACAATGTAAAACCCGAAACATCCAAAAACCTAACCCTAGGAGATGAAACGCCAAAATTGAGGGTCCCGTTTGAGTAAATTGGTGTTTCAACTTCCCAGGGACGTAACTTTGGCATCTGATCTCTGTTTGACATGCTCAATAGCTCGTTAGAAATATCTATCCAAGGATTACAAATTTTGAGTGAGCAACATGGGCAACATGGGTCGTTGACCAATGTTTCTCCCAGTTTTCCCAAAAAACGTTGTTTAGGGCCTCAAAACTGCTACAAAAGTTCAGGACCCAAAAAACTGCTAAAAATAGTAAGTTGTGCTGAAACTTACAAACTAAAAGAACTGATGCTGGGGGTTCAAATGGAACCAGTGGGTGGCCACCAATATCCACCTAGATAATTAAGTCCCCAAAACAGCTACAGGTGTGAAGGACTCGATAACTTGCTAAAAATAGTAAGTTGTGTTGAAGCTGAAACACTGAAGGAATTGATGCTGCGGGTCCAAATAGAATAGGTGGGTGGCCACTGATATACACCTGGATCATTCCTCCCTCCTTAGGAAGAAATGGTCTCCATTGCGTTAAGTTCCTCCATTGGGGGGGGAGGGGGGGAGGAAATTCTGCTAAACTTGGTATTGGATTTGTCCAGGATGTCGCAGACCTGTTGGTGGACGTGCTGGATGTAGATATGCCGTCGATGGGAAGCCGTTGAAGGATCTGGTCAAAGTTATCCATAATCGCATTCCTCTGTTTCTCAAGGACATCCTTGAGCAAGATTTTGATAGGATCTCCTGCTCTCTGTCTTTCTTTCCTTCTGCCATGGGGGTCGTCGGGGTTCGCAAGATTGAACTCCTTATACCCTGGCTACATTGGGGACATGAAATAAAAACAGAGAAAGAGAAGACCGCTCTAATAACACTGATCTAGATTTATGCAGGAACGCAACATAATACACATATAGGCATATATACAGAGATGAAGCAAAAATAATGGTTCATTTTATTAATAAAACACATGACTGAAATAAACAGCTAGGGCATTGGTAGGCGTATCTCTGAGAAGTGATGTGGCGGCTATAGGCTTCTGAACTATGTTATAATGAGACATAATGGAAATGATCAAGCGAGGACACTGGTAGCATATCTCTGAGAAGAGATGTGACGGCTACAAGCCTCTTCACTGTGTTATAGAACTAAAATTATGGGAACAAGCGAGCTAGGGCACTGGTAGCACTTATCTCTGAGAAGAGGTGTCGGCTACGAGCCCCTGAACTATGTTACAATGAGGCTTGAAGGCCTATTTATTGTTGAGAAACAATGTAAAACCTAAAACATCAAAAATCCTAACCCTGGGAGATGAAGTGCCAAAAATGTGGGTCTCATTTGGGTAAATTGGTGTTTCAACTTCCCGGGGACGTAACTTTGGCATCCGATCTTTGTTTGACGCGCTCAATATCTTGTTAGAAATATCTATTTGAGGATTACAACTTGTGAGTGAGCAACATCGATGTATAACTCATGTTGCTCTCATTTTTCCCAAAAAACGTCGTTTAGGGCCTCAAAATGGCTACGGAAGTTCAGGACCCGAAAAACTACTAAAAATAGTAAGTTGTGCTGAAACTTAAAAATTGAAAGAACTGATGGTGGGGGTTCAAATGGAATCAGTGGGTGGCCACCAATATCCACCTGGATCATTAAGTCCCCAAAATGGCTCTGGGTGTACAGGACCTGAAAACCTGCTAAAAATAGTAAGTTATGTTGAAGCTAAAAAAATGAAAGAATTAATGTTGCGGGTCCAAATGGAATAGGTGGGTGGTCACTGATATCCACCTAGATCATTCCTCCCTCCTTAGGAAGCTATGGTCTCCATTGCGTTAAGTTCCTCCATGGGGGAGGGGGGTGGGAGAGGGGAATTCTTCTAAACTTGGTCTTGGATTTGTCCAGGATGTCTTGGACCTATTGGCGGACATGTTGGATGTAGATGTGCCATCGGTGGGCAGTCGTTGAAGGATCTGGTCAAATTTATCCATCATCGCGTTCCTCTGTTTCTCGAGGGCATCCTCGAGCAAGATTTTGATAGGATCTCCTGCTTCCTTGTCTTTCTTTCCTTCTGCCATGGGGGGTCGTCGGGGTTCGCGAGGTAGAACTCCTTATACACTAGCCACATTGGGGACATGAAAGACAAATAGAGAAAGATTAGACCGCTCTGATACCACTGATCTGGATTTATGCAGGAACACAACAGAATACACATATATCCATAGATATAGAGATGCAGCGAAAATAATTCTTCATTTTATTAATAAAACAAATGACTGAAATAAACAACTAAGGCGCTGGTAGGCATATCTCTCAGAAGAGATGTGGCGACTACAAGCTTTTGAACTGTGTTACAATGAGACATAATGGAAATGAGCAAGCGAGGATACTGGTAGCGTATCTCTAAGAAGAGATGTGACGGCTACATGCCTCGTCACTGTGTTACAAAATTGAAATTATGGGAACAAGCGAACTAGGGCACTGGTAGCGCTTATCTTTGAGAAGAGATGTGTCAGCTACTAGCCCCTGATCTGTGTTACAATGAGGCTCGAAGGCCTATTTATTGTTGAGAAACAATGTAAAACACGAAATGTCCAAAAACCTAACCCTAGGAGATGAAGCGCCAAAACTGTGGGTCCCGTTTGGGTAAATTGGTGTTTCAACTTTCCGGGGATGTAAATTTGGCATCTGATCTCTGTTTGACGCGGTCAATAGCTTGTTAGAAATATATATCCGAGGATTACAACTTTTGAGTGAGAAACATCAGTTAATGACCCATGTTGCTCCCGGTTTTCCCAAAAAACGTCGCTTAGGGCCTCAAAACGGCTACAGAAGTTCAGGACACGAAAAACTGCTAAAAATAGTAAGTTGTGCTGAAACTTACAAACTAAAAGAACTGATGGTGGGAGTTCAAACAAAATCAATGGGTGGCCACCGATATCCACTAGGATCATTAAGTCCCCAAATCGGCTATGAGTATGCAGGACCCGAAAACTTGCTAAAAATAGTAAGTTGTGTTGAAGCTAAAAAACTGAAAGAATTGATGTTGGGGGTCGAAATAGAATAGGTGGGTGGCCACCGATATCCACCTGGATCATTCCTCCCTCCTTAGGAAGCAATGGTCTCCATTGCATTAAGTTCCTCCATGGGGGGGGGGGGGGGAATTCTACTGAACTTGGTATTGGATTTGTCCAGGATATCGCAAACCTGTTGGCGAATGTGCTGGAAGTAGATGTGCCGTCAGTGGGTAGCCGTTGAAGGATTTGGTAAAAATTATCCATCATCACGTTCCTCTGTTTCTCGAGGGCATCCTCGAGCAAGATTTTGATAGGATCTCCCCGTTGAAGGATTTGGTAAAAATTATCCATCATCACGTTCCTATGTTTCTCGAGGGCATCCTCGAGCAAGATTTTGATAGGATCTCCTGCTTCCTCATCTTTCTTTCCTTCCGCCATGGGGGGTCGTCGGGGTTTGCGAGGTTGAACTCCTTATACACTGGCCGCATTGGGGACATGAAAGAAAAATAGAGAAAGAGAAGACTTCTATGATACCACTGATCCATATTTATGCAGGAATGCAATAGAATACACATATATCCATAGATACATAGATGCAACGAAAATAATGCTTCATTTTATTAATAAAACAAATGACTGAAATAAATAGCTAGGGCGCTGGTAGGCGTATCTCTGAGAAGAGATGTGGCGAATACATGCTTCTGAACTGTGTTACAATGAGACATAGTGGAAATGAGAAAGTGAGGACACTGGTAGCATATCTCTAAGAAGAGATGTGACGGCTACAGACCTCCCCACTATGTTAGAGAACTGAAATTATGGGAACAAGCGAGCTAGGGCACTGGTAGCGCTTATCTCTGAGAAGAGATGCGTCGGCTACCAACCCCTAAACTGTGTTGCAATGAGGCTTGAAGGAAAATTTATTGTTGAGAAACAATATAAAACCTGAAATGTCCAAAAACATAACCCTAGGAGATGAAGCGCCAAAACTGTGGGTCCCATTTGGGTAAATTGGTGTTTCAACTTCCCGAGGATGTAACTTTCGCATCCAATCATTTTTTGACGCGCTCAATAGCTCGTTAGAAAGATATATTTGAGGATTACAAATTTTGAGTGAGCAACATCGGTCCATAACCCATGTTTCTCCCGGTTTTCCCAAAATAACGTCATTTAGAGCCTCAAAATGGCTATGGAAGTTCAAGACCTGAAAAACTGCTAAAAATAGTAAGTTGTGTTGAAACTTAAAAACTGAAAGAACTGATGGTGGGGGTTCAAATGGAATATATGGGTGGCCACCAATATCCACTTGGATAATTAAGTCCCCAAAACGGCTCCGGGTGTGCAGGACCCGAAAACCTGCTAAAAATAGTAAGTTATGTTGAAGCTGAAAAACTGAAATAATTGATGTTGTGGGTCCAAATAGAATAGGTGGGTGGCCACTGATATCCACCTGGATCATTCCTCCCTCCTTAGGAAGCAATGGTCTCCATTGCTTTAAGTTCCTCCATGGGGGGGTGGGGGGGGGGGGGGGGGGGAATTCTACTGAACTTGGTATTGGATTTGTTCAGGATGTCGCGGACCTGTTGGCGAGCGTGCTGGATGTAGATGTGCCGTCAGTGGGCAACCATTGAAGGATCTAGTCAATTTTATCCATCATCGCGTTCCTCTGTTTCTCGAGGGCATCCTCGAGCAAGATTTTGATAGGATCTCCTGCTCCGTCGTCTTTCTTTCCTTTCGCCATGGGGGGTCGTCGGGGTTCACGAGGTTGAACTTCTTATACCTTGGCCACGTTGGGGACATGAAAGAAAAATAGAGAAAGAGCAGACCTGATATTAAAATGGAACTATTTGTAATGCTATGCAAAGTATCCATTTCCATTTAATTTAGTGTGCAAAGTGTTCTCCATGACTTGCAGGTTAAACAAAGTAGTTTTGTTAATGTTTCTGAGTTTTATGTGTGAGGATTTGTTATTTAAATTTTCTGTTTCATATATCATAGCATAAATACATAGCAAGTAAACTTCACCATAACATAACATAGCAAAATGATGAGGCAGTTCATGCCTCCTGGGCTACATCTACTGGTCCAAGGCTCTCCAATGGCATGTCCTTACTCTATTAATTTTTCTCAAAATGGTTATACAATGAAAAATATCCCTAAACAAGAAAAAAAAACTGTAAATTCAGCTTCAGAAGATACAAATAAGCTAAAAATGGATCTTGTTTCACCTTAAACAGTGAAGTACAACCCAATATAGCTCCATCTCCTTGATGGCCCTAATGGCTCTTTCATCTTCCCTGAAGAAAAATTTGTTGTAGATCACCTCTATTCACTCTACAGCCTATTACAAACTATCCATAATGCTGAAGAAACCCAAAATTGACTAAAATTTCATATTGTTTGGTCGAAAATTGAGAAAGTTATGACCCAAACAAAATTTTGCCTAGTGGCACTAGAAAACCTCCTCCAAAACTGGATGAACTCCAGTTAAACCCTTCAAATAGTCGGACATCCCAACTTGGCAGAACTGCGCGCTAATTCTGGGGCAACATTAAATTTAACTGTTAGTCTTTGGGTGCGTTCACATGCGCATTTTCCAGAAACTATTATCTTTGGCGAATAAGGTTTAAACTGTCACAATAACTGTCCAAGGCGGATAAGGTTTAAACTACCACTGTAACCGTTGGCGATAGCCCCCGGTTCTGCGCCATAAGTCACATGGTGACGTTTTAGCGCTTGGGGCTAGCCCCCTTCTAATTCTCTGCCAGAGTTTGTCTATGCCCACGGTTCTAGCGCTGGTCGCATGTCTTCGAAACTTTAGCCCTGAGGGCTTAACCAATTCTCCGCCCAAATCAAAGGCCGTCGACCCGAATATATGTTCACGCCCACCTGACACTTCAACTGACCTGCCTTTTTCATGCCGTTTGGGTCGACCCTGCCTGAGGAGTTGGGTCGAGGGTTCGACCGTCATTCCCTCCACAAACTTTTAAGTCGACCTTTCAACCAGTGGCCTGGGGCCACGTGGCACCCACTGATAGGCCCAAATACATTTAATAAAAATCAACTTTGCCATATAATATTTTTTTGTAAAAATTGACAAAATCAATTAGTCAAAAAGTCCTATTTTAGAGGTCACTAGATGATTTCAAACCTCAGTAACTTTCTCATACGAACTCGGTTTTGAGAACCATTTGCGGCATCAGAATCGCAGCGACGAGGCCTTTCAGGTCGTTTAGATTTCAACCATTTCTGAGCACTTCCATTTTTGAGAAATTTATTAACTTGGACATGATATCCTGATCAAGACTGCTCTAATACCAATGATCCGGATTTATGCGGGAATGCAACAGAATACACATATAGCCATAGATACATAGATGTAGTGAAAATAATGCTTCATTTTATTAATAAAAAAAATTACTGAAATAAACAGCTAGGGCGCTGGTAAGCGTATCTCTGAGAAGAGATGTGGCGACTACAGGCTTCTGAACTGTGTTACAATGAGACATAATGGAAATGAGTGAGCGATGACACTGGTAGCGTATCTCTCAAAAGAGATGTGATGGCTACAGGCCTCCCCACTGCGTTATAGAACTAAAATTATGGGAACAAGCGAGCTAGGGCACTGGTAGCGTTTATCTCTAAGAAGAGATGTGTCGGCTACCATCCCCTGAACTATGTTAAAATGAGGCTCGAAGGCCTATTTATTGTTGAGAGACAATTTAAAACCCGAAACGTCCAAAAACCTAACCCTGTGAGTCTCATTTGGGTAAATTGGTGTTTCAACTTCCCAAGGACGTAACTTTGGCATCCAATCTCTGTTTGACGCACTCAATAGCTCTTTAGAGAGATATATCCGAGGATTACAACTTTTGAGTGAGAAACATCATTTTATGACCCATGTTGCTCTCGATTTTCCCAAAAAAACGTCGTTTAGGGCCTCAAAACGGCTACGGAAGTTCAGGTCCCGAAAAACTGCTAAAAATAGAAAGTTGTGCTGAAACTTACAAACTGAAAGAACTGATGGTGGGGGTTCAAATGGAATCTATGGGTGGCCACTAATATCCACCTGGATCATTAAATCCCAAAAACAGCTCCAGGTGTGGAGGACCCAAAAACCTGCTAAAAAAGTAATCTGTGTTGAAGCTGAAAAACTGAAAGAATTGAGGCTGCGGGTCCAAATGGAATAGGTGGGTGGCCACCGATATCCACCTAGATCAAAGTGGATATAACCATCCAAAAAAGGGAGAAAAAGAACCAACGAAGCTGATAAGATAGTGCAGAATGTGAGGGAGAATGTGGGATCTCCTTCAAATTTTTACAGGAAAAGGTGGTCACCTGAGAGGTACATTGGCTACATGGCTCTAATGATTGAGATTGCAAAGACCGATCCATCCTCTTTCGAGGAAGTATTTGAGAAACCTATTTGGGTTTATGCAATGGTGGAAGAATACAAATCCAACATGAAGAACAATGTTTGGGAAGTGGTCCCAAGACCAAAAAATAAATCAGTTAATGGGTTCGAGATGGATCTTCAAGGTTAAGCATTAAAAAGACAAAAGGATATAGAAATATAAGGCCAGATTTATGGCCAAATGATTCTATCAAATTGAGGGAATTGACTATGAGGATACCTTTGCTTATGTAGCAAGGTATTTATCCATTAAATCAATTCTTGCACTGGCTGCACAGATGGGGTGGAAGATCCACTAGATGGATGTAAAAACAACATTTCTCAATGGTGTTATTGAGGAGGAGGTGTACATCCAGCAACCATAAGGTTTTGAGACATATGATCGAGAGTCTCATGTGTGCAGACTCAAGCGAGCGTTGTACGGTCTCAAACAGGCACCCTGTGCTTAGTACACCAGGATTGACAATTATCTCACTAGTTTTGGCTTCACCAAAAGTGAAGTGGATGCAAATCTCTATCATATTTTGGTAGAAGGTAAATTAATTATCATTATTTTATATGTTTATGATTTAATATTGATTGGTGATGAGAAATTGATCAGTTCTTGTAAGGAGTATCTTGCAAGGGAATTTGAAATGAAGGACACGGGTCTCATGCACTACTTCCTCAGGTTGGAAGTATGGCAAGGCGATGGGGAATTGTTTGTGTGTCAAGGTAAGTATCCCATTGAGATACTGCAGATATTCCACAGTGGAGAGTTGTAAACCCATGGAGACACATATAGCAACCAAAAAGAGGAAGGAGACTGCAACTTCAGGTGAAGAGGTGGGTGCTACCATTTATCGACAATTAGTGGGTTCATGGATGTATCTTGTGAACACATGACTAAATTATATGTGCTATTTAGTCAACCATCTAAGCAAGCTATGGTAGTCTGACCAAATTATATTGGAAGACAACGAAACATGTTTTACGGTACCTCAGAGGCACTACCCAATATGGATTATGGTATATACAGACAAAGGGAGTGAAGTTGTGTGGCTTCATAGATGCAGATTGGGCAAGGATTTCATCCAATCAAAAGAGTACATCAGGTGGAATTTTTATTGTTGGGTCCATAACGGTTTCCTTGTAAAATAGGAAGCAAATATCTGTAGCGCTCAAATTGACAAAAGCATAATATATGGCTGCCAGCCAAGCAACAGGTGAGGCGATCTAGATGAGAAATATACTTGTGGGACTGTTTGGTCAAATGATGGATCCAATTGTGATCTATTCTGATAATCAGAGTTGCATTAAACTATATAAGAATCTTGTATTTCATGATCAATCCAAGCATATAGATATTTGATATCACTATTTACGAGACTGTGTGTAGAGGCAAATAATGTTGCTGGAATACATTCCAACAAAGGAACAAGATGATAACATCTTGACAAAGGCTTTGTCAAGAGGGAAGTTCGAATTCCATAGGTGCATGGTAGGGGTGGTTGATAATCAATTTCTTGCAAGAAAGTCTCAATTTGAATTTGCCTTGGTCAAACTGAGAAAATTCGAATTTCTACATCAGTAGAAAACTTGCATGCAGTCAAATTATGTGACATGGCTCTTATCACTAAGTTAGCTCAGTAAATTCGAGTTAGAGGGCTTGGAGTTCAGTTAAGCATGCATGATTGCTAAATTTTAGTAATCTAGTTTAGTTATATCTAGTTAAGTTTAGTTAAACTATTTCTAACAATTGGAGGAACTAGTGGAAGGTCAGTTGTGCAGTGGGACAACAATCTAACTCAGTGATCATACTGATCAATCAACCTAAAATAACTAGTGCATGTAGAGAATTCGAGTTCCCAACTATGGTGGAGATTCCAAGGCAGTGTAATAAACAATTTTAAACTAGTTTGAGTGTACGGGTGTTGCATGTAGTCAGATGATCAAGCCTTGGGAATTACACAATCAATTGGAGGAAAATTCCTAAAAAATAGGGGTTAATTCTCTAGGATTTGCGCAAGGAAATAGGCGCTCAAGAATAGGAAAAAATTGACTGAGTCTGGGTTAGAGCTTCTCATTGAGCAGAGAGATGGGTTATCCATTTGCAGGTTGTGCTCAGTTCGAGAAAGCAATTGTAATAAATCTATATTCATCTGATTACCGCAAAGAGGCTTTAGGGATTTTTACTAGTTGGGTTCCCCTAGAAAAAATATTGTGCATGTGTGTTATTTATTATTGCATATTTGAGATTCATTAGAGGAATTTTGAGGTATAAAATGGGCATACTAAGGAAATTATAAACTAATAGTGGAAATAATAAAATAAGATTAGATTGCATCAACAAATTTTAGAGGGAAAAATAAAAAAAACTATTTTTTCAGGTCGTATTTTCAGCTTATCTCCCTATGGGTTTACTCAAATTTCGATCAAGAACACTCATTGGATGCAGAATTTGATTCCTTATCCAAGAAGTATCCATGTTTCATACTTTCGATGGACTCTGCTACATGAAAAATGAAAAATACATTAAAAAAGTGTGATTGCAATCACATTTTTTCATGTAGCGGGGTCCATCGAAAGTATGCAACATGGGTACTCCTTGGATGAGGAATTAAATTTTACATCCAATGAGTAACCACACTCGAAATTTGAGTAAAAAAACTTAGGGAGATAAGTTGAAAATAAGAGTTGAAAATACAATTTTATTATTTTATTATTTTTTAATCTTTTTACCTTTTTACTCCAAAAATGGTGAATCATCTCCAATGGTTGACATCATCATATTGAATCCTATTGGTTTTTATAAATTTTATTTTGGTTATATATTTTTCTTAGGAGACCCATTTTAGACCTCAAAATTTCTCTAATGGTTGTTCTAAATTGTGAATTGAATTCCGCAAAGCAGTAGAATATAATTGTGTCTCTTGATTTAGATAAAGTTTCTTGAGCAGTTGCAATTCTATCACCATATTTCTACATTATGAATGATGGGTGGAGGAACCAGTAATGCAAAAAAACGAGAATCCGAATTACTATAAGTAATACATAGTTTGAATACTGGCCTAGATGATATTAACGAAAATCAAGAAAGGTTTTCCAAATCCAAAGAAGAACAAGAAGAAATTAATGGCTACTTGTTGAGGAAACTAGAAGAAGACAAAATCCTTAAAAAGAGACAAAGAACCATACAAATATATCTAGAAGTAGAACAATAAGATATTGCTGATTCTATAACTTTGAATGGAGATAAATCTCATGAATTTGAAGAGAAAGAAGAGAAAAAATCTAAAAGTAACACCTCTACATCTAGAAAGAAGAGGACCACATCCCAACTTCAAGGAGAATTCAAGAAAATTATGCCTCCTAATTTTGATGGTGAATCTGAAGAAGGAGAGAAAGCATGGCTCCTTAATATTGCCAAATATTTTGAAGTGTAAGATTATCCAAATAACCTAAAAACAAGATTGAAAACTTACCAACAGACTAGTAAGACAACCTTATGATGGGAAGCAAACCAAGATGTTAAGAGAATCATAAGTAAACATTTAAGTTGGAAGTTTTTCAGAAAATAATTCAAAAACACATATCTAACTATGATATGAACTTATGTAGGAACACAATATAATACAAATATAAACATAAAAATAGAATTGCAACATAAATAAAACTTCATTTCATTAATATCAAAGAACTGAAATATGCTTACATACAGAATGGAAATAAACTAACTCGAGCAATGGTAGATTATCTCTAAGAAGAGATGTGGCGGCTACATGCCTCTGAACTATGCTACAATGAGGCTAAAGGGCCTTTTTATTATTGAACAACAAGGGAAAACCCTAAACAAGCAAAACCCTAACCCAAGGACATGGAACACCAAGAGTTTGTGGGCCCTATTGGGGTTAGTTGGGCAGCCAACTTCCTAGGGTCGTAACTTGGTCATATTATCTCATTTTGGCACATACGATACCTTGTCAAAAATATCTCTCTGAGTACTTTAGGATTTTCCACAGGCCGTTGCCTATGGTAATGGGTTTTGTTGCGGTCCTTAAAAAAACACTGTTTAGGGGGTCAAAACTGCTCCAGAAGTCCAGGACCTGAAAAAATGCTAAAAATAAATGCTGCTATAAACAAGGAAACTAGTGAAACTGATTGGGGGTGTAGGTGGAGTAGGTGGGTGGCCACCAATATCCACCTTGATCAAGCTCAGAGGCATTTCTATGAAAAAACTAGGGAATTTTATGAGTTGAGATTGGGACGATTCACTATGGACGAATTTATCAATAAATTTATGAGCTTGCTGAGGTATGTCACCTACTTAAAGGAAGAAAAATCTAAAATACAAAGATTTATTAGTTTCTTACCTTTATCATATAAATAAATAATTGAGTTTGATAAACCAAAGATTGTGGATGAAACCATAAGAAATGAAAGACTGTGTTTTGTTCAAAATCAAAAGAAAGTTAATAACTCAAAAAGTTGGATGACTAAAAATCATGAAAAATTCAACACCAAGAAGACAAGGTTCAAGAAACCAACTTTTCCAAATACTTCCAAGAGTAATCAAGGTGGAAACTATATCAGAAGTGTAAATAAGCCAAGGAATTTTGGATAGAAAATGAGATAGGGAGTTGGAATGTCGAATAAAAATACCGCATAAGTAGCTATACCGTCATTTTAATGTTGGGGATGCAGTGGAAATCACTTGTGTAGATACTGTACATAAAATCTAGTGAATAAAAGGGGTATGCTAAATAATTTGTAGGAAGCTCCAACTATTAATGACATTGTGTGCAATATTCCAAGAATCAGTGCAACTTTATATGGAAGACAAGAAAACCACCAATTAAAAATGGTGGAAGTCCAAGGTAAAATTTTTGAATAGAAAATTTCAGTATTGATAGATCCTGGATCTACTTTAAGTTGCATTTCCCATGCTACAATTGAAAATTGTGAACTTAGGAAAGAAAAGGAAAGCAAACACTGTTTAGTACAATTGGCCACATGAAAAAAAAGAAAAGTGGTCGAGATGAACAAAAAATGTTTAGTAAATTTGAATGGGATAAACACACAACTAAACTTAAATGTTTTAATTCGGACAAACTAGTTAGAGTCCCATAAATTAATTCTAAATTACCTAGAAAAACCATTTACCTGTGTTAATGATGAGGGAAAACACTGCATAGTTAGAGGATTTCCAAGAGTTGTTTCAATGAGACATATTTTATGCTTTATAACTAAAGAAATGTGCTCACAAAGGTTGCCAAATGTCTACTATATAGATTGAAGATTTAGCCGAAAGATGTTTTATAAAAATTCAAAGATGTTTTTTTTGGAGGAAATACCAGGACTGCCACTAGAAGAGATATATATTTCACTAATGCTCTTATTCTTGGAGTTTTTCCTATGTCCAAAGCTTCCTATAGGATGAGTATTCCTGAGGTAATTAATGGAATTAAAGATTCAGTTACAAGAATTTTCGAATAAAAAGTACATAAGGCCTAGTGTGGCTCCATGGGGAGCACTAGTGTTTGTCAAAAATAATGATGGGACAATGAGGTTTTGTATTGATTATAGATAACTGAATAAAATGAAAAATAAAAACAAATAGTCCATACCTCGGATTGATAATTTGTTTCATCAAGTTCAAGGAGCATCAGTGTTTTCAAAAATCAATTTAAGGTCATGATATCATCAAATAAGGAACAAGGATGACGATACACATAAGACAACATTTAGAACTAGATATTGGCACTATGAATTTGTAGTGTTTTCATTTGGACTAACCAATGCACCGAAAAATTTCATGTGCTTGATGAATAGTATGTTGAGTCCTTACTTTGACAAATTTGTCATAGTATTATAGATAATATTCTAGTTTACTCTAAGAGTAAAGAAGAACATGATCAATATTTGTAGATCATTCTTCAAACACTTAGAGAGAATGATATGTATGCTAAGTTTAGCAAATTCTCATTCTATCAAGAACAAATTCAATATTTGGTGAATGCATTGTCAAAATAAGGTATTGTTGTGGATATGAAAAGATTAAAGCCATTGTAGAGTGGCCAATGCCTAAAGATGTATCTGATGTAAGGTAATTTATGGGGATTACAGGATATTACTTATTTGCAGAAGAAGGGAATAAAATTTGAATGGAATAAAAAGTGTGAGGACATTTTTGAGAAGTTGAAGCAACTATTAACTACAACTCCTACCCTAAAACTAGCTGATCCAAATAAAGTTTTGTTGTTTGCACAAATGCTGACAAAAAGGGTTTGGGACATGTTTTGATGCAATATGGTCATGTAATTAGTTATGAGTCCATAAATATCAAGGATCATGAAAATAACAATGGTACACATAATTTAGAATTGACAACCATAATACATGCTTTAAAAATGTGGAGGAATTACTTGACTGGAGGAAAGTTTCAGCTAAGGACTGATAATGTTAGTCTTAAACACATTTTTGATCAGCCTAATCTAAATGCTAGACAAGCTAGATGGTTAGCATTTATTAACGAGTATCATTTTGAGATCATATGTATTAAAGGAAAGGAAAATAAAATGGTTGATGACTTAAGAAAAAAACTATATCAGTTATGTACACTTTCAACACCTAATTGGAAAATAAAACTAATTAAAATGATAAAAAAAACAACAAAATTTGATGAAGAGTATCTACAAATCAAGAGGAAGTTGTAGAATATTGACGAATTAGGTGCAAAAGAGACTGATTTTTCTCTAAATAATGTAGATTTGTTACTATTTAAAGGTAGAATTCACATACCAAATGACCCAAAATTGTTTTTTTTTTTTTGGTGTTAGATGAATTACATAAAAACCCCACAGTTGTACACCATGGGTATCAAATACTAGTAGTTGTGTTAAGGAAATATTATTATTGTCCATGCATGAAGTCTGAAGTAGTAAAATATATAGTTAGATTTTTGGAATGCCAACAAGTAAAGACATCCCGCCAACATCCAATAGGTTTACTCCAACCATTTCCAATTCCAGAATGGGAATTGGAAACCATATCTATGGATTTTATTACTGGCTTACCGATAACCAGGAAACAACATGATTCGATTATGGTAGTGGTAGATAAGCTTAGTAAGGCTACACTTCTCATTTTTGTTAAATCTACTTTCAAAACTATCAACATAGCAAAAATATTTACGAAATAAATATTTAGGATTCATGGCATGACCAAAACTGTAATTTCAGACCGTGATGCCAAATTTACTTCAAAATTTTGGAAGGGATTGTTTGAAGGAATGGGAACAAAGATGAATTTAAATACAATTTATCACCCTCAAACTGATGGGAAAACAGAGAGGAATAATCAGATCTTAGAGGACATGTTGAGAATGTATGTTATGGAAAAACCCACAATGTGGGAAGACTATCTTTGCTTGGTTGGGTTTGATTATAACAATGGATACCAAAATTATTTAAAGATGAGTCCATTTGAAGTAATTTATGGTAGAAAATACAAAGTACCTCTGAGATGGGACCATCCTGAAGATCGATTAGTGTTGGGGTAGATATGTTAAAAATGATGGAACAAGTGGTTAAACATGTTATAAAAAATCTGAAGACAACACAAGACTATCAAAAGAGCTATGCATATTTGAAAGGAATACCAAAATAATTCAATGCGGGAGACCATGTGTATTTGAAAGTGAAACCCATGAAAAATGAACTTAAAATTGGAGATTGTGCTAATTTATCACCTATATATTGAGGACCTTTTGAAGTTTTAGCTAGAATTGGACCCGTTGCTTATCAAATTTCCCTTCCGACAAACACAAAGTTCACAATGTTTTTCATGTGCCTTTATTAAATAATTATGTGCATGATTAATCTCACATCATTGATTGGAGTGCTATACAAGTGGAACTAGAGGGAATGTTCCTAGAAGAACGTCTGTGTATTCTAGATCAGAGGGTATTCATGCTCTAGAATAAAGATATAACACAACTGAAAGTTCAATGGAAAAATTTCAGTCCAAAAGAGGCAACATGGGAGTTAGAGGATGCTTTCAAAGAAGCATACCCATTTTTGTTTTGGTAAATTGGAATGTGTTCTAGAAATACATTGATTAGACACCATGATGTTATCAATTTCAAGTGGGAAATGATGTGATATCTCTTAGCTTGATATTTTTTGTAATTAAATGTGCATGTGTATTTTTGGTTAAGTTGGTTAAGTATGTTAGCTTGAATACAATTTAAAATTTTAATTACCACCAATTTAGTGCTGATAATAATTTATTGTAAATATGTACTTATGATGCTTTAATTTTATGAATAAATAAAATTTGGAAAATTCGTTTTTGAGTACAAATGGCTAAAAGAGATGAGACTACAAATTATTATGGAGTATTTATTACCCATCAATAAGTCCTAGGCATCTAATTTGGGTGATTAGATTCAATTGAGGAATTATGATATTGACGAATTAATTGTTTCTTAGAAGATATGGAGCTATCTTCAAGACTGGGAAACAAAACCTCATTAATGAGCTGAAAAATTCCTGCTACCTATTGGTAAGGTGGAGACAATTATTAACTACCAAAAGAGTGGTAGATGGAAATTCTACAAAAATATTTTGTCTACTTGCTTTTGTCTCATTCCGAGAGAAAAAGGAGATTGGAGAGAAGCAAGAAAACATAGAGAGAAAGAAATTTGGAGACTTGTAATGCTCGAGGGGACATTGACTGTTTTGCAGTGTCAAGGTTGGGTGGAGCCAAGTACTTGAATATTTATTTTCCAAATATTATCTTCAAGTGAGTATCTCTACCAAAATATATTTTTGTTGTTTAAAGGAAAATGGTTTTGTTATGTTTTTATTATTACTACTTTGTATACTGTATTAAAAGAAAACATAAATATTATCTTGTTAGTTGTTAAAATTTATTTAATTGTTTTAAGTAAAGTGAGTTAGGAATTTGATTTGATAAACTGTTAGTAAACTTCTCATATGATTAAAAGAAAATTTGCACAAAAAGATGAAAAATAATGGAAAGAGATAGCAGACAACATATTTATTTGTAGAGCAATTTTTTTTCCTTTTAGAAGTATTGGAAAAGAATTTAACATGCAAGAAGGAATATATATATAACCATGTCTAGGTTTTTATAGACATTTCCTATCATCAATTAATATATGAATAAACATGAAAAATAATTTTCTAGGATATATTTATAACTATAGTTATATATTTATATAATAGAATAAATATAGTTATTTTATAGAATAATTCACTTAAAAAGTTATAGAAGGAATTTTATATATATATATATATATATATATATATATATATATATATAAAAGTTGTATGAGAATGTTTGTAGTTCATTCAAGAAGGACAATAGAAAAATTGTAGTAACTCTACTTTATAAAGAAGTAAAAACAACAAAATTGGAACATAGTAAAACTTTAACTATGAATCTAAATTCAAGAAATATAAATTAAAGTAAGTCATCATAGTTATACAACAAGATGAAATACAAATATATACATATATTCAAACATTGTTGTAAGAGTAAATAAATTAGAGTATGGTATTATTAAAAAAAAAATCATAGTACAAATTTTATTTTGGAAAATTGAAAAATATTGTTGTGAAGAGATAAAACTTAGAGAAGAAGTATATAAGGCTTTCAAATAAATTGTATGGTATAAAATAAGAGAATTATAAAATTCTATTCATATTGAAATATAACAGTTTTAATACATAGAGAGGCTTATGGCCTTTATAAATGGTTAGTTCCAAAGGAACTATATGTCATAAAAGACATTAACGAAAATAATAAATAAGAAACTTTTATCTATCAACAGTTTAGAGGCTCATATTCGTAGAGAAATCACCGACCCAGTTAAGAGAAGAAATTATTCGATTCAACGTTACCATGTGAACTGGAAACATCAAAGGTCAAGCACAAATTGTTTTTTTTTAAACAATAATGAGTATTGGAGGCATTAAATCCATTCTTGGTCATAGAAAAAACCTGTGAGAATTATATAACAATTTTTCCATAGCACTTAGAATGCCAAGCTGAAACTAGTATACTAGCCCCAAAAAATATCAAAAGAACCCCAACCTATTGATTCTCTTATTTTCCTAGTGTGTACATCCAACAAAATTGATGCAAAAAACATTTACATTTAAAGATTAATAGGAATGACACAACAAAAGATTAGTATTTATAATAATTGGTCTCATTAAGGTTTATGCCAATCTTTGAAGCAACACTCCTCGGAGGATTCAACTGACGCTGTAGGTATCTAATAATGATGTGCAAGGAATCTATCTCATCTTCAAGGCGGTATACAGTTCACAGTAGAGCCAAAAATTTGTCAATACAATCACACTCTGATCTAAACTTATGTAGGAATGCAACAGAATATAGACATAAACATAAACACAGAGATGAAGCAAAGATAAATATTCATATCATTAATATGAAAGAACTGAAATATGCTTACATAAAAAATGGAAATAAACTAGCTCGGGTGATAGTAGCTTATATATGAGAAGAGATGTGGCAGATACATGCCTCTGAATTGTGTTAAAATGAGGCTCGAAGGCCTATTTATTGTTTAGAAACAATGGAAAACCCTAAACATCCATAAACCTAACCCTAGGAGATGAAGTGCCAAAAATGTGGGCCTCGTTGGGGTAAATTGGTACATCAACTTCCTGGGGTCGTAACTTTGGCCTACAAAAATTATTTGACGCGTATGATACCTCGTTAGAAATATATATCGGATGACCGCAAATTTCGATTGCAAACATCAATTGAAGATTCACGTTTTCCTACTTTCCAAAAAAAACATCGTTTAGGGCCTCAAAACGACTCTAGAAGTTCAGGACCCGAAAAACTGCCAAGAATAGTAAACTTCGCTACAATTACAAAAATTGAAAGAAATAATGGTGGAGGTCCAAGTGGAATAGGCAGGTGGCCACCAATATCCACTTGAATTAGTCCCCCCTTCCAGAAGCAATGGTCCCCACTGTGTTGAGTGCCTCTATGAGATGGGGAAAATTCTGTTGTACTTGGTCCCTAGTGAGCCACTTGCCTTGGTGTAGGAGTTAGCCATCTCTGACAACCCGATATAGTTGGATCTTCTGCTGGTGAGTGTTATTGATCTGTTTTTCCATGATCCTAACAGTTGTGGCATGTTCGATACAACTTGGGTTGAGCAATGTTGGTGTTAGTTGTTCAACAACGTCAGATGTGTCCAACAATGGGGGAAAATATGATGGAATGTTGAGCTCGAAATATTGTCTCCTACATCCTTAGTGATGGTGTAATGCCCATATTAGAGTGGGAGAATCTTGCAGTGGGGCCCAGTGAGACACTCCTTCTGCAAATGTAACCAAACTTTGTCACCCATCTGGAACTTTTGTGGCACTTGATGTTGATCATGAAGCTGCTTGTCCTTATAATTTTATTTATCCAATATGTAATGGACCTGCTCGCAGATGTGTTGAATGCACTCAATGAAGCTATTATCCCTGTAAGCTTTGGACTAGAAATGATCCAAATATGCCTGCGTAGCTGCAAATGGTATGACAACATAAATGGGACATAGTGGCTAGAATTTCATTCCCACCTGAAAGGGGTTGTAGCAAGTTGAGCTGTGTAGAGCCTTGTTGTAGCTATGTTGGACAGAGGGGAGGCTCTCATCCCATGTTTGTGGGTGCTTCGAGTTGTACATGTGCACGATGTGCATGGTCATCTTGTTGACGACCTTTGTTTGACCATCAGTTTTGGGGTGAAAGGTCATGGAATTAGTGAGCTTGTTATTCAACAACGACAAGGCTTGACCAAAATGCACTTAGGAACTTGTTGTCTCTATATGAGATAATGGACTGTGGGATACCAGAGTGTACACATACTCATTCAAAAAAGAGTTTGGTAGTGACTTCTATTGCGATAATCTTCTTGCAAGTCACTAGAATGGCCATCTTAGAGAATCTGTTGACAATCATGAAAACACACTCATTGCCATGCTTGGTAGAAGGAAGGATTGACATGTAATCCATGGAGATGGATTCCCAGGGCTGTCTAGGAGTATAAAAAGGACATACAAGCCTTTTTTCTTAATTGTAGGTTTGGCAATGGCGCAATTAGTGCAAGATTTGATGTAGTTTCCAACATCATGTCGAAGGTTCGACCAATAAAAATAATTTTGCAACACTACCACTGTCTTCTCTACCCAAAATATCCAACTAATCAGTTGTAGTGTCCTCCCAAATAATATTGGCATTTTCACTTGAAGGAACACAAAGGTGTCCTAGGTGGCTTAATAGTGCGTCCTGGAGGTGAAATTCTGGAACTTGCTTACCTTCCAAGAGGATCTGGTATGTGGTGCCGAATTATGGATTTCTCTTGTAAATATGTGGCCATCTCAAAGTCTCGTGTCCATAAGAGTCAAGCACAATTTTCAACAACATTATCAGTGTTTCCTATCTTTTACTTAATGTTCATATGGAATTGTTGCAGATATGTGGACAATTTTTTATGGCGATCATTTTGTAACTTTCCTTGTGTTTGTATGAACTGCAAGGGTCGGTGGTCTGTGTGGATGACCTCTTCCTTCCCCAAATTGTAATGCTTCCATTGTCAACAGACCTCCATAGTGGAATAAATCCACTGATCATAGGTGGGATACTTCCAGACTGTATCTGAAAGCGTCTCACTGTGATATGCCATCGTATGCCCCTGCTGGGTAAGAACTACACCAATAGCATAGTCAGAGGCATATGTATCAATTTAAAATGGTTGCAAGCCTAGTAATGTGAGCACTGGTGTAGAATAGAGGTGATGCTTCAACTCAACAAATGCCTTCTATTGGGATTCAGACCAAAAAAACTTTTCTTTTACTCCACCCTTGGTGACTTGATACAAAGGCCAAGTGATGTGAGAGAATCCCAACACAAATCTATGATAGAACCAGAAATTTGCGGAGCTTTGTTAGAGTGGTTGGGTTTGTCCAATCCTGAATAAATTGTATCTTGTTGGGTTTACATGCACACCCATCTCATCAATGATGTACCCAAAATATTTAACCTAGGCCATACCAAAAGTGCATTTTTCCAAATTGGCCCAAAATTTGTGTTGTCGCAGGGTTTGGAGGACTTGTCAAATATGGCGTATATGCTCTTCCAAACTCTGGATGAAGATCAAGATTTCATCCAGGTACACCACCATGAACGAGTTGGTGAAGGGCCGCAAAATGTCGTTCATCTGCCGCATGAAGGTTGTGAGGGCCTTCGTCAACCTAAAAGGCACGAACAACAATTCAAAAAGGCCCTCCTTAGATTTGAATGCGGTTTTTCACAGGGGCGGATACTCAATGGGATTACTCGATGCTATCAATCCCAAGTGGCAATCGATGCATTAGATGATAGGTTTTGATGTTGGTAGTCAATGCAGTGAGTCATAGTCGATGCGATGAGATTTTATCCAAGAGTCGACACTGCTACTTGATTCTGCTACTCGATATGCTACTTGATGCTAGGTGGTGATGTCTTCTTTTGTCCAAAACCTTAGGATTAGTTTCAATTTTCTATAGTTCCAGTTTTTTTGTTTCACGGATGCTAGTAGTGGGTTCAACTGGTACCTGGTGATAACCAGACTTCAAGTCAATATCGCTGAAATATTTGGCCCCCTTGAGTTGGTCCAGAAGGTCATTAACCTGTGTTATTGGATACCTATTGAAGAAAGTGATCTTATTTGATGTCTGATAGTCTATACATAGCCTCCATGTTCCATCCTTGTTTTGTACCAACACGATTGGACTCCCACAAGGTGATGAACTTGGCTTGATTTTCCCTTTCTGCAACAACTTCTGAATCTACCTCTTGATTTCATCATTGTACAAAATAGAGAGTTGGTAAATTGGTCCATTGGGTAGCGGCGCACCAGGGGTCAGATTGATGGAGTGCTTAACCTGATAGTGTAGGGGTACCCCTATGGGTGAGGTGAAGATGTCCCTGTACTCCTCCATGACATTGTCCATCTGCTGATGTTGTGTGGAGGAGCCATGTCCAGAGGCTATGGATGTGGCCACAATATTCCTCTTATTCTGAGGGAAAATCATAAAGAAGACAATTTTCCTGGTCTGGGAAATGATATTACTGCATTGTTTAGTAGAGATCAAAGAAAGGGCGGTAAGCGTAACTACCTCTAGAATCTTGTACAATTTCTGACCCAACGTGATGATAAAAACAAGGCCTAGATTCATATACAACATGATGCTTCCATAGGTATGGATGACCTAATAAAACATCACAGACTTCCAGAGGGACAACTTCTCACAATACCTCATCGGGAAAGGGATTGATGCTATAAGGCAGGCGACATTGTTGGTTGACACAAATATATATCCCTTAGTGGAGCCACTCGATGGTGTACGACTGGGGGTGCAACATTGTTGGAAGCTTCAATCTCTTAATGACCTTGGGTGAGATTAGGTTCTTCTGGCTCCTACTGTTAACGATGAACTGTATTAATGAACCCTTCACCCACATCTGTGAATGGAAGAGGCACTCCCCCTCCTCCTTAGGTTCCACGTTTTGGATCTTGGTGGTGGCTACTGTCACAATGGGTTCGGTGTCAATTATATGCTTTCTCTTGTAGGTTTCCTTATTGGATTTCATCTCAGAGTTAGAGCATGCATTTGTCTCTGAGTCTTTTAGCTTAGCCACATGTGCCTGCTTCGTGCGACATTCGTTCATGTTGTGAGTGGGAGTTTTATGGAGCTCACACCACTTTCCGTTGTCCTTATTTTCCTTCCCATTATTCTTGGCTTATTGCTTTGAGGATTTTTCCTTGGGATTCACAACCTGACTCTGCCCTTTTCTCTATGGCTTGGGGACGCATTTGCTCTACTTTGGGTTCATGTATCCAAAGTCTCACTTCTTCTACTTGAATTTTTGCTCAATCTTAGCAGCATATCATTATGTTGCACCAAGCGAGGAGATTTCTAAAAACTCCATTTATCCTAAATGTATTTGTCCAAGCAACTGTGGTGCTTGAGCACCAGATGTTTCTTAAAATATTTGATACCCAACTTTGTGTGCATGCTATGTGTTAGTGTCAGTTTTTGCATCCTTCCACCAGTTCAAATAGACTCTTATCATGTCATGTTAGGGTCCCTTTTTGAAATTTTTTCCATTCCATTAGGTCATCATGAAAAAATTTGGTCACTGGTTGTAGATCTAGGTCTAATCTCACTCCTTTCAAAATTTTATTACTTGCTGGCTCATTTCACTTCTTTGCAAAGTGTACCATGATTTATGAGTTGTCATCATCATTTCAGTCATTTTCATCATGGTTTCATTCAGTCAGAGTCTCCATTAGGTCTTAGGGTTTCCAAGGTCATAAAATCACCATTTCATGCATAAAGTCTAGCGAGTGAAGGAGTGAAAATAAGGAAATTTCATAAGTAAGTTTGATTTGTAAATTTGATCTTAGAGAAAAATGTAATTTTATGTTCCTATTTGTAATAAGTTCTGAGAGTTACAAGTAGCTACAACACTCAAAGTTCCATTAGCAAATGAAAAAAGTTCCAAAAATCCAATAAGTGCTCATAAGCCATTAAAAGATGAAGTTCAAAGATCAAATTTAGAAGTTAAAGGTAAAGAAACAATGTAAATTGAATTTCAAGAAAGAAAATGCAGGTCCAATTTTGTTTAATGATATTTATTCAAATATAAAAGGCCCTCAAATACCAAAAAGTCATTCATTTGTATCCTCAATAATCAAGCTCTCAACCTCTCCAATAAAAAAATTGATTTTTCTTGCAAGAAACCAAAAGTTTTTAGCTCCTTCGCTGCGCTTTTTCCACAGGCACTGCGCTTTTTGCGGAGGCCACCCTGAACTTTTCAGAAGCATGTTGTTCTTTTTGCAAGGCTTCACTGTGCCTTTCTTTAGCTCACTGCGCTTTTTGCAGAGGAGAGCCACGATCTCAAAATTTTCCTCGAAAGGTTCTAAGCTACAAACAAAGGATTTCTACACCTATTTGCAAGTAAGTTACACCCCCTAAGACTCTCGTTTCATCTTGTGGTCTTACGTTTATGGTGCAAAACCTTCATTTCCCTCTACGTCATGTTCTAAGTATGAAAACCCTAGTTTTTCAGTTTTCAAGCTTCATTTGATTTTCCCTGGATCCCATTTACCTTCCTTATACCCTAACTCACTTCCCACTACCCTTACATCCCCTCATTTCCCATTCCCAGGCTATATTTCTGAAAACCCTACCCCTACGCTGAACTTTTCTAGGAAGCTAGACCACCTCCCTATATTTGAATTTCCTACCCTATTTCCCTTAAACATTTCAACCCCCCATCACTTCCCTAAGCTTCCTAAATCCCTTACACACTTCCCCAAATTTTCACTCACTTATTCCAACCCCTTAACCCTACAATCCTACAACCTTTCCCTTCCCCTTCTTCCTTAGGGTTTCTAGACAAAACTGAACATAATGGAGGAGGAGAGAAAAAAAATGGAGGAGGAAATAAACACCACAGAAGAAGAGAAGAAAACATACAATAAAGGAGGGAGAATCTTGAGACTAGAGCCATCAGACATTAGGGAATTGATGGCATCACCCTTGGCAGTCAAATGTTTTCAGCATGTAGGTTGTTTTGAGTTTTGTGAGATGGTGCAAAGAGTGCAAAGTCATCCTACTTTGACCAAGGTTTTCATCAGCAACCTACAAAAATACCAAGTGACCATTGCAGGGGTGACATTCACCATTTCTATAGACATCATTGCAGTAGAAATAGGGATACCCAATGTGGCTGAAAAATGGTTCAAAACTAAAGATTTGGATGCCCAGATGTATGAACCTTACCTCAAGGAACCTTATAAAGATAACATCAAGAAGATATTTCCTTTTGGTCTGTTGCTTAACAGGTTTTCTCCCATCATGAAATATTTCACTTGTGAGGGCAGATTCTCCAGGTTGTACACCTATCGCATCAGGTTGCTCATGCATTTCACTAGGGTGAAATTGCTCTACCTCCCCTACTATTTGTAAAGAAGCATTGATAAGATGGCCTACATAGTGCATAATAGAGAGTATGAGATTTAAATGAAAAATATCCTCCATCATTAACTGATTAAAATCATTGTCCTTCATCACCTCAAACAATTGAATATTGCATGGGAGACTTTCATTTAGGAAGATGTCTTCAATATACCACCAAATCAGCCTGCTATACCTACTCCACCACCACCATCAGTTTATCACAAGAAAACTAGGTTATCTAGCAAGGATACAATGAATAAAACCAAAGAAAACAAAGAGGTCAAAACCTACCAGAGAGGACATAGGAAAGTGTTTTCTCCATAGATTGTGGAAGGGGCCTTGCCTTCTACATCATCAAAATAGGGATATCAAAAGAAACAAGAGGGAGTTGTACAAGAGAAGGAATATCTTCATTATGAGGAAGAAAATGAGTTTGAATTGGTGGACTTAGATGTCCAAGATGATCATGAAACCTCAAACCTGATCATCAAAGAGAAATATGCCACAATCAGAGAGTTGCAGGTTAATTTGGCAAGAGCACAATTTTTCATTTCCTTCCTTGAACAAGAAAACAAGCAGTTGAAAGATAAACAAGTACTCTTGGAAATGGAGTTGTTAAAGACCAAGAGGAAAGACACCAAAGGCAAGGCAGTGACAACACCTGATGAGGCTCATATCACTAGGAAGAGACCAAAAAAAAGAGGTCTTAAGAGAGCATTGGAGCAAGAAAAACATGAGGCAAAAAAACTCACTTTTGAGGAAATAATTGCAAAAGAAATAAATGATGACAAAGAAGTATGGCTTGATAGAGTGAATATACACTTTGAGAAGCTCCTTCATAATTCCAACAAGGACAATCATATTCTTAGGCACATGGCTGACCGCTACAACACCATAAAAATATTTCTAATATCAGGATCAAGCAATTGAAGGACAAACTCAAGGAAACCCTAATCAGCCAAAAGGAGAAGCAAAAAATTGAGTTACTCGCTGATGCCTCCTTGGTAGCTTGAAATAATTCATCATCGCTTCATCCAACGATTTTGAAGATTTTTGGGCAATTTTTTGATTTTTTGGACGTTTTAGTAAAATTTAATAGACTTTTTGCACAGTGAGCCTGCAAAAAGCGCAGCGTGGGCCACGTTGCTCCTTTTGTGGAGGCCTCTAAATGAGAAAAACTATCCATATTTGGATATAAAATTATTTATACATCAATGTTTGAATACTGGGACACAAAAAACAAAGCTTTTGATAGGTGGAAAAGGCCAAAAACCTCCCAAAAAACACCTTCCAGCCTCATGATGCGCTTTTTGACCAGTCTTGGGAGATTGAATTTTTGAGGAGCTTTAATCCACCATTTTTAGAGCTTGAGCACATCATTGACAACTAGACTAGAAGAGATTTCAAATGAGCCATATTGGGCCCCATTTGGACTTTGGGAAGGCATTCAAAAGTGGATTTGAAGGCCCACACTGCGCTTTTTACCATGCATGTTGCGCTTTTTTCAAGCACACTGCGCTTTTTACAATTGACTGATTTCTTCAGAATTTTCAATTTTTCTCAGTTTATTGATGGATTCCAAGGGGTTTTACTAATTTAATTGTAAAAATTTAATTTAATTATGTCATGTATAGTTACTAGAGGTAGATACATCAAGTAAATTTGTAATTTTGGGTCAAGTGAATCAGTTTCGTCAAAGATAGGGATGAGTTTGTTGACCTCCCTAGTCATTAGGATTCCAATTGAGGACTTTAGGGAATAGCTCTATAAGCCATGGATTCAACTCCTGAGAGTGGGAGAATTATTTTTTGGTCTATATCTTTCATTTCATTTTTCATTTCAAGGGTTGGATGTTGTGTAATTGATCTTTGAACAATAGTGTAATCAATCATTTTTGGCAGGAACTAATAGAGAGAGTTGCAACTATTTTGGTGGGATTCATGTGGTAAAGTGTTTTAGCATTGTTGCCTCTTATGTTTAAAAATGTTTGAATGTATTATGATTTCCATATTCATGCCATATCTAAATGTGAATGATTCCTAAGTCAAATAGACAAAATTCATTAGTTGATGCTCTGTTTTGGAGGAATTATTACAATTTTAAGTTCATTTTATTCTGATTGAAAATAATTCATGTTTTCCATGATCTTTTATGAAACCCTAGCAGTCTAAACCATTCCATAAAGATACCTAAGTGTGTTAAATTATATGCCTACCTTTCCTCATCATATCTTTGCAATTCTAATCCTCTTTTCCCTGACCTAGTTACTCCCTGACCTATTCACCATCTGACACCCAAAAATCAATCAATCAAAACCCTAGTGCTACTATACCTAGCCTAAAATACTCATTATCCAGTCCATTTTAATGTGATCTATTGGAGAGAGTTGTCTCCTGCCTAGTAGGGATAGCTACTTGGAAAAATATTGGTATGTGGTTACCTTTGCTGGTCTCCTTCTCAGCCTCTGGAGATCTGTTGGAGTGATAAGAGTATGGACACGATTCGCCAGTTCATGCACATCTTGATCCCTTTGTTGCTGCAACTTATTCCATTGTATATACTTGTCCTCATAACTCCCCATGGGGTAATATTTTTCCTTGATGTCATCTCATAAATAATTCCAAGTGGGTGCGGATGAAAACAATGAGGGTTCTCTTTCGTCCCTCTATTCACGGTAGGTTTTTCACTATTCCTTGACATGGGGGGTGACTTTGAGTAGTGAAAAAGTAAATTTTCTCGATTGGAAAAATCACGAACCAAAAAATATTCTTCCAAAAAATTTAACAATCTATCTACGGTGTATACACCTATATGGTCTTCAAATATTGGAATGTCAAATTTGACTTGTACCTTTAAGGGAGTTCCGCCTCCAAAGTGGCTGTCGGATGAAGATGCGTCACCTATGGGCATCTTTTGTAGGATTTGAGAAAAGTTATCCATCATCATGTTCTTATGTTGCTTGAGGGATTCTTCAAGAAATATTTTTAAACAATCTCTTAGTCCCTTGTCTTTCTTTTCCTTCACCATGGGAGGCTGTTGGGGTTAGCGAGACTAGTCTTGCAAAAGGTTCAACTAGGTTGAGCCCTAACTCCTTATACCTTTACCTCGTTGGGGACGTGAAAAGAAAAAAAAGAGAACGGGAATACTGTTATGATACCACTAATCTGAACTTATGCAGGAACACAACATAATATAGACATAAGCATGAACACAAAGATGAAACAAATATATTTCATTAATATCAAAGAACTGAAAGATGCTTACATACAAAATGGAAATAAACTAGCTCAGGCGATGGTAGTTTATCTCTTTGAAGATATGTGGAAGCTACATGCCTCTAAACTATGTTACAATGAGGCTCAAATGCCTATTTATTATTGAGAAATAATGGAAAACCCTAAACATCCAAAAACATAATCCTAGAAGACGAAGCACCAATACTGTGGACCCCATTGGGGTAAATTGGTAAATCAACTTCTCGGGGTCGTAACTTTGGTATACGATCTCCGTTTGAAGCATACCATACCTTGTTAGAAATATCTATCTAAGGAATACAAATTTTGAAAACAAACATCTATCAAAGATTCATGCTTTCTCATTTTCCAAAAAAAAAATCATTCAGGACCTCAAAATGGATCTAGAAATTTAGGACCCCAAAAAATGCCAAAAATAATAAAGTGTGCTACAATTAAAGAAAATAAAATTGTGCTACAATTAAGGAAAATGAAAGAAATAATGGTGGGGGTCCAAGTGGAATAGGTGGGTGGCCACCAATATCCACTTGGATCAACACTCACCTCTCAGGAAGAAATGGTCCCGATTGCGTTGAGTGCCTCCGTGAGATGGGGGAACTTCTCTTGAACTTGGTCCCTAGTGAGCCACTTGCCTTTGTGCAGGACTTGGCTAGATTTGACAACCCGATACAGTTGGATCTTCTGCTGGCGAGTGTTTTTGATATGTGTGTCCATGATCCTATGTGTTGTGGCATGTTCGATACAACTTGGGTTGAGGTCCGTTGATGTCAGCTTCTCAACAACAGATGTGTCCAACAATGTGTGAAAGTATGCTCGCAGTCGGTCCAAATTAAATACTGGGTGCATGCCAAGGAGTGATTGAATGCTGAGCTCGAAATGATTGTCCCCTATAGCCTAAATGATGGGGTAAGGCCCATATCAGAGCGAGTGAATCTTGCGGTGGGGCCTAGCGAGGCGCTCCTTCTGCAAATGTAACCAAAATTTTCCGCCCACTTGGAACTTGTGTGGCACCCAATGCTAATAATGATGTTGCTTGTACTTAATATTTTCTTTATCCAAAATGTCTTGGACTTGTTGGAATATGTGTTGAATGCACTCAAAGAAGTTTTTAGCCATGTTTGCTTCAGATTGGACATGAGCCGAATATGCCTGCATAGTTGCAAATGGTATGGAAGCATCAATGGGACATGGTGGCTGGAATCTCAGTCCCACCTGAAAGGGGTTGCGACCAATTGAGTTGTGGAGAGCCTTGTTGTAGTTATGTTTTACATAGGGGAGGATCTTGTCCCATGTGCATGGTTTATTTGAGTTGTACATGAGCAGGATGTGCACGATCATCCTCTTGAAGACCTATGTTTGGCCATCAAGGTGAAAGGTCGTGGACTTAGTGAGCTTCGTATCCAACAAGAACCAGAGGCTTGACCAAAATTCACTTAGGAACCAACTATCCCAATTTGAGATAATGGACTATGGGATCCCAAAGTGTACCCATACTCGTTCAAAGAAGAGTTTGGTAGTGGCTTCTTTTGTGATACTCTTCTTGCAGGCTGTCAGAATGGCCATCTTAGAAAAATTTTCGATGACCATGAAAACATAGTGTTTCCGTGATTGGTAGAAGAAAGGCCCAACATGTAATCCATGGAGATGGATTCCCCGGGCCGGCTAGGAGTAGGAAGAGGAGAATACAAGCCCTGCTTCTTGATTGTAGGTTTGGTAATGGCGCATGTAGTGTAGGGTATGATGTACTTCCCAACATCATGTTGAAGGTTCGGCCAATAAAAGTACTTCTACAAGACAACCATTGTATTCTCTATCCCAAAATGTACAAGGACTCAACAATAGTGTGCCTCCCAAATCATCTAGGCATGCTCACTTGAAGGAACACAAAGTTGTCTCAGGTGGCATAACCATGTGTCCTGGAGGTGAAATTCTAGAACTTGCTTACCTTCTAGAAGCATTTGGTATGTGATGCGGAATTCTCAATCACCCTTGTAAATATGTGGCCATATCGAACTCTAGCGTCCACAAGGGTTGAGCACAGTTTTCAGTGCCCTAACCGATGGTCGTCCAAGGCAGTATAAAACATTATTGGTGTTTCCCTTCTTATACTTAATATTCAAATGGAATTTTTGCAGATAGGTGGACCATTTCTAATGGTGATCGTTCTGCAAATTTCCTTGTGTTTGTATGAATTGCAAGGGTTGGTGGTCTATGTGGATGACCGTTTCCTTCCCCATAATGTAATGCTTCCATTGTTCGAAGACCTGCACAATGGGATACATCTCCTTGTCATAGGTGGGATACTTTTGGATTGTATCTAAAAGCGTCTCACTGTGATATGCCACCGGATGACCCTGCTGGGTAAGAATTGCACCAATAGCATAATCAGAGGCATCCGTCTCAATTTCAAATGGTTGTTGTGGGTATGGTAATGTGAGCATTGGTGCAGAGAAAAAGTGATGCTTCAAGTTGGAAAATGGATTCTATTGGGATTCAGGCGAAAATAAAATTGATTTTTCTCCACCCTTGGTGACTTGACTCAAATGCCAAGTGATATGAGAGAATCCAAACATGAATCTGCGATAGAAAATGGAAATACCCAAAAAATTGCGGACCTTTGTTAGAGTGCTTGGGGCTAGCATTTCTTGAATAAATTTTATATTGGCTGGCTCCACATGTACACCCCACTCATCAGTGATGTTCCCCATATATTGAACCTCGTCCATACCAAAAGTTTGTTTCTCAAAATTGGCACACAATTTTTGTTATCGCGGGGTTTGGAGGACCTATCGAATATGGTGTATGTGATCTTCCTAAATCTAGTTGAAGGTCAGGATGTTGTCCAAGTAAAATACCATGAACGAGTTGGTGAAGTGCCGCAAGATGTCGTATATCAACCACATGAAGGTTGCGGGGACATTCATCAACTTGAAAATCGTGACCAACCATTCAAAAAGGCCCTCCTTGTATTTGAAGGCAATCATCCACACATCAAAGGGTTCAATTGGTAGCTGGTGATAACCAGACTTAAAGTCAATCTTGATAAAATATTTGGCACCCTTGAGTTCGTCCAGAAGGTAATCAATCCATGGGATTGGATACCTATTCTAGACAGTGATATTCTGCAACACCCGATAGTCAATACAAAGCCTCCATGTTATGTGCTTCTTTTGTACCAACATGACCAGACACCCACAATGTGATGAACTTGACCTGATATGCCATTTCTGCAACAACCCCTGAATTTGCCTCTTGATTTCATCATTCTCCAGAACATAGAATCAACAGATTGTTCCATTAGGTAGCGGTGCGTCTGGGGTCATATTGATGGAGTGCTTGACTCGACAGTGTAGGGGCACCGTTGTGGGTGAGGTGAAGATGTCCTTGTACTCCTCAATGACCTTGTCCATCTACCATTTTTGTGCAAAGGACCCTTGTCCGAAGGCTCTGGATGTGGCCAAAATCTTCCTCTTCTTCTGAGGGAAAACAATAAGGAAGAAAAATTTCCGGGTCTTGGAAATGATCTTACTACATTTTTTAGCAGAGATCAAACAAATGGTGGTAAGTGTCGATACCTATGGTATCCTGTAAAATTTCTGACCCAACTTAATGATAAAAGATTGAGGTATAGTTTCATATAAAACATGACGGTTCCATAGGTATGTCTGACCTAATAAAACATCACAGAATTCCATAGGGGAAACATCGCACAATACCTCATCTGCAAAGGGCTTAATTCTATAAGGTAGGCAACATTCTTGGTTGACATGGAGATATCACCCTTTGTGGAGCCACCTGATGGTGTACAACTCGGGGTGTGACATTTTTGGTAGCTTCAATCTCTTAATTACCTTAGCTGAGATTGGGTTCTTCTGGCTCCCATTGTCAATGATGAACTGCACTGATGAACCCTTTACCCACAACTGCGAGAGGAAGAGGCATTCCCCCTCCTCTGGATCCTCAGGTTTCGCCTTTGGAGCTTGGTGGTGACTACCGTCACAGTTGTTGGAATTTTTGTCATTGATGGCAAAGGATATGACAAAGGAGGAGCACCTGAAACATCATTCAAGGGGCAGAAAGGCAACAGAGACATCAGAGGAAACAGAGACAAAGAGAGATAGCAAAAGAGAGGCAGTTTTAGAGGAGCTTCAGGAGCAAGGAGCAACATCAGACAAGGAAAAGAGGCAGGCTAGGAAGTTGAAGGTCAGCAGAGAAGAACAGATGAAGAGTACATTTACAGAGACAAGGCAGAAAAAAGAGAGGTAGTAGAGAAAGCAACAAACAAGGAAAAGAGGTAGACTAGGAAGTTGAATAATGATTCACCAGTGATGTTTAAACTCTGGCCAGCAAAAATTTTGTAAGTTAATTCACTCTATAATGAGGAAGCTGTTTCAGGATTATTGTGCATCTATCGAGTTAAACCCTGTGTGAACATATGAGTTCTGGATGAATGATAGTTGATTTCTGTACAACCAAGTTGATAGTGATTCTACATGGGATTGGAATAAATTTATGTCAGTGAAATTATCTAGTATGCCTAGCCATACCTGTAGAAGAAATTAGAGGGATTTTTATTTATTGGGATAAGATTGTGAAACTATATTTATCCTGGTGCCACAGTACACGCTTTTGTATATCTAGTGAATATTTAATGGTCGTGCGAGGAAAGACCGACCATATCATAATTGGTATGAATCCTCGTGAGGGATTATGAAGGCCCGTTGAAAATTGAAGGAGACAATATAGAGGGAGGCATTTCCGTCGAAGATGGAGGTTGTATAATAGAGGCACAGAAGAAATACAAGTGGGCATAGTTAATTCGAAATGGTTTATTGAGGAGCAAAACCAGAACCATGAGAGCGGAACTGTGACCGAGAGGAACAGTGAGCATGGTTTGGAGTGAACAGTGACGGTGGTTTCCAGTTTACATTGCACCGCTTTTGTGGAGCAAGCGGTTTTCCCCATTTGCGAGCGATTCCATAAAAAGCTCGACACGTGGCGTCGGGCGAAGTTCCAAAACCGATGTTCAATGCGCGCCATCGCGCATTAACCATCGACCAAAGACGCGGAGCGATATTGACACAAGCCGTCGATCTGGAGGGAAGCGATCTGACGGTGATCATATTGGGAAGTAGCATGGAGTTTAACCAAAGGTACGGGCATATGTATTCCATTGAATTCACGCCAATCGTATATGTGGGCCCGGAGCCAAAGGAATGTTATAAGCGGTTCAATTGAATTATAACTCGAGATATATATTTAAAATTCCCAAGGTCCGAAACATATATATGTGCTGATATATATATATATGTAAAATATCAAATCTCGTATGATGCATCCATATGCAGATTTATTAACCATTGGAACCTTAGTTATAAGGTTCAACGATAGAATAAAAGTCTAGAATACGTTAAAGATGTTTATTTAAGGGTTGCTGGGTTATTAAAATAAGGTGGGGAGATTAAGGTTGGAAGGTGGCGCACTCGTACTGTAGCCGAATTTTACTGTGGGGAATACATTGAATTAAAAAGTTGTGGAAAATATTGAATTATCTACCGGAAGAAATGTGGAAGACCTAGGGAAAACGGGACTGTGCAGAGTTACCGTTATCAATGAGTTGATAATTAAACTTTGTGTTTTCTGTATTTACCAAATTTGGACTTCTAGGAGCTATTCCTTGTGACCCGAATCCTTACAAGTGTATTGACAAATATTCAGCATGCAAAGGTTGCCACTGCAAAAATTGAAAGTATTGAAATTGCCCAGCAGTGATATTAAAAGACAGTTATATGTACCACAGTTATACAACTGCAATGAAGAAGAGAGCCTACAAGAACGAAAGGGAGAGAAACAGCAGCAGAAAAGACAAATCCAGTCAAGCCAAAATCCAGAAAAGAAGCTGAGTGAAATTGAAGTGTGTAACTGAAAATCTGAATGTAAATGTTGTAATTAAATTTTTTATTGTTTGTGATGCATTGGCAAGTATCCTAAGGAAAAGAAAAAATTCCACTGTGGCATGAAAATTTGGACATATTGTTATAAATCTAAAATGAGTTAAATAAAAGGAATGAATAGACAGAAGCCAAAGAATCATGACTGTTCACTCAAAATTCCTTGTGAAATACAAACAGTCATGTGAGGAACTCTATAAATAATATCAACTAGATATGCAGAAAGAGGTTAGAGAGAGTAACTATAGAGAAGGCAGAGTATACAAGAGACAGGCAGAGAAGATTAAGAAAATAAAAGCAGAAAGAGAAGCTACAGAACAGAGCTGATATCTGAGGTAAATCAGCAAACATTCAGTTTGATAAATTGAAGAAGTTGGAGCTTCCCTATCAAGCTGCAGCTTGATAGCTGTCAGTTGTAGCTGACTGAGGTTGGAGCCTCCTGTAGGTTGGTGCCTGCAGAAAATTGAAGGGAGTTGGTGCTTCCTTGCAAGTTTTAGCTTACAGAATTGAGGATTGGAGCCTCCTGTAGGTTGGTGCTTGCATAAAAACAATGGTGAGAGGGAGTTGGAGCTTGCCTTTGCATCACAACAATAATAAGATGTAGTTTTCTCCCTTTATGGGTTTCCACTTATATCTGGTGTCTCTGTGCATGATGTTTATATGTTGATCTGATTTATATCTTCTGCTTAATACCTGCTGCTCTCATATTAAGTCTACTGTTATATTATATTAACACTTGTTGCTCACATTCTAAGATTACTCACATATTAAGTTGGACATGAAATGAAGGTGTAAATAAGTTTTAATGAAAAGTTTTAATAGTCCATGAATGTGTTAAACTAATTCATCCCCCCCCATCCCCGCCGCCCCCCCTCTCAGTTTAACTAAGGGTTCAACAATTGGTATCAGAGCAAGTTCCTTTGTACTAGTCTAACAGCTGAAAGGAGATCCTAGGTTCCCAAGATGGCTAGTAAAAAAAGATGCTCAACCAATAAAGCCCCTTTTTTCATTGGTGAAAATTATGCTTTCTGGAAAATCAGAATGAGGACATACATAATGTCTCTAGGAATAGAAGTTTGGGCTACTGTGGAATTAGGATATGCCCCAAAGGCAACTGACACAGAGAAAGAAACAAAACAAGATTTTGTGGCTAACGCAAAAGCCATGAATGACATCCTTAATGGATTGTGTGAAGCAGAGTTTATTAAAGTAATGGACAAAGACACTGCCAAAGAAATGTGGGATACTGTGGAGAACATCCATGAGGGGGACAAGAATGTAAAGACTGCCAAACTTCAAGTTTATAGAGCCCAATTTGAGAACTTAAAAATGAATGATGATGAAGACATTGCCAGTTTTTTCCTAAAAGTTGCAGAAATTGTTAACAATATGAAATCTCTTGGAGAAACCATGTCAGAAAGTATAATTGTGCAAAATATTCTAAGATCTCTTCCATCCAGGTTTAATCCCAAGGTATCTGCAATAGAAGAAACAGCTAATTGGGAGACCTTGACCATGAACCAGCTACTTGGAAATCTAACAGCATATGAGATGAGGCTCCCACAGAAGAAGCCAAGTACGAGGGAGGCAGCCTTTAAAACAGAAAAGAAGAAAGAAGAAGAGGGAGACATATGCTCTTGCTCAGATGAAGAAGAGGCAAAATTTGTCAAGAAATTGGATAGAGGATCAGGTAAATACAAAGGTAAACTTCCTTTCAAATGCTTTAATTGTGGAAGAGTTGGACACTA
The DNA here is from genome assembly GCA_034641835.2 of Pinus albicaulis. Lineage (NCBI taxonomy): Eukaryota > Viridiplantae > Streptophyta > Pinopsida > Pinales > Pinaceae > Pinus > Pinus albicaulis. The sequence continues at coordinate 1,128,640,675 of CM076583.1, read as the reverse complement.
TGCTGCTAAGTTCCCTCACAAGAAAGTAAGGAATCAGGATCAAGAGTCAGAGAAAAATAAATCAAAGAACTCGCAGAAAGGAAAGAAGTTCAGCAGAAAATCCTTCTATGCTCAACAAAACAGTAGTACATCTGAAGATTCAGATGAACCCTCGAGTGAAGAAGGAACCTCTGAATTCTTATTGATGGCCATAGAAGAACTTGAAGGACTCCTGCTAGAAGATGAAGAAGAAGAAGGGGAAGTCGACCTTGAGGGGGAGCTAAGAAGTGCTCTAGAGGAGATTGATAGACTCAAACTGAAGTGTAGAAAACAAAAGGACATCCTTCTCAAGTATGTAAGAGAAGAACAAAACTCAGAAGTCCTAATGCAGCTGAAGGTAGAGCTTGAAGAAGCCAAGAAGATAGAAGACATTTTACTTCAGCAAATCAAGGATAAAACTCGAGAACAAGAGAAGCTGGAAGAAGAAGTAGTATGTCTCAAGAAGAAACTAGAAAATGCTCAAAGGAAAGTGGTTATAAACTCTTCTCAAACAACAAGATCTAGTAAGTTGAATGAAATTCTGGTTGCTCAAAGATCCCCTATGATAAAAACTGGAATAGGCTATGAAGGAGAATCAAGTAAAGGCAAAGAAAAGGTTGACAGAGAGATTATTTTTGTAAAAGAAAAGAAGAATGATGAAGCAGCTCAAACAATTCCTACAAAAGAAGAAACCTGTAATAAGGAAGACAGAGATCAGAAGAAACCACTAGTAGCAAAGAATATAATAAATACTAAGACCCTGAGTATGTAAAATTTGGAAACCATCAAAGGAGATTCTTCCCTCCAATGAAGAATGCCACCTGTTATGTCTGCCACAAGCTGGGACACATTGCTGCATATTTTCATGCAAGGAGGAGTAATTCAAACCAGCAAAAGATGCAAACATTGAAGAGACTGCCCCAAGCAAACAAATGGAAGAGACAACCTTACATCAGGTATGCAAATAGTTTCTATGGTTATTGTTTTTATTGTAAGGAATTTGGCCATAAAATCATTGAGTGTAGAAAGTATGGACAAAGATTGATGTTTAACACCTCAAGAAGGTGTATGAATCAAAGAAATTATGTTCATACTCATAATTCTACAAAAATTATGATCAAATGTTGTGTATGCAATCAAGTTGGACACATACCTTCCAAATGTCCTCTAAGAAGATGTAGTTCATCACCTCACAAAAGATACCAAACAAAAGGGTGCCTCCAGTGGATAAAGAAGGTGAATAAGTGTGACCTGCCTCTAACTGCTCAAGATCTGAAAAGCCAATGGTATTTGGATAGTGGCTGCTCTAAACACATGACAGGAAACAAAAGCAAGTTTATAACTCTTGATGAAAAGAAATCTGGCAATGTTACTTTTGGCAATGATAAATCAGGAAAGATCAAAGGAAAAGGCTCAGTCAGCATAGACAATGGCAGAGGAAAGGCCCAAGATGTACTATTTTTAGATGGGCTGAAAACAAATTTACTAAGTGTCAGTCAGATGTGTGATAAAGGCTGTGAAGTTCTTTTTAGAGCACAATATTGTGAAGTCAGATCAAGCACCACAGATAAGACTCTACTCAAAGGAGTTCGAACAGAGAGTAATGTTTACATTGTGAAAGAGGAAGATGAAGCCTGTCATCTTAGCAAACTAGAAGAGTCATGGTTATGGCATAAAGGGTTGGGACATCTCAGCTTTGATCACATCATCAGACTAAGCAAGAAGAAAGTTGTCAGAGACATGCCAGAAATAAAGAGGCCTTATAATACCATATGCAAAGCATGTCAATTAGGAAAATAGACTCGTACATCCTTCAAGGCCAAAGATGAGTTATCAACAAGAATACCTCTACAGCTTGTGCACATGGATTTGTGTGGATCCGCAAGAATCAAAACTCCAAGTGGAGAATCCTACTTCATGCTGATAATAGATGATTTCTCCAGAATGACATGGGTTGCATTTCTCAAGAATAAATCAGAAGCTCTGGAAAAATTTAAGATCTTCAAAGCATTAGCAGAAAATCAAACAGGATGCAAGCTGAAATGCATCATATCAGACAGAGGAGGTGAATTTACAGATTATGAATTTGCTGACCTATGCAATGAAAATGGGATAAAGCAACAATTTACTATTGCAGGAACACCTCAGCAAAATGGAGTAGCAGAGAGACAAAACAGGTCTATTCAACAAATTTCCAGAGCCATGATGCAAGAGAATAATATTGCTCAAACCTTCTGGGCAGAAGCAGTGCACACAGCAGTACATATCCTTAATAAAGCTCACTTAAGGCCAAGCAATGACAAGACTCCCTATGAACTGTGGCATGGAAAGCCAGCTTCAATCAAACATTTCATAATCTTTGGAAGCAAGTGTTACATAAAGAATAATGATGAAAATCTTGGAAAGTTTGATGCAAGAGCAGATGAAGGAATATTTCTAGGATATGCATCCAAAATTAAAGGGTACAGATGCTACAACAAGACTCTTTGAAAAATAGTAGAAAGCATTGATGTGAGATTTGATGAAGAACTTCTAAACAATGCAAGAGATACAGACTGCTGCAGTCCATCAGACAACCATGAAGAAGAAAACCAAGATGATGAAAAAACAAGCAAGACAACAGAAGATACAGAGCTGAGTTCTAAAGCTCCCTCAAGATATACTCAGAAGAACCATCCTGAAGATTAGATCATTGGAGACAAGAGAATAGGAGTCCAAACAAGAAGACAGCTAACAGAACAAACTGAAGAGGTTTACATAGCCATGTTGTCACAAATAGAGCCAAAGAAATTTGAAGATGCCAGCAAGGACAAGTCTTGGGTAAATGCTATGAATGAAGAATTGGACCAAATTGAGAAAAACGATACATGGGAATTAGTTCCTAGACCCACCGAGAAAAATGTCATAGGCTCAAAATGGGTATTCAATAATAAAATGAATGAGCAAGGACAGGTAATCAGGAATAAAGCCAGACTAGTTTGCAAAGGATATTCACAAGTTGAAGGACTTGATTATGATGAAACATTTGCTCCTATAGCCATAATGGAAGCCATCATAATGTTTCTGGCCTTTGCATGCTACCAAGACTTCAAGGTATACCAAATGGGTGTGAAATTTGCATTTCTGAATGGAGAAATAGAAGAAGAAGTCTACATGGAACAACTAGAAGGTTTCTCCTTAACAGACAAAGAAGACTATGTGTGCAGACTGAAAAAGGCTCTATATGGACTGAAACAGGCTCCTCGTGCTTGGTACTCAAGACTAGATAAATATTTGCAAAAACAAGGCTTTAAGAGAGGTGGAGTAGACAACAATCTATACATAAAATCCCATGAAAATGAACTCCTAATTGTTGTAGTATATGTTGATGAAATTATGTTTGGAAGCAACAGAGAAGAACTAGCAAAAGGGTTTGCTGATGAGATGAAAACAGAGTTTGAGATGTCTATGATTGGAGAGCTCGGTTTCTACTTAGGACTTCAAATTCAACAAAAGAACATAGGTACGTTCATCTCACAGGAAAAATACTTAAAAGAAATGTTGAAAAAGTTCAAAATGGAGGACTGCAAACCTGTGTCAACTCCCAAGATCACGGGATGCAATTTGTGTGCTGATGATGTGTCTGCTGATATAGATCAAAAAATATACAGATCCATGATAGGAAGTCTATTGTATCTGACTGCATCAAGACCAGACATCATGCTAGCAGTAGGACTAGTGGCCAAATATCAAGCAGCACCTAAACAAAACCATCTTCTGGCAGTAAAAAGAATATTCAGATATCTACAAGGAACAACACAATATGGACTTTGGTATCCTAAAAGTAAAAACTTCACTTTGACAGCATACACAGATGCAGATTGGGCCAGCTATGTAGATGACAGGAAAAGCACAAGTGGAGGTGCATTCTATCTAGGAGAAAGTCTGGTGGCATGGTTAAGCAAGAAACAAACATCTATCTCTTTATCTACAACCGAAGCAGAATATATAACAGCAGCAGCATGTTGTACACAAGTCATGTGGATGAAGCAAACTCTCCAAGACATGAAGGTAAGCATTGATGAACCTATCTCAATCAAATGTGATAATACAAGTGCTATAAGTATATCTAAAAATTCTGTGCTTCACTCAAAAACTAAGCATATCCCAATCAAGTATCATTTTCTCCGAGAACAAGTGGCTCAGAAGATAGTAAAGCTGGAGTATGTGCCAACAAAAGAACAAACAACAGATATATTTACCAAACCTCTTGCTAGAGAACCATTTGAATATTTGAGAGACAGACTAGTGATAGTATATGTAGATGCTACTCTCTGATATAAAGAGAAAGCACAGTTTCAAGGGGAGAACAAAAACGAAAATATCATTCCAGGGGAAGATCAGCCAACAAGGAAACCATGAAACAGGTCCTCAGGATCAAAGGCTTATGGAAAGAATACATCCAGCATACAGGAGTCAATGAAAAGGCTAAAGGATCAGAATTTTAGATTTAATCCAAAGTTTGGAGCAGCAGGGTACAAAGTCAGAAGATCTCAGAGAGAGGAAATGCAGAAAGCAAACTAGGAAATGTGCAACCCTTTGCCATTGATGTCAAAGGGGGAGGAAAAGCAGATAGGCAGAGGAAGCATTGGATTATTGGTGGATGTGTTGCCATCAATGCCAAAGGGAGAGACTGTTGGAATTGTTGTCATTGATGGCAAAGGAGATGACAAAGGAGGAGCACCTGAAATATCATTCAAGGGGCAGAAAGGCAACAGAGATATCAGAGGAAACAGAGACAAAGAGAGATAGCAAAAGAGAGGCAATTTTAGAGGAGCTTCAGGAGCAAGGAGCAACATCAGACAAGGAAAAGAGGCAGGCTAGGAAGTTGAAGGTCAACATAGAAGAACAGAGGAAGAGTACATTTACAGAGACAGGGCAGCAAAAAGAGAGGCAGCAGAGAAAGCAGCAGACAAGGAAAAGAGGCAGACTAGGAAGTTGAATAATGATTCACCAGTGATGTTTAAACTCTGGCCAACAAAAAGTTTGTAAGTTAATTCACTATATAATGAGGAAGCTGTTTCAGGATTATTGTGCATCTATCGAGTTAAACCCTGTGTGAACATATGAGTTCTGGATGAATGATAGTTGATTTCTATACAACCAAGTTGATAGTGATTCTACATGGGATTGGAATAAATTTATGTGAGTGAAATTATCTAGTATGCCTAGCCATACCTGTAGAATCAATTAGAGGGATTGTTATTTATTGGGATAAGATTGTGAAACTATATTTACCCTGGCGCCACAGTACACACTTTTGTATATCTAGTGAATATTTAATGGTCGTGCGAGGAAAGACCGACCATATCAGAATTGGTATGAATCCTCGTGAGGGATTATGAAGGCCCGTTGAAAATTGAAGGAGACAATATAGAGGGAGGCGTTTCCGTCGAAGATGGAGGTTGTATAACAGAGGCGCAGAAGAAATACAAGTGCGCAGAGTTAAGTCGAAATGGTGTATTGAGGAGCAGAAACAGAACCATGAGAGCGGAACCGTGACCGAGAGGAATAGTGAGCGTGGTTTGGAGTGAACAGTGACGACAGTTTTTGGTTTACATCGCACTGCTTTTGTGGAGCAAGAGGTTTTCCCCATTCGCGAGCGATTCCATAGAAAGCTCGACATGTGGCATCGGCGAAGTTCCAAAACCGCTATTCAATGCGCGCCATCGCGCATTAACCATCGACCAAAGACGCGGAGCGATATTGACACAAGCCGTCGATCTAGAGGGAAGCGATCTGACGGTGATCATATTGGGAAGTAGCACGGAGTTTAACCAAAGGTATGGGCATATGTATTCCATTGAAGTCCCGCCAATCGTATATGTGGGCCCGGAGCCAAAGGAATGTTATAAGCGGTTCAACTGAATTATAACTCGAGATATATATTTAAAATTCCCAAGGTCCGAAACATATATATGTGCTGATATATATATATATATATATATATATATGTAAAATATCAAATATCGTATGATGCATCCATATGCGGATTTATTAACCATTGGAACCTTAGTTATAAGGTTCAACGATAGAATAAAAGTCCAGAATACGTTAAAGATGCTTATTTAAGGGTTGCTAGGTTATTAAAATAAGGTGGGGAGATTAAGGTTGGAAGGTGGCGCACTTGTACTGTAGCCGAATTGTACTGTGGGGAATACATTGAATTAAAAAGTTGTGGAAAATATTGAATTATCTATCGGAAGAAATGTGGAAGACCTGGGGAAAACGGGACTGTGCAGAGTTACCGCTATCAATGAGTTGATAATTAAACTTTGTGTTTTCTGTATTTACCAAATTTGGAATTCTAGGAGCTATTCCTTGTGACCCAAATCCTTACAAGTGTATTGACAAAGATTCAGCATGCAAAGGTTGCCACTGCAGAAATTGAAAGTATTGAAATTGCCCAGCAGTGATATTAAGAGACAGTTATATGTACCACAGTTATACAACTGCAATGAAGAAGAGAGCCTACAAGAACGAAAGGGAGAGAAACAACAGTAGAAAAGACAAATCCAGTCAAGCCAAAATCTAGAAAAGAAGCTAAGTGAAATTGAAGTGTGTAACTGAGAATCTGAATGTAAATGTTGTAATCAAATTTTTTATTGTTTGTGATGCATTGGCAAGTATCCTAAGGAAAAGAAAAAATCCCACTGTGGCATGAAAATTTGTACATATTGTTATAAATCTAAAATGAGTTAAATAAAAGGAATGAATAGACAGAAGCCAAAGAGTCATGACTGTTCACTCAAAATTCCTTGTGAAATACAAATAGTCATGTGAGGAACTCTATAAATAATATCAACTGGATATGCAGAAGGAGGTTAGAGAGAGTAAATATAGAGAAGCAAAATATAGAAGAGTGAGGTAGAGAAAATTAAGAAAAGAAGAGTAGAAAGAGAAGCTACATAACAGAGCTGATATCTGAGGTAAATCAGCAAACATTCAGTTTGATAAATTGAGTAAGTTGGAGCTTCCCTATCAAGTTGTAGCTTGATAGCTTTCAGTTGTAGTTGACTGAGGTTGGAGCCTCCTATAGGTTGGTGCCTGCAGAAAATTGAAGGGATTTTGTGCTTCCTTGCAAGTTGTAGCTTGCAGAATTGAGGATTGAAGCCTCCTGTAGGTTGGTGCCTGCAGAAAAACAGTGGTGAGAGGGAGTTGGAGCTTGCCTTTGCATCACAACAATAATAAGATGTGGTTTTCTCCCTTTATGGGTTTCCACTTATATCTGGTGTCTCTGTGCATGATGCTTATGTGTTGATCTGATTTATATCTTCTGCTTAATACCTGCTGCTCTCATATTAAGTCTACTGTTATATTATATTAACACTTGTTGTTCACATTCTAAGATTACTCACATATTAAGTTGGACATGAAATGAAGGTGTAAATAAGTTTTAATGAAAAGTTTCAAAATTCCATGAATGTGTTAAACTGATTCACCCCCCCCCCCCTCTCAGTTTAACTAAGGGTTCAACAATAGTCGGTTCAGTGTTAATGATCTTCTTTCCCTTGTCGGGTTTCAGCTTAGAGTTAGAGCATGCATCTGTCTCTGAGTCTTTTAGCTCGGCCACTAGTACCTGCTTTATGCGACATTCATTCTTGTTGTGAGTGGGAGTTTTATGGAACTCACACCACTTGTTGGTGTCCTTCACCTTCCCATTATTTTTTAATTTATTCTTCGAGGAGTTGTCCTGCGGGATCACGACATGACTCTGCCCTTTGCTCTATGGATTTGGGGGGGCTTTTATTTGCTTTGGGTTCGCAGATCCAAAGTCTCACTTCTTCTACTTGATTTTTTGCTCAATATTGGCAGCATATCGGTATGTTTCACCAAGCAAGGAGATTCCCAAGAACTCCATTTCCTCATGAATGTATTTATGTAAGAAAATGCAGTACTTGAGCACTAGATTTTTCTTAGAATATTTGATACACAACTTTGTGCATTGGAAAAAAATCGTCAACTCATGCAAATCTTGATCCCTTTACTGCCGCAACATAGTCGATTGTAGGTACTTGTCCTCATAGCTCCCCACAAGGTAATATTGTTCCTTGATGGCATCTCGAAAAGAATTCCAAGTGGGTACGACTGAAAATAGTGAGGATTATCTTTCGTCCCTCTGTTCATAGTATGTTTCCCATGAGTCCTTAACATGGGGGGCGGATTTGAGGAATGAAAAAGTAATATTTTCCTGATTAAAAAAAGCATGAACCGAAAAACATCCTTCCAACATATTTAACCATCTATCTACAACGTTTGCATCTATTTGGCCTTAAAATATGGGAATGTTAAAGTTGGCTTGTACCTTGAAGGGAGTGGCGCCTCCAGAGTGGATGTAGATGAATATGTATCGCTTGTGGGCATCCGTCGAAGGATCTGAGGAAATTTATCCATCATCGCATTCCTCTGTCGCTCGAGGGCTTCTTTGAGCAATATTTTGAAAGGATCTCCTGCTCCCTCGTCTTTATTTTCTTCCGCCATGGGAGGTTGTTATGGTTTGTGAGGTTGTTCTTGCAAATATGCCAAGGATTTACAATAACCATAAACCAATAATTGCAAAGGGGAACAAGAGAAGTTATCCAATGATTCACTTAAAAACACTATAATGCCAATTATATTTAAACACTTAAGAGAGAAAATTTACTTGAATGCTAATTGGTAGAGACAATTAGATAAAAAATTCTAAATGAAACTTAAACCATTCAACACAATGCAACTCTAGATTAGAGTGCTTATTGAGTGAATTTATTAGATGTTAATTTATGAGAACTTTAAAACTCACAATGAAACCACAAGTGTTAGTCCTCTTCTTAGCAATAATTGTCAAATCATTTAGCCAATAGATTAAAATCAATGCCTTTAAATATGAGCAATAGAGTATGAGAAAGTGAAAGCACTTATGTCATATATGTTCTTATGATATTCAACAAGTGTTGGGCCGCTAATATGACATTATTATTATTACTTTTTAACACCTATTTCATCCATTTCTACTCTTCTTTATCATGTCATTTATTATAATTTATCATATAAATCCATTTTATAATTATTTATGCTCTTATGGATAAATATTATTTATTCTCCTTTATTTTTAATAAATTGATGATTATCATGCATGATTTTATCAATGATGGTTTATTAATATATTTTGTAACATCACTCACCATTTTAGCCTCCAAGATATTTTCCAGATTGCAGATTTGATCTCCAGATCATCATCAAATATTCCAACTTAGAAATTCGCTGGAATAAGAAGTGTAAGTTTTGCGTTGGACATTCTGGGAAAATGGAGAAGAATCTGGAAAATATGAAACCTGGGTTTTTTCCAGAACGGACCGAATTAACTTTAGTAATGAATGGTTTGCCCAAATTCGGCCTGTATTAAGAGAAACGGAAGGTTCTCTGGGGACGATTTTCCTAGATTCGTTGTTGTGGCCGTTTTCCAAATTCTTCCAGTTGCAATCCAAATTCGACTTGTTCCTGTTGAATGATTGATGGAAATATATTTTCTTGTTGATCAAGTTGTTGGGGACAATCCAATCTTGTTATGAGGGATCATATTTACTATTTAATTTCTCCTCTTTCTGATTATAAAAGGAGAGCATGTATTATGTATTGGGGAGATTAAGAATTCCTGTTGTAATTTTCAGAATTGTTCATTGACTCTTGTTAATTAAAACAGAGTATGATTGCTTATAAAATCCGCTACATATGATCAATAAATAAGTTTTTTTGCTGCTCATTCGATTATTCTGAAGTAACTTAGCAGTGCTCACTGGCAGCTAAGGGCCCGGCCTCTGGTGGAGTTCACTGCGTCTCTGTATTATATTTCTTATTATTGAAATGTGTGAGTGATTTGATTTAACATTTATTTCTTTTAATCGCATTGCTATTTCAATTTATTAGTTTACGGTCTGCAAAGAGTTTGGTTTTTCTTTTAAAGTGCTTGCATAGTTTACTTTCATTAGCAGCATTTAGTTCAAATTTTATTTTCATTTAATTGTTTTGAAGAAAGATTATCAACTGTAAGGAATATTGGTTATTGCTCCCACGTTCTCAGATTGATTATCTTGTTCTTAGTTAATTCCATCAGTTTCTAAAGGAAAGAGTTATCATTACTGCATCCTTGATTAATGTTTGCTGAGTGAATGATTGGATTTCAGAGCATTTAAGTTCATGTCATTGTAGCTAGATTTCTTTCCCAAGCATTTGTTTACTTTTGAATTTACAACACTGTACTACATATTGCAAGGCATTACTCTTAGATTGAATTGCAGCCTCAGACAAAGTACACTCTTGAAATAAAAAGTCGTTCTTGGATTGATAATTAATGTAGGATAAATAGGCGTTAAAAAATACACCTTTTATACCTCAACAACAAGCAATAAGTAAATTCTATGAGAACTGTAACAGATTACAAGTGTAGTGATCTACCAATGTGCTATCTTGTGCCAAAATGTGTCAAAAAAATTTGAAGTGCCTAACCAAACTTACCAATATGAAATCTTAGGTACTCTAGCCCTCTTATGATGCAATTAACACTGTTATATCAGACCTTGTGATGCATATATGACAATCATTATAACTTGAAATATTACCCAAACAAGTATGCAAATTTATCCACTTAATTCCTTAATGTGTGAAGTAATTTAGAGCATTTTCTTATCATTTTATCACTGTTAGGAAATGATTAGCTTGTTGTAGTGAATAGTGACAAAAATAGAGTTTAGAGACCAAACCCTTGAGGCCCTAGGCCTTGAAGATAATTTCCCAACTTGTTAAATGACTTGTTTACCTGCACACCAAAGTTAGCCTAAAAACTCAATAAAAAACACCAATATTAGTTTCATAATTTTAAGGATAAACCACCATGAGGAAAAGAGGGCTAGGAAAGGAAAGAGAGAGACCAAAGAAAGGTATTAAGGCCAAAATTTGGCCAGGGAAGGATGGAGGTTAGTGTACAAAGGCCTAACAGACTCGCATTAAGGTGAAAGAAGACCCATAAAGGGTTGTTGTAAGCCCCAAAAGGGCTATGGCCTAAGGAACGAGGTCTTGGAGTTCTGTCGGAATCTCGAAGAGGGATGCATATTTGGAGAAAAGGGAGAGAAGGGGAGACGAAGGGATAAGGAGGAGGACATAGGGGTAGCGGAGGAAGGAGAAGGTTGTGCGAAGATAGGCAAGGAGGGTTGAGGGCAAGGGAAGGCCTAAAGGAGGAGGTCGGTAGGGATAGGAGGTAGAGGAGGGTTGCCAAGGGCCAAAGAAGCCCACGACGAAGGCTAAACAAGCAGGCTGATTTGGATTTGAGGGAGGTCGAGGCCTTTAGGCCTCACGAACAAGCCTAAAAAGGCTAATTACACTCATGGTAAGGGATACAAGGGAAATTTGAGGCTTTTAGAGGCCTACGACTAGCCTTGGAAGGCTAGCAAAGGCTGACGCAAGGGCTTCAAGGGGAAAATGACTAGGGCTATGGAGGACGCTAGGCCTAAAGGCCCTAAAAATTTTCAAACCCTTGCCAAAATTCGAATTTCATTCAAATCTTCAATTTCACAGCAACATTCTATAGTTGTTGACCCTACAAAAATTCTAAAGATTAGATCTTACCATCAAGAGCCTAGATCTAGCTCAAAAACCCAACAAATCTCTTTGAATCACTTGGATCTATCCTGCACAAATAAATTTACAAGTACCTAAAACCCCAATATATACAGAAAAATTCAAAACCACAAACCCCAAACTTAACTGCAAACAAGGGTTAGAAAAATAAAATTTATTTATAAAAATTATTTTACAAAAATAATTTACAAATTATACAAATGTACAATGCTTGAGAATATTTTCCGAGAATATATATGTGTGTGTGTGTGTGTGTGTGTGTTTAATTATAAAATATGACAATGGTTAGATGTGTGTTGAAAATTAGATGTTAACCACAACCTTAGTAAAGTAAGGAAATCACATAAAATATTCGAAGTCCAAACAAGGTCAGCCTGCGCCCACAGTTTGTGAAATTGCCAATTAGGGGAGTTTTGAGGTCTAAAATGGGCCTCCTAAGGAAATAATAAAGTAATAGCTAAACCAATAAAATAATATTTATGAATTTGAAATTCACTTTTTGCACCAAAATCCATGTAACCATGGTTAAATTCAATTCAAAAGTTGTACCAAAATAAAATTTATTAAGAAATTGTATGGATGTGACTATAAATAAGAATGATATTTTCAAATAAAAATCATTATCATTGCACAACTAATGCATTTTTCCTTTGTACTTAAATAACTTAAAATAAAATATAAATATAAATTCTTAAATTCTTAATTACAGAATATACTATTAATTAAAATTTATATTATTTAAATTATATAATAACATGTAATTAATATACTATCTAAAAATAACATAATATAATATATTGTTTGGTATATGACTTTTATATTAAACATTGAATTGATTTTACTTATAAATAAATATTTGAAAATATGCAAATATATTATTTATTGAAAAGTGTGTAAATACATGAAAATTGTGTAGGGATGTGCATTGTTTCTTTCAAAAACTATGAAATGAAAATAAGAATATTTTATTCAAAAAATGTGAAATCAAATTTATTATGAGTACTTTAATTTATGACTTTAAAAGTACTTAGAGCACTACCATGGTTAACCATGAGTTTTTATCCACCATTGAGAATGTGACAAGTAAGTACCTTTAACTCAAGCAATGCCACCTCAACCATTAGGGATGATGTCATCCCTTAAAATGTGATTGGTCCTCATAAAGTGAATTTTGATTGTACATTTTCCTTAGGAGGCCCATTTTAAACCTCAAAATTCCCCTAATGAAGCCCAAGGGTCGCGGAATCTACAAACTCTATATATTTTCTCATGAAAAATCGTTAGAACATACAATGAATTAGATCACCTAAGATAAGCCTGAAACTTACCAATAGAATGTTCCTATTATCTACAAATTAAATAACGATTCAGATAAATAAAGTACAATGTAGGAAAGCACATACCTAACATATACCATGAATCAATGAGACAAAGGCACCATGAACTGTACCCCAAAGTATTTTATTATGAGATTCAAATGTTCCCAATAGAACATTGGTTTCACACCAGCGTTTACAAAATTACATCAGACGAGAGATCATGATCCAAATAGAAGCAAATGCCTTCTATTTATAAAAAAATTCTCCAAGTGGAAAATAACGGCTAGTTGGCTTGATCCCAGTCAAAATAATCTCGACCGTTGATAAATTCTTCATCAAATTTTAATCTCTACCATCGAAAATAATTATTTTTGAGGAATTTTCAAATTTCTCATTAATTTTTTTTTTTTTATTAGTTCAAAAAATAATTATTTTGAACTAATTTCCTCAAAAAATTAATTTTGACTTAACCACCAAGGTCCAAGGGTCTAAAGTTTCTTGAAATTTCCAATATTCCCTTAGTGTTGGATCTCCAAAAATCCACTTCTTTTAGACCGAAGAATTTTTCCACTTGGATAAATTAATTTCTCTAACATTTTAATTTTGCTTCTAAATTAATTAATTTTCTGGCTTAGGATTTAATTTATTTTTTCTAGAACAATTAATTAATTGACTTATGAGGGGATTAATTATTATTCCACCCTCAAATATTTTAGCCATGGTGTCTAAGTATAAGGGACCATGCACTAAAATATTTTTTACATAATATTTTATAAATTCAACCTTCAAAAGGGGAATACTTGTTTGTTATATACCTTCATAAAAATTACCCACTTCTGTGACACAATATTATCTAATATACTAAGTGACCTATAATAAAATAGCCAATTAGCTTAAATTATTCCCAAATCACTTTTACAATAGATTCGACTAAAACACTAAGACTCACCTAAGGCCTTGATGATAAATTCCACCTCAGGTTTGGGGTGAGGTTGGAGGGAAAAACTCAGTTCATCATCCATGTTTAGAAACACATATAATCAGTGAGATGAAAAACGTCCTTGGACGAAACCCGTCACCAAAATCATAGGGTTACCTAGGATGTTACATAATTAACAGTCATACTGGCATCATTTACATTACAAATTTGCAGAATGGGTTTGCAATGACATAATAACTGCTAGTTAATGATAATGAACTTCAAAAAAAAACTTTCAAGCTTTTGGATCCTACTTCCTTGGAATGTTGAAAATATGGGTGCAACACAATGCTTTACTACGATGAAAGGATTGACCTTACGCTTGGCTACAATTTTTCTCTCAAGGAAATCATCAGAGAAAACACATTATGATGAAAGGATAGACCTAACGCTTAGTTGCAATTTTTCTTTGTTGGGGTTAATTTTTCCAAATAAGGCATTATAAGAATACACACGAACAATACTAACGATGATAACTATGAAAATATTGATAGTGGTCTACATTTAAAGTACCTTGTAATTGTACTAGTAATGAATTATGTTTTATTTTACTACTCGACTCTTCTTTATTCAATTTTCTACATCCTCAATATGTTTGTTTATGCAACAAACCAATCATGTATACCGTTATTAACATTATTAAAAATTTAAGGAATCAAATAATCAGGAGTTGCCCAAATAATTGGCTTGTTTATTGAGCATCTAATCATAGTTGTAAAGCCGCATATCAAGCTTTAAACTGTGATTAGAAGTGGACACAGACCAATTAAAGGCCACCTTAATATAAATGTAAATGGATGCATTATGAGATAATGTAAGCAAACAATATTTAACTATACACACATTATCTTTTAAAAGATAATAATTCTTTGTTACATAAATCTATTAGTCACAAGTTTCTTTTTTGTATTGAGCTATTATTTATCTAATTTTTTACATGCTTAGCGTGTTTATATCTGTGGAGAATCAAATAAATCATTCTTCAAATTCATTAAAAATGGAAGAAATTAAATTCAAAAACAGAGCTTCCTAAATAATATGCACATATGTTAAGCATATTAAGTTTTGGAATTGTATTACAAAATTTTAATTGTGATGCACAATGGAAATACCCCTTTCATTTACCCCACTCAATATGAATGTGAAAAAGGAAAAAATTTAACAACATTAATTCTTTGGGAAAAGTAAGTGTGCTAAATAGCCATTGCAAACTGTCAAAGATTTTATGCCCAAATGAACAAAGCAACAAAATCCATTACTTCCTCTAGCTTGTCGAAGGATCATAAAAATGTACCTATCATCCTATATTTTACCCTTCACCACCATAGCATTAACTCTGAGCATGCACACATACTACATGGAAAAAATTTGCTATGTTCTTACGTTTTGATAATAACTAAGCATATTTCTTGAACCAAAGTTGATTATGTTGATGTCGCCCTTATGAAATAAAGTAGACAAACAAAGGTGTGTGTGTGTGTGTATAATAGTCTTTCCATCCATCTATATTTGTAAATAATGTATATTTTCATGTTACAAAGTATGGAATAGGAACTTCATAACTCATAACTTGTAAGAGCTCAAACATATCCTCACCTTCTCTACAAATCCCTCTATCAAAATTTTATATGCAACTAAATTAGAAGGGAAACCTCTTGCCAATATTTCATTCTCAAGTTTAATGTCACCATGCACTTTTCCTATCTGGGAAAATCCGTTGATTAGTGTATGATATGGAATTGATATAGTAATAATTGACCAGCATTTGATTTAGAAAAAAATGTTTTCTCTAGCTATCCTTCTTTGCAAATTCCAGTCATGAAGCTACTCAAAGAAACAACATGAGATATATGGCCTTCTCCCGACATCTCATCCAAAAGATCAATTTCTAAATTACAAGTTGCAACATCAGAAAAATGAACTATTTGATTCATCTCATCCATGAATTAAACAACCCCTTGCAATGGGCCATGCATGATGCCTATGAAGACCATAAATAAGTGCATCACAAGTAGCAAGCTTAGGATTATGCCCCTTTCCTTTCATTGATAAGTGACAACATCAATGGTGAAACCATATTTTTCCATACCCCTTACCAGTTCAACAACCCTGCCTTTGTCATCCTTGCAAAGGCCATTCACCAATATATGAGGTAAGTGCACACATTTGGGATAAGGCTCTTGATTTCCATTCTGTTCACAAATCTATGGGAATTTTGTGTTTTCCCATCATTGCATAGTTCCCTGACAAATTTATTTTCAGTTATAACAACAATTTTACATTCCCTTCTTGAGAAGGTGCATCAATCAATTTAGGCAATGTGATTTGCATCAGAGCAGAGTTCTCGGTCATCCCTCTTATGAGAAACAAAGTGATTTCATTAGATCAGAGCTCTTAGTTATCCCTCTTCCAAGAAACATAATTGATTGCATCATAGTAGAGCTCTTGGTTAGCCCTCTTCCAAGAAATAAAAGTGCCTCTATAAGTTCTCCCTGTTTACATCATGCACTGCTCGAACTATGGAAAATGACTCATTTGGCTTAGAACTACTCCTTACTGTTTCCTCCAAAACTTTCTTTCGCGAACATCGAAGCTCTCTCTTTTGCACAAATAATGTACGTGAGTATTGTAAATAATTACACTGAGCTTGCATCCTTCATGCTTCAAGCTTCAAAAATCAATTTCCTAAGAAAAGTTGCCAATATCCCAAAGATATAAACATTTGTGCTAAATTAAAACTTCAGCATTATAATTTATGTCCTTGTATAAATATCATGCCATATCAACATTATCCTTCAATATAGGCACATCATTGAGAATTTCATCGTAGACTTCAACAATGGGTTTGCAATCAAGCTCTTTGTATTATAGCCAATACACCAAAAACCTCATTTGGAAACCTTGTTTGACCCTATTCATGAACAAAGGTGGAAAAAAAGGCATTATTGAGTGCATAGTTTGTAACTCCATCTCATGGAGAGTCTCTGAAAATCAAGATCTTATTTCCAACCAAGGCTTGTGAATGAGGACTATAAGTTATGGGATTGTGGATGAAACCTAATTGCTTCTCTGTGCACTGGAAGGTGGGAAGGGAATTTTTCTGCTCCAAAATCATGTCTGTAATATCCCCATGATTTCCAATATAAGAGAAGATGAAGAAGAAGAGGTTTCTCTGTAATCAAATATATAGATAAATAATTCAAGGAATGAGAATAAAAAATGAGAAATATAATCACATAAGGGAGGTTTTTTCCTCCAGTGGCCCTTCTTGTTGTATCAATAATAGTAGTATTTATAATACTTCATCCCATTTTTATGATCCTCTTGTTGATTTTGAAGGATTTTTTTTCCTCGCATATAGATAGTAGATTGGGTTTGAAGAATAGAATCTCCAATTGGTAAAATAATTTATCCAACACTCAGTATAATAATATAATTTAAAATTTCACTAAACAAGTTGACTGATCTTTGTAAAACATGTGCTCTCTGAAAAAAAACCAGCTGGAATTTCATAAAGCAGTAGGGTGTGTTTGCAGAAGAAATTGTACAACTATTAACATAATGTATATACATAAGTTTTTGACAACTAGGTGTACTATATTCATGTCATATATGCTCACAATGCCCAAAGTTAAAACAAGCCTAACAAACATGCATGCAATGAGTTAATAACTTAACGATGTGCAAACATTGGAATGCACAAAAAAATAAAACCATAGAGGGTCTTGACCTCAATACATCAAAAACATAGCCTAAAATGAATGTAAAAAAAAATCATAAAATATAAAAAAATTCATATATAGAAACTAACAACATCGAATAATCACACTAATATGTAAAAACATCGATACACCTGTATACTATATACAAATATATATAAGACATTTTTACAAGGAGGCATACATCCCAGGGTCAGGGTGAGGGACCCATGCCCCACATTCCCCATACCCCAAGGATGGTAGGAATCCCGGTGAAACATTCACAATGTCTCCTAATTTTATGAAACATCGAAGTGTAAAATGAAATGCTTCACCAAAAACGAGAGATGATAGTGGGAGAAGGCTCTTGGCCGCCCAACCCATGAAAAACAAGACAAAAGAATTTCATCCAAAAATTTTCAAAAATCATTAAAAGGGTAGGAAAAAAAATCATTAAAAGGGAATAAAAATAATAATTTATTAAAAATAAAAACAACTTAACATTTCAATAGCCTAACTCAATTTTTTTGAAGATTTTCATTTTCATTTACAATGGCGAACGATTATTGATGATCACTACTTCTAGGTGTAAAGCATCTAGTGACCGATCCTGACAGTTTTTGTCTTATGAAGTGATACTTAATTTTTTCCCTATTGACTGACCACTCTTCACTTTAATTTGATATATTCGGTTTTGTGCGTGCAGGTTTGGGTTGTTTTGTCTATTCTTAGTTCTTCCTAGGTCCTTAGGCCAGAGTCACTTTCTAGAAGGTTGGGAAGTACTTGCATCGCTGAGAGTGATATCACCTGTGTTATGTATGTCTCTTTTAGTGTACTATTATAGTCTCTCAGCTTGACATGATATCTCTTTCCGTAAATGGCCGTGGGATCTTTCCTGCCATTTTATGGTTGTGGGTTAGCCCTGCCTTTTTCTGTTACTATGACCATGTTTCAGTAATTTATTTCTTATCCTTTGGGCCAGCTCCATCCAATGACTATCTTTGTTATTCTTCGAAGATGGTTGGTTCATCACTACCTATTATCCCTATATTTTTTTTTTGCACACTACTATTTGATTTTGAAAGCCCCACCTCTGCATGGATCGGTGAGGTTCACCTGATAGACTTGATTGGATGATTAATTAGTCTTTAGATATATGATTTATCATTTTATGTTTGCATATATTTTGAAATTTAATTGGTAATTTAGAGTTCAAGTCCCTTGTGCTAGGGACTTCGATGTCCTCCTATCCCCTTGAAAATCCCTAAAATTTGTGTGGTATCTTACTATATCCACGTGTCCCCAAGTCCATATACTCCCCCCCCCCCCCCTTCCCCCTCCCCTCCCCCAGTTTCCCCACCTCATAGAATTTTTTTGAGGCATTATGGATTTCAATGTATGCCTCTCCCACATGATGCTCAAATTTTTTTTGAAGTCTCCACTTTATCCCCCAAGTCCATTTCCTCACTCTTGCACCCTAAACTCATGAAAACTTGGTGAATCATTATTATAAGATGCAAAATGATACAAAATCCCAATAGCTTCCTAGTAAAGACTGAATGCTAAATGCACAATACAAAACTACCTCAGATATATAATAAACTCACATCATGAGATAATATTTTGAATATAAATATTATTTATTATGGAAAAAATGTATCTTATGAATCATTTACAATATAAATCTAGCAATTGATATATATCATATGCAAATGATAATTTAAAAATTAATTCTCGATATTGAATCCTAATAGTTTTCCCAGTCAAGACTTGAAGCTTAAATACACAACACAAAATCACATCTAATATATAATAATTGTACTACATTGTCATGAGTCATCTACAATGATCAATCCAATTGATATATATTATAAGAGACCAAATAATATATCAAACATTAATTGTCAACGTTTAATCCTAATAGTTTCCTAGACAAGAATCAAAACTAAATACATAATACAAAGCTACATAAAATATATAATCAATGTAACACATCATCATAATTCATATACAGTGATCAATATGAAAACTTGTTATCAATTCCCCCTACCTCTTTACAAGTAAATAAATTTCCCACTAGTAGAAGGACCAATGGTTGGAGTTGAATTGACTACTTGTAGGTGTCTCACTTTGTGTAGAAGGTGCTACTGAGGTTGGCACATCAACCCCCTCACTCTCAATTTCCTCCTCCACTCCCAATATCTCCAAGTCATCCTCCCATACCCTCCTCCCATGATCTAACAACTTAGGTGCCCCCTCCATAATAGAGCCCCTGGTATCCACCCTCCACTCAAACACGATGTCAACATTATCCAAGAAAATTGAATCTACATTGAGTCAATCATGTTGCTTCTTCTATAACTGGAGATTGTAGTTGACATAAATAAGGGTCATAACAAATAGTTTATTAAAAATATAAAATTAACAACGTAAACTTTGAAACGGGAACTATAAACTGAAAACGGGAACTGTAGCCCAAAAAACCCCAAAAAAATGAAAAACAACCCAAAACGAAAAAAGTGTGTGTGTGTATGTGTTTGCAGGGTTAATTTGCAACATTTTTTAAAAATGGCAGTAAAACCAATTTTCATGTGCAACATAAATGGAAAAAAAATGCACAAATGTTGGTGCTAGAATACCATTTTTATTTTCTAGGTACAATTTCAACATATTTTTAGTAATGACGTTAAATATAAAATAATGAGATTTTAAACACATTAAAATTCTAATTTTTATACATGTAATTTAACATATAATATCATGACACTAAAAATCCCTAAAATTCTAATTGTTTTCAACCATAATGTTAAAGATAAAATATATTTCACAAATTTTCACCCATTGAATTAAAAAACATTAACTTTTCAACATATTTCAACCATGATATTATGAACAAATTCTATGACTAAAATAACCCAATGAACCATAAATTATTTCTCCAAGTTATTGTTGCATTGTGAATATTTTAGACAAATGAATTCATCATAATTAAAACATATAATCCAAAAAACATAAAATTGACTCATAACTTCATGTAAGATCATAGGGAAGTTAAAATATCATTTCCATTGCTCAATGAAAACATCATTTATATCAATTTTCTTACACAACTATTCAAAAGCACTCATATTTTCTTGCACATCATCAGAATTCACATCTTCAGATGAATGACTGGATGGCCCATATGAGTCAGCAGACTAGTGCCCCATATGAGTCAGCATGCATGCCCAACACTTGAGGTTTCAAAAGTCTTCTAGATCTATGACTCGGTTCAGCAGACTGCCATCTCAACATTGTTTCTTGTGGTAGTAACCTCTTAAGAATATCTATCATCCTGGAGCGAAGAGTTCCTATCTTTGTTAAATTGAAGTCATAAACAAGTGTGTCAACTTCCTCCAATTTTAAGAGGTCTGTGCGGTGACGATTTATATTTGTACCCTTTCTTTTTATATTTTGGCCAATTTTTTAATCAACTACCATCTTTGGCTTGTACACACCATTGAATGGGTGTGTGTTTGTTTCATACCAATGTACTTCAACACCTATAACATATTCAATTTTTGTAATCACATTTATAACCTTGGAAACCCAGAATGGATAGCCATGTGGATATTCATGTGCTAAGACTGTGATCA
Organism: Pinus albicaulis; assembly: GCA_034641835.2. NCBI lineage: Eukaryota > Viridiplantae > Streptophyta > Pinopsida > Pinales > Pinaceae > Pinus > Pinus albicaulis. Next base: position 1,128,619,374 of record CM076583.1, on the reverse strand, counting down.
TGCAACCCTCCTTACTATCTTGTACTAAACCCATGTAAAGGTCTTCGATGGATTCACGTTATGCACGATATCTTCTGGAACCAATATACATTTCTCTTTCCTCCACCTGTGTAGAATTAATAATACCTTGTGATTGTTGTTGTTAAAGAATGTTTGTTTCCTCCTGTTCATTTAACACGTTTTGTAGTCAAATAATAGGAGTCTTCAAAATCATATCTTCATTTGTTAGTCTTGAAAGGATATCACTCTGATCATTGAAAAATGATTCCCACCAAACTGAATCAGCAACATCGAAGTACTCATATGTATATCTAATGGTTTTTTTTTATTTCTTCCAGGAATTCAGATTAATCTATATCTCTATTTTTCCTTCGTGCATTATGAACTTTACCAACTGATTGTAATAACAATATATTTGATGCAAATATTGGATGATCTGGAATGAACTTCAAAAATTCCAAACTTAATGATGGCAACCATTCTACACTAGTTGAATACTTCTTGCCCCATATAAGTGTTTTCCCATCAAAGTTTTTGATATGAAATTGATGTTGGAAGCTAATGCCATTAAGTTGTTCAATGCATTTCTCCTCACCATGTGATCCGAGAATAAACCTTTGCATGTCGAAAATTTCTTCTAACACTTGAAAAGAGGCTCTGGCATATATGATTTCTTAATACATTCAATTAATGATGGAAAGCTCCTAACATTATTCCTCCTCAATGTTACTAAAAAACGACCGAACATCTAATAAATATGGTTGTGTGTGTGCCCAACAAGAAGGAAACCAACCTTTACCTTATGAAAAATTCTCAATTCAACAAGCATGTTTAGATATCCCAAAACAATTTGATTTATGTTTTCACGACAAGTTTTGTCTAATTGCAGATACAAAATTTCAGGAAGATTACTACCCCAATGAGAAAGAACATCATGAATTATGGTTATTGTCATATTTCCATCATTATTAATATTTGGAGCTATGAAGTAAACTCTTGGTAACATTTTCCCATTGAAGACCATACAACCGACCAAGTGAAACTGGATAAATTTTTCCTCCTGCAAATTTCCTGCAAATTTTTGGGTGTGCAAACAAAATGTGGTAGAACTGTTTTCTTCTGGTCTATACCATCAATTATCAAACCCAAATATTTATTTGGATTATCATAACACTTCTTTCGATGCTTATACAACTTTTTCATTTCACTTGTTTGTTTTTTGCGATGCTCTTGAAGGGCTTTAACAATGGAATCTACACATAACATAAAATAAACCTATTAATAAATACATTTTCATAGTTGATCACTATACAATTTAAAATAATAATGTTATGAATTCTTACCTCTTTCTGCTCCTTGAAAATTATCTCTTTTTTTGTTTTAGAGAAGCACATGTACTGCAAACCCCCATCCTTATCTTCTTAGGAATACGAACATTGTTGAATTCTCTCCTCCATATTTGCACCTTCAACACCTTTTTCATGTTCCTTGTATACGTTATAGATTTCTCATCTTGAGAAAGTATCTGGAATATGTATTATATCTCTATTTGGAAAACACTTTCCATGTTTTGAAAAGAAGTCTTGCAGCCATGACATTGCAGTGTTTGCTAGTGGCACAAACTCTCATTTATAACGAACTTCTGAATAATATGTATGATTCTTTTCCAAATTATCTTGGATACTTAATAGACGAAAATTTCCAATTGAATGAATCATTTTGAAAGCCTTTCTATAGAGTAATAAAGACACAATATGATAATCATAACCTACCAGTGTAGATTTCATACACCCCACTAAATATGAATTTTGCATGCTTTTATTCATTGACAAATAGTTCTTCCTTTTTGCGAAAGAAAATTTGAAATCCATATGTTTCAAGCAATCCTTTTTACAACAATCACTTGAAATGAGCTCACTAATAGAACTTCTTCTCATGAGATATTCTACTCTATCCCTTGTATAACTAGAACATATTGGATTGATACGAAAAGTTCTACTCCTACTCTTAGAAACAATATTTGTTGGCAACATCTCCATCATTTCATCATTCTTTGAACAAGCATTTCCATGATCATTAGGATGAATATTATTCTTACTATGATCATTTTCAATATAGTTAGGAAATTCACCACCATTATTGTTTGAAAATGTTCATTACCATATTCGGTGTTATGAAACCAGCTCCAAAAATAGAAGAAAAGAGAGATCAACGCCTTATAAATAAGCCACTTCGAGGGGAAAACCTCCTTTACATTACATAAATTAACAATTCTTGGATGATACAAATGATAAAACCTCCTTCTATATATAGGAGTCCATGGGGTCACAATATAATCCTAGCCGACCTAACAATAATAATGTAAGGGCACAATAATAACAATATCGGGGTTACAGGGGTACAATAATAACAATAAGGGGGCTACACTAACAACAATAAGGGACTACACTAGTAATATAGGGACCTAACATGCCCCTCTCCTTCGAAAACGTGTTGTCCTCAACGCTTGAGTAGCTTTGGGTTCTTCTGTATAAAATTTTATTTCTCCCATGTACAATCTTTAGTGGGTAAGTTCTTCCACTTGATGAGATACATTGAAATTGATCGATTTCGTAGTTGTCAAGTTCTTATTTCGATGACTACTTCAGGTTCCAATGTGATTTTTCCTTCCTCATCAAGTTCTGGCAATATTTTTTGAACTGAAATTTTTTCACCTATAACCTTCTTTAAGCATGAAACATGGAAAATTGGATGCACTCGTGACGAAGCAAGAAGCTCCAATTTTTATGCCATAGTACCAATCTTTTGCAATACCTTGTAAGGACCATAGTACTTTGGAGATAATTTATTATCATTCTTAGCTTGATTGAGGGACATTTTTTTGTATGGTTGTAGCAGTAAAAATACCCAGTCTCCTACATCAAAACTTATCTCGCTGTGATGTTGATCTGCCTGTTGTTTCATTCAATTTTGTGCCAAATTTAGGTTATTATTTAAGAGTTGGAGAACTTCTTGTTGATGCTCGATGTGATCTTCCACTGCTTGAACCTTAGAATTTTCTCTTAAAGATGACGTGATGTATTATCACTCTAGTAATTCTCAAAGTTGTGAGATTTTGATTTATAGTTGTAATAACTCTAGAGGTAACCACAAACCTACTTTTAAACTCTAGGTTCTAGCCTTCTTAGGGTTCAGAGAAGGCTCTCTCTATAAAATTTAACTTTGTTTTGATTTATAAAATATTAGGCTAGTTATGATTGTGCAATTTGGTTTTGGTTTGTATGATTTGGTGGGAAAAATCACTTAATGAGATGGATAGTGGGAAATTTGTTAGTCCATTGGGCTGAGGAGTCAAAAATCAAGTAGAAAAAGTTAGGATCAAGGTCAAAAAGTCAAATGTTTTTAGGGCAAGATAGATAACCCTTTGAAGATCTTGGAAGTCTGTTTGGTGAGGTGATATGATCAGGATAAAGAGCAATGAAGGGTTCTTTGATCTGGAAAAGAGAAGTAGTAGGAAGAGGTCAAACGAAAGAGGGATCAATTAAGGGTTCTCTACTCTGGAATTCAGCAGAAAACATAGAAATGATAAACAATAAAGACAAGGTGTTTTTAACAAATCCTGAAGTAATACTCTTGTTTATTCATTCAAGTTTAGAACACATAATGGATGCATGAAACAAAAAAGATAAACAATGACAAGTAGAAAATACTTTACTTCAATAGCTCATCACATGAATCCTGAAATATGATGCTAATTGATTCGACCCTGTCTGCTACACGAATTTGAAACACAAAATCCTTCAAGTCCAACAAATATGACTATAGAAATCTTCGGCAATTTATTCCACAATAATACTTCAAAAGATGAAGTATTTATACATAATTGTTTACAAAATATCTTAGAATGCTTCTAGGAATTATCTAAGGAAAATAGAAATATCTTTACAACAAAATAGAGACAGTTGCTTAACAAATCAACAAGCTTTCCTCTCTACCCAAATAAAATAGAAACAAATTGTGGATTAGGTGCAACTGGCGTCCTTGGTGTCCTCTTTGTTGGCTCAGATATTTTCAAGTTGGTTTTGAAATCTGATCTACTTTATCTTTAACTCTTTCACTGATTCTATTTAACTTTTCATACTCTTTAAACTCGGATACTCTTTGACCATTGTAAAACTATTTACTGTTGTAATAAAAAATCTGTTTTGACTAAAAATCAGCAAATTGTTTTTTTGTCTTTTATCTTTCTGCCTTTTACCTTTCATAGTAAATCTGTAAGTGACTGCCAATTTTCTTCATCTGGAATATTTATCTTCTTCAGTTTTCTGAAGTTTTCATTTGCCTCTGAATATCTAGAAAAATTTGGTTTTATAACAAACAAATGTCTTATCTCATGCTACAAATAAAATAAATCCTCAAAACTTTTGAGTAAGACTTTTCTAGTGGGGATTCCTTGTCCATCTGTTTTTTTCACTTATTCCTTTGCATATTTTCTAGTCTTCTTATTGTAATCCTCTTGAGGCATAAGTTTATCATTGATAACCAAAATGTTAGGCAGACTTCTTTGCCTAAAATTTTCAAATTTAACCATGAATTTTGTTACTGTTATGTTCATATTCTCACACTTTTCCTCAAGCTATTTCATCAGGTTATTCTTGGTGATGACTTTCCTTATTTCAAGGATTGTTTCAGTCCTGTAGTAATCTCAATTTCTTCTAGCTCTTGCATGTTTTTATTGTTGAGAAACTTTATCAATTCTAGGGCTTGTTCAGGTTTGTTATCAAGCTCTTCTTTAGTCTTTTGGATTTCTGCTAGTGCAGCCTTTAATAAATCTCTTTGTTCAAATATCACCTGAATTGAAGGCCACAAATCATTAATGAATTCAATGACCTTGTTCCATAAATAGTTCTTCACATATGAAATTGGTTATTTTAAGGTTAAATCCTTTTGAAGTTCCTTCAATTCTTCATTTAGTATAGTAGCCTTTTGCTCATGATTTTTGGCATTAATTTGAGCCAACTTCTCATCTTCAGGATTTTCAATCACCTGTTTCAATCTGTTAATTTCACTTGTCTGAAGTGGCATTTCTTCCATGTTTTTTACTAGTTTGTTGGCCTCATCTGTAGGGTGAGTTGTTGTAGTTGATGTTGTAGATGATGTCATTGGCACTGCAGTAGCTAGTGGTACTTTGGGTGCCAACTCTTCTGCTATAGTTTATGGTACAACTTTAGTAACCATAGGGATAACTGAAGGAAATTTGGGTGTTTTTGTAGTTTCCCTTTCATGGACAAGCTTATCCATTTGAATCACCATTTCTTTGATCTGTCCTGTTAGCTGAAAGATTATATTTATCATGTCATCATTCTCATTCTATCCTTGTATTATTTCTTTAGCTTGAGGATGTTCAGTTGATGGCAATTTAAGTTGTTTCCTCAATGTTGCAATGTCTTCATTCATTTTTTTTACTAATTGTTCTGCTGCTTTGACATTTGCAGGGTCATATCCAACCTCCAAGACCAATTCTTCCAAAGATTTAATTCTGAGATCTTTAGCATATAAGGATGCTTTGTCAAGTTTCATTTGATTTTTCATATTTGTGATAGTGTTCTGAAGTTTTTGAACACTCATAGCTTTTTTTGTAATAGTAGAATACAACATCTCTGAACTTTGTCTATGAAATTATATTTGATCAAGAGCATGAATTTTTTCAATTTGTACTTCTAGATCAATCTTCTTGTAATCTACAACTGTCTTTGGAACCTTTATTGTAGGCTGTAATAATAACATGATTAACTTTTTATTTGAGTAGTCAAATGTTGATAAAAGTCTGTTTTGACCACCTGGGTTTTTCTTTAAATATTGAGAGTAAATCTCATTTTTTATCTCTTCATTCTTTGTCTTGATTTGTTTATACTTTTCCTTGATATCAAGGTATATCAAGGTCTTTTTCCTTCGCTGTCTATGAGGATGATGCTTCCATGTTCTGTTGTCTCTCTATCAACTATGCATTTGGATTTTCAACCTGTTCTTCATTTATATTCTCTGTAACTTGCTCATTTCTTATAACTGTAGCAGCATCTGTGTTGGTAACTGGGATATATGTATCTTCAACTGCAGAAATTTGAATAATAGATGAATTATTCACCGAGATTATCCTGATTACACACTATTTAAGCTTCATGCATAATGCATAACCTCTTCTTCAATTGATCATCAATATGCGGAAATATAAAGCAGTTGCATGCGCTCATTAAAACATAATCAAGCACACATATCAACACAGTATGTAATGGGGAAAGAAATAGCTGAAAACCCACAACTATCTGTATATTATAATGATAGAGAACATGTAACAATACATAGCACAAAGCTCTCACAGCTCTCAGCACTATCTCAATGCTACACACAAAACTAGCACGGAAGATGAACAAGTCACAGGTTCAAATCTCCTCCACAAGTCTGCCTGCCTCTACTGCGCAATCCAAGATGTGAATGATTAGATCCAAGTTCGAATCCCACTAGCTTCAACTGCGCAATCCTCATTGGCGATCTCCATCAATGTGTGTGCAAATCTCATGCACATCCAATAGTCACAACTGATAGTAGACTCACCCTTTCACCCACCTCTAACACTGGTCTCCACTGAACTGTCCATGCATTGCAGTTAACTGATGTGTTCTTTAGTTGAATTATGAGTTAATAATTAGTGAATTAATTAATAATTAATTCACACCACTCATCACTAGTGTATTTTTTAGTTAGACTAAATACAACTAGTTCAACTAAGTTAAACCGAACACAACTCCACCAACTGTCTCATCAACTCCACTAAACTCTGCCACATGAGTTCTAACTGAAGTCAACCATGCAATAGCTCAACTAACCCTTAGGAAAAGCGTGTTTCCTTCTGTCAGCTGCATGTGCCACATCCAAGCATCAAACTGAAGTGCTCCAAGAGGATAAGATAATGTTTATAGTCTAAATATTATTAAGGGTTAATAATATTTGGCTGACTTCTCAGGAGAACAAACAGTCTAAAAAATAAGAATAAGCAATGATAAAATGAAGACATCATTTTACTACAACCGACCAATCATCATAAATAACTATAAACCTCATGGTTCATGATCCATGTGCCCAAAATGTTATAGTTAAAAATGAACTTGCATCAAATGACACAAGTCCACTTAAAATGAAGAAACTTCATTTCACTAAGCTCATCATCTTGTTGCATTTTCTTGCTCCCTCTCCAACAAGATATGGATTATACGCAACCCCTATCATATACGTGAGTGACCGAGTTTTCTCTGAGTGAGCGCCTTCGTCAAGATGTCAGCATCCTGATCCTCCGTGGGAATATATGAAGTAACATGATTCTCCGCTGCACACAATCTCTGATATGATGGTACCTGATGTCGATGTGTTTGGATCTATCATGAAATACTGGATTAGCCGAGAGTTTAATGCAACTCTGGTTATCACAATAAATCACAGTAGGCTCCAAGTGTGACTCGAACAATCCAACCAGGATCTTCCTCATCCATATGGCCTCGCATGCAGCCAAGCTTGCTGCCATACACTCAGCCTCTGCTGAACTGAGTGCCATGGATCTTTGCTTCCTGCTGTACCAAGAAACTGTTGTCGACCCGATACTGAAGATCCCTCCAGATGTGCTCTTTCTGTCCGTTGGCCTCCCTGCCCAATCTGCATCCGTGAAGCCACAAAGCTTCACCTCATCCTCCTGTCTGTACCACAAGCCATATCCCGATGTGCCTTTAAGATAACGCAATACATGCTCGTCTAACTTCCAGAAGAGCTTGGTAGGCTTAACCATAGCTTGCGAAAGCTGGTTAACAGCATAGCATATATCGGGTCGTGTATTGATTTCCCTGTGGCGACCTGGCTTGTCGATCAACTGTGCCATCCACTACCTCAGGTTGAAGTAGCATCCTCCTTCCTCCAACCTCCGAGGAAGAGGAGTATTAACGAGGCACGTATGCATGTTGAACTTCTCCGGTCTCTCCGGCATACACACGAGAAACCGACGAGTCCACCAACTATGTTTGGCAAATTTCCAATCCCAGGAAATAATGAAGGAGGCCCAAGTCCTTCATCTCAAACTCTCTAGCAAGATCCTCCTTGCATGAAAGTATCAACAGCTCATCACCTGTCAGAATCAAATCATCTACATAAAGTACAATGATTAGCAACTTACCCTCCACCACAATCTGGTATAGGTTAGGATCTACCTCACTCTTGGAGAATCCAAGCCTGGTAAAATAACTGTCTATCCGTGTGTACCAAGCACAAGGTGCTTGTTTCAACCCATACAACGCTCTCTTGACCTGCACACATGTGGCTCGCTACTGAAGATCTCGAAACCTTCGGGCTGCTCTATGTACACCTCCTCCTCAATGACTTCATTCAGGAATGCAGTCTTCACATCCATCTGATGAATGTGCCATCCCATCTGCGCTGAGAGAGCAAGAATCGTCCATATGGAAGAATACCTTGCGACAAGTGCAAAGGTCTCCTCATAATCGATCCCCTCAATATATGAAAAGGCTCGGGAAAAAAATCTTGCCTTGTACTTCTCCACACTCTCGTCAGCTGCTTTCTTTACTTTGTAGATCCATCTTGAACCCACCACTGATTTCCCCTCTAGCCTCGGGACAATCTCCCATGCACTGTTTCTGACAATCAAATCATACTCTTCCACCATGGCATCTACCCATTTGGGGTCCTCCACAACTTCCTCGAAAAGGATGGCTCTGTCACGATACACTTTCTCTACTTCAAACCATGTATCCACTGTCTTAGGTTCGATGTTGTCTCTGCTCTGTATTTGTGCGTAGGTGGTCTCCCCAACCTTCTCTGCATCTTGAGCCGGTCGCCTCTCGACACGTAGTGCGCCCAGCGCCCTGCGATGGTTGGCGGCGCATGAGTGGTCTCTTCCACTCCATGAACCTCCTCTTGTGGTTGATCCACATCCTAAGGCTCATCCTTAGGAACTAATAGCTCCTCATCTGCATGCAAGTGTGGCTCCCTCTCAAGCGAACACTTCATGACTTTCTCCTCATGAAATTTGATATCCCGTCGCACAACAATCTTGCGACTGTCTGGCAAATACACACGATAGTTGTGGGGCATATCGATGTACCCCACAAATATCCCAACTTCTGCAGTCGGCTCCAGCTTCTTCCTGGCATCCTTCGTCACATGAATGTAAACAGGTGAACCAAAAATCCTCAAATGGGAAATATCAGGCCTCTTACCAGAAAACGCCTCCTCGGGTGTACTCATGCCAAGTATCTTATGAGGACAACGGTTCTGCACATATACTGCAGTATTGCATGCCTCCGCCCACAAGTGAATGGGTAGGCCACTGGTAGGCCACGATCATGCAACATCGCTTGTGCGGCACCCACGATCGTTGCGATTTCTTCCGCTTCGTAACCGTTCTGGCACATGGGTTATGGGGGTCTTATGAGCTCTCTCTGAATTCCTTCTGCGCTGCAAAAGTCCTTGAATTCAACAGAGATGAATTCACCACCATTTTCGCTCCTAAGAGCCTTCACATGCTTCCCCGATTCCTTCTCAACCGGCGCCTTGAACTCACAGAACTTTGAGTATGTCTCGCTCTTCTTCTGCATGAAGAAGATCCATCACTTCCGAGAAAAATCATCAACAAAGATCACATAGTACTTGTGCTTTGCTGTCGAAGCTACTGAGAAAGGTCCACACACGTCTGTGTGAATTCTCTCAAGGATCGTCGTGGCGTGACTATCCTTCTCGTGAAAGGTGTCTTTCACAAATTTTCCCAAGGTACACCCCTTGCACTGATCTGACTGCGCAAGAGTGCCCTTAGGAAGCCCAGTAGAAATCTGCTGCAGTATCTTCAAAGCTCCATGGTGAAGGTGGCCCAATCTCCGGTGCCACAGCTCGCCATCATCCCGGCTCACCACTCCTTCCGCCTTGCATGCCATTTCTACGCAGCCATCTACTTGCAGCTGATAAAGGTTCTTGATTCGAACCCCTATCTTACGGGTTTCTCTAGTTGTCTTACTGTGCAGGAAAGCCTTTCCCTCGCTGAAGACAACATCATACCCCTTGTCTTCTAACATCGCCACAGAGATCAGATTCTTCTTCAATCCTGGAACATGCATCACTTCCTTCAATACAAAGGGTTTACTAGACTCCCTCTCAAAGGAAATGGTACCGATACCGGTCGCACTGTATCTACCTTCATCGCCCATCTCGATGTGCACTCCAAGATCTTTCTCATCCATATCTGAAAACATATCTCGATCTCCAGTCATGTGAAAAGACGCACCACTGTCCAAGAACCATACTGATCCCATCACACTTGAGACCAAGCATGCGATCAGTGAAAAATCCAACTCAAACTGGGAGGCTAAGGCCTCTCCCGCTGCAGATCCAGCATCATGCTTATGTTTCTTCTTCTGTGGACAATTTGTGGCATAATGTCCGTGCTGGTGACAGTGAAAGCACTTCACCTTGGACATGTCTTGCTTCTTGCCTTTCGCACCAGAATGAGAAGCTTTCTTGCTCTTCCCCTTCTTTGCTTTGGCAGCCAAAGCACAATTTTCTTCATCAGATGCCTTTGATAAAGGTCTGTCCCTAGTAGTCCGCCTTATCTCCTCTTGCATGAGATCCGACCAAAGTCGCTCCCATCCTGGCAACTTCTCCTGACCATTGACAGAGTCTTGATAGGAATGCCAACTCTTCGAAAGACCAAGGAGAGCCAAGTCGACCAAGTCCTCCTCATCGACAGTCACCCCCACACTTCCCAGCTCATCCCTGCATTGGGTGAACTTCGTGAGGTACTTGGCGATACTGTCGCCTTTCTCCATCTTAATGTTTTTGAGTTTATCCTTGAGCGCCAACTTCCTCTGATCGCTCTTGCTTTGGAATAGATCTGTCAACACTTTCCACATCAAATATGGAGAATATTTTCCATGCAGGCTGGATACAATGTGATCCTTCACGCCCTCTAACAGAATCCTTCGACATTTTGCCATCTTCTTTTGCCAAGCTTCAACTTGAGCAGCATCAGTAGGCTTTGGGATCTCAGCATCTATGAACTCCTTCAGCCCGTTATCATCTAATACCGCCTCCATCCGGTCCTTCCATGCAACATAATTAGAACTGCCCTCAAGGGTATATTCTAGTCGCAATCCGTTGAAAGACATTTCAACTCTGGCACCAAGAAAACTGCTGCAAATTCGAATTCCAAATTCTACTGCAAATTCGAATTCACCGACTCAAAACTCAGCACTTCCGATGCGCGAGAACAAAATTATTTCTAGCACGGAAGAGATGGAAGCTGTAGGGGCATTTCTTGGATATATCACCTTTCGGAGAAAGGATGGATCCGAGGCTGCAACCGCTTATGAACTGCATCTGAAAATAGAATTGTAATCCTTTATAATGGTCAGATGATCAGTTCTAGCTCATAGATACCATGAAATTTGAATAATATTTGAATTATTCACCGAGGTGTCTGAGTACACACTAGTAAGCTTCATGCATAATACATAACCTCTTCTACAATTGATCATCAATATGCGGAAATAGAAGCAGTCGCATGCGCACATTAAAACATAATCAAGCACACATATAACACAGTATGTAATGGGGAAAGCATACAGCTGAAAACCCCCAACTATCTGTATATTATAATGATATAGAACATGTAACAATACATAGCACAAAGCTCTCACAGCTCTCAGCACTATCTCACATGCTACACACAAACTAGCACGGAAGATGAACAAGTCACGGGTTCAAATCTCCTCCACAAGTCTGCCTGCCTCTACTGCGCAATCCAAGATGAATAATGATGAGATCCAAGTTCGAATCCCACTAGCTTCAACTGCACAATACTCATTGGAAATCTCAATCAATGTGTGTGCAAATCTCATGCACAGCCATAGTCACAACTGATAGTAGACTCACCCTTTCATCCACATCTAACACTGGTCTCCACTGAACTGTCCATGCATTGCAGTTAACTGATGTGTTCTTTAGTTGATTTATGAGTTAATAATTAGTGAATTAATTAATAATTATTTCACACCACTCATCACTAGTGTATTTTTCAGTTAGACTAAATACAACTAGTTCAACTAAGTTAAACCGAACACAACTCCACCAACTGTCTCATCAACTCCACCAAACTCTGCCACATGAGTTCTAACTGAATTCAACCATGCAATAGCTCAAATAAACCTTAGGAAAAGCGTATTTCCTTCTGTCAGCTGCATGTGCCACATCCAAGCATCAAACTGAAGTGCTCCAAGAGGATAAGATAATGTTTATAGTCTAAATATTATTAAGGGTTAATAATATTTGATTGTTCTATTTTTAGCCCGGCAGTCTAAAAATAGATTCCGCCCAATGTCTAAAAATAGAGTTCCATCTATTTTTACCAACTCGACCAATCATCCATAAATAGCATCCTGCAACTCATAGACCATGATCCATATGTCTAAAAATAGACATAGTCTAAAAATAGACTTTGCGCCAAAAACAGCCTGCGGGCCCACTTAGTGAAGGCGACTTCATTTCACTAAGCTCCATCATCTTGTTGCATTTTCAACATCAACCTCAATGGTTACCTTATCTTTATCTACTGAATTTAAATTAGGATTCTTATTATATCTTAACTTGAACCTAGTTTCATTAGTGGTTTCAGCAACATAATAACCTTCTTCTCTGACTCTTTTGGTCGTTTTCTCTGTTTGATCTGCAATTAGTAAAGTGTGACTAGTATCACTTTGTTTTACTGCATCTATTAAAGTGTTTTCTATCCACTCAGTCTGATTAGCATACTTCTCAATCTTTGGCTTTCTCTCATGAATGTAGGGTGTCAGTTTACACTTAACCCTCATTTTACTTAAAATTCCTTGTGGATCATAGTTCCAGAAGAAACTCTCTTCAAATTTGTACTCTAATAGCCGTTTGGCTGCTTCTATCTCTGCATCTCTATGATTACAAATGAATGGTCCCACTTGATTCTTTAACTTAAACTGTGTTTTCTTCTTTGCTGCTAGAAAGTTAATTAAATCAGAATTTAAAATTTGCCTGATGTATTCCAAGGCAAAAACCCTCATTGGTACATATTTGGGTAATTTGTAGGGCAACAAATTGGATCCAAAAACTCTAATCTATGTGTGTTTCTCATACAAATACCAATCTCCAGTCTTAGTTTGCTCTGATAACTGTAAGATCTTCTTCATCTCATCATTTATCCTTGGTTTTTCAATATTTGTTAACATTTTTATCAATGGATGGATAAAGAAGTCTGAAAACTCTCCATAGGTAAACTCTGTGGAATTTTTATTTATTAAAGAGGTCCAAAAAATGACTGAAAGAGGATTTCCTTTTATGTCAAGATTTTGTAAGGATACTGGAAAATTATTTGCTTGAAAATACAAGAACGTGTGGAAAAGGAAAGATGTATATCTAAACACTCGTTCAGATGGCAACTTAATCAATTGGTTATGAATATTGTCAGCAATATACCCAGCATAATTAAAGATAACAGATGGAGGTTGTCCTGGTGTGAAAGTGGATAGGAAACCTAAAATGGATTCATTTGTATGCTCATCTGTGAAGTATCCTAGGATTAATGATAGCATGGAAATAACATGCCTTGAACATTCTGGAAATTTTGAAGTGGAATATGGAGGATTGATTTGAGGAATTTCCACATGTAAGGGCATGAATATTTGGAAGATCTGGAATATTTTAGGAAAATCAAGGCCAATGTACAGCTTGATAAGTGCTTCAATGGACAAAGAAACTGCTTGAGGATCAGGTTTAAGTTGTAGCATTTGGTTAATGGACTCAGCAGCAATGGTAAAAAGTACTTCTTTGTTGGCATTGACTATTGCTCTTTTCTCATGCATATAATAATGATGGCATAACCTAATGACCTCTGGGCATGAATGAGTAACTGGAACAACATATTTGGGCAAGTGTGATTCTCAAATTTGAACTTCTTCAACATTATATAAGGATTTTTCAAAGCTCCAGCTATGAAGTTCCAACAAATTGAATTCTACAATAGGGTCCAGGGAAAATTTTAAGGATGGAAAATTATCTTGAAGTTTAAAACATTGGTGAATCTCACTAGTCCCTAATATGCAAATTATAAAATATTTATTAACATATTTGTAAAATTGTTCAAATTTATAATGATTCTATATATAGTTTCTATATATTTTTGGCGATTTTTAAAGTAAAATAATTTTATATTAGAAAATTTGGGCGAATCATTTTTAGACAAAATGGAAATTGGTGAATATTTTTTTTGGAAAAATCATGGAAAATTAGCCCAATTGCGAATATTAGCCCCTAAAATTTTCCATGATAGGGTCTGTTATCTTATAGTCAACATCTGCTAATGGAGTGTGCTCAATGTCTACAACAGGAGGTTGTAGAGGATTTATAATGATAGCAGTCTTAGAAGATGCAGCTGGAGTAGGTTTAGGCATTTTGAGGTTTTTTGACTATCAAAAACTCTACTTTTAGGCTTTTCTGGCTACTTTTGTAAGATTAAATAGTTTACAGAAGTATTATTTTGACTTTGGCAGGGTTTCTTGGATTAAAACAGGCAGAATATGGTCTTTTCTTTGGATTATTTATTTCGATTTCAATTTTTAACTGATTTACAGACTTTCACTGATTAGGAAACAAGAAACGGGGGTTTCTTGGGCTTTTTCAATTGGTAATTTGGTTTTAAAATATTTTGAAATCGGGCACAGAGATTAGGTTGCCTTCAGAGGATTTCTGGTCTTAATTTAGAGTTTCAAACAGTTTATAAAAACCATATAAACTCAAATTTTCATTTAAAACAATGCGCAGTATAGAATAGGGTTTCTAAAAAAAAAATCCAGGGTTTGGCTTTTTTTTTGGATCTTTTAATAGGATTTCTCGGATAATTTAAATTCTGATTGTATTTGTTCTTTATCAAGGTTCTTTTTAAATTGATAGCAGGCTCAATTTCTCGAGGAATACCTGTTTATACGCAGGTACGGGTCTTTGAAGATGACTCTGAGGCTTTATAACTGGTTCTATACTCTATTTCTAGTCTTTGGAAGCTTTATGGAGCTTCTCGGCAATCTTCAGTGGCTATAGGCGGAATTTTGCAAGTTCTGGGCAAGAAATAGTGAAAAATGCTCGTTCTCTGAGTCGGAATAGTCAATACAGTCAATATGCGCCGAAGGAGGGAATAACAGTGCATTTCATGGTTTATTGGGCGTTTTTAGAGTTAATTTAAGCCTGCAATAAATGGCAGTCAAATCAGGCGAGGAGGTGGTTTTCGGGCTTCAAATGCGAAAAACCACTGGTGGTTATCGCGTGGGTATGAGGTGGTAAGTAGTTTTAAACGGATTGAATGTGGTCCAATGAGAAATTGCCACGTCAAGGAGAGGCGAACAGGCCAAACCGCCCATTTCGCATAGAAATGAAATTGTTAAGAGCGGGCAACTTTATTTTATTTACGATATCGGTTTTTTGTCGTTGGATCGGGGAAATCTTATGCGAACGTTTGAGATCTAATCTAGAAGTTGCATCGGAATTGGAGTGGGGCCGGGGTTTTATATATGCGGCAATGGGTTTTTTAACTTTATAAATATGTATTTATTAAAGTTAAAACTTTGGGTTATACCATAGGCGGGGGGTAATGTTTATACGTGTTTTAATTAAAACATTTAACCAAGGTTTCAACCAATACATGGGCGTGGGTTTATTATATAGTTTTTTAAACGTTTAAACCATAGGGACGGGGATTGGTTTTAATGATACGTTTAAACCAATGGGGATAAAAGGGCAGTTTTTTTATTTATTCACGTGGGATGTTTTAACATTGGTTAAAACTTAAATATTGGGTTTTGTGGGTTATTTAAATACAAAGGATTTAATACTATACGAGAGGGTGTAGTTTAGGGATTTAATAAATATAGTTAGAAATTAATATGAAATAAAGGGGTAATATATGATATAAATGAAAAATACATGATTTAGCACTAAGTAAAGTGTAAAAGATATACAAATAAGCATATTTTGTCCTATTTTTGGTTTTTCACACTTAAACTTAGGATAAAATGCATTTTATGGGTTTTTGACTGATTTTGAATGGAAATGAAATTAATTATTTAGGTTTTTTACTTTTACCAAGTAAAAAGGGGTTTTTACTTAAGAAAAGGGATCATGATTATGGATGAAGGGTAAATGTTGATGAAAATGGGTTTTGTGTAGGAATTCAATATTTTTAACCAATCAGTTATTGAGCCTTGGGTCCGGTCCCAAAAGAAGTCAGAGAAATGCTCTAAGCCTTTTTAACTGAAGGTTTATAATACTTAATCATTGTGGGGGAGGGGAAATTAGTAATTTTTTTCCTGATGATGCTTTATTACGTGCTTGCACAATTTCTTTCTACCTACCCATCATTATTTATAACATTTTTTACTTCATTTTTAGGGGTGCATTTAGGCTTGCAACCCTATAACAATTTTTCTTTCAAAACATAAAAACTATCTAAGTCTAACCTATTTCATCCGAGGGCTCAGATTAAACAATTGAGCTCCTCATTTATTCTCTATCTTATCTACTGATCTGTCAAGTTTATATTGTTTGCAATATCTTTATTCTCTATCTAAAACATGAAATTCAAAGCATGAAAATTTAAGATTAAACTATTTAACTAATCATGGATTATGGCATTTATTGACAATCTGCACATAATCATTATTCTTGCAGTAAAGTAAATAGTAGTGGCATTTTGACTTGCTCGCTTACAGGTCTTATTTTTCTCTTTTTTCTTTTGGGGTCTATATTTTTTCTAAGTGCTTTGATATTTCTTTTAGGACTTTTACCCTCTTTTTTCATTTTTTATTATTCTTCATTTTCAAAATATGGGAAAACAACTTGTAGAAAGCAAGGTATGTACATATTTACAAAACTATCAAATTCAATTCAAAAATTATGAAACCTATTATTATAGGACCCTAACATGATGGACGGTGGATGATATCCATAAAGTGCCATAAATGGGGTCATTTTTGCTGCAGCATGGAAGGAAGTGTTATACCACCATTCAGCAAGAAGTAACCTCTTGACCCATTGTGTTTGTTTATCAGATACAAAATAATGAAGATATCCTTCCAAAAATTTATTCACTATCTCAGTTTGACCATTGGATTGAGGATCATAAGATGAGTTATGAGTTAGTTGAGTACCCAAACAAGAAAATAATTTCGTCCAAAAATTTCCAGTAAAAATGGGATCTCTATCGCTTACAATAATCTTTAGATTTCCATGTAGCTTTTGAATTGTTTCCATAAATGTAGTAGCAATTGTACTTACTTTAAATGGATGAGATAATGCACAAAAGTGTGCATAATTGGTAATTCTATCAACTACCACCATGATGACACTCTTTCCTTCAGACTTAGGTAAACATGTGATAAAATCCATTGAAATCTCCCCCTAATGTTGACTTGGAATGGATAAAGGTTGTAGAAGACCTGGGGTCTTAATTGTCTCAACTTATTTTATGGCAAACCAAACATTCCACCACAAACTTTGAATATCAGATTTAAGGCCATCCCAAAAAAATTCTTTCTTCACCTTGTGGTAAGTTTTTAAAAATCTCGAGTGTCCTCCTAAAGGAGAAGTGTGCAATTCCAAAAGAATCTTTTGTTTTAGTTTGGAATTCTTACAAGATATAAGCGATCTTTGTACCATAAGGAATCATTTTTCCAACTAAATGTATCAGATGTACTAGGATCTTGTTGCAACTTTTGAATGAGTGTCCACACTTCTTCATCCTTCTTCCAATCATCCCTTGCTTCGGTTATCCAATCTGGTTGGATAATGGAAATGGCACAAAGCAATGCTTCCACCTCTTCATATTTCTTGAGAGTGCATCTACAACAACATTTAGCTTCCTTTTTTTGTAGATGATTTCAAAGTCATAACCCAACATCTTTGTGGCCCATTTTTGTTGCTCTTCTGAAGATAGTATTTGTTCCAAAAAGTGTTTAAGACTATCATGATTAGTTTTTACCTTGAAGTTTCTTCCCATTAGGTAAGGTCGCAATTTCTTTAGTGCATGTTGTATTGCTAACATTTCCTTCTCATAAATAGCTTTCTGTAAATACTTTCCTTTGATTAGATGACTTCAAAAGCAACGGGTATTCCTTCTTTCATTAAAACAACACCAAGTCCATTTCCCGAGGTATCACATTCCATAATAAAGGTTTTTGTGAAGTCTGGCGTAGCTAAGACCGCACATTGCCTCTTTAAGATGTTTAAAGGCCTTAGTTGCTTGAGGAGTCCATGAAAATGCATCTTTCTTCAATAATGTTGTTAGAGATGATGCTATTCTCCCATAATTCTTAACAAACTTGCGATAATACCCTGTTAACCTGAGAAATCCTCGCAACTGCTTTAGGGTTGTGGGTAATTTCCATTCCTTAATGGCTTTAATTTTGTTAGGGTCTACCTTAACACCCTCATGAGATACAATATGACCCAGATATTCCACCTCATTTACTCAAAAGAAACATTTGGATGTTTTTGCATATAGTTGTTTCTTCTCCAATAGTTTGAGCACCCTGTCAACATGTTGAATATGATCCTTCCAAGACTTGTTGTAGATTAGTATATAATCAAAAAATACTAGCACAAGTTTTCTAAGGAAGGGTTTGAAAATGGAATTCATCAACCCTTGAAATGTAGAAGGTTAATTGGTAAGGCCAAAAGGCATGACCAAAAATTCATAATGACCCTCATGAGTTCGAAATTCTATTTTCAGAATATCTTCAGTCTTCATTCTAATTTTATGACATCCTGAATGAAGATCCAACTTGGTAAAATAAATTTCTCCATGTAATTCATCCAATAATTCATCAATCACATGAATGGGAAATTTATCTCTAATATTGAGCTTATTGAGCTCCCTATAATCCGAACACATCTTCCATGATCCATCCTTCTTGTGCACCAATACTATTGGAGCAGAGAAAGAAATTTGACTAGGTTGGATTATACCAACCTCTAACATTTATGCAATCATACATTCAATTTCTCTCTTTTGGACATAAGGATATCTATAAGGCCTAATTTTTGGAGGAACACGTCCTGGAATCAAATGAATAGCATGATCATGATCACAAATAGGTGGGAGCCCTTTGGGAGTTTCAACACCTTGGAATGATTGTCCAAGACTTTTTAGAGATATGAAGAAATAGATGATTTTGATTTTGGTACTTCTAGTGGGCATAATTGTGAAATTACACCTCATTGTTCTTTATTCATAAGATTTTTCATGAAATTAGAGCTTATAATATTTCTAGGCTTCCTTGCGATACCCCATAATTCGACTTCCTTTCCTTCCGAAAAAAAATTCAAAAAAAGTTCTTGAAAATTAAAATCTCCCGTCCCAAAATATTGTAACCATTGTACTCCTAGTACAACAATGACACTTCCCATTGGAATGGAAATCATTGGACTATTCAATACGCATTACCCCATGGTTAGCTTTATATTATAACATTTTCCAGAGCAATTTATAGTTCCTCTATTTGCAACCATCACTTGACATTCTGGTGCTGGGCATAGGAAATAATTCAATTCCTTTGCTACCTTACAATGAATAAAATTATGGGTACTACCCGAATCAATAAACACTATTACCGTTTTCTTCTTGATATGTCCTTCTATCTTGAGTTTGAGGAGTGGTAATTCCTGCCAATGCATTACACGATATG
The DNA here is from genome assembly GCA_034641835.2 of Pinus albicaulis. Classification (NCBI taxonomy): domain Eukaryota; kingdom Viridiplantae; phylum Streptophyta; class Pinopsida; order Pinales; family Pinaceae; genus Pinus; species Pinus albicaulis. Next base: position 1,128,599,572 of record CM076583.1, on the reverse strand, counting down.
GTCAGACTCATTTCTTCTTCTTCTAGGGTTGGTTCCTGGTGTATATCCTCTTCTTTTGAAGTTTCTTGTTCATTTTCTTCCTCCTCTTCACAATCTATGTAAAATAATTTCTTCTCAACACACTTATTACCTTTAGTGTATTTAATATCACAACTATAGCAAAGCCCTTTTGCTCTTTTTTCTTCCATTTTTTGTGGTGTCAACCTTGTAGGTTGTGGAAGTCCAGGAGTAGCAACACTTCCATCTTTATAGATGTGAGTGGTAGGCTTCCTTGTCGCCATAATTTTACATTCAATTTTTCTTGCCAACCTGAATTCCTTCTCCAATTAATCAGGTTCCCAAACGCGAACCTCATGTTGGATGTTATCCTTTAAATTCCCTATGAAGACATTGATCCTGTGTTCCTCTGGAATAATAGTTACCCTTATATTCAATTTTGGGAAGTCCTCAGTGTGCTCCACCACTGAACCTTTTTGTTTGAGATTTATCAATTGGCTAAAAAAGGTGTTGCTCTTTGTATCCTCATAATGTGCTATCATTTCCTCCGTAAAAATCGACCAAGTGACAATTTTTTTACGGGAGAAAAGCCATCGATACCATACAAATGTATATTTTTCTAAATATAAAGTTGCAATGCATACCTTTTGTGTGTTTTTCACGTTATTGAGATCAAAATATTGCTCCATCTTTAGTATCAATGTTATAGGATCCATGCCATCAAACTTCCTCATATCGATCTTTGGAATATAGTGGGTCTTCCATCCAACATTAGAGTTTATGAAATAATGATTAACATTTATTTTTTTCTCATCATGAGTTTCCTCTACTGTATTTTCGCCATTAGGAAACATTTCTTGTATCAACTTTGTCAAACCTACCATGTCTAATTTTAGATCATTCTTCATGTTTTCCATTTTTTCATCGATCTTAGCTTCCATGTCATCCATCTTAGCTTCCATGCCAGCTTCCATGCCATCCATTTTAGATTCCATGCCATTCTTCAAACCATCCATCTTAGCTTCCACGCCTTTCTTCAAACCATCCATCTTAGCTTCCACGCCTTTGTTCAAAACTTCCATTTCATTTTTTTTTGCTCTTTGCAAGAGCGAAATTTGGTGCACTTGCTCATGGAATTTTGATATGTCATGTTGCACTTATTCATCTTCATGAGTCATAGTAGAGCCTTATAAAGGCTTAATGGGTGTTGAATTATTTTTAGGGGGCATTTTAGAACCCAATACTGATATCTATTCTACAATATTCCCTTGGAATCAATTCAAATTGATTCTTCAAACAAGGCTTATGCAATTCGAAAAAACAAATACACACATTTTTCTTGCTTTTGAGGAGCTCGATATTGAAGCTGAATTATCACTGTGATTTCAAATCTTCAATATCTTAAATTTGGTCATGTAGTATCCCTCTGAATCTTCTTTCGAATTCCAAAGGTCTAACTTGATTTGGATTCTTCAAGGAAAATTTATGCCCAATCTCCCACAATGACCTAATTATGGATTGGTTCAGTAGAGCGAACTTGTACGGCGTGCCACATGTCACTATTTCCTCCTTTGGCTCTAAAATTCATACACGGAAAACTAAAATTTGTGTACTTGTAGCCACTTTTTACAGAATTCCAATCTGATGCTCAGAGAGAAAGTTATGAAGATTTTCCCATGGTCACCTATTTAAGATGAAATTCGGGAGCCTGAAAAAACCTTAACTTCCACAGATCATATCTTCTAAAGAATTGTGAACCAATATCTGAAATTTTTACATGATGTTCCTCAGGATTTTGGTTTCGTGTGATAAAAATTTCAGCTTCTGAACCTTCGTAGAAAAATGTTATAGAAAAAATTCCACGATGACCTGTTTGGAGTAGGGAAACCCTAGAATCCAAAGCTCTGATACCAAATGGTATGAAACCAACTCCAAAAATAGAAGAAAAGAGAGATCAACACCTTATAAATAAGCCACTTCGAGGGGGAACCTCATTTACATTACATAAATGAACAATTCTTGGATGATACAAATGACAAAACCTCCTTCTATATATAGGAGTCCATGGGGTCACAATATAATCCTAGTCGATCTAACAATAATAATGTAAAGGCACAATAACAACAATATTGGGGTTACATGGGTACAACAATAACAATAAGGGGGCTACGCTAACAACAATAAGGAACTACACTAGTAATATAGGGACCTAACATTAAACGACATGAAAATTTTCAATACCATCATCTATGGTTTTGAAATACTGAATTGGAGGATATTTTTCACCATTGTTATCTTTCCATTCATCACTGCTACTCTCAGTCCATAAGATTAGGACTATGTGGAAATTGTGACTCTTGATTTATTAGAAATTCTTCATCCTGACCTTCGTCACTGCTGCTCCCATAGTCCATATGATTAGGAGTAAGTGGAAATTGAGACTCTCAATTTATTGGAAATTCTTCATCCTGCCCTTCATCACTGTTGCTCTCAAAGTCCATAGCATTAAGAGTAAGTGAAAAATCTAACGCTTTATTTACTGAAATTTTTTCATCCTGCCATTCATCACTATTGGTCTCATAATCCTTAGGATTAGGAGTAAGTGGCAAATGTGACACTCTATCCACTGAAAATTTTTCATCCCGCCATTCATCACTATTGCTTTCATAGTCCTTAGGATTAGGACTAAGTGGAAAATGTGACTCTCTATCCACTGAAAATTTTTCATCCTGTGATTCATCACTATTGGTCTCATAGTCCTTAGGATTAGGATTAAGTGGAAAATGTGACTCTCTATCCACTGAAAAATTTTCCATCTGGACATACATCACTATTTTTCTCATAGTCCTTAGGATTAGGAATAAGTGGCAAATGTGACTCTCTATCCACTGAAAAATTTACATCCTTCATTCATCACTATTGCTCTCAAAGTCCTTAGGATTAGGACTAAGTGGAAATTGTGAGTCTCTATTTTTTGAAAATTATTCATCTTTCCATTCATCATTGTTTATCTCATAGTCCATAGGATTAGCACTAATAGGAAAATTTGACTATCTACTCATTTGAAAATCTTCATCCTGCCCTTTGTCATTGTTTCACTTGTTATATTCATTAATATGAATAGAGTTGTTACATGACGAAGATGTTGATGCTTCATAAAACGAAACTTCAGTATCAGAGGAATCCATAACATTCAAACAATATATGTTGAATGATGCAAATGATCTCTCTCCCAATGATAATATATAGCTAAAAGAATGAAATTTTCCCTCCACACTTTCCCTCCAATTTTTTTCGCAAATTTTTTTTGCTTGAAGTATGTCCCTCCAAATTTTATTTCTACAATTTATTTGAAAATTAGTTACTAAAATATTCTCTGCAATATGTACCCTAATTTCGAATTAAATTCCCTACACATTTTTCTTTTAATAATTTTTTTCAAACTAAAATATTTTTAATCTAATTATATAACATTTACTTCATTATAGATTTTATTTTTTTAATATTTATCATAGTTTTTATCTCACATTTACCCCGCCGAAAATAAATTCTGTTATTTCCTCTTTATAAGAACTTTCGTTGTCACTATTCCTCACATCACATCACATCACATCAATATTTCTCGAGGTTTTGTCTAAAATCTTGGAATGATTTTCTAGAGCAACAACATTTTCAATGATAGATTCTTGCTTTTGAAAGGTTAGTTCCCCTTGTAAATTTACCAGCATTTACCTTTAATTTTTTTTGATAGGCACATCCAGATAACGATAGAAAACCAAATAAATTTTTTTTTAATATAAAATTTTAAAAAAAATTAACATGGACATTGTGGGTAGGCCCGCTTGGGGGCAGCATGTGTTGAGAATTTGGAAGGTTGTAGATTAATACAAATTATATTCTTGATAATTACTTGTGAACATACTTGAGGTACTTATGTCTTCTCTTCTTTAAGTTAAGTTAAGCTTTCATCAAGTCAATTATCAAAACACAAGACACAAAGGTTAGGCTCCTAGAGCCAGGGAAAAACCTCTCCCCCTTGGAAAGGAAAACCCACAAAGAATTATTTTTATTGATCTTAAAATGACAAGTACCATGACCCCGACTTAGAACCTACACCTAGATTTGCTTTCAGAACTTCGCTCTTCACCTTGTGATGTCTGGCTTAACTTCAACACATTATTTATTCATATTAACAACCCTTAACAACTATATATCAACAACTGTATCCTTCCTGCACTAATCCGAAATATTTTGGCATCAATCCGCAATTCAGTGCACTTGTTATCCTTAATTCCACAGTAATATTCTTCCTGCATTACACCACAATCTTCTTCCTGCACCACTATCTTAAATCTGCACTTTGTGCTTTCCCTTATCCGCATTGTATCCTTCCCTTATCCGCACTGTAAACTTAGAAATATCTACAATTTAAACTTCAGAAATATCCGCACTGTAATCTCTAAGTTATCCGCAAAATTTTCACTGTAAAATCGCAGAGAAAGCCGCAGTTGATTATGAGCTAATGAGCCGCAGTTGACAGGGTTATATATAGTATTTCGTCTAGATTTTAGGCCGACCTGTAGGCTGACTTTCCCAATGAATATAGGCCGACATGAAGGACTATAATTTCAGCGTTAATGTGGCATCCTTTACTGTAACTATAGCTTGTCTTTCATCATTGATTGAGAGCTATTGTGAGCTAGTCTTCCAGCCTAGTTATGTGTCCTTCTTCTTCAAGGTCTTAGGGCATGTATTTGTTAGATGAACATGACACTTAATTACAGTTTATACCTAGAGGACACAAAACCTAATGGACATCAAGAAGAAGTCCATCTATTTAATAAATGAAACAAAAATACATTTTATTATTTTGACTTCTTCTTTTCATAATTACATAGTCAACATGAAGACCGACCTAGTTACACTTTTCAACACTGCCTCTTAACTAGGGAGGTATTCATATAGGTACATGGTTACTATCAAACTGAAGAATCTCATAAGAAGAATCAGATTGGTAATCGCGTCTGTATAGCATCATATCAACAAGCATTGTCCTAGTGCAAGGCCTTGACTAACAACCCCAACTCTCAACGAGATAATGGGCTACAATGCTGGCGAGACACATGACTTATAGACACCATCGTCATTGTCTCTCCAAGGTACATACTCCACCCGGGTGTTCCCAAAGTATGACCTTATTGGATTATTCTTCTCTTGTGTAGCTAGCCCTCAAAGAATATCAGTCCCCAACTACTCTTATCTTGAATGTCCTAGCACATTCTCAAAAAGTATTGAATGCCAGAACTCCATTCTATCTTCCCAAGTGAAGACCATAATGATGTGTCTATCTCTCCCTCTCAACCAGGGAGGACCTATTCCACAAGGGAATGTACTCATTCCTATAAAAGGAATGTACCTAAGCTCATTCTTAGGAATTACCAAGTTTCTTCCAAGTAAGAAACTTATCATCAGGCTCCTTCTTAACCAGGGACCTCCAGCAGCAATGGTGAGACACCCAACTGCTCATGAAGAATTCCTTTCCTCGATGTCATGGATTTCGATATTGAGGAATCTCCAACTTTTAGTGTCATAGGGAACAGATCATCCATCACTTCCATCCTGAGTCATGTCAGCTATCAGAGAGTGATTCATTAGACTTCCTTTATCTGGTCCATTGTTATGACATGTTGCTTTCCTTCGAATCATTTCCAAGGATCATACATCCTTTCTCATGATTATCAGCCCTGCACAAATTCATCCAGATACACATATTCATATTAAATTTTAGAACAAAAGTTACCTTAATGATGATCTTTCACCTTGACATCTTCCTGTAGGCATCGACACCCTTCATAGAGATTGACATATCTCCTAATGATATGTTTTTCCAAGGGTCTTCTTCTTTACCAAACTTCTGTCAGAGTCTACATATCTTCCCAGGAGATCTCTTAGTCACATATTCTTGGTCTCTGGATGATAGCCACCTCTTGACATGGTTGAATTTCATGATCACTTCCTTTCTACGCATTCTCCATTCGTAGGAACTTACAGATTTTCTGGTTCCTTGTTCATATATAGCCACCTCATATTTCATGAGGACATATTATGTTGATTTCATATGTCTGTGCATCGAGAGATACTCTTCCATAGATCATACTTCTAAATACAGAAGTCCATTACCTGCAACAATATGACATGACTTCACAGCATCTAATGTCAGGATATACATATATACACACCTCATACATTTTTCCTTGAGTCATCCTATTCTCTTGAATGAAGAGCTTCATTCCTTTGACCTACTTCACCTATATGTCATCACATCCCAAAATTATTTCTCCGTGATGACCCTTGATCTGATGACTACTTTACTTTTAGTAGAAATTTTTTCCTGAAGCTTTTTCACCGAGAGCTCCTTTCATGCTTTTATCGAGATGCTCCTTAATGTACATGTTATCATACAATTTTACAACTAATCAGAGATCACTTATTGAGGAAGATGATCTCAATCATAATAGATATCTCTTGCTTCCTCATTCTTAGATCTTTTAGCGTCAGGTTCTTCTCTTTCATAAGTGATATGGGCTTCTTCCTTTTTGCTTTTGCCATTTCCAGATTTAGGACAATCTCTTTTATAATGTTCAAGCTCATCACATCCAAAGTATCGCATGTTTTCCATATTTCTTCTTTAATTCTGAGGGAAAAATTGTTCGAATCTTCCTTTCTTCCTGTATGAGGCTACAAAGGCATGATTCTCTTCACTTGGTCCTGTATCAGCTTTTTCCTTTACTCTTGTTTCCTCTATTTTACATAGAGACCATAAATCATGGAATGGAGTGGCTTCTTTCTTCCCATATAGACTAGAAGTGAAGCTTCCCCATTCCTCTGGTAGAGCATTCAACACCACTGTTGTCATCTCAACGTCAGACATCACTTCTCCTAGTTCCTGCAGTTGATCTCTTATTTCATAAATCCTCATAAAGTATGGAGCAATTCCTGCTTCCCTTGATAGTTTCATTTTTTATAGTTCTTGTCTCAGAGAGATTGCTTCTCTAGCAGTACTCACTGAGAATAGCTCCACCAATTTCTCATATATTTGTTTTTCAGTCTTTAGTTTTCATACATAGGTAATGAGAGAGTCTTTGATGGATTCTATGAGAATCCTTTGGGCTCTAATTTCTCCCTTCATGTACTTGGCATGGGTTGAAGTGCCATAGGGAGCCCTGAGCTTGGGCAGACGTCGCCCCGTGGGCTGCCTTAGGCACCCATGGGGCAGCGTCTACCCAAGCTCGAAAACGCCCGAGGCAATGGGGGTCAATTCCGAGAATCGGGGCCGCTTCTGAGAATGGGACGTGATTCTGAGAATCGGCCCTGATTCTCAGAACTAGGCCCAATTCTCAAAACCGGCCCCAAGGGCATATATAAAAATATCAATTTTTTTTTTCTAGTGGGGTCACGGAGAAAACGTAAAAAAATAAAAATAAAAAATTAGAGGAACTTGTTTTAAAGTTAGGGGATCTAATTCCCCAAATTATATAAAATAAATAAATAATAAATAATAAAAATAAAAATTAGGGGGGTTAGGGAGATGACATGTAAAAAAATTAAATTTTCTTTTACAATTTTTGTCGGGGAAAAAATGTAAAAAAATATAATTTTTTTTAAAAGAACTGGTTTTATATTTTCTATTTTGGATGAATCTAAATGCGCAGTAGACTTGGAGACGATGTACATGTTTCTAGTGTGTTTTGGTTTCTAATTATTTTTTTTTCATGTGTTTTGTTTACATAAGAAATTTGTTTTTTGTGATTTACTAATTTATATGTAGATATATATGTTTGCATGAAAATAGCATCAAGAAAGGTTTCTATCAATCTTTCTGGACCAAAGTCTACATTTCGATCATCTAAAGCTACAGGTGGGACTTCAAAAATCACTATTGGACGAACTACACCCCAATTAATTATTGAAGATGTAAGAGATGCCAGAACAAAAGAAAAGTTTATTACATACTGGAAGAAATCAACACAAGTGAATCGTTCAAAATATGCATGGTTTCCGAAAGATATAGAAGACGAAACTCTACAATTACATGTATATGGTAGTAAGAATTTTGATGTTGAAAGTTATGACCTGGTGGGAAAAGTGCAAAACCTATATATTCTTCCAAATACTAAAAATGTTTATATAGTTTCAAAACCGCCCAAGTCGCATGATAAGCTTAGATATCATTTTACATTGTCAATGTATAACACAGGAGAAGATTCTTCAAAGATATGCAAATATATCGTACAAAATGTTGCAGAGAAGATTGCAAGTATATTTATTTACACTTATCTATTTTGTGTTATTCAAACTGTATCATTGTATTTTTAATAACTTAGTTAATATTTACATATTATATTTTTTTAATAGGATTTTGCTGAAGGCATTTCAATTATGTTGGGGGGAATCTATTATATAAAGCGAGATATTATGAATCTTTTCTTTATTTTCCATGAACATGAAGAAGAAGATATGGGAAAGAAGCAAAAAAAAACTTCATGATGCTACAAGATTATATCAAAGGAATCAATCTAGTAAAGGTAGACATGTTACTTTTCAAAACAAGGAAGTTGAAGTTGAAGGTGAAGCTAAAGATGAAGAATGTATTTCCATATCTGAGGATCATATTAGAACTGATGTTAGAAGGAGAAGGGTCATAAAAAAACAAAAACAAAAATGTCCAAGAATGTCTCCCTTCTAGTTGATGATGAGGAGATTGTTTCGGTTGAAGAAAATATCATAATCAATAGGAGGAAGAAACAAAAATTTCTCATTCTAAAAAAATCATGAACAACAATGAAGGTCCTAGTGAAAACTCAAAAGGAAGCAGGGAAATCATTACACCAGGAGTTTATTTAGAGGATGGAGTTATTAAAGCAAAACAAAATTCCATTCAACATCATTTGGCGAAGACAAATTTAATTGAGGGCAGTTTGTCATTTCAACTTAATGTAATTCAAGTCTACAAGCTAGATGAGCGAAAATTCAAATATCAAATTAAAAAGCCACGCCACTTGCATGTTCACAATTTGAAAACATTGATGAGGTACAAACCTTTTGCACATGTGGTTGTTTGCGTTCTTCTAGTTGATCCATGTCAGGTTCCTAACAAAGAATCATTTGACAAGTCAAAATGTTTTGAATACAAATATTATGTACTTGGGGGCAACCATTTTGTAGAAGTTCAAAGTTAATTGATGGAGGAATATCCCAATAACCCGCGTTTTGAAACAATGAAATGTATCATTTATGTTGGTTTAACAAATACAAAAGAAAAGTTATTGGCATGTGATCATAATTCATATAATGAGTATAAGATGTCTATGAATTTCATCCAAAAGGTTAGATTTATTCATAGTGAATTTGAAGAAAAAAAGTGGTGGTGATATGACAAAGGTTAATCATGCATTTCAGAAGGAATGTTGTATGGAAATCGGTTATCAAATTGAAGAAAAAATAAGCTCAAAAGGTGGCAAAGTAAATTATGAAATATTCAGAGGTATGGATAACATTTTCCAGTTGGAATTTAGAACTGGATATATATGGGAATTGATTGATCAGATTTTTGAGTTGTGCGAGAACGTTGGCATCAAAATTCAGAAGGTCAAAAAGTCTAAACCATTGATATGTACCAGCAGTAACTCAGGTCCTGAAATAAAGATCCTTCGAGAAGATATGACTATCACACCTTGGAGATCAATCCAAGGAGTGAAGGATGACAAACTTGTCAAAACAATATTATCTCATGTAAAGTGAGGAGAATTATCAATGGAGGAAATGTCTGAGGAATTTCTAAAGTAAGTTTGTTATTTTTACTTATTTCTGGATTATAAGTTTCTGTTAAATATAATATATTGTTGTTGGTATTATTTGTTATACATATCACTATATTAACATTGTTTAATTTATTTATTCAGTTACAAGGTTTATATGAGAATACAAGAACAAATGGTTAAATTATTGAATGAAGATAGTTGGGATGATGTCGTACGCAACTACCTAAATTCAAGTTCTACATCGGTCCTAGAAGATTTTTATCTTGTATTTAAAAAGGTATGTTCATTCATACATTCATTTCTATTCATATGTATATTATTTTTATTTTATAACTTATATATATATATATATATATATATTAAAGATGAAGAAGGATGCAAATGGAGCACCAGATAGTTTCAGAAGCTTTATTGAAAAAATTGAAATGGAAAGGATGAGAAAACAATGCCTTAGATGTTGAACTTGATCTAGTATTAATAATTTCATTTGGAATGGTCTCCACACTATCCAATATCAAATAATATCAGGTGATTGTGAATTCATTTCAAAACTCATACCTAAAAGGGATTATTCCCATGTTATTGCAAATATTCCTCATAGTTTCAATATCCCAAAAATTGAATATGATAGTGACCCGCATACTTATCAAGCATTTAGTAAAGTGGTTGTGGGATTTCTAGAAGTTACAACATCACCATTTTGGAGTTTTGTGACATTTCATTCAGACACACAATTGGGGTTGTTATTATCAAACTTCAAGGGAAAAGAAAATTCAAGGATGTAGCTTACATGGTAAGACATTGAAATTGTATGTTTGATTAATGTTAAAAAAATCATTTATGTACAATTTAATTAAACATTTACTATTTCATGTTGCATTGAACTTTTACTATTTCATGTTACAGGAAAAATTCAAATCTTATTTGTGGCGGAAGTCAACCAATTATAAGTGACTGTGAGTTCATTCATGTTGAAATTTGGATAAAGGATGATAGCTATAAGCATATTCTTTTCAATCAAGTAGATGGAAAGATTCATAGCCAAGTACTGGTCCATGATACTGTTGTAAGAAAACTAACATATGAATACAAAGAAGCAAGAGGAGAGATAGTAAACATATATCAAAAACTATGGTCATTGATTAACTATTTTTTAGATTTATGTTCAAATGAAGAAGATTGGGTTTTGGATTTATTTTCAGGCTCAGGGAAGTTTTACTATATAAAAATGAATTTCACTAGTTTCTTTTTTAAATTTTGTGTTTATACTAATTTACTAATTTTTTTCTTTTGTACTTGATGATTTGGTACAACACTAGCATGTTGCTTACAAAAAGGAAGAAGCTGCATTTCCATTGAAAAAGACCCAATACAATGCAAATTTATTCATCAAAGAATTATTGCTCTTCAATTTCTTCCGGATGCAATGCAAGAAGTTGGTTTGAGAAAAGGGGATTTTAATGAATCCCGTGTGGCAAAAAAAGCAAAGGAACCTCAACCACCATTAGAAGGAATGATTGGAAAGGCATACTTTGGGACATTTGCAGACATCAAAGATCCATCAGAAGAGGAAAATGATGAAACTGAAGCCAAAAATGAAAATATTGTGGAAGAGGACAATAATGAAACTCATGAATATGAAGAGTTTGCGTTACGTGATATTATTGATTAAGCTTTAGTTAAGCATCCAAATGAAGCTCATTTTTTGTAACTATTAATAAGTTATACTTGTAATGTTTTGAATTTTACATTTTATGAGAATAAATAAGTGATCAATTGTTGTTATTATATGTTTAGTATTTGTATAATGTGATTTTCACTTCTTTTTTATGTGAATCATTTAAGTTTTGAAAAAAATGCAATTATTATTAACTTTTGACATAGAATTCATAGAAATTGCTAATTTTATATTTTTTTTGTTAATTTTTTCCTATAAAAATGGTTTATTTGACATGTCACTTTTAGCAAAAAAGACTCAAAACGTGTATTTTTCAGTTATATCTATATTCAAAATGTGTTTTTTTAGGTAAATTGTTAAAAAATCTTGCTTTTTTAGTGACAATTATTTCATGTGCAATGAAATATTATTTAACAATATATAAATAGATAGAAGATTGAAACTTTAAAATTTTGACCTTTTTTGTTTTTTTGACACTGCAAAAAATCAAATATCTCACTAAATTTAAAAAAAAAAAAAAAATGTAAGTGAAGAGGAAGAAGATGAGCACCTCAAAAATTGTTAAATTTAGAAAGTAATTATTAGCATTTAATAGATTAGAAAATTTGAAGTTAAAAATAAGTCTTCTAAAAAAAGGGGATGATATTGGCATCAACACTTTTCAAAATCGGCATAAAAATCACTAAAATTTTTAAAATATTGTCTATACTTGGTACATAAGAAAATTTAATGTGTTAAAAATATGCTAAAAAAAATAAGAGTATTTTGAATCAGCATTTTTCAAAATCAAACGATTTTTTGCTACCAAAAAAATCGAGTACTCGTTTTCGTTCCCGTTTCAAAGTTGACATTGTTAATTGCTGACTTGTTCCTCTTCTCAGTTTGTATTTTTTTCAAATACACTAATTGCATTCACAATTAAAATGCAATAAGGTTGGTCAAGTGCCTAAACAACAATTTTTAAAAAAGTGGTTTTTCCTCCATAAATTCTCCACCAAAAATCGACAACTACTAGAGGGAAAACTTAGATTATATCTCTATCTAATAGAAAATAGAAAATGCTATAACATAATTTTAAAAATCACATAATTCAAATTCAAATTTCTTACTTGGCATTGAAGTCTTCCTTTCTTACACGAAATGCACCAACTTTGTGTTTCCTGTGAAATTTGAATCACCTCATTAGAGTAAGAACAAATGCATAATTATATATGAAAATTTTGGGGGGTACTCCTAGTTGAATCAAAGATCTCTTTCATAAAGTATATTTTTCCTCCTACCAAAAGGAGTTAGATCCAATGGTAGAAATCAAGGATTTTTTCACCATTGTGAAAAGCTAAATTCCCATGAGAGCCTAAAATGGAGCCATGGGGGCACCTTGAGGTAGTGGTTGAATGTATGGTTGCACCCAAAGAGATTAGAAAGTGGATCAAAGCCCACCCCCAAGTCCTTTTAGGTTTTTTAATTGGGTTTATCTCGGGTGGTTGGGATGAATGGTTGTTATCCTCCCCACCCAGTTTAATTATTATAAGTGATATGATGAGCTTTGTTGTAATCGATTCTAGCCTATTTTTGAGTCTAATAAATTCCTCGATAACTGAAACGCACATATTCCTTAAATGGAATATAAATATATTTCTCATGGGGACAAAAAGTGGATTTTCCATATGATCTGTATATGTAAGTGCTTGAGGATTGTGTAAATTGCAAGCAAATTGAATTATTTTTTGAGGTACTTAAGTTAAATTATTTAAAAAATTTAAACATGAATTTAACTCATAAATTACAGAAATAATAGAGAAAAAAAAGCCATAAAAGTAACCACAAAATAGCAAGTGATGAATGAGTTCACCCCTCCTAGGCTACATCTCCTAGTCCAACTTTCAATGCTTGAACCTCTTTCATTAGGCTGATAAAATGGTGATTACAATGAATTAAAATGCTCAAATGGCTTCAAAACCTGCTCCAACAACTTCAAAGCTATCAAAAATGGTTTTCTAGCCTCTTTCTGCTCCCAAAAAGACCAAAAACTAAGAAAGTTATGCCTCTTTCTCTCTTTTCCCCAATTCTACAGCTAAACTCCCCACAATTCGGCCCAAACCTAGCACGGGTGCCCCAAGGGTGAAAACTACCCTCCAAACCTATCACGATTCCCGCTCGATGGGTGAATTTGCAGGACCACTAGTTTGGCTAATAAGGACCGAAATTCGCGCTCCTCATCACATTGGCCTTCATAAGGCCAGGCGTTCGCCCCCTCCATTGGCGGTTAAGTGTAGCAGTCTTCGACATTCACATGGTGGCGGTTAGGAGGTGGTTAGAGCTGACAGTAATGGTTGACGTTGAAGGTTTATAATGACGGTTTCAACATTCACATGGCACAGTGTTAGACACGGTTAAGGTTGTTGTTTTGGATTCTAGCAGTCACAGTTGGTAGTCAGGGTTAGTGGTCCCCCAGGCTGGTCACAAGTAGTGGTTACGGTTAATGCACGGGATCATGCTAGGGCCTAGCCCCTAGCCCTTTGTCCGCGGTCTCGTGGCGCTGGGGTGGCCAGGGGCTACGCCTTATCCTGACCCCCCATACCAAATGCACCTATCATTAAAACATATATATTCTTTTAAATCTTATATGTTTAAGAAATGTTGTGCAACATAATGGTTAGGCATGTGGTTTGTTGGTTGGAGGTCGCAGGTTCAACCCCCCGCCGACTTCTCGTTGACCCATACATAAATTTTGGTGGCCCCCATGCTTCCATGTGGCAGCCTCTGGTTGGGCCATGTGGCAGCCTATGGTTGGCCACTAAACAAACCAATCAAAATCAACCAACTCAGCACCAATGAGAGACTGAAAAGTGGCGAACTGGCACAGGATCTTGAATCCTAGTCACATTGCATAGTCAACAAGCCCAGACAACTGTATGGACTACTGACTGGGAAACCACACAACTTTTGCCAAAAAATTGCATGTTTGGGAATACTAATAGAACTCATTTATGGCAGCATACGGTGTCGGTTTTCCATGAAACAAGTTGCGCCGGATTTAGAATGACTAGATCTACACAGGCACATAGGTTTCGAGCCATTCCAAAAACTTTCATTTTTGAGCACCGGATCACTCCTCCCCACTGGAATATTTTGGACCCAAAATATCACTTTTAGTTTTTCAGTAGATGAGGGTATAGTTCCCTCACCTTTCCAATCTCAATCCATTTGGATTTGCTTGGATTTGTTCCTTTGATCCCCACATAAAGGTACTCCACATTCCCCCATTTTGAAGTCCTTGTTCTTTTGTCGAGAATGGTGTCTTGTTGTAGTTCTTCAAGGTATTCAGGAGAGAAATCCTCAATAGAAGGAATCTGAAAATTCTCTCCTTGATCTCCAATCAAAGGAGGCTTATACAACCTTAAATTATCAACATTAACAACATAAATTTGCATATATGAAGGCAAATCCTACCTAAAGGAATTGTCACCAATATTTTCTAAAATTATGAATGGACCATATCGAATTGGTTTCAGTTTTTTACCTTCTCCTTGAAGCCTTTCTTTGCTAATGTGAAACCAAAATATATCACCGACTTGGAAATTGTGATCTACACGATGCTTTTTGTGCCTTGTTTTGTACTTGACTTGGATCTTTTCCAACTTTTCTTGAACTTCTTGTTGTTCCAATTGGATTTGTTTAATGAACTTTTTAGCTTTTTCTATGTCACTATGACCATCAATAGTAACATGTTTCCAAAAAATCAAATCCAAATTAGATTTAGGCAAGTATCCCAAACACACCTCAAATGGAAACGTTTGAGTTGAAGAGTGCTTGGACCAGTTGTAAGCATGTTTAATATAGTGCAACTATTCATCCCACAACTTGGGATGATTTCTACAATACCCAATACCCACGAAGAAGATGTATCACCGTCCTGCTCACTTTTTCAATTGGTGTCCATGAATCCCCACAAGCTTGACCAAAAATTTCCAACAAAGGGAGAATCTCAATCAGTAACAGTGGATGTGGGCAATCCAAAGTGCACCCATACATTCTGGAATAATAACTAAGCATTTTGTTCAACTGTAATTTTCTTTTTACATGGCATTAAAATACACATTTTGCTGAACCTATCCACAACTACATAAAGATAATCATGATTCCTTTTTGACATAGGAAGACCTCCAACAAAGTTGATAGAAACACTCTCCCATGGACAAGAAGGTACTGGAAGTGGCGTGTACAATCCTAACTTTCTATTGCTAGGCTTACTAACAACACATAATGAACAACCTTTAATAAAATGTGACACAATTTCAAGCATAGGAGGCCAATAACAATACCTCTATAGTTGTGCCATCGTATTACCTACACCGAAATGACCACCAATAAGAGAGTTATGTGCCTCTCTTATAATGTTGACTCTTTCTCCTTGTGGAATACAAAGCTTACCAAGATGGTATAACAAGTTATCATGCATATGATAATCCAATTCCTCTACTTGGTTCCTTTTACTCAAAGTTGCATATACATCTTGAAAATTACTATCTAAAGCATATTTTTCAACATAGCTCTCATGAAAAATAGAATTATGCTTAAGAATAGTAGCAACACTAACAATAGGCCTAGAAATCATATCAACAACTTTTTTATAGATATCGTTTTTATACCTTATCACCAAGTGGAATTGCTGAAGAAAACCCATCCATCGAAAGTGCCTTCATTGTTATAACTTTGTTTGAGATTGCAAGTATTGCAATGGTTGATGATCAGTGTCAATGGTTGTTTCCTTACCCATCAAGTAGCATTTCCAATTTTTCACACTTTGCACCAATGCATATAATTCCTTGCCATATGTAGGATAATTAATCACTACACCATTAAAAGTTTATGAATAAAAAAAGATGGTCTTACCATGTTGCACAAGGACTGCACCCATGGCATAGTCACTTGCATCAGTTTGTATCTCAAATGATTGTCTCAAGTATGGAAGTGCAAGTACAGGATTTGAACTGATATTTTCATTCAATGCATCAAATGAATTTTGTTGTTTACCTCCTCATTGGAAGACCTGCTTCACACTTGTCAATGCATGTAATGGATTTGTGATAGAAGATAACTTAGTAATAAAATTCCTCCAACATTGGGCTACTCCCAAAAATATTCTTACCTTCGTAACTATTTTTGGCTTTGGCTAATTCAAAATGACATCAACCTTGGAGGGATCTATTTTCAATTCAGCTCCTCCAACAATATGACCCAAATACACTAAAGAAGTTTTTCCAAACTCACACTTTGATATATTTAAAAACAAATGTTCTTTCTTCAATACATCAAGTACTTTTTTGACATTCATGACATGTTCTTCACAAGATTTACTAAAAATTAAGATGTGATCTAAGTAGACTATCACAAAATCATCTAGAAATGGTCTCAATACATCATTCATCACACACATGAAGGTAGTTGGAGCATTGCAAATACAAAAAGGAATAACTAGCCATTTAAACAAACCTTGATTTGTTTTGAATGTTGTCTTCCATATGTATCCTTTAGCAATTCTAATTTGATGATAGCCACTCCTTAAGCCCAACTTAGTAAAATACTTATCATATTTCAATTGATCAGTTAAATCATCAAATCTGGGAAGTGAGAAACGGTTCTTTATCGTAATATTGTTCAATGCACGGAAGTCCACACACATGTGCCATGTTCCATCCTTCTTTGGCACCAAAACAATAGGTAACCCTCACGGTGAAGTACTTGGCCTGACGGTCCCTTTTTCCAACAAATCTTGAATTTGTTTTTTAATTTTTACACTTTCCATCACTGAAATCTTGTATATGCCAATGTTAGGAAGTGGACAATATTGTTGCAATGTATTTCATGTTGGATTCCCCTCTTGGGAGGCAATCCCTTGGGCTCCTGAAACATCTCATGATATTGGTTAACAACCTCAACCAAATCATATTTCAATCTTGAGTCACAACCTTGAAAGGCTTCATTCTCAACATCATTAGACTTTTGTTTGACCATTAAAAGCACAAAATTCTTGCTAGAGTTTATAAGTCTCTTCATTTGTCTTACATTCACAAGTGAAAGACTTAGTTTCTATCAATGTGCTCTAACAATGTACTCAATACCATCTTTAAACAAGTGATACTTGTTTTCATGGTGATGAAAAATAGCTTTCCTATCATAGAGATATGGGCTTCCCAAAATAAAACTAGAAATATCAAGTGGAACTACATCTAGTTCAATTTCATCAAGAAAGTTTGTTGTGATTGCAAATCTAAATATGCATTTCCTCGTCACTTGTAAATTTGCATTCCGGCATATACAACCTAAAGGATAAGGTCTTGGATGAGGAATGGTCTCTATTAACTTCATGACTAAGTCTTAGGAAATCAAGTTTTCTTGTGAACCAGTATCAAAGAGTGTATCAATTTTTGTATGCTTTGAAATAACCCGAATATGGAAAATTTCAATTCTTGTTTTCTCATCTTGAATATCATTAGGACAACTTGAAGAGCTAGTGCTTTCTATGTCTTTACCTTTCATTCCCATTGTTATGATATTTTTTTCATCTCCCGAACGAAGCCTATGTCATGTTGTGTAGTTGCAATTGTCTTTTGCTTCATTTTGTTGTTAAAAATATTTGGTTTCATCTCAGGATGAAGCTTCCAACAATGATCTTCATCATGATACTCTTTGGGACAACAATGTTTTCATCTTAATTTTTCTCCTTCCTTATTTACAGATGCATTCTTCTTTCCTTTCCCTTTGAATTTACTCTTTCCTTTGTCTCCACTTTTAAATGGATTTTCTTTTTTTTGTAAGTCAGCAGTATTGTATTAAACAAAGAAACTTAAGTTACATATAGATACAAAATGGCCTGAGAGATCCAAAAAACTACAGAGGTACCCAGGCCAGTTCAACTGCATATCCAAAGGAATTCTAGACCAAAATTTAACTCCTGTAGCAGGAGGATCAAGCGAAATAGACATCCACCAGGCCAACCACGCAGGGCTTCCTATGATAGGAAAGGAGCTAACAAGATAGAGCTTGCCTATAATATGATAAGGGTCGTTGATAGACTGTTTAAACACTATTAACAGAAAGTAAAATAACCAGACAGAGTAAACAAGCATTGCGGAATCGGATTAGAAGCACCAGATTGTCCTGCAGCGCTTGGGCTGGCCTCTTCAGCGACCTTCGGCAGCACTCGTGGCTTGAAGCGCCAAATTATGGTGGTATGAGAGTCATCGGCCAGGATCTCAATCGAGACATTTAGGAAATGGCGCAGGTACAGGTCAAAGCGACGAACGAAACTGTCCAGGACCTTTGCTTGCATTCGAAGCTCTTCAGTGAGAGAATTCAGGGAGATCTCGAGTTTATCCAGCCTCACAGTATTCTTGGCAGAAGCCATGGACGTTGTAGCGAAAGTATCCTTGACGGCTGCTCCATGCATGTCAATGGCTTTTGCAAGCATCGTTTTCATTTTCCACGCAACAGCCTGGGTTTGCAGGAATTGGGTGGCTCGAGTGGAGGGCATACCCGGGTCGACCAGCCAGTCCACCTCCTCTCTAATAGTGTTATCATCCACCTCGGATCGAGACCTATCGACCTCCTCCTGAAGCAGTTCAATTGTGTGTTTACCCTTCTTGGAGACTGAGGTCTCATAACAATCCTTAGCACTCTTGAGGGCCTGCGAAGCTTTGACACTGTAGAGGTTATGATCCGCCATTGGCTGTAGATGAAATAGAACAGCGAGCTTCCAGATATCAAAATATTCGAGCTTCGACCCAGAGCACAAACACCTTGAATCTTGGAAGCAAATGAATAATGGAAAGCAGGCATATTGATATATAGAGTGATAGGCCATAGGGGGGAATGATAATCTGGTCAAATGCCATTTATTGCCATAATAAAAGGCAACTTGCTGTCTGATCCAACCTATGATGCCAAAGCTGCGATCAGAGATCTGCTCCTTAAGGGCGATCCTTTCGCATGATTGAAGGCTCCACGTCAACCGCCATAAGGATCGGTTGATCCTGCGGTTGTCCTTTCAGACGGTTGGTTTCCATTCCCAAAGCATACCACAGGACATTTCCAGATGGTGCCACCTTAAGTGATTAATCTTACTGGAGATCCACATATGCTATTAATGATTAATGCTCTGCAGGTTGTCCTCCGCATTCGAGCTGGCAGTGATGTCCCTACTAGAGATGACGGAGCATTTATCTCGAAGCTTGTCTTGCATTAAGTTTTTCCAACACGTGTCATGGATTTCTAACGGGTGATCAACAGCATGGTTGGCCAAACAATCGGCTAGCGCATTAGCTTTCCTGCGCACATCCTGAAGAATTATGCTGCTAAGAGAGGTTAGCTGCTCCGCAATTAGTTCGATTACTGTAGCCAGACGCCAGTGCTTCGTGGCCTTTCCAGGCTTCGTTCCATTCTGGATTTTCCTTATGGCATTGATGGCTAGATGGGAATCGCCCTCCACTATGGCCGAGCCTTTGCCAAGACGAATTAGGATACGGAGCCCTTGCTCCAGAGCGGCGAATTTAGCTTCATTATTTGTAGCCTCGCCCAATTCCCTCCAAAAAATGTGAATAATTTCTCCCTTCTCATTTCTTAGGACACCTCCTAGCCCTGCTGGACCAGGGTTTCCCCTCGAGGCCCCATCAAAATTTAGCTTGAAAAATCCTGGGATAGGGGCTTGCCAGACCGATGGTGAAGGAGTTGGCCGAAGGTGAATTTCCTAAGCACTAAGCCCCGCCGACCCAAAAATACCAAACAGCCTCAGAATGCGGACATCATTTGGAGATAGTGAGTCGACCTGCTTGGTTTTGCAATAGGTAAGAACTATTTCTTTCAAGCCCTGCATGATAATAGTCTTGATATCATCTAGCTGCCTAATTCCTTGTTTCTGAAATATGCGATTATTTCTCTCTTTCCATACCATCTAGACAATGAAACCGTGGCTCATCCTCCACAGAGTATTAACCATGCTATTGTTTGAGTAATTAGATCGCCAATTGGTGATACTATCTTGAATGGAACTTCTAGCTCAGTCAGTTTGTTTGAAGAGATATTTTATCCATTCCCATAGGTTGTCGGTCCAGGCACAATCATTAAGCAAATGGTTCATCATTTCCTCCTGTTCCTCACATAGGGGGCATCTGGAAGGTCCTATGAACCCTCTTTTCATTAAATTTTCCTGGTAAGAATTTTTTGATTCATAAGAAGCCAGAGAAAGGTTTTAATTTTAGGCCAAAGGTTGTTGTCCCAAACATTGGAAAACCAGGCCAGCTTGTCTTCATTTTCCCTGTTTTCTATGTAATTCCGGGCCTCCTTGAGATTGAAGGTGCCCCCGTTGAGGTTACCCCATCGTAGAAGGTCCTGCCCCTTCGTGGCCCATATCAGTATTTTCCTTAGGGCAGTGTTGAGGGATTGTAAAAGTTCCGATAAGTGCCCATCCGGTGGGGGGGATTTAAGTTCCATTTCCGCCACTGCTGATTTTCTTGGTTATCTGCCCAGTACTGATGGACCTTTAGCTTACCATTGGTATGAAACCATCTTTGCAGTGGTTGTGAGTCAGGAATTTCTAGCTTCGGGAGCTGTTGCCATGCATCCTCCCAAAATAAGGCATTGGTGCCATCACGAAGTTCCCAGAAATAGTGATTCTAGATGATATTTCTGTTAGCCCTAGCAAGATTCCAGATAGGGGAGCCTGCAGGGGCCTCAGTCATTCTAATAAGCTCCTCAATTCTCCATTGCTCTGCATATTTGGCCTTCCAGGTTCTCACCCAAGGAGTGTGGGGCTACTTGAGCCAGCGCCACCAAAGTTTTGCTCCGTAGGCTTTGTTGACCGACTCCGAATCATGAAACCCCACACCACCCAGGATCTTAGGTTTGCATAGTTTATCCCAAGCCACCAGCGCCGATTTAGGTTTTTCTGTCTTACCAAACCAGAGGAAGGTCCTTTGAATGCATCTTATTTTCTGAAGTACCCCTTTAGGAGTTGGTAGAATCGAGAGCATGTCGTGGGGTATGGCTTGGAGAACTGCCTTTGTCATAACCAACCACCCAGCAAAATTCAGGACTCTATTGGTCCAGTGGTTACTCCTGTCCTCTAGCCTGGAGAGTAGACCTTCCCAATGTAAATTTTTCCATGGCTTGTCCGTTAGAGATATGCCTAAATACTTGGAAGGTAAATTACATCTTTTGAATCCCAGAATATCTGTTAAGTGCTTCTGGATTGATAAGTGAGTATTGAAAAAGAAAATAGAGGATTTTTCAAGGTTGAGATCCATACCAGAGGCTCGACTGAACAGGTTTAAGATGGATTTGAAACCTTTAGATTTCTTCACTGTGGATGTTCCATGTAGCATGGTATCATCAACAAACTGTTGATGAGTAGTTGCCAGAATATTGTTCAGGGGCTGGAGACCTTTGATGATGTTCTTATCCTTGGCGGATTTGATGAATCGACTGAGACCTTCCATAAGGATGACAAAGAGGAATGGAGAGATAGGATCCCCCTGCCGAATGCCTCTTGATGGTAGGAAAGGCTCAGAAGGGGCACCATTGACCAGGATGGAGTAGCTGGGAGACTTTACCATAGCTAGGATCCATGTAATTCACTTTGGGCTGAAACCAAAAGCTACAAGCACAGCTTCTAGATAACTCCAACTGACCTTATCATAAGCTTTTGAGAGGTCCAGTTGTATGATCATACCAACTTTATTTTGGGATTGAAGGGTGTGGACCATTTCATGAGCTAAGAGGACGTTGTCCATTATTTGCCTTCCCTCCATGTAACCTGACTGTTCTTCAGAAATAATCAGAGGTAGTATGGGTTTTAACATGTTGGTCATAACCTTTGATATAATCTTGTACACCACATTGTAAAGCGTTATAGGCTGAAATTTGGAAGGGGTGCAAGCCCCTTCTTCCTTGGGAATAAGGGCGATAAAGGTGGAGTTTAGGGATTTGAGAATGGAGGAAGAAATTCTAGAGTCCTCAACCACCTCCCAAATATCCTGCTTTACAACATCCCAACAAGCTTTAAAAAAATCAATGGTGAAACCATCCGGGCCCGAGGCTTTCCCGTTGGCCATTTCTTTGACTGCTCCTTCTACCTCCAAGAGGGATACCAGACGGTCCAAAGCCTTGTTTTTATCTTCTGTTATGAGCTTAGGGATGGATGAGGTGACTGCACTGATAGCCTCCTACTCATCCTTAATCCTAATTATCTTATTGTTACACCTGTAATCCATGGCAAATCGATGGAATAATTTTGTGTTTTTCTCTCCTTCTTTCAACCACTGAACTCGGGATTTTTGTCTCCATAAAATTTCTTCCTGGTTACATCTTCCATTCCATTTCTGCATCAATTCCCTCTCTGTGTTAATGGAATCCTGAGATATTATTCCTTGAATCCAGTTATTGTGAATGGATTCCATTTGTCGCTCTAGGGCTTGTTTGTCCTCAAATATGTTGCCAAAAACTTCACGGTTCCAAGCTTTCAGCTTGGTCTTTAGATGTTTCATGCGGGCCTGGAGCCTGAAAATTTTAGTTCCTCTAACATCAAGGGGATCCTTCCACCACAGCTTAATATTGGCAGAAAAATCCAGGTGGGTGAGCCAAAAATTTTCAAAGTGGAATGGTATGTTTTTGGGCATGCCCAGGATGGTGGCATTCAGCGTAATGGGCCAGTGATCCGAGCCCCCGAAGGGGAGGATATCAGAATCAACAGTGACCCCCTCCATAAGAATGCTATCAGAAACCAGAAAACCATCAAGCCGGGAGGCAATATGTCTATCTCCCCCTCTTTTGTTGGTCCAGGTGAAGATGCCATTCTGAGGATGAATATCCACCAGGTTGGCAGATTTGATGAAAGAAATGAAGGATCTTGCATCGTTGTTAAGAGACCACAGACCTCCCTTCTTTTCCTTGAGAGAAGTGATCATATTGAAATCCCCTCCGTAGATGGCTTTGGAGTTAGGATGTCTAAGATGAAACTTGGTAAGATCTTCCAACAGCAGTAACTTTTCTTCCAGTCGTTGTGGATTGTATACATTAGTGAACAGAAAGGTGCCTTTCTCCCCCAAGATCTTCATCTCAAGGGAAAGGAAAGACTTGGTCGCTTCGGCACTTAGGAGGTGAAGGGAGCCAGGATTCCAATAAATGGCCAAACCTCCACCAGTACCACTTCCTTCAACTGCTAGGTGCTCCATACGCTTTCCTAGGCGTTCGCCTAGTTCTTCCAACTTTTGTCTAGAACATTTAGTTTCCTGAAGGAAAACTATGTCTGGTTTTTCTTGAGTGACTTTCTTTCTTAAGAGTCTATGTTTCCTTTGGCTGCCCAGCCCTCTTGCGTTCCATGAGAGGAATTTCATGATTAAACAAGCTTAAGAGGAGAAGGAGAAAGCCTCAAGGGCTTTCATTTTACCTGAGTTGATCAACATCTAACCCAGCTCTTGGAGTGCATCGTTGTTGGATCTACTGCCTCTTTTCTTTTTGTGCTTGAGGCTGGCCTGCGTGTGGTGTAAGTTTTGTGCCTTAATACCTAGGCCTTTAGTTTCCCCTCAGCTTCATTTCAGACCTTTTAATGCTGCATCTTGCCTTGAAAGGAAAAGGTAGTTGACCCTGTCAATTTCTTCCTACAGGATTTGGTCAATTCCTTTCTGTTTCCATTGCTCAACTAAGGAGTTCAGGTCCAGCCCTTCTTTTTCGAGGATATCTCCTAAGTCCTGATCCTCTGTGCCAACTTCACTTAAGGCCATTTACTCGTCTCCTTCCGCATCTTTTCCAAAGGTGGGCTCTAGGAGCGGGTCATTGATCGTGATCGGCATCTTTGGCTAGGTGCTCTGCTTTACCATCGCAGTGGTTTCCTGCTTAGAGGCTGGGATCTGAGCAGGATTTTCCCCCTGGATATCCTCTCCAAGCACCTCAAAGGTGTTTATAGTTTCCTTGAACTGATCATCCAACTTCGGTGGGGTTTTCCTGTTGGCCCGGTGTCTTTCGGTAGGTCGGAAAAAACCATCCAGGGCCTGACTGGACTTCTCTTTGGATTTCTCAACAATTTTGTTTAGGGGGCATTCCCAGATTAAATGGCCGTGTTCATGGCATTTTTTACACCTGAAGGGTATTTGCTCATAGTCTATGGTTTGAAAATAGACTTCATCCCTGTATTCCAACCATAAACCCTCATGCAAAGCCCCAGAAACATCCACTTCAACACAGATCTGAGCATAAGAAGTGCACCTTTTTTGGATAGTGGCTTCAAAGGCTCGAACAAAAGTCCCGAGTGTGTTTCCTATCTGCTCCAGCGTTGTTGGTCTCTAATAGTCGATTGGCAGGGAAAACAAATGAATCCATACAGGGACATGCGTGAATGTCTCCTGTTCCGGTGCAAAGTTGGGTTTCCAGGGCCTCATATAGAGACCAGCTGAGGCATAGAAATAAGGCCCTCCATCAAAGATATGGTCCTTGTCTTCTAGGCTAGAAAAAACCACCGTGAAGAAACCCTTGGCTCCAAGGTGTAACTGCACATCACCCCGCGGCTTCCATACTTGTTTGATCCATTGACATAAGGCTTTTTCATTGGGCCAAAAGCCCATGAATTTGTAGATCACCGCATGAATGGTCATATGATCCCTATAGGCCTGCAGTTCCAAGTCGTTGATAACCACCCTGAGGCTTTCCTTGGTTTTCGGCTGACATCTTCCTTGGTTATTCTGTTGGACCCCTTCATCGACTGACCCTTTCGAATCGGAGTTGTTCAGGTCAGGGTTGCCATTTTCTTCATTTTCCTGGGTCTCTACTCCCTCTTCTTGTGGTTTCGTTGCCTGGATGGAATGTAGCTTATCTTGATCCTATAGCCTTTTGATAACTTTTGTCTGGTTTGGGGGTAGACTCATCTTGGTATTTCCGTCCTCTTTTGTCTTATTCGCTGCATAATCTGAACCCGCAATCCTCACTCCCTCCATCAGGCGTTTGCCTTTGTCAACCGTAACTTGTTTGAAAGAAGGGGCCCCTGCGGCCCCCGGCCTTCCCATTCGTTGGGCCAAGGCCAGCCCTCTCTGTCGCAGATCTTGGAGCAAGGCGTTGTCCCCTTCCAGTGTTAGAAGCAGAATGCAGACGGTGCTCCGATCAAACCCTAGGTTGCAGAGCCTTCGAGTTTCAATTTTTTATTTTTTTTTTAAATGGATTTTTACTACCCTCTTGTGAAATGTTTTTCCCTCTTGCTTCAAGATGTGTTGCCTGAACACAAACCTCATCTAAACTTGTAGGATTAAACATAAGGATAGTATGCATTTAATAATATTTGTGTAAACCCACAATATATTTCAACAAGGTGTCTTGTGATGACAAATCTACACCTAAAATTAGATATGTTCTTCTAACTTGGATGTAACTTTGCACACTTTGACCTTTTAGTTGTCTAAAATTCTGCCAATCCATAATAGCCTTTTGCATATAATTTAATGGATAATTTTTTTTTCTAAGTGCAGAAATAAAATATATCCAAGAGGTTAAGACCTTACCATGTTTTTTCATGTCCTGTTGTGTTCTGGCTTCCCACCAAATCAAAGAAGCACTTTCCAACCTCAATGAAGCCATATGAATCTTTGTTTCATCATCTTTGATGTTTGCAATATACTTTAAGTTGACGAACCCAATTATCAATTTTTTCAGCATTAACTTCACCATTATACATAGGAAATTCAAATTTAATATCAAATTTCAATAAGGGAGTTTTACCATGACCCTTTAGGGTATGTGGAGGTGTTTGAGTAAAGGTTGTAGTGTAAGAGGACGAAGATGAAGGTGGGGATGGAGGTGAAGATGATGGTGGAGAAGAGGGTGGTTTATCACCATTTCCTTTTGGAGGCTTTTCATCATCTCATCCTTTTCCTCCAGAAGAACCCTCTCCTTTTGAAGGCTTGGAACTCTCACCCTGCAATCTTGAATCTCTCTCTTCATAGAGAACTTTCACCATTTCAATCATGTCAAAGAATTATTTTCTGAAAATATTCTCATCCTCTAACATATTATCATCTCCTCCTTCATGAGACATGCTTATTGAAGCTTCAGGTACAAGTTGAGATGAAACTTGTGGTGGAAATTGAAGTAAATGTGCTCTCATTGTCCTTGTCCCAAATTGAGAACCTGCACCCACAATATTTCCTTCTCCTTTCTTGAGCTTCAACCTTGAAAGCATATGAAACACTTGCAAACAATAAAATCCTCACAACAACAAATAAAATCAGTTCTCTGATACCAAACTTGATCTGTATATGTATGTGCTTGAGAATTGTGTAAATTACAAGTAAATTGAATGAGTTTTTGAGGTACTTAAGTTCAATTTTTAACACATTTAAACATGAATTTAACTCATAAATTTCATAAATAAAAGAGAAAAAAATCCATAATGGTAACCACAAAACAACAAGTGATGAAGGATTTCACCCCTCCTGGGCTACATCTCATGGTACAAATTCCAATGCTTGACCCTATTTCATTATGCTCATAAAATGGTGATTACAAGGAGTTACAGTGCTCAAATGGCTTCAAAACCTACTCCAATAGCTTAAGAGCTATCAAAAATTCCTTTCTATACTTTTTCTACTCCCAAAAAGACCAAAAACTAAGAAAGTTATGCTTCTTTCCCTATTTTCCCCAATTCTATGGCTAAACTCCCCACAATTCCACCCAAACCTAGCACCGGTGCCCCGAGTGCAGAAATTTCCCTCCAAACTTGGCACGATTCCCGCTCGACGAGCAAATTTGTAGGACCATTAGTTTGGCCAGTAAGCCCTAAAATTCGTGCTCCTAGTCACGTGGGACTCCATAAAGCCAAGGGATAGCCCCCTCCGCTTGAGGTTAAGTCTAGCGGTCTTCGACGTTCACATGGTGGTGGTTAGGAGGCCATTAGAACTGACGGTAAGGGTTAACGTTGACGGTTTAGAAAGAAGGTTTCAACGTTCACATGGCACAGTGTTAGGCGCGGTTAAGGTTGCGGTTTTGGAGTCTGATGGTCATAGTTGGCAATCAGGGTTAGCAGTCCCCCAGGCTGGTCACAAGCAGTGGTTATGGTTAATGCCATGGGGTCATGTTAGGTCATATCCCTCCACCCTCTGCTCGCGGTATCGTGGCACTAGGGTGACCAGGGGTTAGGCCTTAGCCCGACCCCCCATACCAAATGCGACCATATTAAAGCATATATATAGTTCTAAACCTTGTATGGTTAAGAAATGGTGTTCAACATAACGGTTAGGCTTGTGGTTTTTTGGGAAAAGGTCACGGATTTGACCCTTTTTCGACCTCACCTTGACCCATACATAAATTTTGGTGGCCCCCATGCTGCCACGTGATGACCTTTGGTTGGGCCACATAGCAGCCTCTAGTTGGCCACTAAACAACCCAATCAAAATCAACGAACTTAGCACCAATGAGAGACTAAAAAGTGGAAAAATATCATAGGCTCCTAAACCCCAATCACATTGCACTGTCAGTAGGCCCAATCAGTTGTACGGACTGCTGACTGGGAAGTCTGCACAACTTTTCCCAAAAATTTGCTTATTTGTGAAACCGAACAGAACTCATTTGTGGTAGCATACGATGTCGATTTTCTGCGAAATGAGTTGCGTCGAATTCAGAAAGACGAGATATACGCAAGCGCACAAGTTTCGAGCCATTCAGAAACTTTCATTTTTTAGCATATTTTTTAGCACCAAATCAACATATTTCCTCAAACATCAAATTGATACCACAAAATTTTCTTGGAGATTAGAAAAATGTTGATTGACTCTCCATTAGCATCTATTGGTGGTTAAGTAATTAAAAACATCATCTATTATGAATTTCACACACTATACAACTACCTCTTGGACAAACTCATTTGACAATTCACACAATAATGAAGCATACTTAATATGTGAAAATGCATCAACATATTTAATTAACATTGTACACCTTGGACAATGTACCAAGTGTTGGAATGCATTTTTTGGGAGGTACTTCCACAACCATTGGGGTACTAAGTTGAGTGGAGTTGACCCATGAAAATGATGTTTTATGGTAAATGTACAGAATTGGTGGGATTTGGACACAAGTTGGTAGGCTTGAGACCCAAAATAAATCATTGTTTATTCTAATGATTGTTGTGGAGGCACCTTAACGAAGTAAAGAGACCCTAAGTCAATAGTTAGAGAGGATATAAATACAAGTGACCTAATAGAGGTCTAATACACTATAGAAATCATCTTATGTCTATATATACCCCAAAAAGTATAATCGTACCTCAGGAGGAGTCTCAACCTTGGAAAGAATAGTATCATATGGTTTTCCTTATGTTG
Organism: Pinus albicaulis; assembly: GCA_034641835.2. Taxonomy (NCBI): domain Eukaryota; kingdom Viridiplantae; phylum Streptophyta; class Pinopsida; order Pinales; family Pinaceae; genus Pinus; species Pinus albicaulis. The sequence continues at coordinate 1,128,570,719 of CM076583.1, read as the reverse complement.
AAGAAGGTTGAGTATACTCAGGAAAGAAGGTTGATTTTTTTTGTTAAGTGTGTGCCCTAGAAGAGGTTTTTCCACGTTAAGATAAGGAGTTGAATTATCTGTGTGAGATATGTTTTTGGCTCTATGCATAAGAGGGGAGGGTCGAACCCTAAAAGAGGCCTAACATGCCTCAGTTCACCCTGTTGCAGAGAGCCACAAGGCCTCAAGAACAATGCAAAATTTTTGTGGTAAGGTTCAGACCTAAAGTAGGTTGAAATTAGCCTCAGTCTACTGAGGAAACATCGAGTTACCTAAGGAACAAAGATTTGTGGTATGATGTGGTGAAGTAGATTGATTATTGTGGTTGTCCTAAAATATGTTCTACTAAGTTAGTTTGAACAACATGTCAAAGGGTTGATTGTATAGTGAAGTGGAAGGAGCTTACTCATTGTAAGAAGCTAATCTTATTCGGATGAGAATGAAAGATTTTTGGAGGTGCAAATAACCTTGTGAGTAGCTGGAGTGCGAAGGATATGGAGCAAGAAAGTTCTCTATGAGAAAGGTGGCAAAGGACCTACCAGGTACACCAAGAAAAAGAGGACCAAAGGGTTGTAAGTGAAGGTCATCTACAACGAGTTAGTGATTTTCTTCTTGTTGTTTGGGTAGATTGAGGATCATAAGTAGTTAACCCAAGCACTGGTTTTCCTTGTATCGGGGCTTTTTAAGGGCCATGATCCCTAGTACAGGATCCCTATGTTTGTTTTATTAAAGTTGTAATAAAAACAAGTCCTGGGTTTGCAAATTTTGTGTATTTAATTAATTCATTGTTGTTACATTTCCGTTGCGCAAAGTGGTTGGAGTTGTGTGTATTTCAGTGTGTTTATGATCATGAGTAGACATAGACTTGATCTAAAGTACTAGCAAAAGCCAACATAGTATTAGAGATACTTTGAAGGGACAACTAAATTAGAGTGTGCGCAGTGAACAACTCAAGAGGGAGTTGGTTGCCTTGTTATTAAAGGACTAGCAGCGTGGCCAAGTTGGCTACTAGTATGAGATATGAGGATAGGTTGGATGGGTTGTCCAAATATATTCCTTGGAAGGAAAGGATTAGGCTCGTCTTGTTAGTGAAAAATATTTGGTAGTTTGCCAACAAATAAATTCAAAAACCAACAGACCCTAAGGAGTTGGAAGTTTATGAGTATTTTGATGTGAAGGCTAAGCTCATCATCCTAGATGGTGTCAAGTATGTACCTCAACTAACCAAGAAGAACATTTCACAAGAGGCGTGGAAGGCTCTTCAATATTTTTTCTAGAATAAGAACAAGAACCAGTTGTTGGTATTGAGAGAGAAGCTCAAGAACACCAATATGTTGTATGGCTAAGGTGTGGATCCATATTTGACGACGATTTCTCAAGTTCATGATGAGTTAATTTCCATTGGAGATAACATTCTAGATTCTGAGCTTGTGAGGACTTATTTTAAGGGCTTTACCAAGGAATGGAAGCCATTTATCAAAGGGATAGTTACTCGAGATAAGCTGCCAAATTGGAACAAGTTATGGGATGACTTCATCCAAAAGAAACCGCGGGAAAGGATATTTGTTAGAAGAAATATACTAAAGAGAATGTGGCTCTTGCAGGAAATATGAAGGGAAAAGAAAAGGACTTTAGTAAGGTGAAAGGTTACACGTGTGGAAAGCATGGTCATTATATGAGTAATTTTTTGCGATGGGAGAAGGGAGATAATGAAATAGCAATGGTTGCTACATCTTTAAGTGAGCTGGATGACATCTCAATAAGGTTTGAGGAAGACTTTGATCTGGATTCTCATTTCTCTGAGGGTTCATTGATGAGGGTGAATGGTTTGTGGACAGCAAAGCGTTGAATCATATGATAGGATGGCGAGAAGTTTTTGAGACTAACTAAATGGGACTTGAAATTGCACGGGAAGGTTGGAGATAAGAGTCAGAAGATTGTCAAAGGGACAGGTGTCATTCCATTCAATATGTATTTAGGTGGGTTTCTATGGGTTAAATATGTATTGTGGGTATCGAAGCTCAAGTGTAGTATGTTTTTTGTCTCTATGATCAAGGTGAAGGGGCTTGAGGTGATATTCCGAGATGGGAAAGCGATACTCGGGCCAGAGGCTCTAACTTTGTTGGAGTAGTGATCGAAGTTTGGAAGAGTGGTTTATATTGGCTGATATACAAGCCTATAGATCAAGGAAATAAGCAAGTTCTTGAGACTCAGAGGCAGTCGATTTCAAGCGAGAGTTTGCAGGTTCAAAGGGAGAATATGCAACCCAAGAAGAGTGCATAGTTAGTGGGGAGTAAGAAGACTTCTACAAATATAAAGAGGGAATCCTTGAATGGGCTGAAGGCCTATCATGAGAAGAAGAAGCATGAGGCTTCTATTGGCAGGGACACTACCGTGGATACTGTTGTTCATTCTACAAGGTATGTTTTAGTGGTGGACACCAGAGATTGGGCTAGTTTTGCTGAGAAGTTACTTTTGAGTGGTGGAAGTACCTCCCTCGCTAAGAGGGAGCATTGAAATATGTAGCTTGTCCGGTATTGTTAAAAATGTAACTAGGTTTGGTCTTCATAATTGTATTTATACATGTATCGATGTAAATTTTATGAAAATGAAAAGAAAAGAGGAAAATAAAAATTATTATTATTATTCTAGATAATCATGTTCTTCATGATTCTAGGGTTTCTTGAGTCAATGAAGAATTTTATCATGAGTCAAATTCCCTTTCAAGCATTTTGTAATCAATATAAAATATTATTTTTTAGTATATAAAATTCTATTTGACCCCAAGACCAAGTCGGCCCTTCCAAAGACAGGTCAGCCTAAGGAGGCATAATTCAACCACATGTAGAGGATATTTATAGGAGAGACTTTGACCTCATTTTGACACATCTAAGTTCGATCTCCAAGAAACAGAAGCAAAAAAGGTACAAAGGTTAAGAAGAAGAAGTGCAAGGGAAATCAAGAAGAACATCTCTCTATTTTTATCATCTCTTATTCACACAGGCAAATTTTTGTGGAATATTTTCAAGTTTCAGGGCCGAAATTTTCTGAAATTGTAGAGACGAAGTTTTTTTGAAGTTGCAGGGTCAAAGTTGCATTGATGTTGGGGAGAAATTCTAAATTTGGGCTAGTTTTGAAGTTGTTGACCTTGTTCACATTGATTGTTTGAGGAAGTATTCTTTGGAGGGTTGACTTGCTGCTTGAGGAGGTCTTGGTCTTGGTCTTTGGGTCTTGAATGTCTCACTTTGAACTAATTCTATATGAAGAGAATTTTTCTTTTTGGGTTTTCCCCTTGGAGGGGTTTTTCCCTGGCTTGGAGCATATATCTTGTGTTCCTTTTTATTCTTGGGATCTTCATGTACTTCATGGTTTTGGTAATTTCTTGATGAAGAAGATATAAAAAAATAATTAAACTCCAAAAAATTTCACAAGTAATATCAAGTAAGAGGAATCAAACCCTAATTTGTAATACCCTTTATTTCTCAACATGGAACCAAAGCTAAGGTGAAGGAAGGAAGGTTTAAGATCACATCATTGTTGGCTATATTTTGGAAGAAATTATTGAAGTAATCATATATTTTCTCTCTCCCTCTTCAATGGCAATATGTATAGTGAAAGTCTCAAGACCGTTAGGAGTCTCTTTGTCTCCATCAAAAGTTTCATCATGAAGTACATCTCCAAGTTAGGGTCATGGATAGAAGTTTCTTCTCTGCTCTCACAAGAACTTTTGAAGATGATAGTATTTGGGTAATTGATAGTGGAACCTCCAGGCATATGATAGGGGAATGTAGACAACTTAAAACTATATCAAGAGGATTATGTTCCCACTTAGTTGAACTTGGAGACAAGAAGAGATATTCTATCAAGGGAATTGGATTGAATTCGTTGGCGTTGGAATATGGAGGAAGCATTCATATCAACAATGATACTCTTTATTCTAGGTTTGAAGAAAAACTTACTTTATATTTCTTGTTTGGAAAATAGAGGTGATAGTGTTGCTTTTGTTGATCAAAAATTAATTGTATGGGGTAAGGGATCTAGTATAAAAGATGCTAAGACTATTGGGATTTGTGAGGGGAGGTTGTATAGACTTCTTACTCCTCTTAATCAAGCTTTAGTACACTTAGAGATAAGTCCTTGTGAGATTTGGCATAGAAAGTTTGGTCATCTTAATTATAATATTTTTCCATCTCTTAATCATATGGTTAATGGAATCCCTGAACTGAAAAAAGAACATGAAGGAGTATGTAAGGATTTTCTCTTGGAAAGAATATAAAGAAAAAAATTTGCAAGTAGTGACACCAAATCCAATGAAATTTTCAACCTTATTCATTATGAATGTTTGTGGACCCATGGCAGAAAAATATCTTGGATTTCATAAATATTATGTGATTATTTATTATCACTTTAGAAAAACATGGATATATCTACTCAAATATATGGATGAAGTGTTTGAAAAGTTTCAATAATTCAAGGAAAAAGTGGAAAATTTGATAAAAATAAAGATAAATATTCTAAGATTCGATAATGGGGGAGAATACAATTCCAAATATCTTGTGGCTTTTTGTAAGGAAGCAAGAATTAAGAGGAAGCTAATAGTTCCTTATAATCCTCAACAAAATGGTGTAGCAGAAAGGAAGAATTGATTGATTGAAGAATGTATCAAAGCCATGATTCATGATCAAGACCTATTGAAGTTCTTATGGGGAGAAGCAACAATTACAGTAGTATATATTCAAAATTGAATCCCTCACATATTCTCGATGAAAAAACTCCGGAAGAAGCATTTTCGGGAAGGAATCCTGATTTTGACCATATTTGAATATTTGGATGCCTCATATATATTCACATTCCAAAAGATAAAAGAAAGAAGTTGGACCTTGCAAGCATGATGTTGGAGAATGTAGTAGGGAAACTATTAATTCAATTTTCTCCTTCTTTCTTAATATTTGCTTGTGAAATTTATTCATCTTTTTTTTTATTTCTTTATTATATATTTTCATCAAACAAATACGAAAATCTAAAATAGTAAAGACAATGGATACAAATTAGGCTCCAAACCAAGGCAAAACCCTCCAAGGAGAAAAGCGAGAAAACGCCTTCTCTTCTTATGGAATATGCTTCAAATGAGATAACCAAGACCAAAACCCTAGACCAAAGTCCCCCTCCAAGGACCAAATCATCCCTCCAAGAAACCCTTCCGATTAAGTTAGAGATTAACCAAAACAACAAGGATCAATTATGCTCCAACCTGCACCCAACTTCAACTTCGACCTACAACTTCAACTCTGTAGCAGCTGCAAAAACCCTAGGACAATTATTCAAGATATCTTCCTTTGAGCAAGCCATTATTTTGCAAAATTAATGGATTCAAATCAGAATGTTCGCTCTTCCATCAACTCGATCTTGCAACTTGTTCTTCTGCAATTTTGACCTGAAATTTCGACCTTAATTGTAGCTGCAAAAACTCTAATTCTTTGCATATGTGAGAGAGACAGAGCCCCAAAAAATATATTTCCAAGACTTTTTCTTCCTTTCTTGATCTTTTCTCTGGCCGTCTTAGTCTACTCAGTTTTAAATTGAACTTTTCTTCAGAGATCGAACTTGTGAGTGAGTCAGTGCCAAATGAGGTCTATTGACCACTACATGTCAACAACCCTATAGTAGTACACATTTTTGCAAATAAATTCCATCATGTTCAAGTATTCAGACATCCAGGATTCATCATCATCATCCGTCAGTTTATGAGAGTTGTAAACCCAAATTATGCAAGTTTATTGTAAATGATGCTAGTATGATTGTTTAATTAATATAACAACATGTAGGTAATCCTTTGATTTTGGCAAAGGATTTCATTCTAATAATTTTTTTAAACTCGCCGAATTATGTGTGTTTCTAAACACGGATAATCGATAGAGTTTTTCTTCCAACTTAGACCCTAAAGCTAAGGTGGAATTCGTTGACAAGGTCTTAGGTGATTCCTAGTGTTATATCAAGTCTTTTGTAAAAGTGTGTTTGGGAATCATTTAAGCACATTTGGCTAAATTATTTTATTACAAACACACTTGGTCTATACTAGATCATATTGTGTCGCATAATTGGGTAAATTGTTAAGGGTTTATGTCTAAAGGTGTTTTCCCCTTTCAAGGGTTGAATTAATTGTAATATATTGATGTAAAAATATTTTGGTGCATGGTCCCTCATATTTAGATACCATGGCTAAAATATTTAAGGGTAGAAAAAATTGTTTATACCCTTTAGCATCAATTAATTAATTTTTCTGGCTAAATTAAATTAAAATCCTAAGCCAGAAAATTAATTAATTTTGAGTCAAAAAATAATTATTTTAATTTTTGGTTTTCTAGAAAAAAAGGGCAAAAATATTTGCCAGAAAATGGTCAAAAAAATAAAATTGAGAGAAAATAGAATTCTCTCCAAGTGGAAAAACGAATTTTGGAGAAAATGGTCATTTCCAAGGAAGAATTAAATTTACAAACTCGATTCCAAGGCGAAAAAAGCACAAGAAATTCTTTGGGACCAAAAAAGAATTATTATTTCAAGAAAATTATATTTTATGGGTCCAATTAGTTGCAAAAAAATTGTGGGTCCTAAAGAAGTCCAATTTCCAAGGCCCTTTATCAAGGAAAAAACCAAATTTTTAAAAAAAATTGAGCTTATGGACCATGATGATTAAGTCAAAAATAATTTTTTGAGGAAAAACTTCAAAATAATATCTTTTGGACCTGGAAAAAAGGGAATTATTATGGAATTTGAATTTCTTCATTAAGATTATGGGACAAGACTTATTTTTTATAATGGATTAAGCACCAAGTAACTGTTATTATCCAATATCAAGTCAAAAATATGCAACTTCTTGGACCTAACCGTTTTCCACTTGGAGGGGGGTCTAGATCTCTCTATTTTCTATATAGGGAAGCTATTTTCTCCTCATTTGATACCAAAATTTTTGCAAAGAAGCTTTGAGTCAATCCTTGTCGCTATAATATTTTTTTGGAAATAATAAAAAACTTTAGGGTTTATTCATGGTGGTGTTCCTCTTATGCTTCTTGTGGTATTTTTTTTTTGAATCGTTCTTAATGCTCTACTGAAATTAATTTTTTGTATAAGTTATTATTTCATTAGTCAGTTTTTGGATTAACTATTTGCACAAGTATCTTGCATAAATTATTGGGCTTAAAGAAGCATTTTAAGTTAATTGATCTAGCAGGTATCTCTAGATCTTGAGATTTATTGTGTTATCTAGTCTCTAATGATCTAATAACTTGATCTTAAGTGTGTAGATAATTTTATGATATTCAGTTCTTTGGCATAAGGGGAAGTCTTCGATTGGATCATCCAACTCCCAAGGCAAGAAAGCTTAAGAGCCCATTGTGTTAAACTTCAGGACTTATCTACAGATTCGTTTTGCAAATATTTGGCCATTGCTCGCCATAACAAATTATTATTTCTCTTATATACTTGAATTTATTTGTGCTACAATTGATAGATATGTTAATTAGAGTTATTAATCACTAGAGAAGAGAATGGAGTTGGACTCATGTTCCTCTTGATCTAGTCCATTGTTAATATTGTAGATTAATTTTGTAAATAATTTTTATCTAACCCTTGTACACTTATTTTTTTATTTTTTTTATTTTTTGTATATAGAATTTGGGGTTTGTTTATATCTTGTTGATTTGAAGAGGAGGATTAAAATTGGTTTGGGGATTTCTCTAATAAAATTTTGCAAGTGGATATGATCCATTGTTCCTTGAAGTATTTTGATTGTAAAGGGATCAATTTTTTTAAGTTTGAGGAGATAATTGCATCTAAAATTCCTAGTCATTGTAAACTCTCTTTAAGTTTTGAGGAGTCATTCCTTCTTGTCCTAAAGGGCTTCCTTCCCATGAAATTCTGATAATAAAAGATAAAATTTTCTCCTGGGGATCTTAGGAACTAGATCGCTTGGCATCCTCCATCTCCTTATTTCAAAAGGAGAACTAATATACTAACTTAATTTTTCCTATTAACTTTCACTTTCATTCTAACTCCATTTGCATTGCATAGTTTAATCTTTTTGTTGCATTTCATCATTTTGAAAATAATTGTTAGCAATCTCTTAGCCTTTTAGTTATTTGTGTTGATATCATTAAATTTCACTTGCTCCTATTCTCTATATCTCATAAGTGAATAACGCTCTAATAAATGCTATAACTAAATACTTTTGAAATCGGTATAGTTAACATTGTTTCATTAAGATATATTAAATTTCCTTCATTGAGTTGCTATTGGAAATTTTGTAGCCCTGTGAGCTAAGTTGATATCTCAATAAATTTTGGTTATAAGTGGTTTACATCTTTACATTGAAGCATATTGTCATTATCTCATCTCTTTGAAGTTATCTAACTTGGTCATAATTTTACACTTGCATCCTATTTTAGATTGCATCCTTACAATTTACCTCAAAGCCTAAGCTTGGTTGAAGGAAAAATTAGGACCATCTTTCTTTTGTAGCTTGTGAAGGATAGATCCTCTTTTTTGGTTAACATGGTGAATTTTCAATCATCAAATCCACAACCTCTACAATGTCACAGACATCGAGTGTTTATATCTTAAGGGGAGGGATCATTAACCAAGCAATAGATTGCTTTCCCTTGCTTTCTCTCCACAACTTACTCTAGAGACTAGCCTCAAAACAGCTAGGAGGAATGATTCATTGAAATCAACCAAGATTTTTCATTTCACATGAGCTTAGATCTTGCATTCATTCCTTTTTTATCATTGGTGATTAGAGATGTGGGCTAAATTTATAATTTTCAAGTTTATTGTATCTGGAAATATCATATTTTATTTCAATTGTCTTTCTTCAAGGTTCATTGCTCATATATCTATTCATATTGGTCTTTAAATTTTTGTGCTAACTCTTCTAGAAACATTGTTATTATTGTAACTTTAAACATCTATTTACTTGCAAGTATATAAATTTCCATTGAGCATTGTAAAGGAACTGGTTTTTTACATTTATATTTTGTATCTGACTTATCCCAATTGAATTTATCTTAATATGCATTGCTCATAAACTCTCAAACTTGCTTGAATTAATAATAAAGTTACATTAATAACAATTTCATTTCCCTTAATCTCCTAGGGCTTGTTGTTCCAACAAGTTTTCTCTTTCGTCATTACCTTTAGGGACTACCCCCCTTGACTTAGCTAGGAGAGAGTCTAAATAGAGTGAATAGGGATATAGAGTGACAACCCTATTCTTGGCGTTGCACCTTAGGTTTACACTTTAGACAACAACAATGTTGAATATGCCTATATTTATATACATCTGAGGGGCTCAAAATCTTCTTTTGGGTCGACTTGTGCTTTGGAGGTTTCCAAGACTTTCTAGACTCAAAATACATTCTTTTGCAAGGTACATCTTGCATAGATGGGTCTTATATTCATGACATTGACTCTTTTTCTTCATGCTCATAAATATTATGACATAAAAAACCATACAAGCATGAAGAACATTCTTTTAACTAGAAGACCATTAACAAGACGCATAAAACACAAGCTCTAAAATAATAATTTTTCTTTCTTATTTTTCATGTTACATAAGATATACATATTGACATGAGTACAATGGAAATTATGAAGGCCTACACTACTTACATTTTCCAACACTTCATCTTAACTAGGGAGGTATTCATAATTGTACACCCTGGTACACGGTTATTCTCAAACTGAAGAGTTTCCATAAGAAGAATCAGATTGGTAAGCCATCTTTAAGCATTAACATCATGACCAACATTGTCAATATAGTAATGCCTTAACTTGAAAATTTATTTATTATACAAGAGCATCATGTTGGGAGGCTTTACGTGACATACCACACTACCTTTTTAAGGAACATACCCCATCTAGATGTTCACTATATGTGTCCTTTTACGACTATTCTTATCTTGGATTCCCGATCCTCAAATAATATCAGTCTTGTTTACCACTCTTGTGTTGGATACCTTTCCAATCCTCAAAGAGTTTCGATCCATTTCCTTTCTTGTATCTCAAGGAAATCATAGATGCTTATCCAATCCTCCATCGTTCTCCCTTCAAGGCATTCACTTATACTTACGACCGTTAGTCCTGGTCAAGTGCGTGACACATGAAGAAGAGAATACACATGTGATGTTCATCATCACTCCCTCTCAACCAAAGAATAGATCCCCATTCCCTCTTGATTAGGGAATAGATCCTTGTGTGAAAATTTCACAATGGAAATTCTATTGCAACAACTAGAAATTATTCTCCTAATTGTTAATTAATTTAATAATTTACTTGCTACTAAAAATACTGACTGCAAAGTTCACAAATAAAATTGTGGAAACAATAGCACGAAAACTAAGAAAATACTAAAATACACACACACACACACACACACATAAAAATGACACCATTATTTATGGACAAATGTCCCAGAAAAACCCAACTTGGGAAATTGGTGCAGCAGTGAGGGTTTTTATTATTATGCAGTAGTGAAAATCCGAGTACAATTTGGATGCACAAACTGGAAATCCAAGACAGGAAAAATTGGCCACAAAAATTAGTGAGACAAATTTTGTCACACTCAACATTGATTCAGCCCCGAAACTGGTTTTGAATGGGTTCCACGAAACCCCTGCGTCTGCGTCTGCGTCAATCCTACGCAACCACTGGTACACTCTGCCTGGAACTGCAAATGATCAAGTTGTCTAGCCAATCCAACCTCTAAGAATGACTCGCTAGCCCCTTTTGGAAATATTCCCGACCTCCAGCAACTGAATTGACCCTATGTCAGGCCAAGTCGAACTATTCCTCTGAAGCTTCTATGTTGCCTCTACGCAGCCTCACTAATGAAACTCAGCCCCCTGTAGTTGACTCTCTCAATCTGGAAAATATCCTCCGGACTCACTGTCGCTGCCCCTCTCTCACTGCTTCGATCTCTAGCTCTCTGACAGTTGACTGTTGGTACTCTCGAAATCAGTCTGGCAAGGAAATCGAACTTCTGGTGTATTTGGTGGTCTTCTCCAAGTGCGCATCAACTTCCTCTTATAATCCATTGTTCGAGCACCAACAAACAAGATTAAAACTTAATCAATTCTTAGGATCATCTTGGATTCGTTCTGAGTGAGTTTATAGATGATTCGCTCCTTGACTAAATTAATTATGATTAAATAGCCATATTCCCTAAGTTTAAACTTAGGAAATATTTAAAAATTGGCTAATAATATAATTAAGCCATCTCTAGTGTAATTTCCATAAACGATTTATGGGTATTGTATATCTTATGTATTCTAGCCTTTCCACCAAATTTCATGGCTAGAAAACATCCGGTGCTATAGAAACTAGCACTCCCTCTTAGTGAGGATTATGTTCTCTCTAGTGTTGCACAACCTGCTACAACACTTTGTCTTTGTATTATCCTTTGTCACATTGTTGATGTTTGGCCACTGTGACTGCCTGCCACTTCCCACCAACCACTACACAATTTTTATGTTTCATTTGTGTTGTTGTTGACCCTATTGAACTATTTCCAACACTGTATATGCACTGCAAATCCCTCTCATTTTTTGTTGCTACATCTGAAATAATGAATCATTTTTTTCAGTATGATGCATTTGTCACTCGAGTCTCACTGCTACTAGCCTATACACTGTCTTTGAATCATTTGTGTTGTTGTTGACTCTGCATTGTGCCACCTGCACTGCACTCACCAGCATATGCCTACTACTAGTATGCAACTGTCACTCTGGAATTCTGAATGCACCTTTTATATTGATCCATCTTGCTATTGAATATTGTGGGCCCTCGTAGAAAGGTAATGATCCATGAGGTGGAATCCCCAGGACCCTGCCCAACCTTGTAGCTCTCTCGGGCTACAGCTCTAAGCCACCCCACATCACTCTTGAAGGAATGGCTACCATAATCATGAATATTCCTCTAATGGGGATGACAACCTATCTATCTCACCATGAGTTGTTGTCTGGTCATGCTTCTACTTCTTGTCCTTCTTCCTAAGAGGACACTTAGTGTTGTAGTGACTGAGCTCACCACATCTGAAGCACTTGACCTTTGGCAGGTTCTTCCTCTTCCTTCTCTACTCCACTTTCCCCTGACTCGGACCCTTAGATGCAAGGGCCACATTCTCCTCCTCCTTCACCACCTTCAATCCACTGCTACTGTTATTGTCACTGATGGAGCTCTTTACCATAACTCGCCTCAACTCCTCCTGATACATGTTGTCCCACATTTTTTCCCACCTTGGAAAGGTATCCCTGCCCAATATACTCTGGAAAAATACCTGCCAATCCTCTGATACACTGTTGAGTGCCAATCACACTAGTTCTGAAGGTTGAGGCACTGCCCTAACAGCTGCAAGTTGGTCTCAGACCTCTTGAATCCTGGTGAGGAAGGGATTTATGCCTTCCCCCTTCTGCAACCTTATGCATCTCATTTTCTCTTCCAGGAACATCTTTCGCTGCACAGAAGTACCATGATAAAGAGTGGAGAAAGAAGCCCACATTTCCTTGGTTTTTCCCTTATCTTCTACATGTGAGACTATATGGTCTCGGACTTCATCCAAGATCAACCGCTTCACCCTTTCCATCTCCTTCTCGTACTCTTTTTGTTGATCTTCATCACGAGGAACTACCACCACATTATATGTAGGATTTAAGGACATATTCATCTAGAAGGAAGGATATCCTAGCCTTCCAGATGACATAGTTGGAAGCCCCATGTAACTTGTCCTAATCTCTAAGCCCAGTTGTGGTCATCTCAAAAACTATCAAAAACCCTCTCTTTCCTTTTGCTTGGTTGTTGCTCTGCTACTCGCACTCCCTTCTGGAATGCGTGAATCTACTAGATCCTACTACCAATATGCCTAGAAAATCGAACTTCTGAGACTCGAAGTTCCCTGAGAGAAATTTCCCCTCTGTGTGTGTCTTTTTCTCTTCCACTCGACATTGATTTTTCTCTAGAAAATTGTTGCAAAATACTCTATGTCTAACCAAGGACTCTACTCATTGAAAATCTAAGTTGCAACTGCTCACTCTGACTGTTGGAATCCTTATCCCAGACAACTCGACTTTTCTGCCAACTTAAAATTGAAAATCGCACTGCTGCACTAGAAATTTTCCCTACTTGTCAAGGATCTGTGTTTCCTCAAGAATTTTGACGTGTTGCTCCCTCTGAGCAACAAAAATATTTCCTTCGCTTCAGAGCTTCCCGGTTGATCACTTACACCTTGATACCATGTGAAAATTTCACAACTGAAATCCAATTGCAACAATTGGAAATTATTCTCTTAATTAACAATATATTTAGTACGACAAATACTAAATAAATCACACTACAACCTTCACAAATAAACTGCATAAGTAATAGCTATGGAAACCGAGAAAATACTACCACACACACATAAAAATGACACCGTTATTTTTGAAAAAATGTCCCCAAAAAAACCAAACTTGGGAAAATCAATGCAACAATGATGGTTTTTATTATTATGCAGCAGTGAAAAACTAAGTACAATCTGGATGCACAAACTAGAAATCCACTACAGGATAAACTTGCCACAAAAATTAGTGAGACAAAATTTGTCTCACTCGACATTGATCCAGCTCCAAAAATGGCTTTGAATGGGTTCCATGAAACCCTTGCGTCAACCTTGGCAAGCCACTGATACGCTCTACCTAGAATTAAAACTAATCAAGTCGTCTGCATAATCCAGCCTCTAAGAATGACTTGATGACCCCTTCCAGAAATCTTCCCGGCCTCCAGCAACTAAATAGACCCTCTATTTGGCCAAATCAAACTCAGCCTTTGAAGATTTTGTGTTGCCTCTGCGCATCCTAACAGAGGAAACTCGACCCTCATGTAGTTGACTCTTTGAATCTATAAAATCTCCTTCGGACTCATTATCCCTACCCCTCACTCACTGCTTCGATCTTTGGCTCTCCGACAGCTGACTGCTTCTACTCTGGAAATCGATCTGCCAAGGAAATCGAACTTCTAGTGTATCTAGTGTGTCTTCTCCAAGTTCCCATAGTCTTCCTCTTATAATCCATTTTTGTAGCACCAGCGACTAAGATTAAAACTTAATCAATGTCTAGGATCATCGTGGAGTCGACCCGTGTGAGTTTCTAGATGATTCGCACCTTGAATTAATTAATTTTGATTAATTAGTCATGTTCCCTAAGTTTAGACTTAGGAAATATTCAAAAAACAGCTAATAATATAATTAAGCCATCTTTAGGTGGAATTTCCAGAAATGATTTATGGGTTTTGGATATCTTATGTATTCTAGCCTCTCCACCAAATTTTGTGGCTAGAACACATCTGATGCTACATAAAATACCACCTTGATCCTATTTAAGGAGATTCCTTTACTCCCTCTTAAGTATAGAGGATATTTCTAACTTCCTTTCAAATGGGAAATCATAACCATAAGTTCTTTTTTTTGTCTTCATAAGTGTATCAACTACTAGTTCTTCATGGAGATAGTTGCAAGGCTCCCTCTTTCCCATTTGTATCTCATCATATTGAGCTTCCTTCTTCTGGGATGTTGCAGAGCCATCCACTTTCTTTAATATGTTGACAATATGTAGTCCATCAAACTTGCACATCACTTTCTTCCAATCATCATTAATTAAGGAATTATATTGAGCCTTATCAAACTTCAAGCTATCCATAGCTCCCTCTAAATATGAAAGTGATATTTGCTAATGAAGACCAAATTATCTTCTTTCACTACTACCTTTCAAACTCAAGGTGAGTATGTGAACACCTTGACTTCATGACCTTCCAAGGGTTGTCAAAATATTTTGCTGAATTCATATGTTCTTTGAATCGATCCCATCATTACCATTTGAATGTTCCTCAACTTTCATCATGCATTCCAGCAATGTCCTACAAGATAGCAATACAATATGTTAACTAGATAACCAATGTCAATTTTAAATATCAGACTTCCCTTGTCATGATAGCTCTACTTATAAATTCATCATCTCATTTGTGTTCTTTGAGATCAACATCATTTCACATGATCCATATCCATATGAATCATTCTCTTTGCAGTCACTAGAGTGCCCATGAATCGAGCTTGATTACCAAGCCATAATACCTTCCTCAAAGTTGTCATTGTTAACTCCCTTTCTTTCTTTCGGAAACTATACTTGATGTTGATCAACATTGTCATATGCCATGCAATTTTTTTGGGAGAGTCTTGATCTATATCCTATCCAAAGTATATCATTCAGCCATATGTAAGTATTGCTAAGCACATTCATAGCTAACTCTTCACGATTCTTGTAGGTTTGAACCATGCTTTAGGTAAAAATATGCATGCCTTTGCTTTCATATAATCATCTAACTATCCTTTGAACAAGCTTGTTTCTTTATACTTGTCAAATATAGGTTTCATGTCTCCAATAAGAGAAATACTTTCATTATGTCTTTCATGCTATAACTTGACCATTAGCATTCCTTCATCCTTTAAACATATTAATTCCAAACTAGATGGAATATGTATACCAGTCATAATGTTTCTTCCAATAATCTTCCATAATGATGATTCTTATTTGCAAAATGACTACTTCTAACATGATGTTAGAAATTTCTATGATGAACAATCATATGAAATATGGTCCCAAACTTCTCATTCTCTTAAAACTAAATTATCTTTCCCAAATAAAATTGAACAAGTAGATTCTAATCTTTCTACTATCATGTGCTTTTATCTATGATGTCATACTTTTTATAAAACCAAGACTCTTATTGTAATAAATTATAATACATGCTACTCTACTTTCTACATAAAATAAAGACAATAATTCATATAGAACCTGACAGAGATGAGACTTCCTTTAATAATAGAGATCCTTGTGATCTTATCCTTGTGGATTCTTCTCAGGTTCACCCCTTTCCTCAGCTATGTGAGCTTCAGTTCTTTGCTTCATTTTGTTGTTCACTTTTATTTTTGGGAAATCCCTTTTATAGGGTCCATATTAATTTGTTAAAATGTGGAAAATATGGTCAAATTCCACCTTTGGACAACTCACCTGATGGAGATGATTGCAGCATTGGATTCCTCATCTCAGGAGGATCAAAATCGTTATAAGATATGTCCAATTTGGTCAAGGGAAAGTGGACTTATGAATTTATGAAGTTGGCATGAAGGTCGGCTTGATTAAATTAAGTAAGCCGACATGAAATGGTCATGTTGGCTCACCCAAAGGACGTGACTCTTCGCTATGACAAACAACTATAAATACCCTAGCAATGCTCATCTTTTTGGCATCATTCATTCTAATTTTTTGGGTGAAGTATGTGATTTTTGTATCTCGCTATACCTATCTCACATATCTCTGTGGAAGGGTCTCATTATACCTATCTCGCATATCTTTGTGGAGGGGTCTTGCTATACCGATATCGCATATCTTTGTAGAAGGGTCTCCCTACACCTGTCTGGCATATCTCTGTGGAAGGGTACCTTGCTCTGTGGACAAAAGGACCCTTGCATTGTGGACTAGATAGTATAGGTAGGGACCTCAGACAGTATGGACATGGTGGCAATATTGTACAGTTGGAAACCTATGTCTACACAATGGAAAATATTCATGGCACCTGGATAGACTACAGTAGATTGTATGGCTCATTGGATAGTCTACATATTGGACAGTATTCATATGGCTCATCGGCCAGTGTACTTAGTGAACTACACAGTGGGCCAAGCATCCTTGTTGTACACAAAATTTCATGGCCTCTACACAATACACATAGTAGCAATAAATGCACAGTGACATGTCTTTTTCAGTAGCTCAAATGAATTTCAGTAAATGCAATGGCTAGTGCACACAAAGGTATCTCATGCAGTGGAAAATATACATAGAGGTAAGCCTACACTCAGTGGTAGAGTATGATGGTATGATGGAGAAGCCAGTTTGGCTCAAACACTATGAATACAGTTCAATCATTGTTAGCAGTCATGTATGGACAACCTTTGTGTCTAGTATGGATATGTATTTCGATATCATTTGTTTACAAACGAATATGTAAACATGTAGTAGATGCTTGAAGAATTTTGACGATGTATGTACTTTGATTCTGAACATTTCGATGACGATCTAATAGAAGAAGAATATTTGAAAGGATTTTCCCCCTTATGGGGTTTTTCCCTAGTCTCTGACCAATATCGGTGTCCTATCTATGCATGATTTTCTTCCTATGTTATTTTATGTTCCATTTCTAATGTTCTTTCTAAATAATTGCTAATGTTTTAATGAATCTATGGGCTAAATGTTTAAAGGAATAATGTTTTCAATTATCTCTAAAGCAAAGAACAATATAGCTCTATGAAATATTAACATGGTATCAGAGTTGGGTTGGAAGAAAAGTTTATGGATCACCCCAAAGGATGAAGACTGATGAAGCAGATAGTAGATACCTAAAAGAAACCGTAGGAAAAGGTGTCATCTAAATCAGGGCACAGGATTGGGAGCTCTTCAGAGGAATAATTGTCTTGTAGTAAAAGAAAAAAAAAATCCATGGATACAAAGGAAGCAAGTCGCTTTCTGATGCTTGGCTCGAAAAAATAAATATCTATTGCATTGATGCTCTTGAAAAAATTATTATTATTATTGGGTATTATTTGCAGAATGGTTGATTGGGTCACTAGTCTCTTCGTTGAGCTTGAGAAAAAGTTCAAGATGCAAGGAAGAGTATGCTTCGATAAAGAAGCCGCTCTAGAAAGGAAAGGCATTAATAGGGAGCTTATGCAGTCTGGTCAAAGCGATAATCCGAAAGAATCAAGGAATCTCTTGATGAGATGTAATGCAGTATGCCTCTTCCATGATGTTTCAGAAATGGTCACTTCAATGATGATTAGAAATCTTAAGATCCTTGGCTTGGTCCACTCTTCAATTAGCCTCCATATCCTCTACGAGAGAGCGAGAACAACTTTGTCATTTGATCCTTGTGATGACTATGTACCTAGCAGGTTGGAAGATGAGGACCACCTCATTAGATGATGATCTTCATCATGATAAAGGGAACCAATTATTGTTGACAACAATTTGAAGAATGAAGACAGGGTACAATTGGAATATTGGAATGAAGTCAAATCATCTTATGAAACTCTTGGAGGCATTTGAGAAAGAATTGAAATCATGTAAATTTAAGAAGTAGATAATTTCATACAATCAATTGAATGGTGATGAGCTTAGATATACAATATAATTGATGTTATATCCTTCAATATGAGCCTGGATCTCATGATGAGATAGCCATGCTTTGTAGCTATGACAAACTGATAAGGACTAGGGTATAGTCCATGGTCACGTTACTGGATGGTTGATGTGCACTTTGATATTGATATAGACAAGGAGCACACTTGAGTGCAGCATATCTACCATGTTTGACAAGAGACAAGAAAATTGATGCAGGCATGATCTACCTTGAGGTAAGACGATGCAGGTTTGGTGATGACATACACACATGCACGTTAAGTGGGCAGTCTTATTGGTAAGGCATATGCTGGTATGAAGGTGGATGTCACACAGGTATACACACGAGCATGCATCCCATGATGGTGCATAAGTTTGGAGGAAAGGTTTCTTCATATTGTCTTTTGCTCACTTTTTGTTAGTAGCATGATGTTGCAGCTAGTTCATGGTCACAAGCTTATATTGGGCACAACAGTTGTATGAAATGATATCATATTTTTTCTATACTCTGTTAGCACAAGAATGTTTGGGTTGCTCAGTGGCTTTGGAGAACATTGTGGCATAAGCACAACAGGATTTTCTTTAATATCATGATCTCAGACAACTCAAAGCTACTTGCTCTATGAATTTGGAGATCACAATGATTTTGCTACTTTATTTTAACATAGCACCTCTATAACTCGGACACAGATATCATCAAGCTTGGGAAGTCTCAAGTCTCCAGAGTTAAGAACTATCTTTACTATAGTGTGTTCAAATCCTTGGCTCACATTAGATCATTTGACTCGCCTGAAAGGCTCAGGTATTATCATATCTTATTCTTGGAAAAAGGAGCAATGGAGCTTCAACTCATAGATAATCTTGAGGATTCACCAGATGATTTGCTACGGTGGTGGAACAGTAAGGCTTCATCATTATTGATGAACAAACTATCTATTGATTTGGTAAATTGCAGCATGCTGCCTAGATAGAATTGTGTTTGCATATGTTTTGTACAATGACATCCCCATGTATTGAGAAGGCAAGGAGTGCAGCCTATGGTTTCTCCCAAAGAGATTGATAAGACTATGATGACATACTTGCCCCTATGATGCCGTACACCATAACTCTAGTTTCAAGTCAAGGATGGACCAATGGATGTGAAGAATGTCTTCTTGCACAAGTTATTAAGGAAGAGTATATGTTGAGCGACCTCAAGGGACTGAGGTACGGGTATGGATGCCGCATGCATGTGTGAAGCTCTCAATGATCAGAAGCAAGACTCCTTGGCATGTTGGAGAAATGATGATCCATAAGATACTTTAGTCCAAGGTATGTTTTTAATTTTGGTTTTTATATGGTGATGGTTTATATATGTCAGGCACAGGTCTTCTCCCTGGACAAATAAGTTGTCTCTCGGATGTTGTTTTGCCGTAATATATGGGATATGCAGAAAGTCGAAATTTGTTGCTCCTTATACTGTTGAATTTGAAATATCCTTGGAAGAGTTGTTTTAATGGGTTATGAGCTTTGGCACATTGAGACCAGGTGTCACATCATTTTATGGTGCAGTAAGGAGTTGTGAGACTTCATCATTTCGTCAAATGGAAAGATAAGCCAACAGTCTCACCAATCCTTTGTCGAAAGGGAATTTCTTGGTTTCTTGGTTTCCAGATTGATTGATATGACCCCATGTTGGGTGTGGACTGATCCAGAACACTGAGCCGACTCTTCCATCATTGTCTGAGCTCCCAAGGTAGGGAATTGAGCTCGATGGCTCCCGGGGTTGAGGGACCTCTAACATATAGGGATGATTCCACCCTAGTCGAGTGTACCCTGGTTAAGCATTCTTCCCACTCTCTCTCATTTGGCCAATGAATTGAGGGACTTGGGATTGAGTGTGACACCTACCCCTTGTTGTAGGTTGTCCTTCCCCAAGTTGGTGAATGTGTGTGTTCTAACATATAACTCTAGTAGAGTTATGATGGGTGATCAGTGACAATAGGGTAGAGAGTGATCCGTAGATCCCACTTATTTTCTAGGGACTCTGGGGTAGAGGGTGGCCACTATACTTTGTTGATTTTTTGGTAGCATCGGATGTGCTCTAGCTCTGAAATTTTATGGAGGGGGTAGAACACATGAGATCTCCAAGACCCAAAAACCATTTGGCGAAATTCCACCTGGAGCTTAAATTATTCAAATAATTAATTATTTTAATGGAGACTCTAAGTCTAACTTAGGGAAATTAAATAATTAAAGTGAATTAATTTAAACATGTGGGTGAGAATGTTCTAAGTGATGAGGATCAATTATTTTCTAATCCTAGTCGTTAATTAGAGATTATATCACGGTCATTGAATGTTCAACAGGAAAAGTATTAAAGGAAGGCTTGGGGTTAGTTGGAGAACACACACAGAGTGGCAACACTTGAGCTAAGTCAAAATTATGGGGCGCGGTTTGCTGAGAATTTTTGAGTGAGCTTGTAGTGCAGCGAGGGGCAGTTTGGAAGTGGGATTTCTGAGTCCAAGGCTGAGAATACAATATCTGAGAGGAAAATCTGTACCACAGAGCAACGTAGGCCCGGGGGGGTGACGCAGAGGCAACGTAAGCCCAACAAGGGTGACACAGAGCCAAAAGGGCTCACGTAGACGGACGCAGAGCCAGAAGAGGTTGGTGCAGTCACTCAGAGAGATGTGTTGGGGTTTCAGTGGGCCAGATGGGGATTTTATTCAATAGATCTGAAATGGTGACATGGCCACACTGAAGGGCGAAGCAATGATTGCATAGGCACTTGTGGGGTTCTTCATCCTCAGTTGAATCAACCATATTATCTATCTCCAGAGATAAAGGTACTTCTGCCGAGATTTTCTCTGTTGGGTAAACCACTACTAATGCCCTAGTTTGTATTCAGAAACTGCATAATAATAAAACCCTCAAGAGCTGCTACACCGGTTTTCCCACAATGGATTTTTTCGGGGACATTTGTCCGAAAAATCTTATGTCCTTGTCGAATGTGCTTAATTATTCAGTACTTGATCTATATATTTGTGTAGGTTCAGTGTATTTACTTCAATGTTTTCTAAATATTTCTAAAAATAACTTATTAATTTAAATACATAAGTAGGAGAAGTAAACCAGATTTCTGCAGTAGAATTTTGTTAAGTGAATTCAGAAATTTTCACATACTTTGGGTAGTTGGTCCCACTCATTGTCCTAAATTTTTCAGGTTGTAGCATACGGCTCCCTGAGTAACTCGGGTAGTAGCAGACAGCTCCCTAAAGACGCAGATATTTTCGGTGGTAGAAAAGGGCTCCCCAAAGGCATGGCTGTTAGGTGGTAGCAAAGGGCTCGCTGTAGTCAAACATTCTGGGTGATAGCAGATGGCTCCCTGAAGGTGCAGATTCCGAGTTGTAGCTCGATGGCGTAGATGTCAGGTTCTAGCCTGAACCCGAGTTGTAGCCCTGCGATATGAACTCTGGGTGGTAGTTGTGGTATCCTCGATGATATAGAAGCAAATTCTCCTCGATGGCATGTGTTGGCATGGACAATGGCACATTTACATACATTTGAATGACATCAAGTTGGCATGCAGTAAAGTCATGGGTTTAGTGCAGAGTCAACATAGCTCACTTATTGGAATAGTATGCACAATTATTATGTGGGAGCACAATGTATATGGTAATTCAATATATGTGTATGATCGCAAGATTATTGGGAGTCATAAGTTCAGCTGGCTCTCCTGCAATATCTTCTTCTTATTTATGTTTGAGAAATTTCAACATGAGACAAGCAGGGATGGAATGATGGACTGTCAGGTGGAATTATCCCTAGTTGAGAGGGAGTGTTAAAATGTGGAAACTACCGTCAAATTCCACCTTTGAACAGCTCATCTGATGGAGATAACTACAGCAGTGGATTCCTCATCTCGCAAGGATCAAAATCAATATAAGATATGTCCAACTTGGTCAAGGAAAGTGGAATTATGAATTTATGAAGTTGGTGTGAAGGTCGGCTTGATTAAATTAAATAAGCCGACATCAAATGGTCATGTCAGCTCACCCAAAGGACGTGACTCTTCGCTATGAAAAATAAATATAAATACCCTAGCAATTCTCATCTTTTTGGCATCATTCATTCTGAGGTTTTCAGTGAAGTATTTCATTTTCGTATCTCGCTATACCTATCTCATATATCTCTGTGGAAGGGCCTCACTATACCTATCTCACATATCTTTGTGGAAGGATACCTCGCTCTGTGGACAGCCAGACCCTCGCACTGTGGACCAGACAGTATAGACATGCACCTCAGACAATATGGACATTGTGGCAATATTGTATAGTTTGAAACCTATGTCTACACAATGGATAGTATTCATGGCACCTGGATAGACTATAGTGGATTGTATGGCTAGTTGGATAGTCTACATAGTGGACATTATTCATATGGCTCGTTGGCTAGTGTACTCATTGAACTACATAGTGGACCAAGAATCCTTGTTGTACACAAAATTTCATGGCCTATACACAGTACACACAGTAGCAATAGATACATAGTGAAAGGTCTTGTTCAGTAGCTCAGAGGAATTTCAGTAAATGCAGTGGATAGTGCACACAAAGGTAGCTCATGCAGTGGAAAATATACACAGAGGTAAGCCTACACCCAGTGGTAGAGTATGATGGTATGATGGAGAAGCTAGTTTAGCTCAAACACTGTAAAGACAGTTCAATCATGGTAAGAATTCATGTATGGACAACCTTTGTGGCTGGTCTAGATATGTATTTCGATATCATTTGTTTGCAAACAAAGTTGTAAACTTGTAGTAGAAGCTTGAAGAAGTTTGGTGATGCATGTACTTTTATTCTGAACATTTCAATGATGATCTAATAGAAGAATAATATTTGAAAGTTTTTTCCCCCTTGTGGGATTTTTCCTTGGTCTCTGACCAATATCGGTGTCCTATCTATGCATGTTTTTCTTCCTATGTTATTTTATGTTCCGCTGTTATTGTTCTTTTTGAATAATTGCTAATTTTTTAATGAATCTATGGGATGAATGTTTAAAGGAATGATATTTGCAATTATCTCTAAAGAAATGAACAATATAGCTCTATGAAAAATTAACATCATTGCACCCAAACCATTGAATCTTGGACATGTTTGTCTTCTTCTTGGACTTTCCAAACTTCCCTTTCCTCAAAATTTGGTTCTTGCAATGAAGGCTTGATATATTTCATTTGATTCAGTATCATCCTTTTCCTTGATCCTATATTCTTACAAGATAAATTGAGCCCATAATTCATCAAAGGGTGTAGCACCTCTATTTGAGTAGAAGCTAGTTTCAAAACTAATCCAATCAGGTGGAAAAGCATTCAAAATGCAAAGATTCATTTCAGAATCAGAAACAGTCTCCTCAAGCCCTTAAAATTGGTTTCTTATTTGTGATATATTCATTAGATAGGTGGCCATGTCTTCATCCTTTGATTTCCTTATTCTATATATTTTATTTCTCAAGGAAACCTTTTGACCCTATGTACTTATGGAGTACAACTTTACCAACTTATCATACATAGCCTTTTATGTCTTCAAGTCTGCAACAAAGAGAAAAAGATGATCTTTGAGGGATTCAACGAGGATCCTTTGTGCCCTTACTTCTTTGTTCAGGGATTTTTCTAATTCTTGAGTCTTCTCTTTTCTTGGTTCAACTACTTCTCCAAGGACATACTCCATGACTTCATTCTCTATGAGTGCCAAGTCAATCCTCTACTTCCATGCTAGGAAGTTTGTTGAACCAACGAGCTTGTTGCTTTCCTTGCGATATGTAGCTATATGATTTGTGGATTGAGACATAAAACAATCAAATGCTTACTTTTCAACCAAGATTCATCCTTCTTGATGATGCCTCCAACTATCTTGATATTTTTAAGACCTCCTAGGAGACTTCAAATATGCACTAGAATGATGTCTTCTAGGAAGCCTTCAACAATGATGTCTTCTAACAACTTCAAAGAGTGAATGATGATTCCAAAACTCCTTTTTGCTTCCTTATTTTTAAATATGAAGTATACTAGAAAACTTCCAATGAGAACTTTTTTTTTCTTCAATGAGAACTTGCTGATAGGGTCGTCTTCAATATAGTAAACCTTGTTAATACTGGAAAATCGTAAGGGAAAAAGACATTAAAAATGTCAAGCACAAGGTATAGATAAAGGATTCCAGAGAAGGAATACATTAGGAAGAGCCAAAAAACTTAATTCTTCCTAAGGTCAAAGGAAAAATTTATGGACAGTGCACAGGCAACAAGGAATTTTGGCACACAATGCAGTTATTTCTTTGATAGTCACGCACATCGCGACTATCCCTTCGATAGCTGCGTAGTCCTGAGGGATGACAGAATGTAACCATCCGGGACCACTTGGCACGCTTGGTTAAAAATATTCTCACTCAACCCAACCAAATACAGTCGTCATTGAACCACCTTAAGGCTTTAATGCAGCGCACAAAGGAATCCTACCTCCACTCTTGTGTTTCCATCCATCTTGAGCCAAGAGAAGGAGGGAGAATTTGAAAATGGTCCATAAAAGCCAACCTTTGGAAGAAGAAGAGGAGACATAGTTTTATGCTTTCCAAATTTCTTCATATCAAACCAGCTTGCATAGTCCAACAACAGAGGGATTGGAAGGACTCATATGTTTTCCAACCAACATCTCAATCCAAGACAGAGAGGTTCACCACTTGATCTTGATCTACCATCCTTTGAGAGAGGGAAGAGACGCTTGCAGTAACTCGAGGGAAAGAGACCTCCTTTTTTTGGGTATTTTAGCTCCATAGCTCAAAGGACCCTCTTCAAGTGTTTAGCATTGTATCTTTTTTACCACCAACACCTAATAAAGGGAGAAATCTCCACTTGTGTTATTAGGTTGTTTGATTCGTCGAGATTTTGTATTTCGTATCTTGTGTTTTGATTTTTTTTTAGTGGTGTATGCTTAGTTTTCCATCAAACTTAGTTTACATTGTGTTGAATCTATTCCATTAATAATAGGCAATCATTTTTCTATGTGACCTTATGCATGTAGCATTCAACTTTCTAAAAAAGTGTATTTAGTACGCCCTTGTGCCAAATACACTACCACAACCCTGATAGGTTAATAGGTCTTCTTCTTCTTCTCCTTGTGTCCTTTTGAAAATGATTCTCCTTGTCAAGCAAACCCTTCATTGTGTCCTTACAGTTGCCTTCTCTTATTAACCTTGCTTTGATACCATTTTGGAGAATGTAATAGGGAAAATATTAATTCAATTTTCTCCTTCTTCCTTAATATTTTCTTATGAACTTTATTTATCTTCTTGTATTTCTTTATTAGATCCTTTCACCAAAAAATTATCAAAATAAAAATCAGTAAAGATAATAGACACAAAAAATGGGCTCCAAGCCAAGGAAAAAAACCCTCCAAGGGGAAAACCCAAAAAACATCCTCTTCTTATATAATTTTCTTTAAATGAAATAACAAAGACCCAAACCCTAGACCAAGTACCCCTCCAAGCACCAAATCAACCCTCCAAGAAGCCCTCCCAATTAGGTTAAATATTATCCGAAACAACAAGGATCAATTCTACTCCAAAAAACACCTAGCTTCAACTTCAACCCCTTGCTTCGACCTTGTAATAGTTGCAAAAACCCAAGGAAAATTCTTCAAGAGATCTTCCTTTGAGCAAGACAATGTTTCCCAAATTTAATGGAGTCAAATCAGAATGTTCGCTCTTCCAGCAACTTAATCCTTCAACTTGTTCTTTTGCAATTCAGACCTTCAATTTCTTCCTTACTTGTAGCTGCAAAAACCCTAATTCTTCGCACGTGTGAGAGTGATAGAGCCCAAAAACATATATCCAATACTTTTTCTTCCTTGATCTTTGCTCTAGCCTTCTTAGTATTCTCAGTTTCGGATCGAACTTGTGAGTGAGTGAGTGCCAAATGAGCCTGTATTTATACACATATGAGAGGATCAAGTACCTTCATTTAGGCCAACTTGAAGTTGTTAGGGTTGTAGGAATTTATAGGGTAAGTTCCTTAGATCAAACACCAAATTTCACTGCTCACAAACAGATCACAAATCAGTACACAAGTATTTGACGTGGTTAAAACCCTCGAAGACGGAAACAGTCCACGACCTGAGCCAATGCGACCACTTCAGGAAATTTATTAATATGAAAAAGAAAATTTACATAAGCTTCTCTCATAAAATTTTACCGGACAAATGACCCTCCATGCTCTTTAAATAGAGATCATGGACCAATCGGGTGTCAAGCCACGGATCAAGTGTCGGTAATACCGAGGAGAGAGTGAATCGTCGGATCACTACATATCGTGACCGTCGAATTATAAGGTATAAATGTATATAGTAAAGAAACACACTTTACATAACTCTACGCTAGACCAAGTTATACTTAACTGTTTCCTATTCGTCGGAATATCCTAACATCCCCCCTTAAGAACAACTTGGGAAAGGATTGAAGGATTTACTAAGGTGACACAAAAGGAAACTATTTCCTATGTGTTGAAATATCTTAACATCCCCCTTAAGAACAACTTGGGATAGGATTGAAGGATTTACAAAGGTGACACAATAGGAGAAGGAAGGAGGCATTAGAGCCTATCCCCCCTTAATGATAACTTTCCTAAAATCCAAGCATAGATCGAAGTTTTGTAAACTTCGCTTCTATTAGAGCCTTTGTAAATATATCGACAACTTGATCATTGGTTGAACAATACTGCACTTCAAGAACACGATCATGAATGAGCTTTCTGATGAAGTACATATGAATCTCAATGTGTTTCATATGCTGATGGTGAAATGGATCTTTGCATAGCTGAATGGCACTCTGATTATCACACCAAAGTGTAGTTGGATGTTGCTGATGAAGACCAAATTCAAATAGGATCTGACGAAGCCACATGGCTTCCTTGTTGGCTTCAACTGCACCACAATACTATGCTTCTGCCGAAGAAAGAGAGATGGCACTTTGTTTCTTACAATACCATGTAATATGTCCTGAACCAAGAGTGAATACATATCTTGCATTAGACTTTCGATCATCAGGGTCACCAGCCCAATCAGAATCAGTGAAACCAATCAACAATGGAGATGCTCCTGTACTAATGAATCCCGAACTAAATTGTACCTCAAATATATCAAAGTATTCTTTTAGTTGCTTTCCAGTGACTTTCATGAGGTTGGTGCATAAACCGAGAAACAAGACCAACGGCAAAGGAAAGGTCAAGACGAGTATGGTCTAGATACAAAAGTTTACCAACAAGTTGACAGTATAACATAGCATCAACTTCATGTGTAGTACAAGTCACTGAAAGCTTGACTCCAGACTGAAAGGGAGAAGGGGTTCGCTTACAGTCTTCCATGTGAAAGTGGCGTAGAAGATCACAAGCATACTTGGATTGAGAAAGGGTAATACCTTCTTTGGATTGCAAGACTTGAAGACCAAGGAAATAATGCAAGTGTCCTAAGTCTGTCATTTCAAACTTCTTTTTGAGGCTAGAATTCACATGGTTTATATGGTTTGGATCACTACCAGTAAGGATAAGATCATAAACATAAATAACAAGGATGATGAAGGACTTACCCACTTTTTTGGTGTAGACAGTGTTGTCAGAATGACACCTAGAAAATCCATTATCTAAGAGAAATCTATCCATTTTGGCATACCAAGCCCGAGGAACTTGTTTGAGACCATAAAGAGACTTCCTAAGGCGACAAACAAGGCTAGATTCGTTTTGGATAAAGCCAAGGGGTTGTTCCATGTAGATTTCTTCATGCAAATATCCATATAAGAAGGCAAATTTAACATCCATCTATGGATTTCCCATTTAAAGGAGGCAACAAGGGAAAGAACAAGGCGAATAGAATTTATTTTGGCAACAGGGGAGAAGGTTTCAGTATATTCAATTCCTTCAACTTATGAAAATCCTTTAGCAACAAGACAAGCTTTATGTCTATCCACTTTTCCATCTAGTCCAAACTTTTTTTTGTAAACCCATTTTCATCTGACAAGTTTTCTTCCCTTTGGAAGAAGAACAAGTACCCAAGTATCATTTGCAAATAAGGAACGATATTCTTCATTCATGGCTTCATCCCAATCTGGATGACGTGAAGCTTCTTCAAAGGTGTATGGATCAGGATTTTCTGGAACTTGAGCCAATAAGGAAGAGGCTCTTTCGAAGTGAGAACGTGTATGATGTCGATCTGCAGGGTCACCTACAAGAGAACCTGCTGCATCCCGAGTATAGCGGAACCATCTTAGAAGTTGTGTATCTGAAGGAATATCTTCAAGAGGTGGAGGATGATTTTCATCCTCGTTGTCATCATCTGAACTATAAGGAATTCTATCAAAGATAGAAGAGATAGAGAGAGGTGCCACATATGTCGAATCAGGCTCGCAGGCCAAAGGTGGCACACCCGCTGAACTAGGCTTGCAAGCCGATATATTTTCATCAAATTTTACATCTCTTCTAATGATTATATTTTTTTTATTTTGGTTGAATAATTCTATATCCTTTGACATCTTCAGAATATCGAACAAAAATGGATTTTTCACTCTTAGGTTCTAAGGCTTTATGATTCGCATCTGGAATATGGGCCCAAGCATCACTTCCAAAAACACGAAAGTGACTTACATAAGGTTTGATTGAGCTCCAGGCTTCTTCTGGAGTTATATTCCTTAAAACATTAGTAGGAGTGCGCCTTACTATGTGATTTGCATAGTTAATTACTTCTACCCAAAAATTGAGACTAAGTCCTTTAGATTGAAGCATACAATTAGCCATTTCTTTTGAGGTGTGATTCTTCCTTTCAGATACACCATTTTGTTGTGGAGTGTATGGAACAGTATGTTTTAATTGAATTCCATGCTCAGTGAAAAATTTGGTAAATTTGTTGTTAACATATTCTCCTCCATTGCATGATCTTAACTTAAGAATTTGATGTCCATATTGTTTCTCAACAAAGGCATTAAAGGCCAAGAACATGTTAAAAACTTCACTCTTGAGTTTTAAGAAGTATACCCAAGTGTGTCTGGAAAATCATCAATGAAATTCAAGAAGTACTTGAAACCAGAGAAATAAACAACAGGAAGTGGACCACATAAATCACTGTGCACAAGTTGCAAAGGGGCTGAAGCGTGCCAAGAGGCACATTCGTCAAAACTATCTCGATGATGTTTTCCGAGTACACATCCGGAGCAAACACCATCTCGGAAAGATACCATAGGAAGACCTGTCACTGTATTTTACTTACATATATTTTCAAGAGAGCGATAGTTTAAGTGACCAAATCGCTCATTCCAAAGTTTTCTCACTTCATCATTATGAGAAACAAAAATGGAGGGAAGACATGATGACCCAAGTTTTTCAAACTTATACAACCTTGTGGAATCATCAGCAATGTCAATGGCTAAAATATGTCTAGGATATTTGAGGTCCTTGATTACAACATCATGAGGGGAGAATTCTGTTGTTTTCCCTTCACCTGAATGACTTATCTGATAAACAGATAGAAGGTTGCAGGACAAGGTAGGAACACATAATATATCATTAAACTAACCATTATCTAGATGAATGGTTCCGCATCCTACAACACTGAGAGATCTATCATCACCAACATAAATATTTTTGGTGTTACAATCATTTAAAGAAGAAAACATGGATTTATTTTTGGCCATGTGGTAAGAAGCTCCAAAATCAATGAGCCACTCATGAGAATGAGAAGAAGAAGATACATTTAATGCACAACCATATCTTGATGCTTGACGACCACAAGCAAAAAGTGTCATTCCTGAAGATGAAGTTGAAGAGTTCTCCAAATTGATGTGGTGCTTATTCATTGTTGCTTCCAAGGCTTCCATCTTCTTAAAACATTTGGACTCTACATGGCCACCACGATTACAAAAGTTTCAATGTCTATCTATTTTATTCCCTTTGTTTTTATTTGCCTTAATAGTTTTCTAAGTTTCTTTTTCAGTTTGCGACTGAAATTGCTTAAGACCCTTGTTTGGTTTAGGGCCATTCTTTTTAGGATACTTCTTCTTGGGATTCTTTTTATATGGTTGTTGTTGGGATGCTAAGGCTTTCTTATAAGAGTTTCTAGTATTGATAATACCAAGGTGTAAGAGTTTTTCTTGTTCTCTTATCAAAGAATCGAAAAAGGCATCAAAAGAGGGGGACTTGTAGGTTGTTCCTT
This sequence comes from Pinus albicaulis, assembly GCA_034641835.2. NCBI lineage: Eukaryota > Viridiplantae > Streptophyta > Pinopsida > Pinales > Pinaceae > Pinus > Pinus albicaulis. The sequence continues at coordinate 1,128,540,230 of CM076583.1, read as the reverse complement.
GAGAAATGAAGGCTTCTCTAGTGGAATGGAAGGTGGAAACAAATACAGAGTATGCAGGTCCAAGCTTAGCAAGAATGGAATAGATAAGGCTACTATCTTCCTTTTTGACCTTACAACCTTCTAAAAGAATTCTAAGTGTCTTTAATTTGAACAAAAAATTTTCAATAGAGGAGAAATTATTGGGGTCCAAAGTAAGCAACTCATTTTCAAGCTGGTGGGCCCTAACTTCATTTTGAATGCCAAAAACAGTATTTAGCTTTTTCATAGTTGCATCAGGGGTATCAATTTCTTGGATATGAAATTGAATATCTTGAGCAATGGATATTTCTATCAACCCTCATGCTTGATCTTGTTTATTTTCCCATTTAACGGCTTTATCTCCATCAGTATGTTTAGTTTCTTTTCCTGAGGCTATTCTATAAAGCCCTTTACTTCTAAGTGAGTCTATCATGTACGATAGCCATTGGAAATAATTGTTGATGTTAAGAATATCTTATTAATTAATTTCAAATATATATATATATATATATATATATATATATATATATATATATATATATATATATATATATATATATATATAATCAAAAGTTCAGAAACTAATTTCTCCTAATGGAAAGTTATCTAAAAATTAGGTCACCAAAAATGTTTAGTGTTGCTCTTCCGAATGAAGAAGTCGTTTACATTTTGAAAAAATGTGTTGTAGATGTCTATAGTTACGCGAAAGAATGAAAGACATGAAGTTCGACTTCCTTAAAACTCCCTTCCCTTCACGCCTCTCCCCCCACCCCCTACCTTTTCCAAACTTAATATAATAAACTCACTTTTAAAAAAACTACTTTATGTGACCCACTTTTATAAATAAGTGAGAGTCACTTTTACAATGTTACTTTTACATGTGTTTTTGAAATAAAACCCTCTTTTTAAAACCGGCAACTTTTCAAAGGGCTTTATAAGAAAAGGTAACTTAACAAAAAAAAAATTACAAAAATAAGCTTGAGAGAGGGACTTGAACCCAAGACCTCTATTCTCATAAACTAACTTTACACCAAGTGAGCAAGTAAAATGATTATGTAATTGTTTGAAAGGAGGAAGGGGTTTTTTTTTATGTGCGTGCTTTTTCCTACAAAAAAACACAAAAATCTATGCACAAAAAAAAATGCAAGTTTTACGGCAGAATGTTATATTTTCATTTAGTATTACCAGCAACTATCCTTTTTTCTGCTATTTCTTATTTCCCGAGATCACACAAAGACATGGGAAAAGAGCATACATAGCAAAAAAAAATCTCATCTTCCTGTTTTTGATTTGCCGAGATCACACACATCGCAGAGAAAAGAGCATACACAGAGAAGACGGTATAGATCCGACAAAAAAAAAATATAAACCAAAATAAACGAAGGGAACCGAAATAAACAGAAGGATTAATAAATATAACTACAAAAAAAATACTTTATACCTCCAGATCTAAAATGACATAACTCGGGCAACTGAAAACATTTTTGCATGAAACGAAAGGGGTTACTAACTGTAACAGATGCTTTGGACACAACAGAGCATTTCTCCCAACCTGAAAGTGGTCAAAAATAGTAGATCTGGAAAACAACAGTCGCATGTAGTCAAACCGGCTTCAGATTTGGATCAACAATGGATGCGGCCCTCAAAATGGCTTTGATACCATGTAGGAATTTACAAGGTAAGCTCCTTAGATCAAACACGAAAGGTCATCACTCACAAATAGATCACAAATCAATACACCAGTATTTGACGCAGTTAAAACCCTTGAAGAGGGAAACAGTGCACGGCCTGAGCCAACGCAACCACTTTAGGAAATTTATTAATATGAAAAAGAAAATTTACATAATCTTTTCTCATAAACGGTTACCGGAAAAATGACCCTCCATGCTCTTTAAATAGAAATCATGGACCAATTGGGTGTTAAGCCTCAGATCAAGTGTCGGTAATACCGAGGAGAGAGTGAACCGTCGGATCACTACACATCGTGACTGTCGGATTATAAGTTACAAATGTAGATAGTAAAGAAACACACTTTACCTAACTCTACGCTAGACCAAGTTATACTTAACTATTTCCTATGTGTCAGAATATCCTAACAAGGGATGACTTGTGCTTTGGAGGTTTTCAAGACTTTCTAGACTGAAAATAAATTCTTTTAGAAGGTACATATTGCCTAGATGGGTCTTATATTCATGACATCGACTCTTTTGACTCATGACAATAAATCTTATGACCTAACAAACTCTAGAAGCATGAAGAACTTGATTTTACCTAGAAGAACATCAAAACGAAGCATGAAACCCATGATCTAAAATAATAATTTTTCTTTCTTATTTTGCTTGTTGCATAAGATACACATATTGACAAGAGTACCATGACAATTATGAAGAATGAAACTAGTTACATTTTCCAACACATGAAAGGTATCTTTGTTGGTTATAGTACATCATCTAAAGCCTATAAAATCTAAATCAAGTAAGAGCAAAGAATTGAAGTGAGCAAAGATGTTATCTTTGATGAAAGTATTGCATATAAGAAATCCAAGGAAATTCCTATCGATTATGATGAAGAAGTGCCAATCTTTGAAGAAATCATGGAACATTACAATAATCAAGAACCTACAACAAACCACGAAGATGTTGAAGGACCAAGTGAACCTTTGCACCTATTCATCATTCTAGAAACTCGAAAAAGACCAGCTTGGTTAATAAAAAATATTTAGGATTTTGAAGGATATGTAACAACAAGAGGAACTTTCAGAGAAAGCAAGAAGTCAAAAAGATATTAGGGATATGCAATATAAATAACTAAACTCGTTGAAGCAGGACCATGTACTTATGAGGAAGCAACAAAACATCAAGAATGGAGAAAAGTTATGCAGGAAGAATATTTATCAACAATGAAAAATGATGTCTAGAAAATTGTTCCTAGACCTAGTGACAAATTCATTGCCACTTCCAATTGGATTTACAAAATTAAACATGCAATTGATGGGAGCATTAAAAAATACAAAGCAAGGTTTGTAAAAAGAGGATTCCCTCAAAAGGAAGGACTCGATTATGAAGAAACATTTTCTCCTACAACAAGATATAAAACTATAAGATCATTAATCTCTGAGGCTGCCACTATGGGATGGAACATTCACCAGATGGATCATTTAAAACAAATTTTATGAATGGAAAAATAGATGAGGAAGTTTGCATTGAACAACTGAAGGGATTCGAAGTACATAATAAGGAATCAAATGTTCAAAACTAATGAAAACTCAATGATGGTTTGAAGCAATCCCTAGAGATTGGCACTCAAGGATGGATGCATATCTCCTAAGACTTGGCTTTGTCAACAGTTCTACAGATCCAAACATTTACATCAAAGTAGTCAAGAATTAACCTGTAATTGTATTACTATATGTGGATGACATACTTGCTATAGGTGTAGCCGATCATATTCAAGAATACAAGAAGCAGTTGGCAATTGAATTTGACATGAAATATGTTGGGTTGATGCATTACTACTTGGGATTGAAATTATGGCAGAAACCAGGTGAAATCTATCTTTGACAAGGAAAATATGTGATCAAAATATTGTAGAAGTTTGGCATGATGGACAACAAACTGATGACCACTCCAATGATTACAAATTTGAAGAAGTTAAGAAGTTCAGAATCAAGCCTTGTTGATCCTACATGTTACCGAAAATTAATTGACTCCTTGATGTATCTCATGAATATTCACCCTCATATATGTTTTGCAGTAAATGTTCTCAGCCAATTTTAGATGGAGCCAAGGCATGATCACTGGATAGCAGCCAAACATATTTTTAGGTATCTTCGTGGAAAAATGCATCATTGTCTAAGATATGTTGGTAAAGAAATTCAGCTAGTAGGATATACAGATTCAGATTGGGGTGGCAATGAGACAGATGGAAGAAGCACTACTAGTGGATGTTTTCGCTTGGGATCCTTTATGATCTTATGGATGAGCACGAAGCAAGATTCAGTTGCATTAAGTAGTGTTGAATCAAAATACATAGAAACATGTGAATTTGGAGGAGAAGTTGTTTGGTTGAGAAAGTTGTTATCATATTTGTTTGAAGGGTCTTTGAACCCTACCATGATATGTTGTGATAACCAAAGATGTATAAGACTAACTGAGGACCCAGTATTTAATGCCAAGATGAAGCACGAGGCAAGATTCAGTTGCATTAAGTAGTGTTGAATCAAAATACATAGCAACATGTGAATTTGGAGGAGAAGTTGTTTGGTTGAGATTTTTTTGAAGGGTCTTTGAACCCTACCATGATATTTTGTGATAACCAAAGTTGTATAATATTGACTGAGGACCCAGTATTTAACGCCAAGATGAAGCATATCAATAATAAGTATCACTACATTCGAAATTCGGTGCAATATGGGGTCATGAAGCTACATTACCTCTCCACTAACAACAAGCAGTTGATATTCTAACGAAGTATCTCCCGAATAAGAAGCTTGAGTATTTAAGAAACAAGATTGGACTTGTTGACATCTCCTCTCTACTTGAGAGGGAGTGATATGGGACACTATATTCTCATCTCCATGTGTCATGCACTATGCCAAGACTAACATCCATACGTCTAGTGAAGGCCATGGAAGGAGAATGGGGAATGGAGGATTGATAAGCATCTAGGATTGGTACTCCTTGAGGATTGGGAATCCAAGGAAGGAAGTAGTCTTGTCGGCTGATACTCTTTAAGGATGTGGTAGGAAATCCAAGAGAAGAGTAGTCGAAGAGGACTGATATTCTTTGGGGATTGAAATCCAAGATGAGAATAGGTCCTGGAAGGGAATATCTTGTGAACACCTGGATGGGGTATGTGCCCTGAGAGACTGAGGTGTTCATATGTGTGTGCCTCCCAGCATTGTGTTATAATCCTATGGAGAGTTAAAGCTCGATATTCAAAAGGCCTATGTTGATATTTGACAATGTTTGTTATGATATTGATGCTTAAGAGATCTCTTATAAATCTGACTATTCTTATGAGAACTTTTCAATTTGAGAATTCATGTACCTTATTGTGTGATTATAAATACCTCCCTAGTCAAGAGGGAGTGTTAGAAAATGTAACTAGGTTCAATCTTCATAATTGTAATTATACTTGTATCATTTTATGAAAAAGAAAAAAAAAAGATAAAAAGAAATATTATTATTATTATTATTATTATTCTAGATAAGCATGTTCTTTATGCTTCTATGGTTTCTTGAGTCAATAGAATTTTATCATGAGTCAAAATCCCTTTTGGGCATTTTGTAATCAAGAGAAAATATTATTTTTGAGTCTAGAAAAGTCTATTTGACCAAAGACCAAGTCAACCCTTCCAAAGACAAGTCAGCCTAAGGAGGCCTATTTCGACCACATGGATAGGCTATATATAGGAGAGGCTCTAACCGCATTTGGACACACACTCACAAGTCCAATTTCAAAGCAAGAGAAGCAGAAAAAGTGTGAAGGTCAAGAAGAAGAAATGTAAGGGCAAGAAAGATGAAGATATTTCTATTTTTGTCATCTCTTATTCACACATGCAAAGTTCTGGGGCATATTTTCAAGTTGCAAGGCCGAATTTTTCTGAAATTGTGGGGCTGAAGTTTCTGTAAAGTTGCAAGGCCGAAGTTGCAGTGAAGTTGGGCCGAAATTTTGAAGTTGGGCTAGTTTTGAAGTTGTTGACCTTGTGCACTTTGACTTGTTTGAGAAAGTATTATTTGGAGGGTTGACTTCGTGCTTGAGGAGGTCTTGGTCTTGGTATTTGGGTCTTGAATATCTCATTTGAACTGATTCTATAAGAAGAGAATATTTTTTTCTAGGTTTCCCATTGGAGGGGTTTTTCCTTGGCTTGGAGCCTATATTTTGTGTTCCCTTTTTTCTTGTGATTTTCATGTACTTTATGGTTTTGTAAATTGGTTGATGAAGAGTACATAAAAAAATGATTAAATTCCAACAAATTTCACAAGTAATTATCAAGTAGGAGGAATCAAACCCTAATCTATAATACCCTAGATTTCTCAACAAGTACTCCCACAACCCTTGGTGTACTAGGTTGTGTGGAGCTAACCCACAAAAATGATGTTTTGTGGGCAATGTATCCAAGTGGTGGGCCTTGGAAAAATTTGGTGGGCTAAAGACCCAAAAGAAACCATCGTTTATTCTAATTATTATTGTGGAGGCACCTTCTGAATTTAAGAGCCCCTAAGTCAATAGTTAAAGAGGATATAAATACAAGTGACCTAAGAGAGGTCTAACACACATCATAGCAATCATCTTATGTCTATCTATTCCCAAGAAAGGAGACGCATACCTTAGGAGGAGTTGCAACCTTGGAAATAAGAGTATCTTATGGTTTGTCTTATGTTGTAGAAGGCCGAGTATACTCAGGAAAGGATGTCAAGTTTCTGTGTGAAGTGTGTGCCCTAGAAGAGGCACGTCCACATCAAGATAAGAAGTTGAATTTTGTGTGAGGTTTGTTTTTGGTTTTGTGCCTAAAGGGGAAGACTAAGCCCTAAAATATGAATAATGTGCCTCAGTTCAACCTGTTGTGGAGAACCGCAACACCTCAAGAACAACACTAAGTTTCTATGGTAAGGTTCATCCCTAAAGGAGGCCAAAATTAGACTCATTCTTGGACAACAAAGCAGCGAGTTATCTCAGGGATAGTAAGAGGGAAGAGGGACAGGTTGTGGGATGATGTGGTGAAGTATATTTAATGTTGAGGTTCTCCTAAATTCTATTCTACTAAGTGTGTTTGAATAGTGTGTCAAAGGGCTAATTGTACAGTGACATGGAAGGAGCTTACTCACAATGAGAAATTGATCTTGTTGGGCTAAGAATTCAAGATATTTGAAGGTACAAATAACCTTGTGAGTAGTTGGAGTGCAGAGGCATTGGAGCAGTAAATTTCTTTGTGAGAAAGGTGGCAAAGGACCTGCCAGGTACATCAATCGCAAGAGGACAAAAGGGTTGTAAGTGAAGGTCATCTACAACAAGTCAGTGATTTGTATTTTGTTGTTTGGAAAGATTGAGGATCATAAGTATTTGACCTCAAGTCCTAGTTTTACTTGTATATGGGCTTTGTAAGGTCATGATCACAGGTACGAGAGACCTATGTTCGTTTTACCAAAGTTGTAATAAAAACAAGTTTTGGGTCTACAAAAATTGTGTACTTGATTGATTCATTGTTGTTACATTTTTGTTGTGAAAATTTCTTGGAGTTGTGTGTATTTCAGTGTGTTTATGGTCATGATTAGACATAGATCTTGATCTAAAGTACTAGGAAAACCAACACCAATAAATGAAGGCATACCTTGCCCTTCCCATAGATGCAACCATAAGACATCATTATGCATCTAATCATCAATGGATTTCCATGATTGTCTTGGGTCCTCCAATCAACTAGAAATGTTGAAATTTCCCATTTTAAGGATTATCCCTTACAACTCATCAAAGGTAGGGGCCTTGTACCCTAGGAGAACAATTAAAAAATATGGCATTCAAACCTTGCTTGTTCTTGGCAATGCTAAACATAGAATTGTTCCATAAGAAACACCTCCCACGACCTTGTTTACTTCTTCCTTCTCCTTTATTTTAACCACTGACATGAGACATGTTATACCTTGAGTCATTGTTACAGGTCGATTTGGGCATCATCCCAAAACACAAGCAATTCTTCATTAGGTTCTATCATACTCTAAATTGGTTGCTACATGCCCTAAATTGGTTGCTACATGCCCTAAACAAGTCATCACATTGATCGCCTTCCTGCGACGAGTTTCTTACTATCGACATCAGCTCATCAACTAGGAAGTTGACTTAGAAACAACCTTTCAGTACCTTGGAGCTTGCTTACATCAACGGCAGGTTTCTCGCTTCCGGTGATAGGTTGACATCACAAGCCTTCGACTGAAAGACTTTGTATGGTGTTCGACATCAAATCATCTATTCACACCATGCTTATTGTACTGCATTACCTTGAGAACCATTATCATCAACATTGGTTTCTCTCGCATCTGTTAACGGTTCACATCATTGGCTGGTAATCAAACGGTGTATTCTCATGTTCGACATCATATCACATATTCACATGGTTAGACTTGTACTTTAAGTGATCGAGTGAATGAAATAGAAGACCCTGGATCTAGTTTCATCCATTCGGGCTGCGATTTCAGGAGAAGTACCAAATCATATGTACGATGTTCATTAGTCAGATAGCCATCCTATCATGGATCTATAAAGTTTATATATATAGATGACTTTCTGATGTTATGATAGTTTATGTGCTGAGTATGGGATATTCCTCCCTCAAAAATTCATGTACAAGATGAACAGATATCATGATGTAATGTATTGTAATTGATGCAGGTCGTTGTCCGCTTAAGTCCCTCCTCATCACGTCATAAATAAAATCATTCAAAATTTCATTTTTGACTCCATGCTTTAGGGGGCAGTTGTTACAGGTCGATTTGAGAATCATCCCAAAACACAAATCAGTATTCATTAGGGTCTATCATAATCTAAATTGGTTTCTACATGCCCTAAAAAACTCACCACATTGATGGTCTTCCTTCATGGAAGTTTCATTGCTTAGATGTCAGTTTAAGTGCCCTATCAAGCCATAAACACACCCCTAGACAGGTGTAATTGTTTTGCAGAGCATCTACTCCTATGCAAGGTTGTGTTGCAGAGGATCTAGGCCCACTTTAGAGTGCGTTGGTCGACTAGGAGTGAATTTTTCATTAGATTCTGGGAATCTCCCCGACTTCTAGTGAATTATATAAGTTGTTCCAGCTCTCACCTCATCTGATAGCCTCGAATTTGGAACCCATGAATTCATTAAACCTATTATCCTCCAATTCCCGTGAACAAGGAAACCTCTTCATCCTTTTTTATGAAATCCATTCAATGATTCATTTATTTCAAACTACCTTCATCTACTTATAAATAGAGCACTAAACATAATGCACAAGAAAGCAAGAATTTGTGTTAAGTAGAGTTATGCTAGTTGGATATCAACTCTTGAAGGTGTGTGCATGTACTGTGATGCTGCTAGATTGTTGATGTTGGATGTGATGAGGATGGGACTCAAGCTGGATGAGTGACAGTGAATCAATAAACTGGTTGTACTCTTCTTTATACTTCGTAATAAAGACATTTGTTCCTTTCATAATGCACGTGTCAATGATGTTATATGTGTATTAATGAGTTTAATCGATTTAATTTGTTTAAATTGAATAGATCGTATTGCCTTTATGTTGTTTTATGTCTTCTATTTTCCATGGCAGGTATCAATCAAGCGAGTTAAGTTGGATATAGAGCGACGAAAGCAATGAAGGGAGGCGAGGGAAAGCGAACAAATTACAAGTAGGTTTCTCTCCCTTTATATCTATTGACTTTAAGGAAAAGATAAGATATCTTTCTTTCCGTTGTTCTAAGTGAACCACCCACTTAGGAAAAGCATATTTATCAGTAGGTTTTTATTTCCGTAAAACAAATTGGTGACTCCGCTGGGGAATGACGGATCATCCCTAGTGGTTTTTTCCTTGTTATCAACATCTAATAGACTTTACCTGCTTATTTTCATTCATTTGAATGTGTCTTAGCAAAAGTAGTGTGATTTCTTGATTTTTCAGAGAGTCCTCTAGCACCAACGCACTGTTGGTCTAAACACAGTGCTCTGCATAACACTGCTATCTTAGGGACAGCACTCTGCAACACATTGTCTCCCACTCAGGGGTGCGTTTCCCCTGTGACTAACCAAAATCTATTTGTTTTGTCCTTTTCCAACTCATGTCAGTGTTTTCTTGCTGAAGTTTTGAGTGACTGAATACCTCCAGAGACCAGTTTTCCTTTATTCTTCTTGCCTCACTTTGGATTTTTTTGATCAATGTTTCTTTGTGTTTTCTTTATCATTGTGAATAGTTCCAAAGTTAAATATTACATTTAATCAAATCATTATTTTAGAAAAGAGGAATTGTTGTTTCAGTCTTTGTTTCTCTTGAAATTTTTGAGTTATTGTTTGTGCACTAGTTTCTTTTTCGGTCATCTAAAATAAAGGAAACTGAAACTGAGTGCTACTTGAGCAATAGTTTAGAGAAATTTTTCATTTATATGTGTTCATTGATGATTGAAAATTATCTGATTTCTCTATCCCTACTAGCTAGTTTTTCATTGTCAAAAATCAATTCGAAACAAATGCTTATCATTCTAATTTCATTCTAGGAATGTTCAATACATCTCGCGGTGAACCTGAAAGACAAACTGATAATAAAGATCAACATAAAATTTATCTGAATTTACCTAAGGAAGCATTGTAACATTAATGATAACATTTATAGGTCTAGGCTAGACACGTGTTTCGGCGTCGTTAAACATAGCAGTTGTCATTAATTGTCTGCGATACATTCTGAGTGTGATACCTCATTCCACGTACATAAGTATATTAGAGCTCGTCCACTTACTTTCAAGTATATCGGGCGGTGTTCTAGTATGAAAAGTATAAGGGGATGCTCTCATTGTGTGTTTTCGCATTAGACAGCGCTAACACAGATTGGGCCTCCATGTACCTTCGTGTATATTTGGGAGGAAAACTATAGGTTGCTTACCATCCATAGGTAATCGAGTCAGCCGCCTTGTACATGTGATACATCAAACACAGCATTCGGGGAGATTTCCTGCACGTATAATAATTCCTTGGTTTACTGAGGCAGTATATTTCAGTTCACAGTTGCTTGGTAAACCTTTTTCCTAGTATCACCCTCTTTTTATTTATTTGTTTTTTGTTTAAAATCAATCAGAAATCGTGGAAGAAGATCAACCCCTTCCCCGTCGTTCGCGTAGGATAGCGAATAAACCTTTGTTATCGCCAAAAGCTACTCCTAGTAGATGAAGGCGCGCTCGCCCTACCGATTCTGGTACCTCTGGAACTCTTGGTGCTACATCATATGATATACCAGAGACATCTGATCCTTTGAGTACCGAGTCTCGAGTCGTTTCGACTGATCTCAGTTTATCTACAATTGTCGAGACGGAAATCTTAGAGTTACCTAAGGACACTAAAATTCAATCCAGTGAAATGGTGAATCCTGAACCCAAGCTTGTTCAACTGGAATTCCATCGAGTAGTTGATCCCGAAGTCGAACAACAAGAATTCGTTCTGATGCAACCGTCTGATCCTTAGCCATCCGTAACCGTTGAGTCATACTCTTAGTCGCGGAGTTTAATGCTTGAAATTTATCTCCGACCTAACAGTGAAGTTCTTCCACCTGGTTTTATTTTGATAGACAAAGAACTTCAAGAAGATACAACCCCTTCAACCCCCACTCATTTTGAGTTGGAGCGTCATTTATATCAGTCTTTTCCTCATTTGACCGACTCTGTTTCCATTTATCCTTTTGAATGTCGAGTTCTTGTAGATTCGTTAGAGTATTTGATGGGTTATTTAACCATGACAGAGATAGCATCCCAGACTATACCGTTTTTTATAGTTGCGGCATCATCTATTGTCACTTCGTCTTTGATGTTTTCGACGACACCCGAGGAACATCTGTATGGTGGTCCGTCTGTCCCATAGGGTTACCGAGATTTAAATGGAACCCACTTTGGTGTCTCCTCTACTCCATGGACTTCACCCATGTCATCATTTGGAATTATATTTGGTTCATCTATCACGAGTACTGAACGGCCTGACCCTCAATATCAGGTTGGTATGTCCAATTACTGTCCATCTTATCTATTATATGTTGGATACCATTGATATGAAAGTCAGTATGTGCAATATCCCTATACTCCATATGTTGGGGGGCCACAGATGTTTGGTCCATATAGCAGTACTCCATCGTATTTAGATCCATCATATGCTAGAATGTTTGTTTTCCAATAGCATCCTACTTTATCTATTCAGCCACAAATGGTGGTGTATCAATATCAACCAGCTCAACCTATCGCATATGTGCCTACTACGCCTGCCATTTCTTCTATGGTTGTTGCTCAGTCTGCACAAGCAGGTCCTTCCACCCCTAACCCTTAAGTTTCGGGTCTACAGACTCAATCTTCCCATGTTGCTATTCAACAACTAGCTGTATCGGGAATTTCGCAACCGCATGCTAGTTTACCTTTTTCACAGTTTTCTCCTGGCCCTATATATTCACAACTGGGTCCGAATTATCCTAGCGGGCAACCATTTTATCAGATACCATGGTAGCCGTAGCAACCATTCCCACAGTATCAGGCTTATCCAGGACCTGGTCAGCAAGCCTACCCCTATCTGGGTTTCCAACAAGATAATCCATTTGTTGGTATGCAAAGGCCTACTGCTCAGGCAATTCCACCTTATCCTGGTTATGCTCAACCTGACCTTAATTGACAGTTGCCATTTGTTGCAACATTAGAATTACCAGATTTAAATCAGCTCATCAATGACCCAATTCATTATTTACCTAAGTATTGGGTGATTCCACATAAATTACCCTTGGACATTACAAAATTCAAAGGAAATTTTGAAGAAGACCCCTCTACGCATGTCATGAATTATCATTTATGGTGTTCATCAAACTCCTTAAATGATGATTTTTTTAGACTGAGTCCTTTCCAGCGAACGCTTACTGGTCCAGTTGTGAAGTGGTACATTGAATTACCGCGAGCTTTGTTTGATAACTTTACAGCTTTAGCCACTACCTTTTTAACCCACTTCCAGTTACCCATCAGATATGAAAGTGGAACGAAACTTTTTTCCAACTTTAAACAGACCACTACTACTCATATATATGATCATATACATGAGTGGCATCGTCGTCGAATGGTTAAAACATTTTTTCCTGGTCAGCTTCTAGCTGATTGGTTTATTAAGTCCTTGTTGCCATTTATCACCGAGGATGTAGCCAAATGTGGTGTTGTCACTGAAGATCAATTCATTGATCTGATTTACACTCAGTCTAGCACGCTCTACGAAAAGATTCAAAACGCACAACGACCAAATTTTAATGTACCTCCTGCTCCATCTGTTCAGGACATTCATGTCGGCGATGGTGTGATTGGTTCTGCTAGCGCTCCGGAAGAAAGTTGACTATCTAGTCCTACACTTGTTGTTTCAAATCAAAACCCTACTGCATCTGATCCTGCGTCTTCTTCAAAAATCCATGTTGTGTCATCTGACAAAGGAAAAAGTCATAAACAACCAGGGAATAGGAAGAATGGGAAAGACAAGAAGAAATCAAATTCACCCCCACAAGAAAAATCATCTGATTCATCCAGTTCTTTTTGGAAACCTCGTTACCCTTGCTTGATATGTAATGAGGAGCATTTTACGCAAGATTTTCCTCACCGCTCAGAAGTCCCAAAGCTTATTAAGACTTCTACCGCATCTGCACCATTGACAAATCATTTTCTGAACCCGGAAACACATTTGTTTGCGACGGATCCTGCTTCTAGTTCGCAAGTTCTTATGTTATCCGTTACGAAGCTGAAAACTAATGTTTTGGTGTCGACACGAAGTAAAGATTACAATAATTTGTTTTCATCATCCAATGGTCAGGCTACAAATCAACCTACCACTTCAACTTCGACGTCATCTGACTCGGCTCTACCACCTATCCTTCTAGAGTTAACAATAAAACCGCTGAAGGGAGTAGTTCACAAATCGACATTCAACCCTCAAGCTCATGCAACTCAAAATTATAATGTAGTAGAATATTTTGCGCAGTCACCTTCTACTATGTCAATGCTTGAGGTACTTCAGAATTGTCCCTCCCAGAAGCAGGCTTTGTTGTCCGTGATCGGTGCAATTGATCCAACGGATTCAAATCTCGTAGTCTTTAATCACGCAGATTATGTGCCAAAATTACCAGCATAGTTAACATTCTTGATTCAAGTACATGTCATGTGTTATGATATAATTCATAACAAATTTAATTAATATAGTCATTAATAGTTAAATATGGATTATGTATCCCGAATGCGGGTGTTCAGTAAGGAGATAATGGTGATGGGACAGGGGCTCGGCAAGGTGGATCGACACCTGCCCACCCAGGACGAGGATCATATCGCGCCATCGCTTGCCAGATCTTTGCATTTACTCATCGCAAAGCTCAAAGGCACGGCTAATGGGAAGTTGGGAGTTCACAACATGGTTTCTGCTCTGACTTTCTCCTTCGCATGCTTTGGCATGCTGGAGTCTGCATCTTTCATCAATGAGGCAATTATGAGGCAGGTTTATCGTAGTAAGAATGGAGAAGTTAAAGAGAAGGGAGGCGAGGCGTTCTCTGCTAAAGTTCTGTCGCATTGCCCCCGTTGCTGTGAGGTTTCGCTCATCCAATCTGTTCCATTGCACTTTCACTCTATTCTCACAGTGTCTACTGTCGATTATCCTGTCCATGCAGCCCTTCGCTTCCTGGTAGCTGTGTCTATTGTCGATTGGGAAGCTCTCTTGGAGTCTTGTTCAAGGTCAACTGCCACCTCACCCACGCTTGCTTCCTCCATGCCTCAGTTGCGCCATCGAATGAGGAGCCGCAGGGGCGGCACCAGGGGTCTCCCTCCCAGGGCATCTTCCAGCCACTTGTCCGATGTGCCTTCTCGATCCAGCGGCATGAGTGCAGGTCATTATCCGTGTACCCGCAGTGGGAGAGGGTGCTTCTTTCCTTCAGCCTTAGTGCCTCCGCCCACCACTGGTAGAGCGCATTTCACTTTTGACAGCGCCCTGAACCATCCAAGAATTTATGTTCTTTTCTCTGTCATTTTTCAAGAGGAGGCCCAGCCGGGGGAGTCCAATGCTCATCCAAATGGCCTCGCTCAGAACACTGCTCATGGTTCGAATCTTCATAGGGGGGCTGACAACGCGCCATTTCAACCCCGAATGTTCCTGCTCACAGCGTTCCTGAAGAGGTGATAGAGCCTGCGGAATAGCGGCCCTCGGTTTCTGAAGAAGCTCTGGCAAGGGATATGCAAGCGTTTGGATGGTGCCGCATCGTGGAAGTTCCTCCCGATGAATAGTCTGTCCAATGTGATGCCTTCCTCTCTTTTTTGGCCCATTCATTGGAGTTTGTCTATGTTCAGTCGGTTAAGTGGATTTTTGGCTCGTCCCTGGTTCATGTTGTATACACTCTACATATTTAGTATGTTTATGGTGTTGAACCCCTGCGTGGGTCTTCGTCTTCTCTACCAGGCCGGTCCCCCTGTCAATGGGTGGTCTCTTTATCTGTTTCTTCCTGTAAGATCTGCCCTCCCCAAGGCAGATGTTTTTGACCTCGGTCATATTGTAATTTTACGCACTTGTTAATAGATCAGTTTTATTTAGAAAAAAAAATATGGATTATGTAAAATAGTCATTAGGTTAATGAAAAGGCATGTATAAAAGACATGCCCATTCGTGAAAAGGTGCCTGCATAGGTATAAAAGCAGGACCTCATTGTAATCATTCAATCGTCTTATATCATATCAAATTTTATTAATAAATAATTATTATAAATACCTCTTATGTATTTTTATAATTAAAGCCATTTTGCTATTAAGTCAACAAATCTACAAGTCTTGCTGCTACAGAAACCAAATCTACAAGTTCCGCTGCTACATCATGAATCGCCTCATTCATCGCACTATCATTTATGAAGGCGCATCTACCTGTATCATGTCAATGAGTTGTTGGAAGCCACTTGGTTAACCGAATTTGTCACAATCACCTACGACGTTGAAATCTTTTGACAGTCGTACATATAAGCCTTGTGGAATTCTTAATAACCTGCAAGTAGAACTAGCGGAGAAATCAGTTACTATTGAAGCTGAGGTCATTGACGGACCCCTCGACTACAACATATTACTTGGAAGACCATGGGTTTACGCTATGGTTGCGGTAGTATCTACTTATTTCCGTATCATCATCTTCCCCCATAAAGGAAGTATCATAGCCATTGATCAACTCTCATTCTTCGCCTCTGGTTCCCAGGAAATAGGAAGTGTTATGTTAGTTCACAGACCCCCACCTTTTCTTCAGAACATTGGTGTAGGACTCTTTAAGGATCCTTCCCTAATGGGCACCTTTTCGTTACCGTCGCCTGCGACATCGACAGAAATCGCACATATACAGACTGCAACATGATATCTTCCACTTCATCTAACTTAAGGAAGATACCCAATGATTTTGAAGTAGTTAGGTTAGGAAACATCATGTCGCTAAGTCCAATTGAGCTAGCATAGCAATCAATTATCTTGGCTTATGCAGTGAATCCAAATCCATTGTCGTTGACCATTTGGGTTTATTGTTCTTTGGATTTTGGTACTTTTTCTGATCCATTTTCACGCGTATTCTCAACTGATGAGAGAATTATGGAATCCATGATGCTAGAAGAAGAACCATGGGAATTATCACATCAACGATCCCATATTCCATATTACAGTGAAGACAATCCATATGAACTATATCACCCTACTGTCATTGAGTTCTTGACGAATTCTATTCCTATCCATGTCATCGATTCCAATCGAAACCCATCAAATATCGAAGAAACGATTTCTATCGATATTTCGACCAAACCCGGTATTGTAGAAAACATTCATGTCATGTGTCATCTTCTCCATATGAACTTGACACTTACCGCGTTCTTTTTCGTGAATTCTGAGATGGCTTTGCTTGGTCATATGAGGAGATGATAGGTGTCGACTCCAGCATTGTTGAACATGAGACTAAAATGTATCTTGATGTTAAGTTGGTGCGATAGCGCCTTTGTCCTGCTCACCCAAATAAAGTTGTTGCCATTAAAGAAGAGGTTGAAAAAAAATTGTGTGATGGATTCATTTACCCTGTTTCGCTTACTGATTGGGTATCTAACATTATTCCTGTCATGAAGAAACAGGGGACAATTACAGTTGTGTCGACAATTGGGATGTTAATCATGCTTGTCTGAAAGACAACTATCCAACTCCTTTTATCGACCAAATTATTGATGAATGTGCTGGATGTGAAATATTTTCTTTCATGGATGGATTCTCCAGTTACAATCAGATTAATATTCTCCTAGAGGACTAATATAAAATGGCTTTTATCTGTCCCTAGGACACATTCGTCTATCGTAAACTCCCTTTTGGTTTAAAGAACGATGGGGCCACATTCCAGAGGGCAATGAATTATGCTTTTCAGGACATCAAGCACATATTCCAACCGTATATGAATGACTTACCTGCACATTCATGGAAACGGTGTTAGGCCCCTATCTTACTAGTATAGTCCCTTATTTTTGTTAGTGTAACCCCCTTATTTTTATTGTTGTACCCCTGTAACGCCCATATTGTTATTATTGTGCCCTTACATTATTATTGTTAGGTCGGCTAGGATTACATCGTTGCCCCATGGACTCCTATATGTAGAAAGGAGGTTTTTTCATTTGTATCATCCAAGAATTTTTCACTTATATAATGTTTCGGAGGTTTCCCCCTCGAAGTAGCTTATTTCTAAGGCTTCAATCTCTCTTTTATTCTATTTTTGAGGTTGCTTTCATAACATTTGGTATCAGAGCTTTGGATTCTAGGGTTTTGCTCCTCCAAACAGGTCATCGTGGAATTTTCTCTATAACTTTATTTCTACAAAGGTTCAGAAGCTAAAAATTTTACAGAGCGAAGCTGAAATCCTAAGGAATGTCGTGTAAAAATTTCAGATCTTGGTTCACAATATTTTCGTAGATATGATTTGTGGAATTTAGGGTTTTTTTAGGCTTCCGAATTTCACCTAAAACAGGTCATCATGGAATTTGTGCTATAAATTTTTTTCTACGAAGTTTCATAAGCTGAAATTGTTAAAGGGTGAAGCCGAAATCCTGTGGAACTTACTGTACAAATTTCAGATCTTGATTCGCAATATTTTCGGAGATATGATCTGTGGAAGTTAGGGTTTTTCAGGCTCCCGAATTTCATCTCAAAGAGGTGACCATGGGAAAATCTTCATAACTATCTCTCTGAGGGTCAGATTGGAATTCTGTAAAAAGTGACCGCAAGTACACGGACTTTAGTTTCCTGTGTATCAATTTCAGAGCTGAAGTAAAAAACATTGACATGTGGCATGTTGTACAAGTTCGCTCTATTGAACTAGTCCATAATTAGGTCATTGTGGGAGATTAGGCATAACTTTGCCTTGAAGAATCCAAATCTAGTCAGACCTGTGGCATTCGAAATAAGATTCAGAGTGCTACTACAGGGTCGAATTTCAGATATTAAAGATCAGAAATAACAGAGATAATTTAACTTCAATATCGAGCTCCTCAAAATCAAGAAAAAGGTGTATTTTTTTTCGAATTGCATAAGTCTTGTTTGAATAATCAATTTGAATTGATTCCAAGGGCATATTGTAGAATAGATATCAGTATTGGGTTTTAAAATGTCCCCTAAGAAGAATTAAACACCCATTAAGCCTTAAAAAGGCTCTACTATGGCTTGTGAAGATGAAGAAATGCAACATGACATATCAAAACTACAAGAGCAAGTGCACCAAATTTCGCTTTCGCAAAGAGAAACAAAAAATGAAATGGATGTTTTGAAGAAAAGCGTGGAAGCTACGATGGATGGTTTGAAGAATGGTATGGAATAAAAAATGGAAGGTTTGAAGGAAGACATGGTTTGAAGGAAGGTTTTTCAAAGTTGATACAAGAAATGATTCCTAATGGCGAAAAGATAGTAGAGGAAACTCATGATGAGAACAAAATAAATGTTAATCGTGATTTCATAAACTATAATGTTGGATTGAAGAACCACCATATTCCAAAGACGGATATGAGGAAATTTGATGGAAAGGATCCCGTAACATGGATATTGTTGTTATGACATCCCTCACTAAGCTGGAATGTCTAATGACAAGGAGCCTTATACTGCAAAGAAAATACAACAAGGACCACATGGATTGTCAAAGCCCAATTTTCACCTATCGGAACCTTTGAAAGGGCTTAAAATCCACCTTTTAGCTTTAAAAGCGCTCAATTTTACATATCAGGTCTCTAAGCCCCTTTCGCTTAAGCTCGAGCCCCTTTTTCGCCATTAGATAGGGCCCCGTGATCGAGCGCTAAGCCCATCGGCCATCGCACGTTGCTCTTTCCAAGTTCCTGCTTCTAAGTTTTATGTTTCAACGATGGTCGATCCCTCGATCTGATCTGGACTGTCCATTCCCCAAGATCCGATGGCCATCGCATCACTCAATTGCATCGGCACATCGCATCAAGGTTCGCCCTTTCCCTTCCGCCTCCCCTTCTCCACCGATGGTCCTCCCCCGCCGACGCAATCCGGACCGTTGATCTCCTTCCGCATATCCAATGGTAATCGCTCCATCGCACATCACGCATCGCTCTTCCCCGTTTCCACTTTATGTTTCACCGCCGATGTCCATCCTCTGCCGATTAAATATCTACCGTTGATCTCGTCCCCAATCCAACGGCTCTCGCTCCCTCGGCATATCGCAATCGCTTCCTCCGTGGTTCCTTATCCCATCTGTTTGAATTCCCGATGTGCATGATCCCGAGTCAATCACAGCTGTTCATTTCCCCTTATCTAACGGCCCACAATTTTCCCACCTTTCTTCCTCCCGCACATCCTTTCTCCCTTCGCATTTAATCTCCACTGTTGATCTACCCGATCCAATGGCCAATGGGACCACTCCCTTTCCTCCCCCTTGTACCTCCATGGTGCCCCCACAGCTGACTCCTTTGACTATGGAAGATTTTCATCCAACGGTCCATATCCACTGTGGAAGCACCCGTCCCACAGACCCATCCGTACCTCCAAGCACCACCCGCAATTGATCTCCACCATTGATCTCCATCACGATCCAACCATCCTCGCTCTATCGCTTCTTCGCAAGTTTCCCGATCACCCATCCATTATTGCATTCCCCGCTCTGATCTGGACCATCGATCTTCTTCATCTAACGGCCCACATCGCTCTCGCTTCCATAACCCCACAACTGATCATCCCGCTACACGACAGGGTTGCTAACGTCATTGCCGGTCCCACCCGACCACGCAAGTACGTCCATCGCGTTCATCTGCAGCCGTTGATCTGGATTTCCCAGATCAGATGGCTCTATCTTACATCTATAGGGCACTCACATCTATAAAGATTGAAGTGTTGCTACTCCTAGACTTCCACAACCTACAAGGTTGACACCACAACAATTGGAAGAAAAAGGAGAAAAAGGGACTTGCTACAGTTGTGATTGCAAATACACTAAAGTCATAAGTGTGCTGAGAAGAAATTATTTTACATAGATTGTGAAGAGGAGGAAGAAAATGAAAAAGAAACTTCAAAAGAAGAGGATATACACCAGGAACCAAACCTAGAAGAATAAGAAATGAGTCTGACCATATCGTGTAATGCATTGGCAGGAATTACCACTCAAACTCTCAAGATAGAAGGGCATGTCAAGAAGAAAAAGTTAATAGTTTTGATTGATTCGGGTAGTACCCATAATTTTATTCATTGTAAGGTAGCCAAAGAATTGAATTGTTTCCTATACCCAACACTAGAATGCCAAGTGATGGTTTCAAATGGAGGAACTATAAATTGCTCTAGAAAATGCAATAATATCAATCTAGAAATAGGGGAATATGTATTGAATAGTCCAATGCTTTCCATCCCAATGGGAGGTGTTGATATTGTACTAGGAGTACAATGGTTACAATCTTTGGGGATGGTAGCTTTTAATTTTCAAGAACTTTTCTTGAAATTTTTTTCGGAAGAAAAGGAAATCGAATTACGGGGTATCACAGAGAAGCCATGAAAGATAATAAGCTCTAATGTCATGACAAAGCTTCTAAAGAAAGAAAAACGAGGCGTAATTGCACAATTATGCTCACTAGAAGTTCCAACATCAAAATCATCTATTTCTCCAGATCTCCAAAAAGCCTTGGACAACCATTCCAAGGTGTTTGAAACTCCGAAAAGACTCCCACATATTCGTGATCGTGATCATGATATTCATTTGATTCCAAGAAGTGTTCCTCCAAACATCAGGACTTACATATATCCTTATGTCCAAAAGATCAAAATTGAACGTATGATTGCAGAAATGTTAGACTCTGGTATAATTCAACCTAGTCAAAGTTCTTTCTTTGCTCCAGTAGTATTGATGCACAAGAAGGATGGATCATGGCACATGTGTCCGGATTATAGGGAGCTCAATAAGCTCACTATTAAAGATAAATTTATCATTCCTGTGATTGATGAATTATTGGATGAATTAAATGGAGCAATTTATTTTACCAAGCTGGATCTTCATTCGAGATATCATCAAATTAGAATGAATACTGAATATATTCTGAAAACATCAGTGTGAACTCATGAGGGTCATTATGAATTTTTGGTCATGCCTTCTGGCCTTACCAATGCACCTTCTACATTTCAAGGGTTGATGAATTCCATTTTCAAACCCTTCCTTAGAAAATTTGTGCTAGTATTTTTTGATGATATACTAATCTAAAACAGGTCTTGGAAGGATCATGTTCAACATGTTGACAGGGTGCTCACACTATTGGAGGAGAAACAATTATATGAAAAAACATCCAAATTTTTCTTTGGAGTACAAGAGGTGGAATATCTGGATCATATTGTATCTCATGGGGGTGTTAAGGTAGACCCTAACAAAATTAAAGCCATTAAGGAATAGAAAGTCCCCACAACCATAAAGCACTTGCACGGATTTCTCGGGTTAACAGGGTATTATCGCAATTTTGTTAAGAATTATGGGAAAATAGCAGCACCTCTAACAACATTATTGAAGAAAGATGCATTTCCATGGACTCTTGAAGCAACTAAGGCCTTTGAACATCTTAAAGATGCAATGTGCCTAGCACCAGTCTTAGCTACGCCAGAAAACCTTTATTGTGGAATGTGATGCCTCAGGAAATGGAATTGGTGTTGGTTTAATGCAAGAAGGAAGACCCGTTGCTTTTGAAAGACGTACAATCAAAGGAAAGTATTTACAAAAGGTTGTTTATGAGAAGGAAATGTTGGAAATACTACATGCACTAAATAAATGGAGACCTTACCTAATGGGAAGACACTTCAAGGTAAAAACTGATCATGATAGTCTTAAACACTTTTTGGAACAAAGACTATCTTTAGAAGAGTAGCAAAAATGGGTCACAAAGATGTTGGGTTATGACTTTCGTCATCTAAAAGGAAGCTAAATGTTTTGAATGCACTCTCAAGAAAGGATGAAGTATGGAGCATTACCCTTGTGTCATTATCTATTATCCAGCAGTTGGATAACCAAAACAGGGATGAATGGAAGAAGAATGAAAATTCGCGGACACTCATTCAAAATTTGTAGCAAGATCTATGAGTACATACGTGCATTTAGTTGGAAGATTGATTCCTTATGGTACAAATATCGCTTATATATTTACAGAGGATTTAACTAAAACAAAAGATTCTTTAGGTGCACTTCTCCTTCCCAGGAGGACAGTGGATTTAAAAACTTGCCGCAAAAGGTAAGAAAGAATTTTTTTAGGGATGTACTTAATCTAATATTCAAAGCTTGTGGCGAATGTTTGGTTTTCCGGCAAAATAAAGTTGAGACAATTAAGACCCAGGGTCTTCTACAACCTTTATCCATTCCAAGTCAACGTTGGGAGGAGATTTCAGTGGATTTTATCACGGATTTGTGTAAGTCCAAAGGAAAGAGTGTCATCATGGTGGTAGTTGATAGACTTACCAAGTATGCACACTTTTGTGAATTATCTCATCCATTTAAAGCAATTACAGTTGCTACTGCATTTATGGAAACAATTCAAAAGCTACATGGAAACCTGAATATTATTGTAAGTGACAGAGATCCCATTTTTATAGGAAATTTTTTGACATAATTATTTTCTTGTTTGGGTACTCAACTAGCTCATAACTCATCTTATCATCCTCAATCTGATGGTCAAACTGAGATAGTGAATAAATGTTTGGAATGATATCTTCATTGTTTTGTATCTGATAAGATAGCACAATGGGTCAAGTGGTTACCTCTCGTTGAATGGTGTTATAACACCTCCTTCCATATTGCAGCAAAACCGACCCCATTTATGGCACTTTATGGATATCATCCACCGTCCATCACATCTTCTTTAAGGGAAAAGTATAGAGTTCAAGCAGTGGAATATCACATCGAGCATCAACAAGAATTTTTCCAACTCTTAAAGGATAACCTAAATTTGGCACAAAATCGGATGAAACAACAGGCAGATCAACATCGCAGTGAGAGAAGTTTTGATGTAGGAGACTAGGCATTTTTACGGCTACAACCATACAAACAAATGTCCCTCAAGCAAGCTAAGAAGGATAATAAATTATCGCCAAAGTACTATGGTCCTTACAAGGTGTTGCAAAATATTGGTACTATGGCATACAAATTGGAGTTTCCTGCGTCTTCACGAGTGCATCCAGTCTTCCATGTTTCATGCTTAAACAAGGTTATAGGGGACAAAATTCTTTTCCAAACAATATTTCCAGAACTTGATGAAGAAGGAAAAACCATATTGGAACCTAAAGCAGTCACGGAATCAAGAACTCGATAGCTACAAAATCGATCAATTTCAGATTATCTCATCAAATGGAAGAACTTACCCACTGAAGATTCTACATGTGAGGATGAGAATTTTATACAGAAGCACCTGGAGCTACTCAAGCGTTGAAGACAACACTTTTTTGAATGAGATGAGCATGTTAAGTCCCTATATTACTAGTATAGTCCCTTATTGTTGTTAGTGTAACCCCCTTATTGTTATTGTTGTACCACTGTAACCCCCATATTTTTATTATTGTGCCCTTACATTATTATTGTTAGGTCGGCTAGGATTACATTGTGGCCCCATGGACTCCTATATATAGAAAGGAGGTTTTTTCATTTGTATTATCCAAGAATTGTTCATTTATGTAATGTATTGGAGGTTTCCCCCTTGAAGTGTCTTATTTCTAAGGCGTTGATCTCTCTTTTCCTCTATTTTTGGAGCTCGTTTCATAATAAATGTGTTGACCACCCGCTACATCTGAGAGCGATCTTTTTACGATGTCGTCACTATAAAATATGCCTCAGTCCACACAAATGTGTGTTTGGTGTTGGTTATGGTCGTTTTCTTGGATTCGTTGTGTCGAAAGATGGAATTCGGGTATACCCATTG
Organism: Pinus albicaulis; assembly: GCA_034641835.2. Lineage (NCBI taxonomy): Eukaryota > Viridiplantae > Streptophyta > Pinopsida > Pinales > Pinaceae > Pinus > Pinus albicaulis. The sequence continues at coordinate 1,128,516,057 of CM076583.1, read as the reverse complement.
AAGGTCCAAGCTATTCTTGATTTGCTCGCTCCTTCCAATCTGATTCAATTATAGAGCCTCCAAGGGAAGGCTAACTTTCTAAGGAGGTCCATTCCTAACTACGCCGAAATGGCTAAATTATTTACTCGACTCTTGAAAAAGGGGGTACCCTTCCATTGGGATGAGGTTGCGCAAGCTTCCTTTGGTGTTCTTAAATATTCCTTGATCTGAGCATCATTAATCTATCCCCCAAATTATCATAGTGACTATTTCCTGTATCTCGCCGCTGCAGATACAACCATCGCTATTGTTTTAGTCCAAGAAGAATATGGGATTGAACATCCGATATATTATTTGAGTCATAATCTCAATGATATGAAAGTTAAGTACACATACATTGAGAAGTTCACTTTGGCAGTCGTTCAAGTTGTACAAATATTTCGCTATTATATCATGCTCTGAAAGACCATTTTCATTTCAGATTGCAACTCTATGACATACATTCTGTCACGTCAGTTGCTGGGGGGTGAGGGGAATATTCAAAATGGATCGTCATTTTGCAAGAGTTTTATTTGGAATTGATCAAATCCAAGTCAAAGAAGTCTTTGGTATTTGCTGAGATTATTTGTGAACTTCCTTCGAGTAGTACTGATCCTACTACGAAACCATCAATTCCGAACTAGTCCGTGTTTCTGATCGAGTCATCTGAACCGTGGTATGGGGATTTCATCATCTATCCCAAGACCCAAACTTTTCAGCCTAATACCTCTTGCTCACAATATCTACGTATTCAATACCAAGTCAAAGATTATCTGATTGTCGGCAATACACTTTATCGTCGTGGTGTCGATACAATTTTACATAGGTACCTCATGCATGAGGAAGCCGAAAAAGTTCTAAATGATTGCCATTCTGGTGCATGCGGTGGAAATTTGTCTGGCTATGCTACCGCGCAGAAGATTCTCCACGCTGGTTACTTCTGACCTACCATATTTTGCAACTGCATTATCGCGATTAGAAGTTGTCATGATTTCCAAATATTTGATCGTAAAACCCACCTGCCACCAGCACCAATGCACCATGTTGTCGTTGTTGGACCATTTGCAAAATGGGGCCTTGACTTCATGACATGTAACCCCCGCTTGGCCAGGGGGAACAGGTATATTATTGTCATCATTGACTATTTTACCAAGTGGGCTGAGGCGATGCCTACATTCAACAACACGGGACAAAGAGATGCATTGCTCTTTTTTAACCATGTGGTTTCATGGTTTGGTGTACCACAAGCTATAGTCACAGACCATGGAAAACATTTTCACAATCACGTGATGGATGAGTTGACTGCCAAGTTAGGACTGTCACATGATAGTACTACCCCCTATTATCTGCAGGCTAATGGACAAGTTGAAGCTATTAACAATATTATTAAGTGTATGCTTCAACGCATGATTGGGTTTCATAAAGGAAACTGACATTTGATCATGTACTCGGCCTTGTGGGCATATCGAACCTCGGTGAGAAATGCGACCGGATTTACTCCCTTTCAGTGGGTTTATGGTCTGGAAGTTATCTTACCGATACAATGCAAAATACCATCGTTGAAACTCACGATTGACCTGCTACCTAACACTTTTGTAGAAGAGCCACGTCCTTTACATCTCATCCATCTAGATGAAATGCGCCGTGAATCCACATTCGCCAACAAAGCGCATAAGAGACGAATTAAGGCGCAATATGACCATAATGTCAAGCCTCACACCTTCTCGGAAGGAGACCTTGTCTTGCGTTATGATCAGGAAGCTAATAAGATAGGAACAAGGAAATTTGAACCATTATGGCACAGCCCCTACATTTTCAAGCACATTTTGGCTAAGGGTGCCAACAAGTTGGTAGATTATGATGGGATTCCATTATCACAGCCTCGAAATGGGTTGTGTCTTAAATGTTACTATGCGTGTTTTTGCGTAGTTAACATTGCATTTTATGCTTTGATTGCATGTGAGTAGCAGTGTGCCTTTTAGAGTTTTTCATGTGGTTAGTTATCCGCTTTGCATTTTTTGTAGATGTCAAAATCTTCAGAACCATTTGTTGGATATATGATGGTGCTAGTCGTGGTACTCAGAATTTATCCTCTGCAGCATGGGCCATCTTTTCTCCAAGTGGCAAGTTAGTGAGCTTCCAAGGGATTTGTATCGGTCGATCGACCAACAATATCACTGATTATAGAATGTTGATTTAACTACTCTCCGATGCCATTTCACTTGGCATTCGCTGCATCATCATTAGGTTGGACTCACAACTTGTCGTAATACAGCTTACTGGCATCTATATTGTTTGAAATGCAGCAATTCATCGCATGTTCCTTAGAGTTCATATTTTGGAAAGACATTTTGATTACATTCAATATCAACATATTTCCATAAACTTTAACACTCTGGTTGATTCACTGGTGAATTATGTGTTAAATAGACATTTGCAGCATATGTAAAGATCAATTTTCAATTCACGTCATACAACTGAATAGGATTGCACATGATCATAGGAAAACACTGAAAGTAAAATATATTTATATCGATTTTTTACAAAATTGTGTCCAAGGCACGGTCCTCTGACCTCAAAATGCATATAAACATAGCATAATATAAGTAAACCTAGTGATGCTCATGATAACAGGTCACTGCTTGGGCTATCATACGTTACAGCCTCATCCAACAGTTGGGCACACCAATGGTATGACGTTGTAGCCTCATAGGTAAATCCTCAATTCGGACATCCAGTATCCCAAGAGTCAATCTCTCCACATGCTGCTGCAACTCAGCAAGAGTCTCAGCTAAATCCAAATCCTGTAGGACTGCTCTTCTGACAGTCCTCTCTGCTAGTTCTCCTGCCTGTTGTGCACGAACCATTGGTCGAACGATACCTATATCTGCATACATAAAACACTTTTAGTTTAGTCTTGGAAACATCAAAAAACACAAAATATGTAAAAAACCCCCAAAAAATCAAAAACATGGTCAACATTTTACCTATAGCACCCCATTGAGCGTCCGCTGGTAAAATCAAATTTGGATCTCCATGGAAATCCATCCCTACATATGGATTCTCCTTAATGAAGATATTTTGTCTTTGGAGCCAACTGAAGAATGCAATGGAAAATGAGATCGATGATTGACCAGCATGTCTAGCCATCAGCTCGACCCACCACTGCATCTTTGGATCTCTAAGACCAGCGAATCCCAGCGTCACATGTTGTGGCTGCATCAATGGAACTTGCTCCAAAACAAAAGTGATCAAAATAGACCCACAACTGAATTTTTTGGTCTTACCACTTTTTACCTTGGTCATTTGTTCTTTCATCTGAAGGAGTATTGCTTCAGCCCAGTTGAACACGATTGGCTCGAGACACTCAAGTGCATACTGCATGTATGATCTATTTGTGACATGTAGTGTCACGCTGCCAGTTATTTTTGCGATAGTAAATAGGAGAGTGCGCACATATTTGATATTTATCTTTCCATCTTTACTAGGCTCAGTTCCTGGTCGACAAAACTGTCGAATGTATTCCTTCACAGTTTCACCACCATGCGCAGAGCCCGCAAGTGAAATGGGGGCACCACGTCTCGACAAACCTGTGAGAAAGTAAATTTCATCGACCAATATTGGGAGCACTTTGTCCCCAATGTGAAATGCATGAATTGTCGGGTCCCATGAATGGATCAAGGACTGCAATAGTTTCATGCGTTGCCTCATCCTTGACAGTTGGAAGGACTTGAGCAACCCACAATCTTTGAGGGCTCTCACATTTCCAGGATCATTTAGGGCAACCATATCTCATTCTTCATGTTCTCTTTCTTGCCATGTAATCGACATTATGATCTAATGAAAGTCTGAAATCAAACCATAGGCTAAGTTAGGATCCATTTCATGCAAAAAACTGGGAAAATTTTGGGCAGAAACTAAGATACAACTTTCTGAATTGCGCCCAATGCACCCCTGAGTGAGAGACAGAGCGTTGCAGAGGAACTAGACCTCTTTCCAACCTCTCTACAACGCACTTTTCGACATTCAAAGGTGCGTTGGCCCTAAGGTGTTGTATATTTACATTAGGGGCGCAAAAACCCTAAAAAATGTGCATGAAACTGAAAAAGGATGCATTCAATAGAAAGAGGAGAGTAAGATCTTCTACCTGGTCTGGACGGCACGAGAAATTATCCACAGAATTTGTCGCAATCAATTGTTGAATTTCGAGGATGAAATAGGCTCATAGCACTAAAATCCAAATGGTAAAGGTGAAATGGTAAAAATGACTTGGTAATTTCTTAATTTAATAGGCTTTTTGATTAATTTATGCATATTTAATGAATCGACTATGATTTTACCCATTTTTAATATTTTAAACAGGTATTGTTAATCCATTTGATGTTTCTTTGAGCAGGTTTGCAGCTGATTACAGTGAGTTAGTTGTGCATGATCGTGAAATGCGATATTGACCACAAAGCATAATTTAATTTCTTTTTCAAGCTTTGTTAAACATGAAAAAGAAATTCAAAGCATAATTTTATCCTCCTTTTTCGAGCTTTGTTAAACATGAAAAAAGAATTCAAAGTGCACTTTTATCTATTTTCGAGCTTTGTTAAATGCGAAAAAGGAACCCCCCTGGAGTTATCTTTTAGCTCTTTTCAGACTCTCTAAATATGAAAAGATTGTCGAATGCTTGTCCTGTCGAGCTCGTTAAAGGAATTGAAACGACATCTAATCAATATAATTTTAACCATTTTCCGAACTGAGATAGATTATGATTATGAAAAAGGAAAACCCTAGTAAAACATGGCTAGGAGGTTCTCTCAGGTATTATTTTACGCTTTTTCGGATCTGGGGGACTATTATACGAAAAATAACTTCTGGAGTTTTCTTGTAGTCCCTTTTTCAAACTTTCTAAATATGAAAAAGGATCGAGTTCTCACTGTCGTTAGACTCGTTAAAGCATCAAATAGCGATGGACTTGTCCATCATGACAATATCGATTTTCACCTTCGCTAGACTCGTTGAAGCATCAAATAGCGATGGATTCACCCGAAAGGTGGAATTATACATCAAGCATATGCTATCCTCCTCAAGCTTGTTAAAAAATAAAGAGGTACTGGTCAGCAATGACTGGGGAAAATCGGAAAGGGATAAAACACTTTATGGTAGCAATTCACTCTTGAACATGGCACTTATTCACTTCATCTCCGTGATTTTTGGGTTGGGTAATCTGCTTGATGGTCTATCATACCATCCATCACTTCGGTTTTGGGTCAAATGTTGCTAATTCATTTAGTGTCGTCGATATGTTCAAGAGAAGTCACTCAGTTATTCCTCATCCTTTGCAATACTCATAAACCTTCATTTCATAACCGCCATCCCTGACATTGCTTTATCAGTCACATTCTATCTCCAAAATCATTACTCCAGTTTCGTGTCATTGATGAGGAAAGCATCAATGCCCTCCTGCAACAAGTTGCTTCTTGTCGACATCAACTCATCATCCAGGAAGTTGACTTAGAAACAACCTTTCAATACCTTGGAGCTTGTTTACATCAATGGCAGGTTTCTCACTTTCGGCGACAGGTTGACGTCACAGGCCTTCGACCCAAAGACTTTGTATGGTGTTCAGCATCAAATCATCTATTCACACCATGTAGAATGTATTGCAGTACCTTGAGAACCATTATCATCAACAGTGGTTTCTCTCGCGTTTGTTAATGGCTCACATCATTGGCTAGTAATCAGATGGTGTCTTCCCATGTTCGACATCAGATCACATATTCACATGGTTAGACTCGTACTTTAAGCGATCAAGTGAACGAGATAGAAGACCCCAGATCTAGTTTCATCCATCTGGGCTGTGATTTCAGGAGAAGTACCAAATCATCTGTACGATGGCCATTATTCAAATAGTCATCCTATCATGGGTCTATATATGTAGACGACTTTTTGATGTTATGATAGTTTATGTGTTGAGTATGGGATATGCCTCCCTCAGCGATTCATGTAAAGATGAACAGATATCATGATGTAATGTATTGTAATTGATGCAAGTCGATGTCCGCTTTAGTCCCTCCTCATCACGTCGTAAAGCAAATCATTCAACATTTCATTTTTGACTTCATGCTTTTGGGGCAAGCTATTACAGGTCGATTTGGGCATCATCCCAAAACACAAATCAGTATTCATTAAGGTCTATCATACTCTAAATTGGTTGCTACATGCCCTAAACAAGTCATCACATTGATGGTCTTCCTTCATGAAAGTTTCACTGCTTAGATGCCAATTGAAGTGCCCTATCAAGTCATCAACGCACCCCTAGACAGATGTAACTGCTTTGCAGAGCATCTACTCCCATGCAAGGCTGCGTTGCAGAGGATATAGGCCCACTTTGGAGTGTGTTGGTCGACTGGGAGCGAATTTTTCATTTGATTCCAGGAATCTCCCCGACTTCTAGTGACTTCTAAAAGTCGTTCCAACTCTCACCGCATATGATAACCTCGAATTTGGAACCCATGAAGTCATTAAACCTCTTATCCTCCAATTCCCATGAACAAGGAAACCTATTCATCCATTTTTAGGAAATCCATTCAATGATTCATTTATTTCAAACTACCTTCATCTACTCATAAATAGAGCACTGAACATAGTGCACAAGAGAGAAAGAATTTGTGTTAAGTAGAGTTATGTTGGTTGGATACCAACTCTTGAAGGTGTGTCATGTATTGTGATGTTGCTGGATTGTTGATGTCGGCTGTGATGAGGATGGGACTCAAGTTGGATGAGTGATGGTGAATCGATGATGAGGATGGGATTCAAGTTGGATGAGTGACGGTGAATCGATCAACTGGTTGTACTCTTCCTTCTACTTCATAATAAAGACATTTGTTCCTTTCCTAATGCACGTGTCAATGATGTTATATGTGTATTAATGAGTTTAATCGATTCAATTTGTTTAATTTGAATAGAATGTATTGTATCTATGTTGTTTTATGTCTTCTATTTGTCATGGCAGGTATCAATCAAATGTAATATCATGTTTTGGGGAAATCTCTAAAACACGGCAAACTCCAACCAGAGATGGACTGGGAGGGCGTTTACAAGATATGTCGCCTCTAGAAAGAGGACGAAATATGGAGGCTACCTGGCCCTTTCCAGACTATGTCGAAGAATATGAAATTAACACACCAAGTGGTATAAAACTAGAATGCTCAAGAATATATAAAAATAATAGTGCAGCAGACATATAATAACATAGAAAGAATGTACGGCAACTCATCCAGAAATATAGAGAGGGAATGCTAAGCCATTTTATTAAACTGAGAAATATAATGAAGTACAATAGGTGATCAGAGTAATGGCACCTAAACTTGCTCAAGGAAAGTGAAGAAATACTCTCAGAATACACCAAAAATGGTTGCTCTCTGAACTGCGTCCCAGCTGCTGGAAAACTGTTGTGTAGCTGCTACCATTGAAATGAACTGATAACTAGGGGCTGCTCCCCTTGACAGAATGAGCTGAAAATCTGGAATCCGCCTCTACTCACCAAACCTAGAGAAACCCAGAAAGCTTTTCGAAAATCGCTGACCCCCAAAAATCACCCCCTTGAGGATCTACGCTATCCCTCAAGGCTCTGCGCTGCCACTGAAGAAAATACTCCAAAACTCTGCCAAAATCCTCCAATATGCAAGGGTTGGTCCCTTGCTCAACCTCCAAGCTCAAATCCTCCAAACAATCCCGATCCGAAGCTCCCACCAAAAGACACTGCGTCCTCCCTCTCAAGACTGCGCAGTCACCAAATGCACTGCTCCTCCACAACTCCACAAATCGATCCTTCTGCAAAAGACTGATGGAACTACCTCACCCCAGCAGGCACTCAAATTCCCCCAGGGCTGAGGGTGAGATCTCCGAACGGAGACACTCGATGCACTAAACAGTGCTGCAGACAGGCTAAACAGCCAGCGTGCTCAAGAAGTCGAAGTGACTAGCTCAAATGCATAATAATCGAATGACCAAAATGAGGAGGCTCTCCTCTCTCTTATAGCGTTGGCCTCTCTCGAACCTTAAGGCCCCCCCTTGGCTCACTTAAGTTACAACGTTGTGTCTACTAGGGAGTGCACTTTATTTTTAGAGTGAGTTATGTCCGCCCTCTACTCACTTTTATTTATAATTTAATTATATAAGGAAAACTTGATCAAAATTAATATTTCCAATTAGTTGCTGCTAATTGGGAATATTACAGTCCTCCCTGCCAAAAATTTCTTGTCCTCAAGCAATGCCTGAACAAGCCTCCTCTCTAGCTGATGCTCCCCACCGACACTGCAAAATGTGCCTGGGTCCCAGATGCGCCACTGAATCTGTAATATCCCTGTCCTCTGCATCACCCTGATATGAAGGGATCTCTCAATGCCAGGATCCCAAACTGATCTCTCACGGTACCAGCCAACCAACAATCCTCCCGGATCCCATCGCCACCATGGCCAATAATCGCCCAAGTCCCACGACTCAGACTGCGCACTGCCTCTGGCTATGACTGATGCTCTAAGAGGCGAAGACCATGACCCCTGCTGCGCTATAGTTGTGACTGTGTAAGTTGTCCCATCAACTGTGTACCAACTCATCACCTCTCTCCAATCCAAGTCCTGACTCAATCCCACGCTGACCTGCCCTGCTGAAATCGGGATGGAGTGCTGAAGAAACGACGACCTGTGCCCCCCAGCCAGCTGGAATCTGTAACATCTGCTATGTCCAAGGGCCCCTGCTCCGCTGTGCTCCCTACGAAGAATACCGTACCATCAAGAGGGTACCAACTCATGATCTCCCGCCAGTCCATCCTGGAAGAAGAAATCAATGTAGCAACAACAACTGCATATGGAACACGCCTGGAGTGTTGCCGCCAGCCCGTAATCAACTCCCACTGCTCTGGCCTGTCTGCCAATGAAAGTTGCTTGTAGAAGGAAGCCCCTCTCTCTATAATGGGCCAAAGTGGGCAAGATATGCTGCAAGCTCCATCGATGTACTCCTGGAGAGTGCTACACACTAAAAACACTGCATCTCTGTTGACTTCATGTACATTTCTCTGCGCCTCATCCCTGTGTCGACCCACAGATGGATGCTCCACCATATCCAACAGCTCCTCCCACTCCTGATCAGGAATGTCATGCTCCCGCTGTCTACTGGCCCCCTGCAGAACAATCCCATCAACCTCCAACACCTCCAGAGGATATGGATATACAACTGTTGTCACCGTACTCGATGTCAGTGCATCTGACTGCCCCACCTCAATGGCTAACCCCAATGTTAGCCGCATATCCCTCATTGGCTCAATGTGGGCGCCCATCTGGCTCTCCCCCAAAGGAATGTCGTGCCTGATGTGAATAGTGTCCTCCTCTGTCGACTCAGGCTCCATCACCTGCTGCTCTAGCTGAATCGTCACAAGTGACTCTTCACCCAGAGTATCTCCCGCACAGTCCCGTCACTGCTCATCCTAGACACTGGAATGCAACTCTGGTCTACTGTCACCATCTCTGCATGACTGTTGTCGCTCCCCAGAAGCGTCCTCAACTGATCCTATGGACTTATATGAAAAAGAGTCCTCACCCTGGCATACAAAAGGAATGCCCTCCTATTCTACCTCTGTCACCTCATCTGCATTGAATATGCCATCCACCCTCTCGATAAAGTGTCGATACAATGTCTGGAGCCCAGACACATACTGGGATGCTACCTCTGTTGTACCCAGTATCCTCTGCTCATGCATGATCTCGACATGCCCTGAGGGAAAAATGACGCATGTCTCCCTCAAGACCCGCTCCCCAAGCGTAGGCTCAGTGATGACTGATGTGCCATCCCTGCAGAGGATCATCTCATTCCCTAACCTGTGGTTGTCAACTAGCGCCCCAACCCAGTGCCACTGCTGAGAAGTCTCTCCCCTAGTGTCCTGAGTGTCATCCAAATATCAAGGGTGAGCCTCGCGTACCCCGCTACTCATGCCTAAGGTGCCAAAGGACACGACAAAATCCACTGTGCCCGTGAGTGATGTAGAAGAGGGTCAGGTGCGTGAGTCCTCGCAGATACCGTCAAGTATCGCTCATCTGTCTCCCCATCGATCCTGGGTGAAATACCCCCAAAGGTAAGCCTGGTGTCCCTGTCCGTGAGTCTCCTTGGAGGCAATGCTCTAAGACCCTGCTATGCAGCGCCGTACGCCCTCGCATACCACCAATCATCCATGTACCCCTCGACATGCCACTGCACACTGAGGCATACCCCTGTACACTGCTGGATACCCCCTACTACTGTTGTACGACCCTGTACCATCTTGTGCCTTGTCTGTGTCAAGGCATAGGTCACTCCTCGCGTGTCCTCAATGCGATGTAGGACACTCCTACTCCACAATGCAGTCCCACACACTACAGTACACCACCATGCAATTCCATGTCCACCAGTAGCCCACTGCTCAATGCCCGATGCTCCCACACATCCTTGGATGTGATGGCCTAGAGTTGTGCCTCTACATGTCAAACTACCCCTAATCGGTATCATCGTCTCCACTGTCGCATCATTATATCCACCAACGAATGGATCATCACTCCAAACCCTCCTCGAGGGGTCTGAGAAGTGAATCTCCCAATGTGTCAGTAGTGTTACCACCACTGCTCGGCTCCACTGCGTCCTCTGTGCCCCACACAAAGGTGAAGAATCCTTGGCCCCATACAAGGCACCATCTAGTGGCCTGCGAATGCCACCAACTCCGACAAGACCCTGCCAAGGTATTTTGACCACCCCGTGATCCCGTGTATGTGTCATACCAAGACAACCTAGGGAGTCTTCCCATAAACTGGTTGGCCACTGGAGCTGACCGAAACTCCCCTAGCGAATGTGCATGCTCTACTGCTACGCCAACTGTACCCTCCAAGACATAGTCAACTGACCTGCCTGGGAAATGATAGGTGATCCCGCCTAGATCCCAATGCCAATCTGGAGTTCCTGTATGCCCAGCACCTGGGAACTCCTGCTGAACTACACCTGTGTCCACCACTATCTCCATAACCCACTCCACCGAGTACCAACTCAAAATCTCTCGCCATCCAACCTCGACAAGTGGATGTTGCACACTGTGCAACTCCGATCGTCTCATCCTGCTAACCAAGTCAACGTATGAGGTCTAACTAGGTGACTCTGTTTCTCTCTCTCCAATGGGAAGAGGTGTCCCAACAACGCTGCTAGTCCCGTCCATGCATGCCTGAAGGGGAATGATCTGACGCTCCAACGTGCCCTCTGGTTGTACCATCAGGGAATCCAGTCGTTCCCCAATGCGGGCCAACATTGCCGCCGACTCGGCACAAGCCACTCTCATGCCCTCCAGCTCCTTATCCTGCAACAAAATGGCCTCCCATACTGACGTGGCCTTCCCTTTCAAAACTAGAAGGTATGTCTGAAGCCGATGATACCGTTGTCTGAGACCATCATCCAATACCTCTGTATTTCCTAGTGCCTCATCGAAGGTGGATACATCTCTTGACACCACACCCATATGTCGTGTGCTGCTACCACCTAAAGACTCGGACACGACTCCGGTCATCACCTCAATGGATGGCTCTACTGGGGTAGGCTCTACCTTCTCCACTACGATATCAACCGACACGGTCAAGGAGGTCTCCAATGAGGGTGAGTCTTGTGTCACACTAGGTGTATCCTCGAACTCCCTGCAATCATGTGTGCCCTCATCCTCCAAGTGCGAGGTAACCATTTTTATGGTTTCCCCCTCCGATACTCGGTCAAGTTGGAAAGAGGTATCCAACTTCTCCACCCAAGCTTTTTCCGAACGCTTGGATGACCCATCAAATGTCGGTAAATGGAATCTTCCCACTGTGCGCTGCCAGCCCCCGTCATGTGTGTGCTTGTTCCCTCTGTGAAAGTTGCGGGGTCTGTTATCCCGCTGGAGCTAAACAAAATCTCTGAATGGAAGGGCATCCCTAAACTCCTGTCCATATGCCTGATACTCAGAGAAATAATCACCCATGTGGCCAGGCTCTGGCTCCTGCTGTGCTCCTGCCCCTGTGTCTGCACCCAGGAAAGTGGGCATAGTGGAACGTGTGGGTGTATGTGATGCCATATACTGAGTGGCATCATGCTCCGGCAAATGGTGGGATGTGACTGATCCCACGCCAATCTGGGAATCCCTTGGGGTTTCATGCTGTCTAGCCTCCACAGCGATGAATCTCTGCCCCATCACCTCAATCTGCCTCGACAGATCCTGTACTGATTTGAGGAGCATCTCCCCAAATCTCTTCGCATCATCATCACCTGCCATCGGCTCCTCCTGCTCTGTGTCGATCACAGGCTCCTCATGTTCTGTGTCTACCACAAGCTCCTCCTCTCCGTAGGTGTTCTCCAACCTATGCTCAATATCTTTGTACTTCCTACCTCTGTAGCATATGTAGGGCTTATCCCCTGGTTTCATAGACTACTAGCTCCACAGGCTGAGCCAGATCTATGCTCTAATACCACTATAATATCCCGTTTCGGGGATATCTCTAAAACACGGCAAACTCCAACCAGAGATGGACTGGGAGGGCGTTTACCAGATATGTCGCCTCTGGAAAGAGGACGAAATTTGGAGGCTACCTGGCCCTTTCCAGACTCTAAGAGTATGAAATTAACACACCAAGTGGTATAGAACTAGAATGCTCAAGAATATATAAAAATAACAGTGCAGCAGACATATGTAGAAAGAATGTACGGCAACTCATCCAGAAATATAGAGAGGGAATGCTAAGCCATTTTATTAAACTGAGAAATATAATGAAGTACAATAGGTGATCAGAGTGATGGAACCTAAACTTGCTCAAGGCAAGTGAAGAAATACTCTCAAAAAACACTAGAAATGGCTGCTCTCTGAACTGCATCCCGGCCATTGGAAAACTGCCGTGTAGTTGCTACCATTGAAATGAACTGATAACTAGGGGCTGCTCCCCTTGCCAGAACGAGCTAAAAATATGGAATCCGCCTCTACTCACCAAACCCAGAAAAACCCAAAAATCTTTTCGAAAATAGCTGACCCCCGAAAATCACCCCCTTGAGGATCTACGCTATCCCTCAAGGCTCTACGCTGCCACTAAAGAGAATACTCCAAAACTCTGCCCAAAACTCTGCCAAAATCCTCCAATATGCAAGGGTTGGTCCCTTGCTCAACCTCCAAGCTCAAATCCTCCAAACAATCCCGATCCGGAGCTCCCACCAAAAGACATTGCGTCCTCCCTCTCAAGACTGCGCAGACACCAAATGCACACTGCTCCTCCACAACTCCACAAATCGATCCTTCTGCAAAACACTGATGGAACTAGCTCACCCGAGCAGGCACTCGAAGTCCCCCGGGGCTGAGGGTGAGATCTCCGAACAGAGACACTCGATGCACTAAATAGTGCTGCAGACAGGCCAAACAGCCAGCGTGCTCAAGAAGTCGAAGTGACTAGCTCAAATGCATAATAATCGAATGACCAAAATGAGGAGGCTCTCCTCTCTCTTATAGCATTGGCCTCTCTCAAACCCTAAGGCCCCCCCTTGGCTCACTTAAGTTACAACGTTGTGTCTACTAGGGAGTGCACTTTATTTTTAGAGTGAGTTATGTCCCCCCTCTACTCACTTTTATTTATAATTTAATTATATAAGGCAAAACTGATCAAAATTAATATTTCCAATTAGCTGCTGCTAATTGAGAATATTACATCAAACGAGTTAAGTTGGATTGAGAGCGACAAAGGGAGGTGAGGGAAAGCGAACAGATTACAAGTAGGTTTCTCTCCCTTTATCTATTCACGTTAAGGAAAATATCAGATGTCTTTCTTTCTGTTTTTCCAAGTGAACCACCCACTTGGGGAATGCATACTTATCTGTAGGTTCGTATTTCCGTAAAATAGTCACCTTCTCAAAACAAAGAAAGATGAGGTCCTTATGGAATTTGAATCCAAGGAATCCCTCTCATGGTTCCCATCTCGAATATGCTTATGGTTCTTGAGGTTGTAGCTCCTACAATAACAATTTGAAGTTGGGGAGTGGTTTTATCTTAATCTTATCCTTCTCATGAATGAAACAACGAGCAATGGGCATGATTTCTAGGCTTGAATTGATAAAAGTGCCAACCTTATGCTTTGGATTCTTGCAAATTGGTTTTCAAATAACTAATCCCTCCCATCATAGCTTTTCCACATATATCTGCTTTTCCGCATAGATTACAACTTATTGTCTCATCCCCAAGTTTGGAATATTGCCAAAGTGGAGAGATTTGATATGTTGGCAAAGTAATGCTCAACTTAAAATTTCAAACCTAGGGAAAAAACATGAAAATAAAACATTTAAAAATCTTATTAAAAAATAAACCTATAAACCCATTATCTAACCCATTCAAAAATAATAATAAGCAATATTGTTGAAATCGGCATCAGGAAAATCGACAAGGGTCCCAAACAAACAAAAAAAACACACACAAAAATCAAGAAAATATTAGTAAAGGTAGACAAACATCGACAAATCAAAAATATACAAAAATACAAAAGTGTGACTTGATGCAATTTTTTTGGATCTTTTGGCAATTTTTACGACTTTTTCCCAATTTTATTGCGATTTTCCCCATTTTTTCGAAATTAAAAACTGACGATTTTCCTGGCTAATAAAATTGGCCCAAAAAAAAAAAGGATTTTAAAAATAAATAAATAAATAATAAAAATAAAATAAAATAATAATAATAAACAATAAATCAAAAAATAAATAAATAAATAAATATAAATAAAAAATAAAAAAATAAAAAAATCATGAGGTGGCAATGTTATCACAATTCTTTTCACAAATCATAATTTTTTCACAATGTTAGCAACACTGATAATAAAAGGCAAGCATTATGCACTCTGCAAATACTTGTATAAAACTCTAAAATGAAGCAACAAAACTTAAAGTTGTGCTTTTAAAATGCAAAATACACAATATATTATAGTAATATTTTTCAATAAAAATCAAAATGTCTGTGGGGTCTTGGTTAAACGTTGATGAGGCGGGTTGTTATGGCACTCATTACAGGTTCAATTCCCTTCCCCAATCGGGGTGATGTATCTAGACATGTTGATGAAGATGTAAAAAGATGTAGTCCTACCAAACTTACCAAAAAAAAAAAAAAAAAAAAAAAACTTTTGGAAAATCACATTAGAAATAATAGAGCCAACGCATTTCGAACTATTGTAGTTCATCATCAAGAGAATGATGATTGTGTTGATCCAAACACACATATATATACTGCAGAAATGCGCAATGGTCGAAACCAACTAATAATAATAAAATAATAAAATTGGACTTTCAGAAAATATTAATAATTGCAAATTTTACCTATTTTAACTATATAATAAAATATTATTAATTATAATCCGTAAAATTATAAACAAACATTGAAATAGAAAAACAAAATGAAAAATAAATCAAATGTCAAAATAAAAATTAAAAATAAACCAACAAATGAAAACATAAGTAAACAAAAATAATAATAAACCAATAAAAACATAAATCAACAAACTAAACCAACAAATATTAATATTATTAATTCTAAACAATCTAATTAGAAGCCAACTTTAAAAATAATAAAATAGAATGAAAAATAAATCAAAATTAAAAATAAAAACTAAAAATAAACTAACATAAGTAGACACTAATAAAAATAATAATAATAACTAAAAATATAAAATATACTAATACTAATACTAAACAGAGCAAATACAAACCAAAAAATACAACCAACCATCCAGACCATAAACATTAATAATAAATAATCATAATAATAATAATAATAATTATAATTATATATATATATATATATATAAACCAAATAAAGAGATGCCAAACCCGAGGAAAAAGAAAAAGGAACAATACTAGGAGCAAAGAGATGGGATCCGGCAACTGATAATATTCCACCTGTCATCCCTATTCAGTATATGAGACCTTCTCTCGATTTCAACGGCTTCCCTAAATTTGCAGTGATGGAAATGCTCAACCCTAGCAATGACCTTGGACTCCTCCAAACAAATGTGGTGCTTAGTCTTCCCAACATGTTCATCCAGAGTTGAGGACCGAGTTCTACAATACTTGATATCAACAACATGCTCTTGAATTCTCTTACTAATAGAACGACCGATTTCTCCAATGTAGGGAATCCCATAAGAACATGGGATCAAATAGACACCTTTCATGCTCTTAGGGTCGGGTCTTTAACAGATCGGAGGGAACCCCAAATGGTGTTCAAAGGTCTAAAAGAGGAAGAGATCCTATGTTTCCTTAAAATCCAAGCAATTATGTCAGTCGTACCCTAGATAAATGGAAGATGAACACTACCAACTAATTCATTAAGATATTTTTTTGGTTTCGGAACTCTCTTAGCATTTAATAAAGCCCTAAAACCTTGAATTTTACTATAGTCAATCTTCTCAAATACTTCAAGGAGATGGGTCTTCTCTTCTTCCAAGTGCTCATCATTTGACAACCTAAGAGCTCTCGTGGCCAATGTGTTGAGAACACCAACTTTTTGAGTTGGAAAATGATGAGAGCTAGCATGAAGATACTGCTCATTGTGGGTTTTCTTCCAAAAAACTTGGTGAGAGAAAGAGCCATTATCATTCCTAGAGATGAGCACATCTAGAAAATGAAGGCTACCATCAATCTCAGTTTCCATAGTGAACTTAATGGAGTTACATTAATCATTGAGGTGTTAGTGAAAAGAATCCAACTTTTAACGACCATGAGACTAGTTTATGAAGGTGTCATCCACAAACCACTTCCAAATCTTAGGCTTGAAAGGTGAAAGGAGCAAAAGCTAAGGCTTTTGATTCAAAATCTTCCATAAAAACGCTGGCAACTACACGAGAGAGTGGAGAACCCATGGCAACACCACATGTTTGTTCATAGAATTCCCCTTCAAAGCTAAAAAAAGTTGAGGTAAGACAAATCTCTACCAATTTCGCAGTGTCCAGATCAGTGATGTGATTGATCACTTCAACCACCTCATTGACAGGGATATTGGTATAAAGCGAGACAACATCAAAACTAACAAGAGTATCATTCAATCCAAACTTTAAGTTCTTTAACTCGTTGAAAAAAGAGGAATCCTTCACATAAGAATCATAATTCCTCCTCTTTTGTCAATGAGGGTTATGTGTATACTTTGTTTATTAGACTCGTTTTCTATTTGATGCATTGTGTTTGGAGAAGTATTTAACTCCATCAATCCTCGGTTTGCAGTGTCAAATTTATCGTCTTTAACAATTTCCAAATTAGTAGACTCATCTTTATCATTTTCATCTTCAGTTGGTCATATACTCACTTTGATTATCAATTTTATTTAAGTCACCCTGAGGAAATCCTAATTCAACACATTCAACATCATTTTCTCAGTTAGGACATTCTTTAATATTAGCTTCTTTCATGTCAATATCAACTCCCATTGTAGGTGTTGAATCTAGTGTTTTGAAAGCCTTTAATGATTCTATAAATGATTTTTTTTATTCCTGTATTTGTTGTAATTCTTCTCGAATTTCATTTAACAATGTAAATTTATGATATTCACTTAATTCCATGATTTCAAGACCTAAACTTAATGGCAGATTGTGCAACAGATAACATCCAAAGGATCGAATTGCTCGGATACCATTAAAGCGAAAACACTTACAGTTGTTGTGCTTTTAAAATGTAAAATGCATTATGTATTGTAGTAATATTTTTATTAATAAGATGAATGTACAAAGATATGAATGTTACAATGAGGGTCTACTTTATATACCTAGGTAAGTGTCCCTTCAAGTGTCCCTTCATCACTAGGCATGTCTTTTTAGACATGCATTTTTATTTAACTAATGAATATTTAAAATAATCATTATTGTGATTATTTATTATTTACATTTATTTGTATTTACTTTTATTCTATATAAATTAGATTCATTAACATTCAACTAAAGGGACAAAACTTGTGCTTTTAAAATGTAAAATACAGAATGTAATGTAGTAATATTTTTATTAATAAGATGGATGTGGAAGGATATGAATGTTATAATGATGATTTGGTTTATATACCTAGGCGAGTTTCCCTTCATCATTGGTCATGTCTTTTTAGACATGTCTTTTCGTTTAACTAATGACTATTAAAATCATTATTATTTTGATTATTTATTATTTATATTTATTTGCATTTACTTTTATTTTATACAAATTATATTCATAACAAAAAAATTCAACAAACAAACAAAAAAGAACCATTCACAATAAAATTTTGACACACCTCTTTTGTTCTCAATCCCTAGCAATGCAGAGAAAAATCACCTCAAAAGATAAAATTTTAGAACTTGTATAGTCATTTTTTATAATGTAAATGATTTATCCCACAAATAAGGAGGTCTTGTACACCAATTTGGTGTCTAGCTTAGCCATGACCCTAAAATTAAATCATTATTATTATTATTATTCCTATAGTAGTCCAATTTTTTTTATATTAGGATGTCCTAATTTATGGATTTGATTTACTAGGAAGGTTGGAGAATCGCAAAAAGTGGCCACATTAATGCAACAAAAGTGTATGCAAGGGTTGTTTCAAAGTTGTTGAAATTGTAAATATTCCTTTAAAATATCAATTATCTATTTATGTCAACCACATGAACACATCCTCAAAACATCTCATAAATTACGAACCAAAAACTAAACACATCAAAAATCTTATAAGTTATAATACGAACCAAAAACACATCATAGCTTTAACGTGTCGGTTAGAATTCATAATCGTTCAAACTAGTCGGTCAAATAGGCGTAGGTAATGAACCAACAGAAAAACCTAAGAACCAACAAAAAAACCTAATGGAACAGGTCACTTAGGGCCAATTTGTATTGGTTAGATATCAAACCAGTTGGTTTGGTACCTAATTAGTACAAATCGGCCCTAAGCGACCAATTCCAACCCTAACCGACTGGTCAATTTTCAGGTGTGGAGGAGTCTGAGAGCCTCGGTGGTGGTTTTTTAGGTGGTTTTGGAGGAAACTAAGGGGTGTTTCCCTCCCAAAATAGTTGCCTTTGGCTATAAAACCAATACTCCCCCTCCTAAACCCTAAACCTAAATAAAAAACCTAACTCGACCATAGGAATGCTAGCAATCAATGGTAATGTTAAACTCTTAGAGTAAAAGGATAAAAAGAATCATTTCCCTTAAATTGTTAACATCATTAATTGTTTTAGGATGCTTGAGAGTGGTTCCAACCTTATCGCACTTCATATGGAGAAAATAGAATTTCATATCCCACTCGAAATTCAGTGCATTTTACATTTTCAGGATTTTAGCATTGGCAGAATTGCAACATTTTCATTGAATTATATCATGTATTGAGGGTATAGAATTCGCATTTAATCAAGAGCATGAAGCCATTTATGTACCCTGATGTTGGACTCCTCGATATTTATTGTTGAACTCCTTTACCATGGCCTTAACAAAAATGTACCTTTCACTCAAACCAAAATAATTGGTTAGGCATGTTAAGATTTTTCTACCATATTATAAGGTTTAGGAATCTGAGTCTAAAGACTTGGAGCCCATTTCCAATATTGGTGAATGAATGATGAGTTCGATGAGTGATCATGTTGATCATTGATTTGTAGTAGTCCAGTGGCCTAGTAGCTTGTAGCATTGTTTTTGGAAACTGATTTAGATATGTGAGTTGGTTCAAACTCAGTTCTAGTTAAAAAAAAGAAACATAATATGTACAACAAACAAAGGTGTATGCCCCCCATAGGGCTTTAAATATACAGTGATTGGATGTACTATTAAGGCACTCATTGATGTTAAGGTCATCAATTCAAAACCCATGGATAGTCCTACCTGCCTAACCAAAAAAAACAAAGGTGTATGCAAGATAGAAAAACAAAAACCATCTAAATGATTGTCAATAAATGGTAGGTTTAAGTTTTAACACTCTAAACAATCTAGTCGCTTTACAAACCCTTATCCAAGAGATAATAATATGTAAAACAACCTGAAATAGCATTATAGAAAGGAAAGTCAAGAGTACACATGGACAAAAAGAATATATTATCCATATTAAGAAATCCTAAAATGTTTGAAAATTTAAGATAGAGAAGGTATTTAACTTTTTAAGTAAACAATATCACGACTTGACTAGCTTAAATTCCATGTTGATGTACCACAATTCTTGTTTACATAACAAGGTAAGAAAAGAATAGTTGATCAGAGAACCAAATCAATATTATCAAAAGATTTTTTTCAACAAAATATTGACCATCTCTAACTTCAAACCTGATTCTTGGGTCTTCAGTTATCAGTGTACCAGGAATCCACAAAAGCCCATGTCAAAAGCATAAACATCTCCAAGTATTGGCATTGTTGTCTATCCATTCCAGATCAAAAAATTTGAGAACATCTGGATGCATAAGGCCAGTAAAGCTATCTCGCTGGACAAATGAAAAGTTAAATTTTCCTTGGCTTGATCTTTTATGCCTGCAAATTCTGTGATTATGGAATTATATAAGACAAACAAATTTCAAGTATAATGTACATGGGAATATCAATCTACAGTGCACTTATCTGACGTGCTATGGAGAAAGAATCACAGCATGTTTAAAGATAGAGGATGTAACCTAAGCTACAATGCTTTGCCATTGCAACTGAATATTACAAGGGGGCCAAAAATACTAATAACTCAAGTCTGCAGTGACTGAAATGCCTCAATAAAAGCTGAGGAATCCTTGAGTGTTTTTCTTGCACGCCAATAAACTGAACTAGCTGCATTGGATCTTCCAGCCTATACACGAAAATAAAATTTATTAAAATAAGAACTGAGTATGATACACTTCCTCTCATATCAATTCTTCTCATTTCCGACAATCAAATGAAAAAAAAAAAAAAAATCAACAGAAGAAAAGTGTGACCTTTAACTCTTCTGTGCAATAATCCAGCCATAATTCTATGTTCTGATCATAAATCTTCAAGGCAGAATCATATAGTTTGCACATATTTTGAGCTGCCTCCTCACAACCAACTGCTGCAAGTTGTGACTCAAATGTAATACAGTGTTTGTAAAAGTCAAGACTTGGACCTGGCAATGCTAAGAGACTGCCAAAAAGAAGAAAATAAAAATTAAGGTCACACATAAGCAAAACTTCGATTGTTATTTTTCACCATCATAGAAGGGTTCAAAGAGAGTCTTTCTTGAGTACAACCAGAATCACACCCATAATAGTTTATCATCAAAATTTAAAAGATATACAGTGTCTAAAACAACTGCTGATTGGCACATTCCATCTCAAGCCGAATTAAGAAAAATGATACCAACCCAGCTGTCAATCTATGCTATGCTACTCAATGACAGATTGTTGACAAAGTAGTTACTTCATGAACAAATCCTCAGTAATTGAAAGATCATGAGAACGAGTTCAGAGCCATGCAAGTAATCTTGGATGCAGTGAAGGATCATCTGATTACTCACTTGTCTGAGAAGAAGACAACCAAAGAGATGTTTGGCGTTTTGGTAAGTCTCTACCAGAGTGAAAACATAACCAGGCAGATGGTAATGAGAAATAAGCTCAAATCTACATAGTCGTCCAGATCAAATTCATTTATCAGTTACCTCATTAAGATCACTCAGATCCGTGATCAACTTGCAACAGTTGGGGGGAAGGTGATTGATGCAGAATTGGTAAATAGTAAATACATCATTGAATGGATTTTCAAAGACTTTGGAACCATTTGTCAAGGGTATATGTTCATGGGAGAACCGTCCCACTTTTGAGAGGCTTTGGGATGATTGTGTCCAAGAGGAGACTTGGAGGAGTCTAAAGCCAATAGGCAGGAAGGTGATGACAACCTGGCTCTTGTCATTCATGTTAATTTTCCATTAAACTCTGCAACTAAGATGAATAACTGAAAACTGAAAACAAATTTACTTTCACCAAGATACAGAGGTTCTTAACAATCTATAAGCAACAGAATAATCGAGAGATAAAAACACATCACAAAAATTGACATGCTTGTTTAGCCAGGAATCCCAAATGGGAAAACCTGTTTTCTTTGTTGTGGTAGTTTATTAATTGTTCTAGAGCAAATGGATCTATTACAAAGCAATTTGTCTCTGAGAAATTGTTTTGCTTCTTCTCATTGATCTCTCAAGTGATACATTTGATCTCAGCCTGCCTTGATCACTGCTTGATCCTGGCCCTATAGTATGCAATTGTTCCCCTGCTGTATAGCCTTGACTTGCCCTACCTCTTTCCTGATCCCAGATCCTATTCCCTTGTGCATTGGAGCCCCTATTTCCTTGCGCACTCCTCCTATTTCCTTGCGTACAAGGGAGCTCCTATTCTTTAGCACAAATCCCTATTTCCTTGCACACTTGTGATCTCCTGTTTCTTAGGACACAAGCTCTCAATTCTGCACACAATCTCCTAAATCTTTGCGAGCAATTAATGCTCGATTTTGCGCTCTCCACAATCAAAGATGATCTCACAAACTTGTGTGTATTATGTGCCTTCGTCCTCCACTTTATAGACCCAATTCGAGCGTGCAAGGAAGGCCCGGATCCATTTTCGAAGTCAAGTTCTGATAGCAAGTTAACTGAGAGATATTTTTTCGCTCTCCAATCAACACTTGGAGACTTGACTCGTTCTTCCTTCAATCAAGATTGAAGACTAATTCACTCTAACTGAACTTGTAACTGCCACCTCGTTCTGTAGTAAAACTGATGAAGACTCCACTTAACAGAAGCTTGAACTCTATGCATCCCATCTTAATGATCATTCCAGTAAACTGGAAATAAACTCATCATAACTGAAGCCTAACTCATGAGCTCGCACTTGTGCTAGAGAAAGACAAATCGAGACCTTCACTGGCTAAGGCACAAGCCAAAAGACCTTTACTCGCAACATTTTCAACAAATCAGATAAGGGCGAAGGAAAAGGTTTTTGTAAGGGAAAGATTGAGGAGTTAGCCTCACAATCGGAGAAGAAGAAAGACATGAGTAAAATCAAGTGTTATGTATGTCACAAGCATGGTCTCTACGCATCACAATTTCCAGAGAGGAAGAAGGGTCGGGGGAAGTTGCAACAACAGGAGGTAGCAACGTCGGTAGAAACTTAAATGAGAGAATTTGCAGCGAAATTTGAGAAGTATCTCATTTGTTTCTTGCATTTCTACCAGCACAATTCCCAGGAATGCATGGTATGTGGACACTGATGCATCTCACCATATTAAATCATCATGGGATATGTTTACCAATGGACGAAGCAGGTCTCAAATATACATGTGGAGTTTGAGTATGCAATAAAAGAAGTCGGGGAAATCTCATTTTAGCATGAGTCAGTTGGCTCGTTGGAAGTGAAGGACATGTTATATGTTCTAAGGCTCAAAAAGAACCTGCTTTTAGTCTTGGTCATGGAAGATAAAGATGTTGTCATGGTGTTCTAGAAAGGGCAAGCGTATTTGACCGAAGGATCTAGCCTTGACGCGGCAGAAGTTATTTAGGTTAGAGAGAGCAATTTGTATAGGTTACAAGGTGAGCTTATTCAAGCCTTCGCTCGTAGCAGTGACAACCTGTGTGAGTTGTGGCATAGGAGGATGGGACCCTTGTTAAATTTAAATAACCATGGTGTTCTATGCTTGATGCATTTTACTTCAACCTTTCTTAGGCCCAATACAAAATAGCAATCACATAAACTTAAAAGTAAAATGCCAATAGAACACAATAATAGATCAATAGAAGACAAGCCAAATATAGATCAGATTTACAATTCCTTTTGTCCAGCAAAGATATGAGATATTGTGGCGTTACGGCAGTCAGCAAGATGCTTCAAACAACAAAGTCTTTCTCGGTCAGCCAGCACTTTCATGTGTCACATCCACAGCCCTCAAAGACAGCTCATCACAAGTCAACGCAAGTCAAACTAGGGACAGCGCAGAAAAGTCAACGCAGACAGCTTCAGAAAAGTCAACATAGCAAACTAGGGCTTCGGTCAAACAGCCTGTAATTCCTCAATTTTAGTGCCCGGTTGGACAGCCTCCTAAAATCGGAATTTCTGTAGAAGATTGAGGTCAAACGACCAAGGTTTGACCATGGTCAACGTTGGTCAATGCTGCAGCAGAAAAGCCCTAAACAGATCAGCGCAGAAAACAGCAACTTCGCTCCACACGTGTGACAGAAAAAGGCCTCCAAAGGCTATCGAACCAATGTTGCACGAAGCGGGGAGGTTTTTTGGAAGCGGGGATGCGGAAGCGTCATTTCCAAAAAATCTAGGAAGCGAAGTGTCTCGAAAGCATCTACTATATATATATTTGCATTTATATTAAAAAAACATCCAAAATACCAAATTAATTGTAGAAGATATGGAAGCATGCATATTTGTACATAAATCAAGATAGATATGACATCCATTGTACATTAATGATTAATTATTTGAGCATCAACCATTTAGAATCTAGGTGCATCAACCATCTGTAATCTAGAGTCTTCTCCTCTTGTCTAGCCTTTGCCTCTACCTCGATTATCTAGGGACATTAGTCAAAATTGCCCAATTTTGATCAAACTACCTAATGCAAGCCTTAAAATATGGTAAAAAGAACTTAACATGCTTGATTGATGATTTTGACTTGATTGAAATGTAATTTTTTGCTAACAACATGACAAAGGAGTTTAACAATTAACACCACCAACACTAGGGTACATATAGGGCTTGGTGCTCTTGATTAAATGTTAATCACATCCCCTCATACATGATATAATCTAATGAAATGCCACCATACCATTGATCCTGAATTCCTGAAAACTGTTAAGTCTGATGAATTTTGAATAGGATATGAAATGTTATTTTCTCCATATGAAGTCCAAGCAGGCTGGAACCACTCTCAAACACCCCGAGTCATTTCATGGTAATGTTAAAAATTTACGTAAATGGATGAAAATGAAAAATAAAGGAGAATGTCAGTTTTACTTTTTAAGAATTTAACATTACCATGAGGGAGCATCTAAGAAACATCTAAGGAGTTGAAAGAGAGCTTATATATTTTTCATCCTATCTGTAACTCAACACTAACCCACCCTCTAACCCAACTAAAGTTAAAAATTAAAAATAAAAATAAAAAACAGTCGTTTTTTTTTGCTGCGCTAGTCGGATCCATACGATGTTGTACAGAAGCGGTTGCGATCCGTACGAATCTGCCTCCGAAGCGCGGTGCTTCCGTACGTTGATCCATTGTACGAAACGTGGATCAAGCGTACAGAATCGTGGATCCGGCCATATGCATACGAATTTACAGGAAGCGCAATTTTTTTTGCGAAACGCGTTTCGTACGATGGATCCCATACAGTTTCGTACGGTGGTCCCCGTACGGTTCCGTATGGTACGCATTTCAGGGATTGGAGACGGGGGGGATGTTTCCTGCAACATTGTATCGAACCAATCAGATCACAATGAGAGAATGTGTGATGAGATGACGAGAAAATGACCTCCAAGTCTCTCCAATTTATATTCATCAATGAGGATGTGTGACACATCTCTTAGGCATGTGGGATAAATCTGGCCGACCTTGCACATGTGGAAAATGAATTCAAAATCAATGTTCTGCTCATCCAATCAAGACGATCTTTAGATCAATCTTGCACCCCTCCAAAAGAGGAATCCAACAAAAATATAACCATTGCCATATGAGCAGTGCAACATGGAGTTTGGACCTAGTTGCCCAAAATTAACACTCCCTCTCAACTAGGGAGAACTCCATCTGTCCACAAGTGCCATCCATCATGTACCAAACCAAACATCGTGCGTCATCCCGCTGTAACTAGCTCTGATGACTCTTTATTTTAGAACAAAAGGTGAGTCACAAAGACATCACACACAGCTGACCCGAAGTCAGCTTAGAGGTAAAAACCTCTCTCCGACTCAAGAGTCTCATACTAACCCGAAGTTAGTTTACTGACCTAAAGTCAGTTTAGAGGATAAAACCTCATCATACTTGATCCCAGATCAAGGTGTTGGACATGTGCCATCCTAGACATAGAGAATATGGCAATCTTTGATGCATCCATCGGTCTTGCTATGGTCTTTATGCACATTTCCCGCCTCATTGGCCAAATGAGAGGTATTTCCCATGAGTCTGAAACTCCATGCGTAGGATCTGTGCGGGGCACACATCAAAGAGAGGCGAACCAACTAATATCATAATGGTGGGGCAGAAGCACCACAAGGTTTGGCAAGCCTAGCCCCATGAGTGCTTATAGCTCCAAGAAGTTATCCCCAAGCCCCCTGGAGCTCCCAGAGCTCATAGTCCAACTCAAGCAGGACCCTCAGAATAGGGTCTTTCCACGATTCCAAGCTTCTCACGAAACGTTAGGAACTTGACCTTCCCCGAGGGCTTCGTGAGAATATTCGCAACCTGCTCATCAGTTCCTTTATGATAGAGCCTTACGGTGCCTCGCTGTACCATATTCTGGATAAAGTGGTACCTGATATCAATATGCTTGGATCGATCGTGGAACACGGGATTCTCAGAAAGACGAATCCCACTCTGGTTATCACAAAGGATAACGGTGGTATTTAGCACATGCCCAAACAGCTCAATGAAGAGCTTTCGCAACCAAACAGCTTCACAACAGGTCATACTCGCCGCAATGTATTCGGCCTCAGCAGTGCTCAAAGCCACTGACTTTTGCTTCTTGCTCATCCAAGATATTGAGGCGGAACCTAAGGTGAAGCAACATTCAGATGTGCTCTTGCGATCCACCACACTGCTAGCCAATCAGCATCAGTATATCCATGGAGTCTCAAACTCCCGACAGTGTATCTCAGTCCATGGTTGATTTTGCCCCGAAGATATCTCAATAGATTCTTGGCACCAATCCAATGAATGTGATGAGGTTCAACCATATGTTGACTCAAAGTGTTCACCGCAAAACATACATCTGAACGGGATTTCACTAAGAACATCAGGGCCCCTACGAGTTGTCGATAGTCGGTCGGATTTGCTAGCACGGACCCAACAGCGTTTCCACTCAACTTCTTAAAGTTGAGTTCCATCTGTGTCAACACAATCTTACAGTCCACCATACCAAAACTCTCCAGCAGCTTCAAGACATATTTTCCTTGAGAAAGGAAAATCTCGCATGTCCTTTGCCAGACCTCCAAGCCTAGGAAGTAGTGCATCAATCCTAGGTCTTTCATCCCAAAGTTGGAAGCTAGCTCCCTCTTACACTAATGAATGAGAGGGTCAGCACCTGTCAGGAAGAGATCGTCCACATAGAGAACCAAACTGAGAGGCCTTTCTCTATCAACCCTAAAATAAAGGTTCGGATCAGCATTACTTTGAGTGAAAGCCCGGCTTCATCAAGTAGCTATCTATCCCCTCGTACCAAGCCCTGGGGGCTTGCTTCAACCCATAGAGGGCTTTCTTCAACCTTCATACATGGGTGTCTCTATCTCGGACTTCGAACCCCAGAGGTTGCTCCACATACACCTCTTCCTTTATAGATCCATGTAGAAAAGCGATCTTCACATCTATCTGATGTAGACTCCATCCTTGCGTAGCAGCAAGGGCAATAATAGATCGAATGGTGATATAGCGCGCCACAGGTGCAAATATATCATCATAATCTATGCCTTCTTTTTGAGAGAAGCCTCGGGCAACGAATCTTGCCTTGTACTTTTCAGCACTTCCATCAGATCCAGGTTTGATCTTATAGAGCCATTTCGAGGTGACAACAAATTTGTCCTATGGTCTTGGGAACACTTCCCAGACATCATTCTCCATAATGGACTCATATTCTTCGTGCATAGCATCCTTCCGAACTTGATGCTTTGTGGCTTCTTCAAATGTTCCAGGCTCGGATTGTACCATCGTAGTCATGGCTGCTAGATACCCTTGGTATCTCTTTGGCTTCTTACTTTCACGAAATGTCCCCCTTGGGGCAATATGTCTCTTGGCATCTTCAAGAGTATCCCTAAGCCATGAGGGTCTTCTCTTATTTGAAGGAGGTGGATCAATGGGATCCATAGGTCCTTCAACATCGAGCATCAGTTCATCCTTTGACTATTCTAGCTTCCCTGCTTCTTCATCTTCTTTGTCTTCCTTGGAGCTAGGAAGATTTCTCACTTTCTTAAGGGTAGCATCTTCATTGAAGGTGACATCGTGGCATATCTCCACTTCTTTTTGACCAGGCACATAGATTCTATATGCCTTTGAAGTTTCACTGTAGCCCACAAACATTCCCTTCTTTCCAGAAGAATCCAGCTTGCTTCTCTTTTCTTTTGGCACATGAAAGTAAACAGGACAACCAAAAACTCTAAAATGAGAAACATCAAGTTTCTTACCAGAGAAGACTTCTTCAGGAGTTTTGGAGTCCAGAGCGGAATGCGGGCATCTGTTTTGAACATACACAGCAGTGTTCGTAGCTTCTCCCCATAGAAACTTCGAAAGACCTTGATCACATAGCATCGCACGAACGGCTTCCACAATGGTCTTGTTCTTTCTTTTAGCAACACCATTTTGCTCAGGAGTGTACGCAATTGTGGTCTCCCTCTTAATGCCAGCTTCTCTACAAAAGCCATTAAACTCGTTTGGCTCATACTCGATCCCATTATCGGTCCTCAAAACTTTGATTTTATTCTCGGTTTGATTTTCCACCAAGGCCTTGAAGGTACAGAACCATTTGGATGCTTCGTCCTTCTTCAAAAAATATATCTGAGTCTTCCGGGAGAAGTCATCTGTAAAAGTCATGTAATAGGAACATCATCCCAAGGATGTCACAGGGAGCATACCAGATAAGTCAGAATGTATCAACTGCAAGATATCAGTTGTCTTTGTGGCACTTGAGGGGAATGGTCCCTTTGTATGCTTCCCTTCAACACAACCCTGACATATACCTTCATGATCATCTCTCAATTCGGGCATCCCTGTCACCACCTTCCTTGCTTCGGGAAGGGCTTTGTAATGAAGGTGTGCAAACCTCTGGTGCCATAACTCTGTTTGAAGAGTTGTATCACATGTCATAGCCCCCAATGGACTTCCTTCAGCCTGGTAGAGTGTATCAACTCCAAAACAAATAGAAAGAGCTTCCTTGAAGTTCTTCCATATAAGTACCTTTCCATCAACGAATGGCACCTTAAACCCTTTATTTTCCATTGTCGAAATGGACACAAGGTTCTTCTTCAAATTAGGTACATACAACACATCTTGTAATTGGATAACTTGAGCTTGAGATAAATGGAGGGTCACAGTCTTTGTCCCTTTCACAGGATAGGTGGCATTATCTTCAAGGATAATTTCTAGATTAGTATCATTCTCAACCAAATTAGAAAGGGCTTCTTAATAACCAGTGAGGTGCCTTGAAGCACCACTATCAATTAACCAGACATCCAAGGTGTCGGGTGGAGATGCAGCAGAGGGGGCAAATACTAGAATAAAATTATTTCTCTTATTATCAACAACATTAAACTCATCGTACCTGGAATTTCTTGACCTCTTGAAAGGTTGCCCATTTCCATTACAATCAGAGGGAGCCTTCATCTTTCCTTGGAACCTGTTGTTCCTACCATTCCTTCTCGAGTTGTTGTTGTCATCATCCCTGGGAGAGTCTCTTCTCTTAGGGCACTCTCTTGCATAGTGACCAGTCTTGTTACAAGTGTAACATCTTCCCTTCCTTCCTTTGGGCCCCGCTCTACCATGGTTTTGATTTCTCGAGCCACCATGGTTCTTCTTCTTTGCATGAGTGGCGAAGGCAGTAGGGTCACTTCCATTACCATTAGAGGCATACTCCATCATTCTTGTTTCCTCTTGAGTGCATCTCGTCAATATTTCATCAAAATCAGGAATCACATTATTATTGAGAATAGTGGTATTGAATACATGCCAATCACAGGGGAGACCTCCAAGTGCAATAAGAACCATATCTCGATCAGATATTGCTTCCCCAATAGCTAGGAGGTTATTTCGGATTTCAATGAGCCTCATAAAATAGGATTGAATAGATTCATCCTTGCCCTTCTTGATATTCTTCAATTGATTCTTGAAGAAGAGGATTTGATTAGCATTGCTAGCCCTGAACATGCTCAACAGCTTATCATACATCTCCTTAGATGTCTTCAGCTTAGAAATGTAAGCAACCAAGTGCTTATGAATAGAATCTCGGATAATCATCTTTGCTTTGATTTCCCCTTTTCTATACTTCGTCTTCGTGGCAACAGCTGCATTTGATGGAGGCTCTTGAATATTCCCCTGTACATAGTCCATGACATCTTGATCTTCTAGCGCCAAATCCAAGGACATCTTCCATGCATGACAATTAGACCTATCAGTGAATTTATCATCAACCTTGAAACCCTTGTAGGTTGAGGAGGCCATTTGTCCTTGATAGGATTTCTTCCTTCAGAGATAGCTTCTAACCCCAGCTTGGACTCTTGGACTTTGTCTTCACCTCAGCTCTGATACCATGTTAAATTTAGATAACCATGGTGTTCTATGCTTGATGCACTTTTACTTCAATCTTTCTTAGGCCCAATACAAAATAGCAATCACATAAACTTGAAAGTAAAATGCTGATAGAACACAATAATAGATCAATAGAAGACAGGCCAAATATAAATCAGATTTACAATTCCTTTTGTCCAGCAAAGATATCAAATATTGTGGCGTTACGGCGGTGAGCAGGATGCTTCAACCAGCAAAGTCTTTCTCGGTCATCCAGAACTTTCATGTGTCACACCCACATGCCCTCAAAGACAGCTCATCACAAGTCAACGCATGTCAAACCAGGGACATAGTAGAAAAGTCAACGCAGCAAACTACAGCTTTGGTCAAACAGCCCAAAATTTCTTGATTTTAGTGCCCAATTGTACGGCCTCCTAAAATCAGAATTTTTGCAAAAAATTGAGGTCAAACGACCAAGGTTTGACCACGGTCAACGCTGGTCAACGTTGCAGCAGAAAAGCCCTAAACAGATCAACGCAGAAAATAGCAGCTTCGCTCCACACGTGTGAGGGAAAAAGGCCTCCAAAGGCTATCGAACCAATCAGATCACAATGAGAGAATGTGTGATGAGATGATGAGAAAATGACCTCCAAGTCTCTCTAATTTATATTCATCAATGAGGGTGTGTGACACATCTCTTAGGCATGTGGGATAAATCTGGCCGACCTTGCACATGTGGAAAATAAATTCAAAATCAATGTTCTGCTCATCCGATCAAGATGATCTTTAGATCAATCTTGCACCTCTCCGAAAGAGGAATCCAACAGAAATATGACCATTGTCATATGAGCAGTGCAACATGGAATTTGGATCTAGTTGCCCAAAATTAACAACCCTTGCATTATAGGGCGTTGCCAATTCTGAGAGAGATTATCATTAGTCTTCCAAATTTTAGTATCGAGTATCAAGGGGCCTGCAAAGGGTGTGCACTTGGCAACCATGCCAATGCTACTTTCCCATGCTGCATGTCTAGATACAAGGATATTTTGGATATATTCGAATGTATGTGGGTTGATGTCATTAGCATCAGTATGAAGAGGCATGTATTGCATATCTTTTATTGATGACTTCTCTAGGAAGACATGTATCTACTTCATAAAGGCCAAGGATGAGGTCTTCAGTCAGTTTTGGGAACTGATATATTCAAATGCATCTTGATGTTAGCAGCATCAATATGGAGAAGCATGTATTACATATCTTTTATTGATGAATTCTCTAGGAAGACAACGATCTACTTCATGAAGACCAAGGATGAGGTCTCCAATCAGTCCTAGGAGTTCGAGACTCTTGTGGAGAAGTAGACAAGAAAGAAGATCAAGGCCTTGAGGTCAGACAATGGGGGTGAGTATACCTCTAAACACTTCAAGAATTTCTAAAAGGAGGCAAGAATTAAGGAGCTGACAGTATCTTACAACCAATAGCAAAATGGGGTTGTGAAGACGAGGAACAAGAACAAGTCAATCATACGGTTTGCTAAGGCCACGATCCATGATCAAGATTTGCCCATGTTCCTTTGGGAAAAGGCATGCAATATGGTGGTCTACATCTAAAACAGGAGTCCTCACGGAATCTTGGAGGACAAGACACGAAAGGAAACATACACTGGTGTAAATCCAGCGGTGAGCCACACGTGTATCTTTGATTGTCCAGTGTATAGACAATACCAGGAGAGAAGAAAACCATGATGGAGCCCTCCAACATAAAGTGTGTGTTTGTGGGATATAGCAAGACTTCGGAGGCTAATTTCATTCCAGCATAGCGGAGGACTGTGGTGAGCCAAGATGTGAAATACAAGGACTGCATCCAAGAAGTCACATGAGACTCTACCAGTGACAGAGGATGAGGAGCAAGAAGCTCCAAATTTTGAGTTTAGATCAATAGCTTCTAGTTCAGGAAGGCAACCTTCAAATGAGGAGGAGATATCATCTCCTCCTAGTTCTGTCAGGAAACCTCTAAGTTTCCTGTAGACATTGAGGAGCATATGGAGGGTCCTAGGAGGACAATCAGGAAGAGCAAGCCTTTGAAGAAATTTTCAAACTATATGGCACTAATAAGTAGCAGGAAGAAGCAGCAAACAGGAAACTTTGGAGGAATGTTATGGTGGAGAATGATATGTGGGACATTGTGCCAAGACCAGAGGGAAAGCCAGTCCCAAGTGACTATTCAAGAAGTTCCTTCCTCACTAAGAGGAAGTGTCGCTGTTTATAGCATCAGATAGGAACTTCTACACAGGCCTAGTGTCAGAATTTTGGAAGTCGACCAAAAAGGTCCTTTCTATTTTGTAATTCACTTCAATTCAAGTGAAGAATATTTTATTAATGAATTGATCAACGTCTAAGAAAATGTAATATTAGTGATTTACATGTCATCTCCATGCCGATTGGGATTTAGTCTCAACCGTCAATCTAATTGTTAGGGCTATGGAGACTTGGTCATCAACTCAATGTTATAAAAGAAAGATAAAGTTGAAAAAAAAAAAAAAAAAGACAAACAGTGTAATACACACAGAATATTTGAAAAAACACAAGTGAGTGATAAAGGATTTTCACACAATATACTAGAACAGCCATGTTTTTCTGTAATCTTTTCTTGTTTCCTCAGTGAGCTATTTTGCCAGTTTGGGAGGGCACTTGTAAGCTTGTAGTAATTTTAATAAAAAGCTGATATTTGAAGGGAAAAAATCAATGTTGCAAACATCAGCATCAGAATTAAACTGGTAGGGGTGTGGAAAACCAAAAAAATTGTAAAAATCGAGAAAATATCGGTAAAAATCAGCAAACATCGGCTACGCCAAGAATTCGTGATTTCAAGATTTTATCGCAATAAAATCAATTTGTTTGCAACAGTGGAAGGAATTTCTGTGTATTTTGGAAATTGGTCTTCTGTAGCTTCTGTTGATTTTCTATTTCCAGTTAAATTTCAAGCCAGTGTATTTTATTCCATGAGCTAAAGAATTCAATTTAAATTAATTTTTCAGTAAGGAAATCGTAAAGAATTAATTTACTTAAGTTGCTGGAATAGATATTTAAACATCAATTCACTAATAAGGTTGATATACAAGTGCAGAATGAGGATTTGCATGACCAAATGATGACAGAAAGTTTTTAGCTTTGTATGTCCCTAGTTCACAGATCACTTATACATGAAAAAGCCGATGCACTAACTGTTAGTCTCAACTCTTTCGCTTGGAGAAGATCTGACAAAAATTGCAAAATTTGACGTCATCTTCCAACCTTTAATCCCCAATGACTAAGTCAACTTTTAGATTTGTCGAGAATGAGATTAATTAGAGAGAAGGAAGGATCAGGGAAGCAGTTGAGAGACAACAAGATCCCAGGCAACATGTAGATGAATGATGTAGAAAACAAACATGAAGACGTACTTTTCAAAAGAAAGCTCAGTAATGAGAACTATCAATTCCCAAAGGCTCATTTCATAATCATGTGCATGAATCTTTTCTGTGGTTCAGTAACCTATCAATATCTCCAAATATACCCTCAGCTAGGACCACTCTAGGCACAAGGCTACAAATTTTTTTGTGTATGGTTGTATGCCCAAAATATGCTTGTTTTCTGTAAAACTAAAACGTTAGACACTGAATGATAGCCAAATTAGCATGATTTGCTTCAATACACAAATAATAAGAACAGATAGTCAAGACTCAGCTTTCAGTATTCAAAACTGAGAGTGAAAATAACAAAAACTGAAAAGTTGTTCTGAGAGATTGGATAATTTTTCACAATCTACATGATATTTTCTTCATTCTTGAAACAGAAAGAGAATTCCTAAAACATGAAAATACATCCACTAAATCTATATCTTATTCTGGCATTTTTTTGTTAACATAAGAGATATTCCAAAGCAATAGCAATCAGAAAATGAGTTCAGTCCAATTGACAGAAATGAAAGCAATCATTTTACAAATGCCATTTCAACCAAATAAAAGTTTGACACCTACAAAATGGTGTGAAGCTTGACTCAAAAACAAGAGACAGTGGCAGATATGCTCACCGATTGTACATTTCTCTAGCACACTGAACCCCTCGATTTTGAAGAACCCAATCCAGAGCAGTACAAGCAAGTGTAGCTCCTTCCCTTCCTCCACTTCCAACAGATATTACTTGTCCAAGCATGTCCAATATCCGATCAAAATAATCCCTTTGGCTTGAAAAAAATTCCATGGCCTGCAGCAAACTAGAAAAACTCAGTGCTCACTAGCAAGACGGAATTCATATAAGAAAAGAGCTATATGTCAATTATATTTGCACCTTGAACCACAACCTGAAAAACTTGAAAAGTTTGAACGTATAACTACATCTACTGCTTCACATACAACCTTACGATATTTAAGTTCTCAAACTTGAAACTTCACATAGGTAGCAGTACCTCTACTTTCATTGATTAATCCAGAACCATAAGTAACAAATAATAACAGTACTTCATGCAACCAACTTGAGCAAAATATAACAATTCTGCCACAAAAGGGTTCTTCGTAAGAATAGTTATTGCAAAAGATAATACTATAAATCAGAGAGACAACCAAGTGATATGACACCCATGCAAAAGAAAAAAAGAAGGGACAAAAGAAAAAAAAATATATATCAATCATTAATGTCCACTAGTGAACAAAGAGAGGGCCTTGAGATTAAGTGTATAGCAATTAAACTAAGATAAATGGAAATTTTAATAGTTTGTGCTTTTGTGAGATAATGATTGAAACAACTGGACTGCAGCTTTTCATGAATTTAAATGATAATGAACTTTCAGCTTAGGCAATTCCATAGCACTGTAAATAGGGGAATCAACTTCTGAAATTAGGGTCCGTTTTAACAGCATAATTTGCCCGCTCATTTGTAAATTCTTTTAGAAATATTAGTAAAAGGCATGAAATTTGAAGAGACATGTGCATGTAATAAAAAGTAGCTCGATAAACAATACTGTAAAGGAATAGCGAGTTGCCAGCAAGCATAGGACCAGCCTTCTCTCAACGAAGATAGAAGTTGAATCAATAGATCTTTATTATTTTCAGGAGTGGCTACTTCTAGCATCATTGTCCTTGAGGTGAAGAGAATTTCTCATGTAACCAGGATCCTTTCTAGTCCATCCCCTTTGGTTGATTTTGGAGGACTGGAGGCCAAAACTTGACCCTTGCCCATCAACTGACTTTAGGGTCAGAGTGGTTTGTGCCTATCACCAAAGCATGCTTTAATGTCAGCCTGTAAAAGTGAAAAAGTATTGGGCATGTGCTTGAAGTTTTGAATTGTCCAACAAAGAAATAAGAAGCATTAAGCAGTACTATCAAATCATCAAGGGTAAAGAGAGCAACCAATATTGACATAGAAAAGAGGTAAAGATCTCAAAGATACCATATCTTCATAGGAAACAAAAATGGGTAGACCAATAGATTAAAACATTTTCCATTGCCAGGTGAACACTCTTACCGTGCCCAGTGTTACTTCAATGTTACAAGTTCCTTGAAATTAAGAAATATATCTATTCTCTGAATAAGGTTCCACCTGAGCTGTGTCCATCATCCTGTCCTCCCGCTAAAGATACTGTAGTCCTGTCTTAAGTGTGCAGGGAAGGTTCCAGATAGTGTTGCTATATCAATGAAGCTTTTTATGTCTAATTTGAACTCAATCCCATTCATTCAAAATTTCATTTAGGTTTTGCGTTCTCATCATGCCCATATCCCAACACTGAAGCCAGACAACTTAGAGGGGCCATTTATATCAGTCTCATATGGATACCGAAGTAAAAAAACCCTCTAGCATGCCTTTTGGCTCCTCTTTCAAGCAGGGCAGCTTGAAGCGGCATCCAAAAGCAATATCTGTTAAGGTGCAGTGGTTAAAACCCCACCTCCCTCTCTCGCTTTGCAAGGGGTAGAGTCTAAAGATGTTATTTTTATTTAGTGGATTTGATCATTTCCCAGTGCTAACCATTTCTTTTGAAGAGTCCTATTTTAGCTAAAGTGGTCCATGCGCAGGCTTTGATTTGCAGGTTTAAAAACTGGTGCATACTGTTATTCCTTGAAGAAATGGTTGAAGTTGAATTGAACGGGGAAACTCAAGGTAAGCTTTAAGTTTTATTTGATTATCCCAGAGATAAACTTCATAGCATGCAAGAGGGCCCTCAGTTTTGTGGGTAGATCATATTGTTACTGAAGACTTAAAATCCCAATTTTAAGCGAACACCCAGTCATCTTTCTTCAACCCTTGTTTGTGTTTTCCTTATATCAGGATTTGGTTTCTCTAGAAGCAAAGTCAATAACTCTGTGTATTCCAAGGTGGTTGGTGATCATTTTATTTAACTGGCCTTGTATGTGGATGATATGTCGCTGATTGGAAAAAACAAGAAAATCATCATGGATGTCAAAACTCAGTTATATTCTGAATTTGATCTGAAATATCTTTGGGATTGCAAATTTATTTTGGACATGGAAATTAGAAGATATCAAGCAAACAGGGAACTCTGGCTAAATCAAAGGAGATGTGTTGAGAGAATAATGTAGAGGTTTAACATGTGAGAATGTAATCCAGTCAAGGTTCTTATTCCTGTGGATGTAAAGTAATCTACAAATCAGTGTCCCAAGGCACAAGAAGAGGTAGAAGACATGGCCCGTGTACCATACAGGTGTGTTTTTGAAGTCTGATGTATACCATGATCTATACACTAGATTAGACATTTCCTATGGCATTGGGAGTTTTGAAAAGCTATATAACAAAACCATGTTGATTTTATAGCCTCAGAAGTCTTCTACATTGGCCTGGTATCTTAGCATGTAGAAGATTTTTGATTGCCTCTTTAGGTGCTTGCTTGGTGGAGTAAGTGATTTCATGATTTCTTTCCTAAGGTTAACTTGGGAAAAGTACAATGATTAATATAATTAATTACTGTGGACCATTAAGCCAAAATTCTAAGGATAAATAATAAAATTCT
The DNA here is from genome assembly GCA_034641835.2 of Pinus albicaulis. Classification (NCBI taxonomy): domain Eukaryota; kingdom Viridiplantae; phylum Streptophyta; class Pinopsida; order Pinales; family Pinaceae; genus Pinus; species Pinus albicaulis. The sequence continues at coordinate 1,128,478,580 of CM076583.1, read as the reverse complement.
CTAAGTGATTTAGATATAATCTCGATTCTCAACCGTTGATCTCAAATCAGGCTTAAGATTTAATCCTACCCATTGATCACTTAGGAGATTGGGGTTAGGGATTTTGGCTTAATAAAATTATAAAATAAACATACGGGAGAGGTGAAGACACAATTGTTGAGGAAGCAATTTTCCCAAGAGCAAGACGCTAAATTAGACTGAATAGAAGTGAGGAGAAGTGCAGTAAGAAATTTCGGGAGAAATTTCAAGGAAGTTGAAGCTAGGAAAGAGGCTGAGTCAGTTGAAGGGGAGGGCTGAATTGATGGGGGAGGGAAAAATTATCCAGAGGCCAAATTTCTTAAGTGCAAAGTCGCCATAGGAGGAAAAAGAGAGGGACCAAATTGCTGGTGAGAGAGACTAAATTTTCCAGAGGTCAAGTTTCTTCAGTAGTGCCAATTTCCAGAGGCTGATTAGCTTGAGGCTAATTTTTCCCAGTGGAGACGAGTTCCAGGTTCCAACAGTTGTATTTTTCTGTATATTCTTTGTGGGTCTAGACTCAAATTTTTGTAAGAAATTTAATATGAGGGAAGATTGTGTTGGGTACAAATTTGTTGTTGTAGTATCATTGATTACTCCAATTTATTTCTGCTGCATTTTATTTTCAGAGTTAATATACTAGTGTGTTTATTTTATCAGCAATTTCAGAAATATTTAAGATAAATATTTTCTGGGTTTCTAATAAATTGTTGAAGTAAAGTAAATCGGATTTAGTATAAAAGAATTTAACATGGTATCAAAGCAAAACCAACTGTAGGGGAGATTATATATCATAATGATTTTATGGCAGCGAATTATTTTTTGCAGCAGAATTTTATTTTGCAATGAGGGTTTTGTGGCTAAAGACAATCTAGTAATATGGCATCATCAAGTCTGCGATATGAAAAGGTTGGAGGGGGCTGTTAACTTCAGCCCATGGCAACAGATCACCATGGTTTTAATGGAACATGTTTTGTGGGAAATTGGAAGCCAAGAGATTCAAGTTCCTCAGGATGCTACCTAAGCAGTTGAACATAAGATAAAAGAAATAAGAGACAGGGGCATCATTTTGGATGGTGTGAAGGATCACATATTCCCTCACATGACAAAGAAGAATTCAACCTATAAAATGTGGATGGCTTTGACAAAGCTATGCTAGAGACAACCAGAACAAAAAGATGGTGCCAAGGGAGAAACCAAATAGCATTAAGATGAACAGATCTAAGACTGTGGCCCTAGGTTGCGGGGAAGCATCCCCCCCCCCCTCGTTCCTGTTTCCGAAACGCGCTCTGTGCGGGAGCGTTCAGAAACGCGCTCCCGAAAACGCTTCCTAAGGGGAGCGTTTTCGGGAGTGCGTTTCCGAACCTGTTAAAACGCTCCCTGCCTTTTCGGGAGCGTTTCCGGAAACGCTCGGGAGCGAACGCTCCCTGAGCGCTTCTAGCGTGTAAAAAACGCTTCGGGATCGTTTTTTAAACGCCGGAAGCACTCAGGGAGCGTTCGCTCCCGAACACTCCTCGGAACAAAAAACGCTTTATGCTGGGCGGAAATTTTTTTCAATGAAAAAACGATTTGTTTAGGGCCAAAAATGGGTTTTAGGGCTAATGTGGAGGTAAGAGAAGCATTGACATTTCATGGTAATGTTAAATTCTTAAAGTAAAAGTGACATTTCCTTTATTTTTCATTTTCATCCTTTTACTTAAATTTTTAACATTACCATGAAATGACTCAAGATGTTTAAGAGTGGTTTCGACCTCATTAGATTTCATATGGAGAAACTAGAATTTTAGGTTTCACTCAAAATTCAACAGACTTAATGGTTTTCAGGGTTTCATGGTTTGGGAATTTGCAATGTTTCCATTTGATTCTATCATGTGTAAGGGTATGATATTGGCATTTGATCAAGAGCATGAAGTCCTTTAAGAACCTTGATGTACCCTTCAATCAAAGGAAAACAACTGGTTAGGCATGCTAATATTTTTCTACCACATTTTAAGGTTGAGGAGATGAACCCTTCACTCAAACCAAAATCATTGGTTAGGCATGTTAAAATTTTTCAATTTCTATCATGTTATAAGGTTGAGCAATCCAAGTCTGAAGACTTTGAGCTAGATGATGTTTATGTATATCTTGTTGATGATCCCATTTCTAGTAGTGATGAATCAATGATGAGTTTCATGAGAGACCATGTTGCTCAGTGATTTGTAGTTTTGATGTCTATTTTTGCTACTACTACTACTACTAAAGTTGTAGAGGAGTTTTAGGAGTCCTCAAACTTTGAGCCATATTATTTATGTAGCTCATGTTGATGATCCCTTGTCTAGTAGTGGTGATGATTTTGATCATGATGAGGAGTGATCATGTTGTTGATCACTAATATTTAGTCTTGTATTAGGCCAATGGCCTCATAGCTTGTAGCATTGTTTTTGGACTTTGTGGGCCATTTGGAGCCTCATTGCTTATGTATTTTTCGATGATATGTATTGCACTCGGTGCCATTTTGATATATTCACCTTTGCATGGTATATAAATGAGCAAACTTTGCATATTTTGTCTCTATTGGCTTGGAATCATGGTTGCAAATCTTAAAAATAGTTTTTTTATTAAAAAATAATTATTTAATGTATTTTTTTTAAAACCAGTTCATTGAGATCTGACCGCTCCCGGTTAGACCGGTTCCGGTTAGAAACCCGGTTCATTAGGTCCACCGGTCCGGTCACCGGTTCCGGTTTTAATAACTATGCTCACACAAATCCAGAAGTACAAGAGGGGTACATGAAGGCATTGGACAAGTTGGTACCTGACAGGGAGGAGTGTGCTAGATTGCGCCTTGAATTAGGAAAATACTTCAGTTGCACTGCTAACTTTGGTTCTTTCCATGCAATGGAAGACGGGGACAGATTTGATGCTATCACATGGTGGGAAGCATATGGCGGCATGGGACTTTTGCCAAAGTTGGCTAAAAAAGTTCTCTCACAGGTTGTGAACACTTCTTCTGCAGAGAGGTGTTGGAGCACCTACAGCTTCATACACAATGTGAGAAGAAATAGGCTGAATGAAAATCGAGCTGAAAGCTTGGTTTATGTGCATTACAACTTGATGTTGTTGAGCTATTACTGTGATCGGGCAAATGAGGATCAATCATACAGAGTCTGGGACAACAACCCAGAGGATGATAATTTGGAGGACGGCACGTTACATATGGAAGAATTGGAAGCAGAACTTTTTAGGGATGATGATGAAGCATCAGTAGCACCGCCACACACAGGGCCAGTCCCACCATCTACTGGTAGCAGTGCCAGTGCCAGTGCCAGTTCTCGATATCACACTATTGTTCCTTTGCAGATCCAGCCTCCACCTTCTAGTCATGGTCGTGGTACTCCTGAGAGTACTAGAAGACCACCATTTCCTCGTGGTTCGCACAAATTAGACATTTCTCGTGGGCGTGGCAAGGGGCCAGCCAGTAGATAAAATAGATTTGTTGTTTACTAGTCTTTTCTAATTGTTGTTGACAGTTGAACAGTTGAAACTTGAATCTTTCATATATTTAATGACAATTTAAGTTTGAAGTTTGAATTTGAAAGGTGAAACTTTGAAGTTGGCATTTATAAGTTTACAAGTCATTATGAATTATGAATATGATGCTGCATGAAAGTTATATGGTGATCAATGAATCAATAATGATAAATGTTATATAATATCAATGATGATAAATGTTAAATATTGAATTTTGAAATCAATGAATCAATGATGATAAATGATATATATCAATGATGATAAATGTTATATATTTAAATTTGAAATCAATGAATCAATGACGATAAATGTTATATATCAATGATGATAAATGTATATTGAATTTTGAAATCAATGAATCAATGATGATAAATGTTAGATATTGAAATTTGAAATCAATGATGATAAATGTTATATATTGAATTTTGAACGCTTGAAACCTTCAGATTGATGATTTGCGAGACTCAAGAGTCAATATGTTGTATGGTTCCAACTTGTGGGCGTGGTTGATGAAGATTATAACTTCTAGATGATTGATGTTATATGATTCAATCTATGTTTTTATGTTTTTTATGTCTAATTCATCATTCTACATGTTTTAGTTGACATATATGCATCAAAACATAAAAAATATAAAATATATATATATATATATATAAACGCCCCTGAAAACGCTCCGGACCGGAAGCTTCTAAAAATGGCGCTCCCTACTCCCGCTCCCGCTCCCAAGTAACCTTGTTGTGGCCTCATACTTCGCAAGGATTCAGCAAGTTTGTGATAAACTTTCAACTGTTGGGGATGAGATGGATGATGGATCTGAACTAGGCACATCCAAGGAGATGTATGCCAAGCAGTGGGCTACATTTGTGACAGGTATCCTAACCAAAAATAAACTTCCTAATTGGATTAGATTATGCAATGATTTATACAACTAGTGGGCAGCACAATGGTGGAGATGAGAACCTTGCTCTTGTTGGGCAAGCAAAGAAGGGCAAAAGGGTAAATCCAAGTAGAACTGAAGTGGAGGAGCTCCTACACAAGGAAAGAAAGACAGGAGCAAAGTCAACTGCTTTGCATGTCACAAGTTTGGTCATTATGCGTACAATGTCCAAACAAGAAGGGCAAGGGAAAACAACAATAGTTGCATCTACACAGATGGATGTACTAGCGAAAAAAAATCGAGAAGGAATTTGCTCTAGTATCTTGCATTTCTTGCACCATTACAAGAGCGGTGTGGTTTGTGGACAGTGGAGCATCTCATCACATTACAAGATCTTGTGATATCTTCACCAGTATGGCCAAGGAGCATAGAGATCTACATGTGAAGCTTGGTGACAACACCAAGTATGCAAGAAGGGCATTGGAAACATACAGTTCCAACTAGACTCAAGGAGTCTTATGGAGGTGAAGGAGGTAATGTATGTACCTGGGTTGGAAAAGAAGTTACTCTCAGTTTTGGCCATGGAGGATGGAGGACTAGAGGTCAATTTCACGAGAGGTGAGGTAGCTATTAGGCCGAAAGGGGCTAATCCTAGCATCAAGCAAGTTATAGGAAATCGAGAGAATAACTTGTATCTATTGAGAGGATAGCCAACAAAAGCCCTAGTACATAGCCATGATATCCAAAGTGGGATTTGGTATAAGAGGATGGGGCATTTACACTACAAGGCTCTACCAATATTACTAGACATGGTCACTCGTACTCCAAAGCTCAGTATAGGGCATGATGATGTAAGGGAGGTGCGCCTAGCAAACAAGTCAAGGCAGCATTTCCTAGTAGGAGCTCAATATAGAGCATGATCGTGTAAGGGAGGTGTGCTTGGCAAACAAGGGAGGTGTGCTTGGCAAACAAGTCAAGGCAGCATTTCCTAGTAATGAGACAAGGTCCAAGGGTGTGTTGGATCTAGTGCATTTCATAATCGGTGTCAAGTGGGTCCTATGTTAGTGGAGTTTATCTTGGGATGCAGTTATTTTGTGACATTCATAGATGACTATTCCAGGAGGACATGGATTTACTTCCTGAAGGACAAGGATGAGATCTTCAGTCAGTTTCAAGAGTTCAAATCTCTTGTGGAGAACCAAACCGGAAAGAAGATCAAGGTCTTGAGATCAAACAATGGCAACAAGTATGCCTCCAACAAGTTTAAATATTTTTGCAGGGACGCAAGAATAAAAGAGTTGATAATTCCCTACAATCTGCAGTAGAATAGAGTGCCAGAGAGGAAGAACAAGAGTATAGTCGGAGCAGCCAAGGCCATGATCCATGGCCCATGATTAGGATCTGCCTATGTTCTTGTGGACAAATGCATCCAATATGGTTGTGTACTTGTCGAACATGAGTCCTCACAAGGTAGGGGAGGGCTTGGCTTCTAAGGATACTTTTACAGCACTGAAGCTAGAGGTGAGTCATTTGCGCATTTTCAGTAGTCTAGTGTATGTCCACATTCCTTCAGAGAAGAGGCCTAAACTAGAGCCCTCATCAAAGAGGCATTTTTGTTGGATATAGTGATACTTCAAAGACCTAAATGGTCAACATTCCAAGACTGAGGAAGATAATGGTCAGGATTAGGATTTGCCTATCTTCTTGTCGACAAATGCATGCAATATGGTTGTACACTTTCCAAACAAGATTCCTCACGAGGCAGTGGAGGAATTTGCTTCTAAGGATACTTTTACAGGACCGAAGCTAGAGGTGAGTCATTTTCGCATCTTTAGTAGTCTAGTGTATGTCCACATTCCTTCAGAGAAGAGGCCTAAACTAGAACCCTCATCAAACAAAGGCAATTTTGTTGGATATAGTGAGACTTAAAAGACCTAAATGGTCAACATTCTAGGATAGAGGAAGATAGTGGTCAGGAGGGATGTTAGATTTGAGGAGGGCAGGACCTTTAGGAGGTCACATGGAACAGATCCAACAGTGGTAGAGAATCAGGAGCGAGAGGATTAGAAAGCTAAGAAGGGACTAGCAACACCAATAACAGGGACAATCTTTTGATCAGGAGGAGCTGCAAGAGGTTCCTTCAAGCCCTGTCAAGAGGAGGATGAGATGGGCCAAGCAAACATTGAGAGATCTTAAGGAGAATGTGGAGGCTCCTAGCATCACTTTCAAAGAGAGTAGACCACCAGCCAAATTTTCCAATTATTTGGCCTTGACAAGCAAAATCTGTTAGTCTGACCTTGTTGAAATGTAACTAGTGTCTATCTTATAATTGTACTCGAGTCATGACTTGATGTAATTTTGATGTACTTGTCAAAAGAAAGAAAAGGAAAATTATTTGTAAAAAGAAAAATTATTTTATTGACATGAATTTTTTGCCCATCATGTTGTGGTCCTAGGTCAGAGCACCCACTGAGTGCTCCAAGGGTCTTGTTGACAAGTCAAAAGGTAAAAGTCATGATGTGCAAGCCCCTTGAAGGCTCATGTAACGAAGAAGGAAAATTATTATTGTATAATGTGACGTCTAGAAGCCTCTAAGGGATGAGTCGGCCAACCCTCTTCATGTCGGCCTAGGGAAGCCTAATTTGCTCTTTTGAAAACCTATATAAAGAGGAACCTCACCTCATTTGGTAGACATCGATCAAGTGAAGTATTTCCATTTTCTAGCGAAGTTTGTGCAAGGAAGAAAGGAGGAGAGCGAAGTTCTCATGGAAGGCAGCGAAATTCTTTGAAGATCAGAGAAATTGTTTAATGAAGGAAATCTTTGTCCCTGTTGCCCACACATCTGAGTTTTGGAGAAAAACCTAGGGTTTCCTCAGTCTTGTTTTGCAGAGAAGTTGTTTAAGGGTTTGGTTGGCTCATCTCTTGGAAGTTATGGTCTTGGGTCAAGGTCAAGGTCTTGGAAGTCTTCATTGAGATTCTATAAGAAGAGATTTTTGTGGGTTTTCCTCTCTAGGAGAGGTTTTGGCCCTGACTAGCAGCCTACATCTGGTGTTCTTGTGTTTGCATTGTGATCTTATTGGCATTTGTCTTGATGATGAACATAACTGAATAATAATGCTAATGCTCTAATATAACTCACAAGAAAATGTCAAGAATTACAGAGAAATCAATTTAATAATCACCCTAACAGTATGCCCTAGATTTCCCAACATGGTTTCAGAGCTTGGTTCGCTTGCATAAGGGCAAGAAGGAGATCATTAAAGGCTTCAACACAATCAAGGGAAGATTTTTGGCTAGGACCAAACTCCTAGTAAAGGGAGTTTTGAATTTTAGGCATAATTTCTAGCCCTTGTCACAGGGATAAACTCACAGCCGTGTACCAAGAGAGTGAAGAGTTTTCGAGAACCTTAAGAGCTCTGTTTTCAAGGTCTGAGGAGTTGATCCTCTAGCTCGAGGAAATTTGAATTCATTTAGCAAAAGATCAAAGTCTTGGGGATGTTTTTCATGGTCTGAAATCATTGTTATATGTTAATTTTGGGCAACTAGGTCCAAACTCCATGTTGCACTGCTCATATGACAATGGTCATATTTTTGTTGGATTCCTCTTTAGAAGAGGTGCAAGATTGATCTAAAGATCATCTTGATCGAATAAGCAGAAAAATGAGTTTGAATTTATTTTCCACATGTGCAAGGTCGGTCAGATTTATCCCACATGCCTAAGAGATGTGTCACACACCCTCAATGATGGATATAAATTGGAGAGACTTGGAGGTCATTTTCTCATCATATCTCATCACACATTCTCCCATTGTGATTTGATTGGTTCGATAGCCTTTGGAGGCCTTTTTCCCTCACACGTGTGGAGCGACGCTGCTGTTTTCTGTGCTGATCTGTTTAGGGCTTTTCTGTTGCAGCGTTGACCATGGTCAACCCTTGGTCGTTTGCCCTCAAACTTCTGCAGAAATTCCAATTTTAGGAGGTCGTACAGCTGGGCACTAAAATAGAGGAATTTCGAGTTGTTTGACCGAAGCCCTAGTTTGTTGCGTTGACTTTTCTGCGATGTCCCTAGTTTGACTTGTGTTGAGTTGTGATGAGCTGTCTTTGAGGGCTGTAAGTGTGACACATGAAAGTGTTGGCTGACCGAGAAATACTTTGTTGGTTGAAGCATCCTGCTGACCGCCGTAACGCAACAATATCTCATATCTTTGCTGGACAAGGAATTGTCAATCTGATCTATATTTGGCTTGTCTTCTATTGATCTATTATTGTGTTCTATCAGCATTTTACTTTCAAGTTTATGTGTATTGGGCCTAAGAAAGATTGAAGTAAAAGTGCATCAAGCATAGAACACCATGATTATCTAAATTTAACATTATAGGAATCTGAAATCTCTGTGCTACCTCAGATCCAGAATTTTCCGAGTATGAATATTAATTCTTTTGGCTGAATCTCCAGAACCAAGTTTATTGAATTGTTGCCACCTTGAAAGGAGTCAAGACTATTGCAAAGTTTTGGGCATAAATATGCTATGTTTCAGAAACATAACATGCAGCTACAATCGTTTGAATAAAGGAACCGAACCTCCTACCTGAACATCAAGTGTAATCACAATCATCCTATAAGAAGACTGAGACCCATTCTAAACTTGTGCATTATAAACGGATTGTTTGAAAGGTCTGTCATCCAGCTTCAAGTTCACTACAGTCTCCCTAAAGGAAGAATCGAAAGTCCTAGGCATAAGTATCCTTGGATTAGTGCTAAGTGTATTCACTGTCACCTTGAAGGAAGGTCGAGACTCGAGACCTCCTTTAGACTTGGGTTCAAGCATACTATCCTATCCATCTCAGAAAAGGCCTAATTGTGCTGAAGGCTCTAGGCCTATCCTAAAGGTGCATATATTTTAGCTACAGTATCCAGTAATCAAGATGGAATTTGCAAATTTGTTGACCTAAGGAAATGGTGTAAAACCCTGAGATATGAGACCCATGAGATTATGAGGAACCTGTACATACTACAGTGACAAAAGTTGGCATATATATATATATATATATATATACAGTCTGAAGTCTACTAAAGTCAGTGAAGCTGACTCATATTGGAAAGGTACGTTTACAGCAGCATTCTTTTTGGAATAATTGTTAAGCATGGGTCTATATTAAAAACCCTAGTCTTAGGGTATAGACATCAGTAAGGAAGCTACATATTTAATTGGTCACATTGAGAAGGAGGCAAGCTACAGGCAGTAGTAAGGTTACATCATTGTGACAGTGAACAGTGCAAAATAATTATGTGTTTATCGTCAGTCATGGTAACTTAACTTTTGGGTATAAGAAATATTGTCACACCTGCTGCAAACAATTTTGTGGGTCCTGTGCATTTTAAGCTGGATACAAAGGAATCGCAGTCTATTGACATTGAAGAAAATAGCAGTCCTAGAGGCTGTATGTAGGGTCACCATATTGTGGAGGAAAGGAATCAGTTCCATCATGGGAAAGGGATATCGTTGCTGACAACAAAAGAAATTCCGTTCACTGACATCCTGGAAACTTCTAGAAATTCTGGTGTAAATGGTATATTGTTGCAAACAGCTCTCTGAGATTTGTGCATCACTGATAAACAAGCAGAAGAGCAGTAATATGATGGAGCAGGGCAAAAACAGAGAAGGATATCTTGAGTTGATGCACACTTTGAAGGAAAAACAATAAAGAAACCATGGCATCTGAAATTGCAAGCCACTACAGATATGTAACCATGAAGTATGTATGGCATATTTTTGTTAAGGATCCATCATGAATTGTTGTAGGGTTGACTGATTGTATAGGGTCTGCCGTTAAAAATTGTTGACACTAGTAAAACCCTAGTCATATAGAAACCTAACTTTGTTCCCTCAACGAAGTCCTATCCCTTGGTCTTTAGGGTTTGTGTACAATCTAGGGCTCATGTCAAGTAAGCATGGATAAGCTTGGTAAGATATGGAAACCTTGATCTAGGGTTGGCAATTGAAAACCCTAGAAGTACAACCTCTAAGTCTTGTGGTAACCTTAGATTGGCATATTGAAATCACGTTTTTGTTATTGTATACTATGCTTGGGTGTACTTGTCAATAAATGTTGCAGGTACAGGAAGTAAAGAAAGAAGAATGGGCAGATCCTCTGTTTTTGGCAAGCATGATGGAAGGAGGGAACTGTAAGGACCCTTGGATCCTTGGGCACTCTGATAGATCCATGATACAGTCGTGCAAATGTGGATGCCTGGAAGAGTTAATCATAGCATACGGAAGAATTCATGATACAGCAATCAGCTAGCTGATAGAAAGATTTTGCTGCAAACCAATAATAAGGATCATTTATGGATCCTCCTTTGTGATGACATGAAATGAGTACTTCGCCCTCAGAAGAAGGATTATGATGATATCACTGTTTTTTGGAGCAGGCAAGCTTGCTGGTTCAGTGGAAACATGATGGACCTCATCCTGGAAATGAGGAGCATGGCTAGATGACTGGCTGATATATGTTCCGCTAAGGACTCTGATGAAAATTAAAGACCATGAAATTGACGAAGACACGATATGCTCTGCACGATCCTGCTATATGGAGAAGATCCACTTTAAAGAAGGATATGATGACTCCATTGGGTTGTTGCTTTGGTACTTAGTCCAAGGAGTTGATGTACATCATGATATCAGATATAATCGCAGGTTACAGATAGTTTGATGATCATGTCATGATAAGAAGAAGCCATGCTTGAGCTCAATAATGATTAGCTCGTGAATATGCAAGTGATGAAGATGATGACATAACAAAGGGCCATCATAAAAAGGTAACTTTAATTTCATGTTCATTTTTTATATTTGATGTTATGCAACTAGCCCACAAAATAGAAGAAAAGATAGATCAACGACTTAAAAATTAGTCTCTTCGAGGGGGCAACCTCTTTTATTTTACAGTACATAAATGAACAATCCTTGGATAATTCAAATGACAAAACCTCCTTTCGATATATAGGAGTCTAAGGGGTTACAATATAATCAGAGCCAACAGAACAATAATAATGTAAGGGCACAACAATAACAATAGTGGGCTTCTATGGTGCACAATAATAACAATATGGGATACACTAGTATTATAGAGACCTAACATGCCCCTCTCCTTCAAAAAAGTGTTGTCCTCAACACTTGAGTAGTTTTGGATACTTTTGTATAAAATTCTCATCCACCCATGTGAAATCTTCAGTGGGTAACTTCTTCCCCTTGATGAGATACTCTGAAATTGACCAATTTCGTAGCTGTCGAGTTCTTGTTTCCGTGACTGCTTCTAGTTCGAATATGATTTTTCCTTCCTCATCAAGTTCTGGCAATAGTGCTTGAACTTTCGATTCATTAATGGCTTTAATTTTGTTAAGGTCTACCTTAACACCCTCCTGAGAAACAATATGACCCGAATATTCCACCTATTGTATTCCAAAGAAACATTTGGAGATTTTTGCATATAATTGTTTCTCCTCTAATAGTTTGAGCACCCTGTCAACATGTTGAACATGATCCTTCCAAGACGTGTTGTAGATTAGTATATCATCAAAAAATATTAACACAAATTTTCTAAAGAAGGGTTTGAAAATGGAATTCATCAAACCTTGAAGTGTAGAAGGTGCATTGGTAAGGCCAAAAGGCATGACCAAAAATTCATAATGACCCTCGTAAGTTCTAAATGTTGTTTTTGCACTGTCTCCCGTCTTCATTCTTATTTGATGATATCCTGAACAAAGATCCAACTTGGTGAAGTAAATTGCTCATGTAATCCATCCAATAATTCATCAATGACGAGAATGGGAAATTTATCTTTAATAGTGAGCTTGTTGAGCTCCCTATAATCCAGACACATGCACCATGATCCATCCTTCTTGTGCACCAATACTAGTGGAGCAAAGAAAGAACTTTGACTAAATTGAATTGTACTGACCTCTAGCATTTTTGCAACCATAGGTTCAATGTCACTCTTTTGGGCATAAGGATATCGGTTAGGCCTGATGTTTGGAGGAACACTTCCTGAAATCAAATGAATAGCATGATCATGATCACAAATAGGTGGGAGGCCTTTGGGAGTCTCAAACACCTTGGAAAGATTGTCCAAGACTTTTTGGAGATCTAGAGAAATAGATGATTTGATGTTTGAACCTCTAGTGAGCATAATTGTGCAATTATGCCTCATTGTTCTTTCTTCAGAAGCTTTGTCATGGCATTAGAGCTGATTAATTTTCTTGGTTTCCTTGCGATACCCCGTAATTCAACTTCCCTTCCTTCCCAAAAAAAATTCAAGAAAAGTTGTTGAAAATTAAAAGCTATAGTCCCCAAAGATTGTAAAAATTGGACTCCTAATACAACATCAACACCACCTATTGGAATAGAGGGCATTAGACTATTCAATACATATTCCCCCATGGTTAGCTTGATATTATGGCACTTTCTAGAGCAATTTATAGTTCCTCCATTTGCAACTATCACTTGACACTTTGGTGCTGGATATAGGAAGCAATTCAATTCCTTGGCTACCTTACAATGAATAAAATTACGGGTACTACCCGAATCAATCAGCACTATTACCTTTTTCTTCTTGATATATCTTTCTATCTTGAGAGTTTGAGTGGTAATTCTTGCCAATGCATTACAAGATATGGTCGGATTCATTTCTTCTTTCTCTAGGGTTGCTTCCTGGTGTATATCCTCTTCTTTTGATGTTTTTTTTATCATTTTCTTCCTCCTCTTCACAATCTATGTAAGATATTTCTTCTCGGCGCACTTATGACCTTTAGTGCATTTGCTATCACAGCTATAACAAAGCCATTTTTCTCCTTTTTCCTCCAATTGTTGTGGTGTCAACCTTGTAGGTTGTGGAAGGCTACAAGCAACAACACCTCCATCTTTATAGTTGTGAGTGGTAGACTTTTATTGCCACCCTGAATGCCTTCTCCAATGAATCAGATTCTCAAAGGCAAACTTCATGTTGGATGTTATCCCTTAAAGTCCCTATGAAGACATCAATCCTATGCTCCTCTGGAACATTTGTTACTCTAATATTCAATTTTTGGAAGTCCTCAATGTGCTCTGCCATTGAACCTTTTTGTTTGAGATTTATCAATTGGCTAAAGAAGGTGTTGCTCTTTGTATCATTTTCCTCCGTAAAAATTGACCAAATGACAAGTGTTTTACGAGAACAAAGCCATCGATACCATACAAACTAATAGGGTTCTAAATATAAAGTTGCAATGCGTACCTTCCGTGAGTGTTGCACATCATGGAGATCAAAATATTGTTCCATTTGTAGTATCCATGTTTATCGGATCATTGCCATCAAACTTCCTCATATCAATCTTTGGAATGTGGTGGTTCCTAAACCCAACATTGGAGTTTCTAAAATCACAATTCATATTTCTTTTGTCCTCATCATGATTTTCATGGATTACCTTGTCACCACCGGGAAGCATTTCTCGTAACAACTTTGTCAAACCGTCCATGTCTAATTTCAAACCATCCATCTTATAGCTTCCATGCCATCCTTCTTAGCTTCCATGTCTGCTTTTAAACCATCCATGTCGCCTTTTAAACCATCTATGTCACCTTTTAGTTCATCTTTGGTTGCTCTTTGTGAAAGCGAAATTTGTTGCACTTGGTCCTGTAATTTTGATATATCATGTTGCAATTCTTCCTCTTCATGCGTCATAGTAGAGCTTTCTGAGGGCTTAATGAGTGTGGAATTATTTTGTTTGGGAGGCATTTTAGAACCCAATACTGATATATGTGTGTCAATATTCCCTTGGAATCACTTCAAACTGATTTTCAAAACAAAAGTTATGCAATTTAAAAAAAAAAAACACATTTTTCTTGCATTTTAGGACCTTGATATTGAAACTGTTTTATCTCTGTGATTTTGGATCTCCAATATCTGAAATGCGGTCCTGTGGTAGCCCTCTGAGTCTTCTTTCCAATGCCACAATATATGTTTCAATATTCCCTTGGAATCACTTCAAACTGATTTTCAAAACAAAAGCTATGCAATTTTTTAAAAAATACACACATTTTTCTTGCTTTTTAGGAACTCGATATTGAAACTGGTGTATCTCTGTGATTTTGGATCTCCAAGATCTGAAATGCGGTCCTGTGGTAGCCCTCTGAGTCTTCTTTCCAATGCCACAAGTTAGACCAAATTTGGATTCTTCAATATAAAGTTATGCCATTCTCCCAGAATGACCTGATTATGGATTGGTTCATTAGAGCGAAGTTGTAAGGGATGTCACGAGTCACTGTTTAAACATCCGGCTCTGAGATTGATACAGGAAAAACCATAGTTTGTGCACTTTCAGCCACTTTTTACAGAATTCAAATCCGATGCTTGAAACGAAAGTTATGATGATTTTCCCTCGGTCATCTGTTTGAGATGAAATTCTGGAGCTTGCAAAAACCCTAACTTCCTCATATCATCATATCTCTGAAAATATAGCAAAACAAGATCTGAAATTCATACACAAGGTTCACTAGTATTTCGACTCTACGTGGTTTCAATTTCAGCTTCTGAAGCTTCGTAGAAAAAACTAGCGAAAATGCCAAGATGACTTGTTTGAAGAAGCGAAACCCTAAAATCCAAAGCTCTGATACCAAATGTTATTCAACCAGCTCACAAAATAAAATAAAAGATAGATTAACGACTTAAAAATTAGCCTCTTCGAGGGGGCAACCTCCTTTACATTACATAAATGAACAATTCTTGAATGATTCAAATGACAAAACCTCCTTTCTATATATAGGAGCCTAAGGGGTCACAATATAATCAGAGCCGATATAACAATAATAATGTAAGTGCACAACAATAACAATAGTGGGCTTCCATGGGGCACAATAATAAAAATATAGGGACTACATGGGTACAACAATAACAATAAGGGGGTTACACTAACAATAACAAGGGGATACACTAGTATTATAGGGACCTAACATTTGAACTCCTCTGATTGAGTTGAAACAGGGCTACCAAACGAAGGTTGTAAAATATCACCTACCACTAAGTACTCATGTGATTAGATGGAAGATCTTGAAAGAAGCATGACTTGACAAAGGTCGGTGTATAAAGGATAACTAGATGTGGACTAAAAGATCACTTTCCAAGGAAAAACATGTTGGCATGACTGTTGGTTCAACACTATGATTTGTTGAAGGGAAGTGATGAAGAAGACACCCTATGCCCTACGAAGAAGTCATGTAGAAGAAAGGCTCCATGATGATGAAGTTGTATATAGAGGGCCCTGAAAGATTCAAAGAAAGCTCGCACGTGTGATGATAATAAAGCCCTGAGAGCTACTATCATAGTAGTTGATAACTGACACTTCTCCCTAGTTGAGAGGGAGCGATGAATATAGTTCTCTATTTCATGTGTCATGCACTAGACTAGGACTAACTGTCGTAAGTCTTGGTGAGGGCCATGAGGAGAGAATGGCATCTGGAGGATTGGGTAAGCATCTGAGACAGATACTCCTTGAGGATGTGAAATCCAAGATAGGAAGTAGTTTGGTGACCGATACTCTTTGAGGATGAGGAAGGGCATCCAATAGGTAAGAGTATTCGAAGAGGAAATCCCTTGAGGATATGTTAATCCGAAACAGGAATTGTCTTAGAAGGGCATACCTTGTTAACATCCAGATGGGGTTTGTGCCTTAATAGGTAGTGAGGTGTCCCACGTAAAACCTCCCATGATTGTGCTATGATCTATTAAGAGATAGAGTGTGTTAGTCAAGGCCTTGCTATGTTGACAATGTTGGTTGTATATTGATCATAATGTTGATGCTTAAGATGGCTTACCAATCTGACTCTTCTTATGAGAATAATTCAATGGAAGTATTGTCATTGTACGTGTAGTCAATTATGAAAACCTCCCTAGTTAAGGGGGAGTGTTAAGATGTAACTAGTGTCGGTCTTCATAATTATACTTGAGTCATGACTAGATGTAATTATAGATGTAATTGTCAAAAGAAAAGAAAAGGAAATTTATTTGTAAAAATAAAAATTATATTATTGACATGGATTTCTTACCCATCAAGTTGTGGTCCTAGGTCAAAGCACTCATTGAGTGCTCTAAGGGTCTTGTTGACAAGTCAAAAGGTAAAAGTCGTGATGTTCTAGCCCCTTGAAGGCTCATGTAACAAAGAAGGAAAAATATTATTGTATAATGTGATGTCTAGAAGCCTCTAAGAGATGATTCGGCCAGCCCTCTTCATATCAGCCGAAGGAGGCCTAATTCGCTCTTTTGAAAGCCCTGTATAGAGAGACGAACCTCACCTCATTTGGTAGACATCAATCAAGTGAAGCATCTTTGTTTTGTAGCGAAGTGTGGGCAAGGAAGAAAGGAGGAGAGCGAAGTTCGCATGGAAGCCAATGAAGTTATTTGAAGATCTGCGAAATTGTTTAAGGAAATCTTTGTCCATGTTGCCCACACGTGCAAGTTTTGGAGGAGAACCTAGGGTTTCCTCGGTCTTGTTTTGCAGAGAAGTTGTTTAATGGTTTGGATGGCTCATCTCTTGGAAGGTTTGGTCTTCGATCAAGGTCAAGGTCTTGGAAGTCTTCATTGAGATTCTATAAGAAGATATTTTTGTAGGTTTTCCTCTCTAGGAGAGGTTTTGGCCCAGGCTAGCAGCCTATATCTTGTTTTGCATTGTGATCTTCTTATTGGCATTTGTCTTGATGATGAACATAACTGAATAATAATGCTAATATAACTCACAAGAAAATGTCAAGAATTACAGAGAAAACAATTTAATAATAACCCTAACAGTATGCCCTAGATTTCTCAACAAATCCTTCTACCTTTGAGGAGGTAGTAGACCAGTAGGTTTGGAGGGATGCCATGGTGGAAGAGTATAGTTCCATCATGAGGATTGAGGAGGTAGTAGACCAGTAGATTTGGAGAGATGCCATGGTGGAAGAGTATAGTTCCATCATGAGGAATTATGTGTGGGAGATAGTACTGAGGTATAAGGGGAATTCAGTGGTCACTATGGATCTATAAGATCAGACATACATCAGATGGCAACATCGAGAAGTACAAAGGAAGGTTCGTGGTGAGAGGGTTCTTCTAGAAGGAGAGAGTAGACTACAAGGAGACATTTGCACCTGTCACTAGATATGCATCTATCAAGGCAGCCATTTCTATTTCTTCAAAGATGGAGTGGAGGATACATCAAATGGATGTGAAGATTGCCTTCCTCAATGGATGATTGAGCAAGAGGTGTATATTGAGTAGCCTCGGGGCTTTGCGATGCATGGGAGGGAGTCCCATGTATGGAAACTGGAGAAGGCCTTATATGGACTTAAGCAGGCACAGCGCACATGGTACTATAGGAGGCATACTCCAACTTGTATGATGTACTTGTTGATGGTGAGCCGGACTCCAACTTGTACAGTGTATTTGTTGATGGTGAGTCGCTCATCTTGGTGTTATATGTTGATGATCTCTTTCTAACAAGATCAGAGAAGCTCAAAGAGATGTGCAAGGAGGACCTTCCTTCAGAGTTTGAGATGAAAGATATTGGACTGATGCACTACTTTTTTAGATTAGATGTGTGGCAGCAACCAGGAGAGATCTTCCTTGGGCAAGGAAAGTATGCAGTTGAGATTCAAAAGAGATTCATGATGGAGGAGTGCAAGCCAATCTCTACACCTATGATCACCAACTTGAGGAATCTAAGTGCTTATGAGGGTGAGTTGCTTACCCCACCTAGTACAAACAATAGATCAAGTCCTTAACGTATCTAGTCAACACTAGGCCAGATAATTGTTTTGTTGTGAACACACTCAGCTAGTTCATGGTGGAGCCTTGGGTGGTAGTGAAGCATGTGCTCAGATATCTTCGTGGCACAGTGGAGTATGGGCTGAAGTATGTCAGAGTTGGTGGAGTGGAATTGTAGGGCTACACAAATTTTGACTAGGCAGGGAGTGCAGTTGACAAGAAGAGTACTTCAAGTTGTTGCTTCGGCTTGAGATCAGCCACTATATCGTGGTATAGCAAGAAGCATCACTCAGTGGCACTCGGCTAAGCAAAGGCTAAGTACATGGCAATGAGTCTGGCAAGTTGTGAGGACATATGACTTCACAAGATGCTCACCAAATTATTTGGTCTTGAGATGGGACCCACTATGATTCACTATGACAATCAGAGTTGCATTAATCTCTTTGAAAATATAGTGTTTCATGATAGGTCCAAGCATATATAGATTAGGTTCCACTTCATCAAAGACAGGGTCTAGAGAGGTGTTGTGAGAGCAATACATTTCCACAAAGGAGTAGGTAGCAGATATTTTCACCAAGCTCCTAGTGAAGGGAAAAGTTTGTGTTCTATAGGGACAAGTTGGGAGTGGTGGAGAACCCCTTCCTTTCTAGGAGTGAGTGTTGATTTTATAGCCTCGAGAGGTCTTCTACATTGGCTTGGTGTCTTTGCATGTAGAAGATATTTAATTTCCTCTTTGGGTGTGTGCTTGGTGGAGAAAGTGATTTTATGATTTCTTTCCTAAGGTTAACTTAGGAGAAGTACAATTAATTTAATGAATCGTTGTGGAACTATTAGGCCAAAGTTCTAGGGATAAATAATAAAATTATTTAAGTGACTTTTAGATTAATCTCAACAGTTGATCTCAACTGAGGCATAGGATTTGATCCTATTCGTTGATCAATTAGGAGAATAATGTTAGGGATTTTGGCTTAATGAAATTATAGAGTAAGTTTAAGGGAGAGGTGAAGATACAATTGTTGAGGAAGTGATTTTCTCAAGAGTAAGAAGCTCAATTGTACTGAATAGAAGTGAGGTGAATTGTAGTAGGGAATTTTAGAAGAAATTTTAGGGAAGTCGAAGCTAGGAAAGATAGAGGCCAAGATAGTTGAAGAGGAGGGCCAAATGGGTGGAGGAGAGCTAAAATATTTGGATGCTCAAATTTCTCAAGTGCACAAGGACCATACGAGGGAAAAGAGGGGTCGAACTACTAGTGACTCGTGAGGGATGTTAAATTTTCCAAAGGTCAAGTTTCCTCAATAGTGTGGATTTGTAAGGGTTGATTTCCTTCAGGCCAATTTTTCCCAGTGGGGTCGAGTTCCAAGTTCCTAAGCTCTAGCTATTGTATTTTTCTTTGTATTTTGTATGGGTATAAGCCAAACTTTCCTAAGAAATTTAATGTGAAGGAAGATTGTGTCAAGTATAAATATGTTATTGTAGTGTGATGGATTTCTCCATTTATATTTTCATTGCATTTTATTTTATTATCCTGATCAGTGTTGCGAACATCTCGATAACATCTCGAAATTGCGATTTTTTGGCCTAGCCGATGTTTGCTAATTTTTACCGATATTTTATGGTAACTTAATTTTGCAGATGTTTGTCAATTTTTACCAATATTTTCCCGATTTTTACAATTTTTTGGTTTTCCGGACCCTTGTCGATTTTATCTCGATGTCGATGTTCGCAACATTGATCCTGATGATGACTTTTTGGCTTGAAAAATCGACTCAAATAACATGTAGTGATGGGTCTGAAAAAATCAAATCAAAGCTATTCACATCACAAAAGCTTAAACTCAGAAAATTTCAAAAATATTTGAGATAAATATTTGCTGGGTTTTTTTATAAATTGTTCAAGTAAAGTAAATTAGATATGGTGTAAAAGAATTTAACAAACCAAGAAAGGAATATTGAACTATAAAAAGGGTATTTAGATATCTCTAAAAGGAGAGATAAATATATAGGGTTTTGTCAATGTATATTATGTTGGATATATAGGGTTTTGTCAATGTATATTATGTTGGATATCTTGACCATAAAAGACCTACCAGTGGTTATGTTTTTAACCTACTTTGCAAAGCAATCAGTTGGATGAGCAAGATGTGGGTTGTAGTTGCACTGACAATTATAAAAGTTGAGTACATGGCAGCAACTCATGGAAATAAGGAAGTTGTATGGTTGCAAAGATTGTCTTTAGGGATTGAGTTTGTTCAAAAAGCATTAAGAATAGATGGTGATAGTTCAAGAGCAATTGTTTTTGCAAAAGCCCTACTTATCATGATAAGACAAACAATATTGATATGAGGTACCATTTTGTTAGAAACATGGTGGAAGAAAAAGTGTTGTTGGATAAGGTTACAACCATGAAGAATGTTGCAAACTCATTGATGAAGTGCTTAAGTTCACTTGGTGTAGAGCATCAATGGGCATAGCGGCCCTCGACAACTCATCATATGAATGCTTTGCCCCTGACCTCATTTTTGAAAAGTATCCGAATGGAAGAATGTCGAATATGTGTTAAATTCTTTGCAGGTGAACTTAGACAGGTCACCTTGAGGGTTGAAAAGGGGCCCACTCTCCTATCTAAGGGGCATGGGGGCTAGCAAACCCCCATCTGAGGGTTCAAGCACAAAGCCTTTGATGAGATTTCTTTTTTTTTCTCCGTTAGCGATTTAGGGTTAACTAAAGCTAAAAATACTTAAAATAACATATGGTGAATGATTGAGTAAATACAATTAGAAAAAGAAAAGTGGTGCTCTCAATTAGGATGATTATCCCGATTAAAGGGTTTCTAGGGTATATCTTGTGTGTGTTGTGTGATTGTTCTATTGTTATTCTTTTATTTTACAAGTTTATCAGACTCTTCACTCCTTTCAAAATCAAAAAATATATTGACGGCAAATCGATATTGATTGATTAAACTCTTGTTGATATGCTTACTGGAAATACACAAACAACAAAGCCTAAAATTCCCAGGAAAAGTAATCGTAACAAACATTTAATATATAAAGATGGCATGTATGACAATCCTGATAAAAAATACATGATTTCAAAAAAAAAAACAAAAAAGTCATTAAAATTGGAGTCTAATTTATCGTTCATTTAAAATCAGTGATTTAAGGGTTTAATATGTTATGGATGCAACTTTATTTTAAGTATTGCTTTTGACAAGCTGCCCGTATTGAAGCCAGATCAAAGCCATGTTAAGGAACACTTCAACAAGTACAATTTGACATATTAAATGATATATCTCTGATCCATATTAAGGGAGTTACAGTGATTTGCAATTGTGACCTCAAAACCCTAGTGAAACCACCAAATGGCATGGCTGGAAAAGCATTCAAAAAACAGAGGGAAGTATGTAAAAGTATTATGGAGATGTGTATAAATTCACATTAGAGTGGCCATCGATAGGGAATTTAACAGAGAAGAGGACAAACAACCTGTTACAAGGTATGATTTAGAAAAAGCTTGTAAAGAATAGTAAATGGACATTTTTACCTTCTATTTGATGAATCTACTCCTCTAAATGAAGCCAAAATCATCACAACCAGCCTTAAGCATGTCGATGATTAAAAATTTTTAGCTTAATCTTCTTCGATGGCAATGTTCCACCAAATACACAACCAATTTTTGTAGCTATTTTCTAAATCAACATGACCATGGTGGCCATTTTGCACACAACACTCAACCATTCATCACTCATGTGCCATTAGTAGGAAGCCAACATGTGCACCCTGTTACCACTCAAACTAGCAGGGGACCTAAAAGGGGTTCCTAAGAGGGCAACTGTTATACTAAGGGCAACGATGGAGGTTTAGCCCAATGTCACCATGACTAAGACTCCCTGCTCTTTACGGACTTTCACCGATGGGAGGAGTCCCGATGTTTTTGGGAAGCCACTTATAAAGGATAAGTCAATGAATAGGTATGAAGTGGTCCCAAAAACCATTTCCCAAGGAGGAGGTGAAAAATGGAACTTGCTTGCTTTTAAAGCAAGGGACTTGCCTTCCAAGGGAGAGGGGGTGAGGATTGGAGGGCGAGGATGAAGGGTTACAACTTGTAGAGGTACTTCCCGATCCCTAAAATCCTATAAGAACTTGGATTCCCAAATAGTCCTTGATGAATAATCTTTAACGAGAAATGGGACCACACAGGACCAAGTGGACCCAGCCCAAGTTCGGGGATGGAATATAGCAACCAATGATGCCTCTATCCTGGACAAGCTGAGGGGGAAGGATCAAACAAGAATTTATACTTCAAAAGGTCAAATTGATCCTGCCAGGGGTTAGCCTTGGGAAACAAAGGGTAAAACTTGGTCCTAGAGCTAGGGCTTGAGGTACCGGGAGATTCCACCGTCAAAATTGGCCCAAATCCAGAGGAGAGCAATGTGACCCACTGGCGCAGTTGCCTCTAGGAGATCAAAGTTTTTCTGTGACTAGATTCCCAGGAATTTGATGCCCTAGGTAACATAATGGGCCTAGACCTGGGAAAAATGGAAAAAAGTCAAAAATAGGGGAAATTGACCACCCTTTTGTGAGGGACGAGGGCCTAATTCACTTGGGAATATGGAGTCAAAGATGATAATGAGTAAGAACTCGGTTTCTTGTTCAAGGAGGCCCAGAAAGTCAGCTTCGTCCAATTTTAAGGGAAAGATAAGAAAAGTGACCTTCGAGCATTTATACTTCATACAAGTTATGCAAGCTTATCGATAAAAAATGATCTCTAGGACATTTCAATCATCTAATAATGGCCCATACATAGAATAAGCTAAATAGACACATAATTCCACATTTCCATCATGCAACAATTAGCCCTAATTATAGTGGACTCTAGTAGTATGCAGCAACAAGAAAAATAGCATCAAATTTATACTTACAATGTTAGAGAGTATATCCAACCAGCATCAATTTGTACATAAGAAGCTCCAAGATAGAAATAACCCAACTCCATACATCAAAATTCATCCATTATCCAAAAATCTCCACCAAGGAAAAGGTGTGAGTTTCTCTTAAGAGAGAGAGATCCCAAAACAAGTGGTGATAAAAATGAATGTAGCTAACTCCTATTTATACACCTTTTAGGAGTTCGAATGAGCCTATGGGTCTACATTAACCACTACTAAAAAAATAATGTGCAAATAAAACCCCTTTGGTGACAAGCCCACCAAACTAACTCATAAATGGAAAAATAAGCCTTTCAGTTGATGAAATAATAATATGTGCATGTTGTGGGGCCCTCCAAAGGGCTAATGATATCTAGAAGTGCCATAATGATGAATAAATTCCTCGAAATATGATGGACAAGGGGGTGGCCCCTTGTCCTCCAAGTAGTAGACCTGTGGTGCTCCCAGTGGATGTGGGGGCACATAAATGACCCCATGGTTCTCCATATGAGTTAAAGATGCATGTAGATCCTCTGCAAGGGCTCGAGTGATGGTACGAACGTTGCCATGACATCGTATAAGTCCTCGAACACCTGTCAAGAGTGTGAGGCTCCTATGGGGCCTGTTGGGCATAGTGTACCAAGCACATCATCATCATCCCAAAAGTGGATCGCTAGTAATCTCTGAACATCGATGGGGATCCGTGGAGTGTTGTCTGTTGTTGTGGAGGCCCATGGCTCTCTAAGCACACCCTATATGTGCCAATATAGCCCTCTACGGTTAGGACCCCATATAGGAAGACCAATTAGGACCCCATATAGGGAGACCAAACCTAAACGAAAACCACCTGCAATCATGTATAAGATCCAATGTGTCCCCTAAGCTTCCAGTACAACCAATCATTAGAATAATCGTGTAAAAGAGTTTACAAACCATGGATAACAAAATGGGTAGTTCACAATAGCTTGCCCTTTCGTAATGGGCTTTGGTATGTGCTAGTGTCTCCAAGCACCAAAGGGGGTTAACCAAACAACTTATTCGGTGGTTTCAACCCTTAAAGGGGATAATATGTCCAAGGTACATCCCCCTAATGGGGGTGGAAAATGATAAATAAGTGAGATGGAGTAAGGGATGAGAGGGGCAATTCTGGGCCACATATTGGGGCATAGGGACAACTAGATAAGGGGAAGCCCACACCTAGGTATATAATGTGTAGGAGGGAGCAATCGTGGTACATGAGGTACCCCGACCTTGATTTTTCCACCCTTCTTTATATGCCTTTTGTCTTTTATGAATTTTCTCTAATTAACTGCTCGGGGCTCAAAGGACAAGAGGATCATGTGTAATATATAGCAGTGATTACCCCCTTTATGTGTAACTCTCGTACCAAGCTCTGGGTGCTTGCTTCAGCCCATAGAGGGCTTTCTTCAACCTGCAAACATGGGTGTCCCAATCCTGGACTTCGAACCCCAGAGGTTGCTCTACATACACCTCTTCCTTTATCGCACCATGCAGAAATGTGGTCTTCACATCCATCTGATGAAGACTCCATTCTTGCGTAGCAACAAGGGCTATGATAGATCGAATGGTGGTATATCGGGCCATAGGTGTAAATATGTCATCATAGTCTATGCCTTCCTTTTGAGAGAGGCCACGGGCAACGAATCTTGCCTTGAAATTTTTTTATCAGCACTTCCATCGAATCCATGCTTGATCTTGTAGAGCCATTTCGAGGTGACAACTGCTTTGTCCTCCGGTCTTGGAACCACATCCCAGACATCATTCTTCATTATGGACTCATACTCTTCGTGCATAGCATCCTTCCAGACTTGATGCTTTACGGCTTCCTCAAAAGATCCAGGCTCAGATTGTACAATAGTAATCATGGCTACTAGATACCCTTGGTATTTACTCGGCTTCTTACTTTCACGGAATGTCCCCCTTGGGGCCATATGTCCCTCGGCATCCTCAAGAGTGTCCCTAAGCCATGATGGTCTCTTCCCAGTGAAGGAGGTGGATTAATTGGGTCCATCGATCCTTCCGCATCGGGCATCGTCTCATCCTTCGGTTCTTCTTGATTTCCAGGCCTTGCTTCGTGATCTTCCTCAGATCTCGGAAGATTAACTACTTTCCTCAGGGAAGCATCTTCATCAAAGTTGACATCGTGGCATATCTCTACTTCCCTTTTACCAGGCACATAGACTCTAAAAGTTTCGTTGTAGCCCACAAACATTGTAGTCTCCCTCTTGATGCCAGCTTGTCTGCCAGCACATCCACCAAGGCTTTGAAGGTACGGAACCACATGAAAGCCTCATCCTTCTTCTTCAAGAAGTCATCTATGAACGTCATTTAATAAGAACATCCTCCCAAGGATGTCACGGGCAGCATACCAGACAGATCAAAATGTACTAATTGCAACACATCAGATGTCTTTGTGACGCTTGAGGGGAAACGTGCCCTTGTATGCTTTCCTTCAGCACAACCCTGACATACACCTTCATGATTATTTGAGATCTGGCATCCCCATCACCACCTTCCTTGCTTCGGGAACAGCCTTGTAGTGAAGGTGTCCAAACCTCTGGTGCCATAGTTCAGTCTATTGGATAGTAACACACATCATTGCTCCCAGTGGACTTCCTCCAACCTGGTAGAGTGTATCAACTCTAAACCCAATCGTGATAGCTTCCTTGAAGCTCTTCTTCCACATGCGCACCTTTCCATCAGTGAATGCCACATTGAAACCTTTGTCTTCCATGGCCGATATAGACACAAGTTTCTTCTTCAAATTAGGTACATAGAGTACATCCTGCAAGCGGAGGACTTGACCTTGAGACAAGTGGAGGGTCACAATCCATGTCCCTTTCACGAGATATGTGGCATTATCTCCAAGGATAATTTCCAGTTTAGTATCCTTCTCAACTATATCAGAGAGTGCTTCCTTGAACCCAGTGATGTGCCATGAGGCACCACTATCTATCAACCAGACATCCATAGTGTCAGGTGGAGATGCAACACAGAGTGCAGATACAAGAATGAATTCATTTCATTTATCAACAACATTTGATTCCTCATACCTGGAGTTTCTCGACCTCTTGAAAGGTTGACCATTTCCGTCGGAGGGAGCCTTCCTCTTTCCCTTGAACCTGTTGTTCCTTTGATTGCCATTCCTCCGGTTGCTGTTGTTTTCATCACCATCGGGAGAATCCTTCTTGAAAGGGCATTCTCTAGCATAGTGACCTGGCCTATGACAAGTGTAACACCTGCCCTTCTTTCCTTGGGCCCCTGCTCTTCCTTTGTTCTTTGGACCACCAAAATTCTTCTTCCTAGAATGAGTAGCGTAGGCAGCATTTCCTTCATTTTCATACTCCTTCATCCTTATCTCTTCTTGTACGCATCTCGATAGTACTTCGTCAAAGTCAGGTATCACATTATTATTGAGAATGGTAGTGTTGAACACATGCCATTCGAATGGAAGCCCTCCAAGTGCGGTGAGTACCACCTCTCGATCAGCTATTGTCTCCCCAATAGCTAGCAGATTGTTCTTGATCTCGGTCAGCTTCAGAAAGTATGATTGAACAGACCCATCGCTGCCTTTCTTCAGATTCTTCACTTGATTCGCATTGTTGGCCTTGAACATGTGGACCAACTTATCATACATCTCTTTGGATGTACCCAGCTCAGAGATGCAGGCAACCAGACTCTTGTGAATTGAGTCCCTGATCATCAGCTTTGCTTTGATCTCTCCCTTCTTATACTTTGTTTTGGCAGCAGCAGTTGCAGTGGATGGAGGCTCTTGGATTTTACCCTGCACATAGTCCATGACATCTTGGTCTTCCAACATAAGATCCAATGTCATCTTCCAAGCATGGAAGTCATCCTTCCCAGTCAATTTGTCATCGGCCTTGAAGCCATTGTAGTTTGAGGAACCCATCCTCTTCTTTGGTGATTGCTACAAATTAGGGCTTTGTCTTCACCTCAGCTCTGGTACCATGTAAATTTATGCAGATGTTCTAAGCTTGATGCAACTTTACTTTCTCTTCAATTTCAGACAGCAATCACATAAACAATAAAGTAAAATGTTGATAGAACATACCAGTAGATCGACAAAAAACAAGCCAGAAATATATATTTGTGTTGGTGCGTTACGGCGATCAGCGGGATGCTTCAACTAGCAAAGTCTTATTAGTCAGCCAACCCAGTATGTGTCACATCACCCTCATCAGACAATCCAAGTCAACCAAAGTCAACACAGCACGATCAACGGTCAACCTTTGACCTCAGTTCTTGTGCCAAATAGTACGGACTGCAGAAATCGAAGTTTGTGCCAAAATTCAGCTCCATTTGACTATGCGTTGACCAAAGTCAACGCTGGTCAAACCTGTGGTGGAAGCCGTCGCTGCAGCAGAAAAGTCAACATCCTTCTCCCATGTGTGAACAGAAGATTGCCTCCAAGTAGCTCGAACCAATCAAAAGAGGAGAGAGAAAAATGTGTAATGTGATGATTGAAAATGTCCTCCAACGTTGACTAATATATATCCATCAGTGAGGGTGTGTGACACACTTGCTGGGGGTGTAAAACCTTAAGGCCGACCTGCACATAAATGGAATAAAATCAAAATACATGTTCTGCTCATCAGATCAAGATGATCTTTAGATCGATCTTGCACCTCTCTGAAAGAGGAATCTAATAAAAATATTGGCATCTTCATCTAAGCATCACAACATGGAGTTTGGACCTAGTTGTCCAAATTAACACCTGCTCTAGTTCACTGATCTTGATATGACATTAACATTGATTTAGCCTTAACGCTCACACATTATTCTTTGAAGGTCTTAGGTTGAGGATCCAGACACTTGACTCTACTATTTGTGGATGTGATGGATGTGTTTATTTCCTAGTCGGTGTTAGGATGATGATAGCTTTGATGGATATGTATGTTTTTCACTAATGATGATAGCTTTGATGGATATGCATGTTTTCTATTGATGTTAGGATGATGACAACTTTAATGGATATGTATATTGATGTTATAATGATGATAGTTGTTATGGATGTGTTCCTTATATTGGCTACTTACATTTTTTCTGGTTCACGATGAATAGCGATGTGGATGACTATGTCATGTTGATGACGCTATTATGACAATGACTAACATTGTGAAACTTTGTTAGTGATGATTATCGACTATGACGGGAAACCACTAGATGCACTCGCATGTGATGAGTCAATAACATATAGTTTGACGGAAATCAATATTTTGTCTTTGAAATTTTAAAGTTCAGTTTGAATCTTGCTATTAATTCTAATGACATGTTGGTGGTTGCAGGCACAAGTTAGTTGCTTGGCTGAATGACTCACACATGGGTGATGGGGTTGTATAAATGGATGAAACTGCATGGAAGGGGTGGGGCAGTGTCCTTGATTTCACCCACTAGCACTCCCGACGTGACTTGGGCTAGAAGGGTTGGGACACCTTCGCCTTGGAGATCACGATGTCGTGGGGGCAAGTCCCAAATTGGGTTGCTCGCGAGGATTTACTGGGTGCCGCGCACAAGGCGAATTCCTTAATCCCCAGCATCATTAGTCTCATTATAGCGGGAAACGAGATAATAGTAGTCTTTGTCGTTGCACCTAGATTTTCCCTCACAGCCATTGGATGCTTGAAGGGCAAGCGGTGTAGCACCCTTGAAACTTCAAGGGGAGTTCTTGAAGGGCATGACCGACTTGGCACCCTTGGCATCAAGAAGTTGTTAAGCATGGCACCCTTGGAACTTCAAAAGAATGTTCTTGAAGGGCACAACCGACTTGACACCCTTATAGCATCAAGAAGAAATTGTTAGACATGGCACCCTTGGAACTTCAAAAGGAAGTTCTTAAAAGGCGCAACTAACTTGGCACCCTTGGCATCAAAAAAGAAACTAATAAATATAATCAAGATATGAAAATCCTACTAACTCACATCATGTGGTAAATGAGGTCAGAACCAAGGCAATTAAATCAAGAATAAAACTTGGAGTAAAGAGAAAATAGGAAGAAATAAAAATATTGTATCTTGAGAACTCTACCCTTCTGACATTGGAAAAAAATTCTTGGTAGATAATGAGCATAAGTATTTTAATAGGAAAAAGGAGGAAGAGGGGCATAGAGTTAATTATAAAGATTAATTTTAAAATAGTTAAACTCCATTAAGAAAAGAAGGTGGTGAATTAAAATATAGACTAATAAATTAAATTGGAGAAATTTACAGAACCCCCATGTGGCAAGAGCCAACATAAGAATATCCATCTTAGAGGCAAATTGAGTTAAATTAGGAGGTAGTTAGGGGACCAAATCTGAGACTTATCAATTGACTTCAATAATGAAGACAAGGAGTAGAAAAGGGGGATCAAGAGACAACTAGGAGAAGAAATAGGAGTCTTGTTGGGTGGGGAAAAATGTTATTTTTGAATTAAAATTTAAGTAATATTTTTTGGATAACCTTGGTAAGATGGTGACACGTGTGTGGGTGAATAATCAAACTTTTGGATTAATAAAAATAATTTCTTATGCATGGAGTGTCAAGTGTCATCTATGAAGCCCCAATAAAAGAAGGGGCAAGCCATGGTTGAGCGGACTTTTGCTCAAGGTTACTTGGGAGCGGAAGCGGGGAGCGACATTTTCAAAAGCTCCCGGTTCGGGAACGAAATTTTATATAACATATATTTTTATATATTTTGATGCACATATGTTAACAAAAGCATGTAGAATGATGAATTAGATATTTAAAACATAAAAACATGGATTGAACCATAGAGCATCAATCATCTAGAAGTTACAATATTCATCAACCACATCCACAAGTTAGTAACATACATCAATCATCTAAAAGTTATAATCTTCATCAACCATGTCCATAAGTTAGTAACATACAACATATCAGTCTCATGATTCATCAATCTTAAAGTTTCAAGCTTTCAAAATTCAATATATAACATTTATTATCATTGATCACTAAAGTTGTAACTTGTACTTGTAACCATTACCAAGTAACCAAATGATAACAAAGAATATCTAACATGAAATTAAACGTTTCAACTTTCACGAAGCATCATATTCATAATTCGTTACCAATGAGTTATAAATGCCAACTTCAAACTTCAAACTTAAATTGTCATATATTGTTTACAAAAAATACCATAATAAATATGAAAGAGTCAATAGTTATAAAAAATACTAGAAACTAGAAAAGACGAGTAAATCTATTATCTACTACTTGACCCTATTGCCACGAGAATTTTCTAATTTCTTGTCTCATGTTTTATTGGGAGTCTCCTCCTACATAATCGAACAGCCTTGGTGCTCTTGATTAAATACAAGATTCATACCCTAGTACATGACAAAATCGAATGGAAACATTGCAACCCCCCAATCCTGAAATCCTGAAAAAAATGATAAGTCTATTGGATTTTGAGTGAGATCTAAAATTCTACTTTCTCCATATGAAATCCAATGAGGTTGAAACCACTCTCAAACATCCTAAGTCATTTCATAGTAATGTTAAAAATATAAGTAAAAAGATGAAAATGAAAGATAACTCAAGAAATTGTGTTTCCAATCTTTAATAGCTCTCTTTATCACTCCTGAAATGGCAGGGAGCGAAAAAAATTTTAGGGAGAAATGCTCCCAAAATTCACTCCTGCTCCAGAAGCAGGTTCGAAGGGGGGGCACTCCCTCGCAACTCTGCTTTTGCTTACCCTATTTTTGAATGGATGAGATCATGTCATTGTGAGTGGCTACAAGTTGTAGTTGAGTTTGGTGTAGTCTTTAGAGAAGGGACTCTTGAGCCAAGGAGTGTTCACCTCTATTAGCTAGCACACTTCCTCCATTATACAGCCTCATTGCAGCTCGAGGGTCCGCGGGGAAAAAGAGTACCCAAGAAGTAGATTGGGAGGTCAACCGGTGGGTCACTACATTCGGTCAGAGCACATCATCATTCACACTTGGAGGCAGACAACAACAAGGGAGTGCAAGTAGCGGCAAGGCCAAGATCGAATCTCCTCTACGGGTGAACGGTACCTGTGGTATTTATGATGTTCTGTTATTTGATTTTGTTGTGCCTATGGTTAATAGAATATAAAACAGATGATAGGTGGAATGTATTGTAATTCATAGATGTTTGATGTAAATGCCTTAATATCTTTGAGTTTCCAATGTTTATCTGCTTGTGATTGCATTCCAAATTTATCTGCATTGTTTACAAAAAAAAAATTAGTATAGGGACGGTCCCTACTGTACCTTAAGGATTTTATGATTTAATGAAGTAAAGGGCCGTTCTATCATATTCTTAATTATTGTTTGTAAAGGATTTTGGATGAGAGATTCTACTTTGGCAGAACATAAAGCCCTCCTATGTGTTATTGTTGGGGCATTACAGATCATCCAAAATGCAATCTTGTTTTAGGATAAATCTTTCCCTCTACTGGAAGTCTTCCATAGCAGTAAATATATTTATCAGGACATGAAGCAAACCCCTGTTCAAAAGCCTTCCTGAATACCTAACCCTCCAACAGTAGATAAATCATATGCTTGGGTTATTTTGATGGAGCCAGCCAAGGCAACGCAGGTCCATATGGTGCTGGAGGTGTCCTGTATTTATTTGATGGATCATCTATGCAGGTCCATGTGGTGCTGGAGGTGTCTTGTATTTATCTGATGGATCATCCTTCTCATTCAAGCTATCCCTAGGGCATTGAACAAATCACTGAGCTGGAATGCATGCATTCCTAAACCCTTTTAAAATTGGCAACGGGAAAAACTTTGCAAATTATTCAAAGCCATGAGTGACTCCAAGCCAGTTATTGAATGGGTTCAGGGGACTTCTCGACTGCAGAACCTCATTCTTAGGCCCTTACTGAATCAGATAATGAATGCTGCTGAGTTCTTTGAGGTAGTAAGTTTCAAATATGTCTATCAAGAATGACATTCTGAAGCTGAATGATTATCCAAAGCAGCAGTATCAACTATCAAGCAAATTAGGCTGGCAATTACTTGAATGAAAATAGCCTACAGACCCAGTTAGTGAATATCTTATTGTTTTCATAATGTTTTTAGATCAGATATGAAAGCAGGTATCATTTTTGGTGATATGTTTTATTGTATCCAAGGATGAAAGCACCTCCTTTCTGACAAAAGATGTAAGGCATAAGCTGGAATTTAATCTGAGCTTTCTTAGAGATTGATTAGTTACTGGGCTGAACTTTCGGACTGTTTGGTAGACTATTTTTTCTGCTGCTTCAGCACATGCTGAACATAGCTTTGTTTTTCATCTCGACAATATAAGTTACAAATTTTCCTTTGGAAAACAATGTGTAGGTATGCACGTGTGCATAAGCAGTACTAAATAAGAAACCCCCTAAAAAACAACGCTTGGGAACCCTACTCTGAATTTCTCCAAGAAGAAAGCAATGTTCAGAAAGTTTCAACAACTTTTGGTGAAAGTTACAAAAATGGGAACTCAAAGGTGTATGGAATCTGACTAATTACCCAATGAAAATTTCGATTAAGACGAAAAGTGAAACAATGTTACAGAAATTGATCTTGTCAAAAACAAAAGAGCAAGAACGTATAAGGATCTCAAGGATCTAGATATTTTCAGCCTAAATGTAATAACTCCAATAAGAATAGGATATCCCATTTGGAATCTTCAGATTGTACCCCAAAAAACACAAGGCTGTGGAAATATTAAAGTACATCCTAAAAGACACACACACACACAAAATAGAGAAAATTAATTACCAAAAGAAGAGAAATAACCAAAAAAAAAATAAAAAATTTGCCCAAAGGGATATATCTACCATAAAGAAGGAAATTTTAGCCATCTACTTGCTCGAGGTATTCAAACCATACAAATGAAATGTCGATCAACAGCACAATGGCACATACATGCCACTAGAAATTGATAGAGCTACATATTTTTCATTAAAGGATCCCTACAAGTGGCATCTAAAACATACATGCAATAGTATAGACTTTATATTTAACATGTCAATAGCATATAAGAATTAAATTATGAAATACTTGCAATGGAACCAGTTGAATGGCCTCGTACCATGTGCCATAAGTCACGAGCATCTGAAACCGGCATTCCCATCAATGTTTTCTTGAAAAGTTCAAACAAGTAGTGCAAATCAGCTTTGCTCATTGTTTCTGACTTCATCATTGCTGACTTTATTTCCAGCGACATCCTTAAAACCCATAATTTCTCTGCCTTTGAAAACTCGCCAGTGCAAAATTTTGTTGCTAACTTCCTTGCTGCATCAACATCTCCCACTTTCAAGAGGAAGGAAACATGCTGCTCTGCAAGATCTTCATTTGAACATCCAGAGCATGCAGCCCTTTCATAAAGCTTGGGCAAGTTTGTCATAATCTCTTCTATGTTG
Organism: Pinus albicaulis; assembly: GCA_034641835.2. Taxonomy (NCBI): domain Eukaryota; kingdom Viridiplantae; phylum Streptophyta; class Pinopsida; order Pinales; family Pinaceae; genus Pinus; species Pinus albicaulis. The sequence goes on along the minus strand of CM076583.1, from coordinate 1,128,445,061 downwards.
GATACAAATTTCCTAATAAAATGAAGACCATCCACAGATTCAGATTCATCAAGGTCTATAAGGTCCTGCAAAAACTTAGCATAATATCCATACATTTTTGCAGATGGAACAGATTTCAGGGCATCTTCATAAACCTGCAAATAAACATGCTAAATTACTTCAGATTATAATGGTAAGTGTTATCCGCTAATTCATTTGAAAAGTAAGGAAAAAATAATGATATTTGGCATGGAACAGTTTCAGACCATCTCTATAAACCTGCAAAAAAGCATGCTAAATTACTTCAGATTAGAATGGAAATTATTATCCTCTTCATTTAGAAAGTAAGGGAAAAAAACATAATACTGAAGCCTCTGCCCACCATAAGAAAGATGGATATAATATAAGATTTCCCAAAAACATAAAAGTGGCATTTTTTTTTGCATCAAAGCCTGTTCCCCTCCTCTCCCCCTCAAACAAAAAGAAAAGAGCAGAACAGAAAATTCATCTTCTGTAATATCATTGGGCATAAACACGAAAAGGCAGATATAACCTTCAGAAATAAATTTCCCTTCTAAACAAGCAAATACAACCAATGATTACTAAAAAAAGAGAGAGCTTCATCTCCCCAAGTGATAGGTTCATGCAAATGGCAATAATTTTTTAAATTTCTCAAACCATGGTAAGCAGATTATGCGCTCAAAGAATCACTAAAGCCTAGGTAATTTTAAAACTAAAACCCTACCAAAACAGAAATCTTTGAATATGCTAATTTATAAACACATGCTGCTGGAAACACTAACAGGAAATACATGGAAAAACAAAGCTCTCAAATCTGAATCACTGTTTTAAATTAAATCTGTCAACTAATAAATTCAAATGCTATATAGCTCAAAGCATAAACTCACCAACTAACACAGTGGTCCATCCTCCATCCCCTTTATAGAGACAAGAGAAGATACAATGTATCTGGACTCATGCATGAAATGCCCCTAGCTGACAGAGTCAAAGTCAAACCCTAATTCTAATCAATTCAGCGAGTGCACCCTCCAGCATGAATAGAAATGCCAAATATAGTGCACCCCAAATGGAGGATGATTGTGGATGCATTCACACTACTTGGATCTGCATCCTCACTTGGATCCTTATGCCAAATCCCTAACTACCTAGGGATCTGTGCCCTTCTCTAAAATTAGAATCTAGATGGTGAAAGCAACAATCAAAGTCTAGTTAATAGAAAGCCAAATTTGAAGAGCCATTCTAGTTCTGGAAATATTAGATAATGCATGCAAAAGCAAATTCTGGATGCTTGCTGCCCTCTCCATCTCTGTTCTACATAAACTGCTGTGCACCTACTTTACTCCACTCTAAAAAGTGTTCTCTCTCTGCTTCTGCACACAGGAACCAAAAACAGTCCAGCTGGTGCACCATTACTGCTGGAGAATACTAGCTGAGCAATCAAAGTCAAAAAACTAACAATAATGAGGTGATGACTACCAGCCTACTTGGCTGTCAAATAAGGACTTCATAGTATCAATTATCTTCGTTGCATGATGTCCTTCCATATTGTATTTTCTGACAATGTGAATTTCGGGCTTCTTTCTCACAATTTTTTAGTTTCCTTTGCAAGCTTTTCAGTTTCCTTTCTTTGATTGTCAGGTTTTCTTTTGTATATTTGTTTTTTTCCTAATACATATAAACATATTATGTGTACAGGATTAACCTACAAGTCAACTAAGAGAATGGAAAAAACAGGGCTTAAGCTTTGCTTTGCTGATTAGAATGAAGAATATATGTACTGAACAAGATATGAAGATGAAGCTATAATTCACTCATTCTGGCAATTTGATGATTTTAATCATCCTTACAGTAGCTTCACAAATCCTTGGGAAAGTTATTACCTGTATTTTAATTTGTATTCATTAAACATTAATTTACCTTCATCAAGAACAAAGCCCCTTCTGCCAATTTGGTCTAGCCCGTGCAGTTGTGACACGCAGCGTTATCCTCCCCACCCATGTTCAATTCCCCCAAGTAACATGTTGAGCTCTTAACAAGTATGTTGTTGTAACAACCTTGAGTCCATGTGTTGACAAAGCCTCAATGTAATGTCCCTTCCTAAATATTTTCCTAAGGTGAGAAAACCCGATTTTGTAAATTTTGTCATTTTTGGTCATAGGTAAATTTTGGAGGAGAAACTTAGGAAAAGTGGGTCGAAAAGCTTTTTAGTGGAATGCCGGGGCCACTCACCCACAAATAATATGCACCACTTGGTAAATAATTCAAATTTCCTAAGGGAGGTCGAAATCATAGGAGGGACCCACATGAGACCAAGGGCCAGCAAGCATAAATAGGAGGAAAGAAGCATCATTTGGGGCTTTTGACATTTTGATAACTGATTGTTGCTTTGGTTGTTCACCTGAGCTACAAAGTGTTGCTTAGCACAAGAGCTTCCCAAAGAGTGAAGCTCATCCTTTCTTCGGTGGACCTCGAGTGTCACCCTAGGAAGGTTTTAATATTTGTTTGGAGGCTGGGAGAGAAGCATCCTACAGGAATTATGCCATTCTGGTTCAATAGGGACGCAGAGGGAGAGGCCACGCAGTCTTTGAGGAGTGGTGGTGTTGGAAATTGAGAGGACAGTGTTGTCGGCCAAATTCCTGATTAGAGGAGGAGGATTTGCAGCATGAGAGAGAGACCATCATTCAGTACGAATTTTTGGGCATAGGGACTGCGTCAGCACCTACAGGCCTGCGCAGTCACTTGTGGGAGTTGGTTGGGAAAATTCTTGGTTGGAGGTTTGAAGAGTTGGGTTGCTGGGATTTTGGTTGGAAGGCTAATGTGAGGAGATTACTAGCATTTTGGGAGCAGAAAACATCAGTCTCAGCAACAGGTGTGATTTTCAGGTTGTGGAAGAGGCCCAAGCTGGGTGAGACTGAATTTGGAGGGTCCAAACTAGAGAAAACTCTTTCTGGGTTTTTCTGGGTTTTTGACAAGGAGTTCAGCCCTACTTTTACAGAATTTTCTGGGCAGTTTTGAGGGGTCAGATCAAGGTCTCAAGTCAGCCAGCAGTGCAGAAATATTGGGCCAGCGCAGTTTTCTGGAGAACAGAACTTCTACAGCAGTTGGGCATTTTTGTATTGATCACCTGAGGTTTGTAGCTTGTCTTGTGCAAGCCCAGGTGCACTCCTTCTATTTCCCATTGTACCCCAACGGTTATATATGATATAGAAGATTGGCCAATTTGGTGTTCTGGGCATAATTTCTGTTTATGTGTGTGTTCACTGAAAAAATTCTGTGTTTAAATTATTGGATGTCTTTGGTTATCACTGTAAATTTCTACTAGGAATATTACACTCAAGCTTCTGCGGAATCCAGTTTACCCTGGGTTACCATCCTCAAAAAGAAGAGATGTACCTGGCAGGTCCATCCTCAAAAAGAAGAATTGTACCTAACAGGTTCCCTCGGGATGTGTATTTCAAGGAAAAATCGGCCCATGCAGAATGATCATTGGAATAATGATAGAGGAGATTCTAATAGAAATAGCCATGTTCTTTGAGATGTTGCTTCAAAATTTAAATTTCATTAGTCAATCAATAGTTAGACTGTTAACTCGAGCTCAAAGTACAGACGCATAATTCATAGAAAGACCAGATACGGGTAATACAGTGGCCATTGAAAGGTGATACTAATCATCATGTCGTTGCTGCATCTATTTTAGATCACACTTTTATCACTATACATTAGTTCTAATTAATAATCAACAAGTTGTTGTGGAAAAATATAAATGTGATTTAAAGGCACTTGAATATTACCATTACCTAGTAACTGCATTGTATGCAAATAAAGTGTGAAAAAACTGACATGCAAATAAATAAAAATATTCTGATGCACAGCTGACCTGAATTGTTTTATTCAATCCAGCCACAGCCTTTTCTTTCCCTATCTGTTTTCCTCGCTGCAATTTTGTAAGATGTCGCCTTGCTAACCAGTCCCAACAACATTCATCGCTTGAAAAGTCGTTCAGCATAGTTCTGCATATTTCATCCTCTAAGATAGTTGCTTTTTCAACTTCAAGACTGTCTAGCATTTCAACAAAGAGCTGACGAAATCTGAGACTAGATGGAATGGCATCGATAGCTTTATGTAAAATGGCATAAGCCATCTTGTAACCCAGCTCCCTTATGGCAATCACATCTGCATTAGTTTCCGATTCATTATTCTCATTTTCCACAGTCCCTTCATCGTCGAGCTTCTCTCCATTCAGTGGCATAAATAGATCACTATTCTCTTCTCTCCATGTTTTATCGTCTTCCTCCTCGTGCAAAGATGAGATTTTGTCAAGTCCCAGAGCTATTTTTCGAGCTCTCAATTTGTTAACAAAAGTAAGTTCCATGCGGAAATACTCTATCCAGAGTATCTCTGATTTGGGGCATGCTCGTATTCCACTTAGCATAAGAGCACGCGCAGCAGTTGCATTCAAGTTATGTTCAAACTCCCAAGCTGCAGCATAAATCCAAAGACCAGGAACATTTGGATGAAAGCTCAGTGCTTCGCCAAGAACCTGCATGTTTCAATTTATTCATTAGTTGTCCGATATTTCCAATATGAATTTTCACACAAGTTCAGTCATGTTCTCTCTGCTTTTCTCCGCACTGAAAGAAAATATTATTTACAGTCTGAAACTCCCTCATTAAACAATTGCTCATTTAATCCCTCTATCCCACAAAATTCGACTGAACAAGAGTTCATAATAGGGTTTAGGGTCTGGTATTTGGGGTTTTGGGTTTAGTGTCGTAAAAATACGAAACACAGAACGTGAAACAACTGAAAACAATTCATCCCAATGACGAATAAAGGAGAAAAAAAGTGATACTATTCTGAAGGGCACAACAAATTAATATACGTCTAAATAAAAAACCGGAATATCATTAGCCCGTAGTGAAAAAACCTAAAAGACAAATAACAGACCTGTCTTGTGTGACGACTCTCCTGTTCTCTGCAATACTCAGCGTACTGAAACCAGAGGTTCAAATCTCCCTTGTACTTCGAAACTAATTTTCCATAAATATATTGGATCCTCCCTATACTTGTCTTATCACACAAAGAGAACGGCCATTTTCTGTTGTTTTCTTTCAGGCGTCTGACTATCTCCTTCTTCCTCAGCTTTCTCAGAGCTTCGAGTTGTTTCTCGTATTCAATATAGCGCAGGTAATCTTCCTTGATGGGGTGTGGACGCTTCAGGCGATATTCGAAGTCCCTTCTTTTCTTCACAATTTCTCTGATCTCCGGCTTACTGAAGAGGCCTCTCTTTTCTAAATCATCGAGTTCCGGAATCATCCTCTCGAGTCGGTATTGAACCACGTCAGCCATGGTTAACTTCTATAGATTACCTCCAACTAAGCTCGGTACCCTTCGAACAGAACCTCAGTAGGGAGTACCTCAATGGACGCAAATAGCTATCTAGCGCAAGATAAACACACCGCGTAGGCTGTATGGGCAGTACGTCGTTCAAGAACTACCCTATGGTAGTTGGTTTAATCCCAGGTTCCGCCCAGTGAAGAGGAGTAACTGCTTTCACTTAAACTGGTTAAGAGGAGTTACATAAGGCCAGGTTGCAGATCCTTCCTCGATATATTAGGTCATTGAACCGACCGTTGTCCAGTGCCCTCGGGTAATCGATTCCGAAGGAGCCTCTGGGTTCTGTTTCGAATTTCAGCTCGTTTCTGTGTTTTCCCCTCCTTTATACTGAAGGGAATTTTAGGGTTGACGGGTAAATTGTAATTGTTTTCGGGAGACTGTGTTCTGTTTTTTTTAACCTCAACAGTTTGTATCTTGGTCCAAGAGATTCTTCACCAGTGAGAAACGCACCAGCGCGTTTAGTCCCGGTATTAAGAATCTGTTGTCTTTCACAAAGACCAGCGGACCTTAAGCCACATTTATATCATTAACGCTGAGAGGTAATATGCGTTCGCGAGTTTTATGAGAACCAAGGACATCCAAAAACTTCAGGGTATCCTTCCTTAATTATTTTTTCATTTTCGTTTTTTTTTCTTAAGATTTTGGTTGTCTGTACTAACTAGAAGGTTAATATCTTTCAAGGTTACATGAATAGATTTTTCCATCTTTACAATGTAAACTTTATCACAGGAATACAGTCTCTACACTATATTGCTTAGGATTTGGCAAATCTTTTGTTCAATCATCTTTATCAATTGTATTGAAGTGAAAGAAGGCAACATTTATGTTTACTTTTTAATGTTCTTTTGCTAGTTTGTCTACACCTAGTTTCTATGAGGGTGTAGGTTAGATAAATTTTATCTTCTTTTTCTTTTCTTTTCTTTTCTTTTCTTTTTTTTTTTTTTTGAGGTTTTTGGGTTTTTTTTAAATTCACACTTCTGATTTGATTTTTTATAAAATTATAGTAATTTTACATTTTGGGAGGTTAAGCATTATTTAAATTATGATAGAAATAAGCATAAGTTTGCAAAAACAATCTAAATGAGACTTAAATTAGTATTAGGCATTGCATATAAATTAAACCAATTATTTGGGGTTGATATAAAGAGAATTAGATTAGAGCTAAAATTGGTATGGGGGTTGCATCCAAACTAAATCTTAACCTAGCTATTTTTTGTGATTTCACATATGGGATATGATGCATGCAAAAATTTCTCAAAAAGGTAAAATAGTAGTATTGGAAGTTACTCGAAAAAAATAGAACAGAAAAGAAAACAAAAAAAATAGTTTAAATGGCTTAAATTAAGACAATAGGAAAATATAGAGGAAGATGATATCTGCACTCTAATATTATTAATCCGTCAAACCTAAAGTTGGACGACACCTCATGCAAAATATTGGAATAAGGTTTGAACTTTGTTGTAGCCCTGAGCAAGCTTCATGTTGAAGACATGATAAGTGATATAGAATTGGTTATCAAAAATCTTCTCTTGGACATTGCATAAGTAACAAAACAAGAATGTGTTATGCTAATAAGGAATTAAAATGCTCAAAAAAATAAATATTACCAAAGAGGAAGAAGTTTCCCTATAAAAAGTTGAAGAGGAATCCTAACATTAAAATCGCTAAGGCTGACAAATGGAATGCTCATATATTAATGAACACCTCAGAGTACAATATAAAAAAGTTCGAGCGTTTGACTGAAAGGGGTAGTTATAGAATTCTCACAAATAAACCAAGTAATTTAACTATTGAAGAGGTTGATCACGGACGCATGAACACATTTTAGGATGACTCCATAAAGAAGTTGTTACTAAAAGATATGATAATTTTGCACATATGTGGATTGCAAAAGAGTCACAAGGAAGGTATTCCTCTCAAGCCAATAGTAGATATTGGATCTCCAACTATGAGCTAACCAAATTATTGGCCTACAAATAAAATATACTTGTTGGACAAACCAATTCATTTGTTAAAGACATGGAAAGTTGGATAAGAGAAATAAAAGTTATAAAATTCAATGAGGAGGACATCCAAGTTTATTAAAGACTTGGAAATTTGGATAAGAGAAATAAAAGTTATACTAGCATTTGCCCCTAAGGGTTCAAAGGTACACCGAAGGAGCAGACTTTGTGTTAACTCCTATGCAAATCAAAGGGTGCGGTCTCCATCGATCTCAGATCAACGGTGACACGCGGGCACAAACAAGCCCGTTGTTTAAACCAAATGATGCCCCCGCAATCGATCTCACCGTGTGCGCTTTGACCGAGATCAACGACTATGCGCTTTGACCGAGATCAAAAACTGACATTTACTTTGAACTTGAACTTTGAACTTGGATTGAAAGCAGGCCACACCTCGATGGACTAGAAGATCTTAAATTGTGAATTCGTGAGATACTACTTGAAACAGTGAAAATATTTCTTCCTGAAACACAGAAAAATTCGCTGGCATTGGTTGGCAAAGAAGATTGCAACACACTAGCAAAGTACCAAGACCTGCAGGAATCGAGCTGGAGAACTAGTTTTTTGCAAGATTGATCTCATACAGTTGCTTGCACAAACTGATTTCAACAAGAAGATCTCCACTTAGGTTGTTATTACAAAGGTCCAACTTTCCGAGCTATTGCAGCTGGCCCAAGATGGAGGGCAAAGAGCTTGAGAGTAAATTATCGTTGGCGTGTATCTCACTGAGGTACTGCAGCTCGTCGATTTCTACAGGCAAGCTGCTTGTAAATGCATTTCTGTTAATGACGAGCTGTGAGATATTTTTGCCTTTGACAGTTTCAGGAGAAATCATTCCTTCAAAATTATTGTTCTCGAGCTCCATAAGTGAGGTGTGAGAGAGTCCTGACATGTGTCCCCTCAACCAGTAACAAATTAACATGTAAAAAATTATTGTGAGCCCAGTTGATTAGTATAACTCACAACGCTCACAACGTTGGGGAAGGATTCCTTCACCTACCATTTGATCAAAAAGCTTATGGGCCTTTGCAACTCTATGGAGCCTGCACCATCCATCACCGGAGTGGACTCAAATCCGGACCTCCGCTGCTCAAAAAACACAGTTGCAAGATGCGCTTTGCCTTCTTTGTAGAGATTAGTTGATGGCCCTGGTCCCCTGCCAGTCCCTCTCCCCCTCCTCCGCGACGCCCCCCGCCGGGGCAGCCTCGTTCGGTTCAGTTTTCACACCGCCATTTACACCAAGTTGCTAGTCTACGGGCCACGGATTCTACCTGCTCTGAGTCGCATAGAATCATTGAATTAATTCATTTTTTTAATATTAGCTCCATTCTATCCTTAACTTTAAGTGATGATTCAATCATTAGATATCAGTTGCATTCTTCTTTAGAAGTTGAGTTTAAATGGAAATATACAAAGATATATACCTCTCATTCTTCTTATTGCTCCCCATCATTAAAAGAGAGGAGTATGTCAATAAAATTTTGGGAACTACCTCTGGAATTAGAAAAATACTATTGATTTGTCAACTCAACTCAACAAAGATCTCCAGTTCTGGCAACTAATACGAAAGAAACTTTGGATAGAATTTTTCTGAGTTGACCTACCAAATATTTTTCATATCCATTTTTTATCGATATTTCTTGATATATTGGGTGGAATGTGAGCTTTACAGGAACAAATGTGTCATAAAAGCAATAGAGAGGATATTGCCAATTCTCACTCTCACAGTCATAGTAAGACAATGCTTCTTCCACTTACTTTCTCTCTTTATAACTTTAATTATAATTTAAACTTATATTAGTAGTTTTCGTTTTAAGAATATTATCGGAACTCTTGACACCTTTGATTTGTGGATTTTCAAATAAATTCCCTGCATTTAAACTTCAATGTAGTTATGTTGTGGACATTTCAACAGATTTAACGCTACAAATTCATTGGCAATTATTTACATCCATTATATATGGTTTCTTCCCTAGCAGAAACTTGTTGCCTTGAAATTGAATGTAGTTTTGTTGTCCACATTTCAACAGATTTAAGGCTACCACTTCATTGACAATTATTTATATCCGTTTTATATGTTTTCTTCCCTATTTACGCTCACAACGCTGGGAAGGATTCCTTCACCTACCATTTGATCAAAAAGCTTATGGGCCTTTGCAACTCTGCGGAGCCTACACCATCCATCACCGTAGTGGACTCAAATCTATATCTCCGCTGCTAAAAAAACACAGTTGCAAGATGTGTTTTGCCTTCTTTGCAGAGAGTAGTTGATGACCCCGGTCCCCTGCCAAAATTCTATGAATTTCAAATGTGTTTCTCATCTCGTAAGTTCCATTTTAAAGAAACTGATTTGAGAACTTGAACACACGCAAATACATGTTTTTCCACGCATTAGATGTAATGCACTGTGCGTCATCAATAATGTCAATGTCTTGTGAGTGGCATTTATCTTTCTAATGGCAGGCAGGATCCTAGATTTATCAAGAAAATCCTTTAATTTGTGCAGCTCCTTCAAACCATAAATTCAGACGATTGAATTAAATGGAAGGCGGCCTAATGGATGTTGTATTAAATGTTAAATTCATGTTATGTTTATTCTTCACTTTTTTGAGCACCGACTTTTCAAAATGTTGTAACAAGCTTCATAATGGTTATCTGAGCACCGACTGAGCCTCGTTCGGTTCAGTTTTCACACCGCCATTTACACCAAAGGCCTACAGCGTTGTCACTTGAGAGCATGTTTCTATTGATGGAGTGTTCCAAAGGGAGTATGCACCCTCTCCTCTTGCATATTTTTATGAGGAAATTCTCATGGGAGGACTCACTCATGGACCTCACCTTCAGATCACATATGATGCATGGTAAGAAATACATTTATATGCTTATTGATTACTCTATTGAGTATTTGTATTTTCTCACCATATGTAAACAGTGCATTTCTCCACAAGAGAGCAAGAATATTTATGGGTTTCATGGTCACTTGAGGGCCAAATCTTGTAATATTGATAACCCATCTCTACATGACTTTGGGCAAGTGTTGTATTTCCTTGATTGTACACAGCTGGTATATATGGCAGCTTACTACTTTATAGTAGATGAGCTAACATGCATAGCTGCAAATTCTTGGAAGAACAGCTTGCCACTTGATGCTCTGAATCAGCAGTTGAAAGGACTGCGTTGCATCCACCAGAGAGACCATATGTATCATCCAAACTTGCACATAACCTTCAGCCATTTTCTAATTTGGATGCCATGTGGTGATGATTTTCCATTCATCTTGTATGGATTGGTTTGGGTTGACATTACTCATGACTTTGGAGGAAGGGTCTTTGGAGAATCAATCTTCTTCTTGCCATTGGAGTGCAATCATGTTGCAACCCGAGATCAGCATACCCTCTACACTTATCATCAGTGGAGAGGAGGACAGCGTGGGATAGGCCCTCTAGCCTATCATATTCATTTATTTAGCCCACCTCCATTTCAGGAGCACAAGGTGGATGAGACTTTTCATGAGTTACCACGTTGGAGGGTGACTCACTTCATTTGGATGATAGCATGGGGGAGGGAGACACTCATTCACCCTCATGATCATCACTCCTACTTTGTGGAGGCCATGAGACAGCAAGCAAGCTTCCATTCACACTTTCTACCTTTGATTGATGTGGACCATTTGGTTTTGCACACTTGGGAGGAAACATTGGATTACAGTTTATTTGCAGATTCTCTTGATGCAGTGATGGAGGCTATTGACGGGAGACCATATGAGGAAGAGTGATCCAGGTGGATATTGGTGGTCACCCGCCTATTCCACTTGGGGCTCCACCATTGTCTATTTCAGTTTTTCAGTTTCGGCACAGTTTACTATTTTTAGCAGTTTTTCGGGTCCTAAACTTCCGGAGCCGTTTTGAGGCCCTAAACGACGTTTTTTGGGAAAACGGAGGGCAACAATGGTCCATGGACCGATGTTGCCCGTTCCAAATTTGTAGTCCTCGGATAGATCTTTCTAACGAGGCATGGTACACGTCAAACGGAGATCGTATGCCAAAGTTACGCCCCTGGGAAGTTGAAACACCAATTTACCCAAACGGGGCCCATAGTTTTGGCGCTTCATCTCCTAGGGTTAGGGTTTTGGCCGTTTAGGATTTCCCATTGTTTCTAAATGATAAATAGGCCCTCGAGCCTCATTGTAACACAGTTCAGAGGCCTGTAGCCGCCACATCTCTTCTCAGAGATAGCTACCAGCGCCCTAGCTAGTTTTATTTCCATTCTGTCTGTAAGCAAAATTCAGTTCGTTGATATTAATGAAATGAAGTGTTATTTCCGCTGCATCTCTATATTTATGTTTATATGTTTATTCTGTTGCGTTCCTGCATAAATCCGGATCAAAGAGGGGAGAAATTTTTCTCTCCTTATACATTTTCTTGAGGACAAGCAAATATTTTGGAGGGGAGGATTGTAATGTTCCCAATATTTTATCCTCAAAGCTAAATGGAACATTAGAGTTAGCAGCAGCTTTAGTCGGTGAATAAATGGGTATAAAAGCCCATAAGTCTCCTAAGGAGGATAAAAACACTCCAGGTGTGAAAGGGGACACTCTTTCTAGCTTAATAAAACACCTCCATGTGTGAACAGGGATAAAATCAAGCTGCTTTGACTAAGTCAACAGCGCAGTTGTGAAGGAGGAGGAATCTAAGGAGGAATAATGCAGTTTTGGAGGGAGATGTATCTTTGGATAGAGATGACCTAATTGAGTGGGGCCAAGGGAAAGAAAAATCATATTTTATATAAGGAAGAGGATGGCAACATTATTCTTCGTGTTTTAGATCATTATTCTTGTCTGCTCAGACTTTTGCTCCCTTTGCTGCTTAGCAAGGTTGCAGTGTTGTTTAGCACCGGGTGTTCCCGAGCGGGAATCCCACCTCTTCCTTTGAGGAGCCTCATTGGGAGAGTTTGTATTCATCATTCCACATTAGGTTTTTAGGCCAAGCTTCATCCAACTTCATCAACGCAGTTTTGCCGGAGATTGTGCAGTGTTGCTAGCTGTAGCAGTGGAAGGGATTGGAATCCCTGTTTCTGAGCTAGTTTCTCATTGGAGGAAGGTTTCCTTCACTTGAGGGACCTATTTGGAGAGCTCCAGAGATGATTTCAAATCTTTGGTATCAAACCACACATTTCCCACACATTCCCAGTGTTTTTCCAGCTAGGGAATGCGTTATTTTGGAGGCAGTGCTCAATGCATGGTTTAGTGGCTTCGTTCAAGAGTTTCCTTGTGATTGAGAGGTTCATCCTTTCATGGGAGGAAGCCCTTGAGGGATCTACATCAGATCAGGCATCTTTCAGCCTTCTACACTCATGTGCTTCAGCGTTGCAGTGATGATTCAGTAATTTTCTGAATATCACATTTTGTATGTAGAGTGTTTGACAAGAAACCCTTGCCAGGTTATCTTGTATTTTGTATAAAAGAGACTAGATCTCATTTCCTGATCATATTGTCTAATATAATTGCAGATCTATTTGTCTTTGTCATTTTTATGTGTAAACCCTCTCTTAGACTGCGCAGTCCCTTTTATGCAGTATTTCTTGTGTTGCAATGTTTGGGGTTTTAGCACTTTTTGGTAATCCTAGGTGTGGGAGATCTGTTTAACCCACCTAGTTTGCTTTGTTTCAGCTCTATTCTTGGATTTAGGTTGTATATTGACTGATATATGGAATCCAAGAGTCCATTTCAATATTTTATTGCATATGTTGCTTGAATTGCCTTTTTTGTGCATGATTCATGAGTTGTTCCAGATTTGGAATATTACATAAGGCCTTGCATTTCTTTTGATAATAGATGAAAATCTTGCCTTATTGATGCATTTATTTTCCATTGAATACATTTATTTTCTCTTGAAAGTATGTTGCATATTGCACGAAGCAAGATGTTGGAAAAGTAGAGTTATGTTGACTCACTTGGATGCAGCAAAGATGACAATTTGTAGTTGCAATTTGCATGTGAATGCATTTCTTTTTCTCTAGAATGCATGTTGCATGTTTATGCCAAGAAGGTGTTTGAAAGTGGAGTATGTTGACCAAATTCGTTGCAACAATACCAAAGGTCGAATTGGGTTAAAATTTGGTCACATTTCAGCTCTTTAGGTACTCGTACATACCAATGGGATTCTTGTACTTGTGATTGTACTTGAGGGAGAGTTGAGAATTGTACACATGCATAAGAGTTTGTGTGTGTGAACAGTGGAATTTTTTTATAGTTTCATTGTGCTTGAACATGCATGAGTAATTGACTTGTGTTGGTTGATTGCTTTGTTATCATGTATGTTTGTCAACTTGAGAATGTTGATCATTTGCACATGCATGAGTATCGACTTGTGTTGGTCGATTGCATGTTACATGTATGTCAAATTGATTTGGAAGATTTGATTTAGTCTCCAAGGATGAAAGGGAGATGTTGACGAATTTTTTCATGAGATGTGAAATTCTTGGTGTTTGGGAGAAGAATCATCAAGTTGTTGTACATGCTTTTGTTTGGCTTGAGAGTTAGTTGTTTGAAGATGCATGTTTTGTCGAAACCCATCGACAAATAACACAGATGTTTTGTTTGTACACTAAGATGTAAGAATGCATGGCGATGTTCACATTATGTGACATTCATTGCTTTGAAGGAGTAAAAGGAAGAGGTCGTCAAGTTGTGTTTCTTGCATGATGTGTTTTCAAGTTAATGGTTTTGCTTGTGAAAAGATGTCTCAGGATTTTGGAAGGTCCACTCTTGAGCGATATGTTCATGATTAGCCTTCATTCTCAAATCATGGCATGAGAAGCATGTCAATACTAGAGGATGATGGAATAAAAAAGCAAAAAGAGGGACAAGATGTCAAAAAGTTTGCAGCCAAAACAACAGCCATTGTAGACCATTTGATGTGTTGACGCCAAGAAGCAAAAGAGATGGCGAATGTATTCTTCCAGATGTGGAATTTGGAACCGTGGAGCTAAAAATAATGGTCATTTATTTTCTTGTGATTATTGATATTAGAACTCATTGTTGTAGTTCACTCAGATGGGCTTAACTTGGAAAAATGGTTTCCAAGGAGAAGCTTGCATGGAATGCATATGTGTGAAAAGGAGGAACGTGATTCTTAGTGGGAACGTCATCAGGAAGTTTTCCAAGCGCCAAGGGATCACTTTAGTACAACAAGGTGTTTAATTAGCCAACAAGTAACCAGCAAGTGTTGGATTGGGTCAGCTGCGAAAGGAGGACATTGGTTGAAGTTCTAAGTCATTTTCAAGGCAAGGCATGTCAGTGAACCAAAGTGGTTTTCATGGAGATTTTTCCCAAGTAGAATCAAGTTGATAGAACTTGGGAAAGAGAAGAGTATTCAACTCTCATCAAATAACCAACTTTTGTGGGTCCAAAAGCCTGTCAATGGGAAGGAGTGATCAGAAACAGAATTGGGGGCAAAAATTTACTAAAAAATCAAAGTTCTTAGAATTGATCCAAACCAGAACTACCGGATAGGTCTCATCGCTAGGAATCCGGCGCACTTCATTTCATCAAAAACTGACTCCGTATGAGAAAGTTATAGCCGGTTGTCCACTTTGCCAAACATGCGAATTTAAAAAAAAAGGTCAATTTGTTGGTCAAAAGTGGTTTTTCTTCGGCCAATGGAGAGTTGACAAGTGTCAAAATATGGTTGGCCCAAATTTCTGGGCTATGGTAGTTTATGGTTGGTTTTTGAGGAACCAATGGGATGTTGATACATGGCTAGCCTGGAGGCCGCCACGTGCCCCTCCCAAAGGTCGAAGTTTGGTTTAGTCCAAGGTCGAAATTTCATATTGTTATGGGAGGAAAAATATTGTATACAGGTAGAAGGGCGGAGGTCAGGCTCGACCCCGTGACCTCCCCCACACTACGCACAGGTCTTACCACTAGACCACAACCATGGTTCTTAACTATCGGCGTGAATGTATTTATTTTAAACCATGGATTTCGGCGGGGTTAAAAAGGGCCAGCCCTCGGTCCATAGGACCAGCACTCAGAACCACGACGGGAGCCATTGCTAATGGTGCGGAATTAACATTAAACACGGGTTTAATTAACCCTTAACGCTGCTTTAAAATGTGTTAATCATTTTTTAATGAGGATGTTGTTAAACGCACTAAACTCACAGTTAATGCACACTTACCATTAATTAACCCGACCTTTAATTGCGGATTAAGTTGGCGGAGGCTGCCAAATTCGGTGCTAGCTCCAAAATTTTCGGGTTTAACTGGAGTTGCTCCAGTTTTGGAGGAGCTTTTATAGGAAAAAAATGAAGAAGCCATAACTTTGGCATAATTCGACCAAATTAGGCTCATAAAGAGTCAATCCTAGATGATTTGGATGCTCTGAGAATGATGGTGTAGGTTGCAGAGGCAGAGGAGCACTTATGTAAGTGATTTTCCACTTTGAAGATTAAAGAAGTCTAGGGACACTAGGAGAGGAGGCCATGGCTAGATCACCTAAAGACCATTTGCAGAGCTAGAAGAGGCTAATTAGGGGTTTTTGGGTCTTCTGAATCCAATGGAACAGGTTGTAGAGCCATTGGAGCATTGTAGGTGAATGTATTCAAATAATTGACCATTAATCAAAAGAGGGCCAAGCCATTAAAACAGGTCCATGGAGATGTATCCCAGGAGGGGTGAACTTTGTTATCAACTCTGTGTTATGTGTTTTCTGTGTATTACATTCTCTGTAATTTACTTGTTGTACATGTGTTTTTAAAGCTAATTTACCTCATGAATTGCTCATAAAAGACACATAAACCCTCTTATAACTTGCTAATTGAGATGATCCTTAAGCACACTTTTATTTAACTGATGAGGAAGCTAGCACAACAAACCTAGTTTGTCCATATTCAGATCAGGAGCAGAACATGCAACGCGAAGATGTAATAGGATCTTAGGGGCTTTGGGGCCAGTCAAAGCTCCTTATTTTGTAAAGGGATGGGAACATTTGGTATACTTTAAGCTCCACCCATGGTTTTCAGACCATGGTTGATCCGGGTTTATGTATGAACGTAATAAAATACAGAAATAGTCATAAACATAGATATGTAGCAGAAATAATACTTCATTTCATTAATATCAAATAACTGAAATATGTTTACAGACAAAATGGAAACAAGCTAGCTAAGGCGATGGTAGCTTATTTCTGAGAAGAGATGTGGCAGCTACATGCCTCTGAATTGTGCTACAATGAGGCTCAAGGGCCTATTTATTATTGAGAAATAATGGAAAACACTATACGTCCAAAAACCTAACCCTAGGAGATGAAGCACCAAAACTATGGGCCCCATTTGGGTAAATTGGTGTTTCAACTTCATGGGGATGTAAATTTGGCATACGATCTTCGTTTGACGTGCACCATACCATGTTAGAAAGATCTATCTGAGAACTAAAACTTTAAATGTGAGTAAAATTGATCTATCGACTCATGTTGCTCTCGGTTTTCCCAAAAAACGTTGTTTAGGGCCTCAAAACGACTTTGGAAGTTCAGGACTCGAAAAAACTGCTAAAAATAGTAAGTTGTGCTGAAACTGAAAAATTGAAAGAACTGATGGTGGTGGTTCAAATGGAATAGGTGGGTGGCCACCAATATCCACTTAGATCTTTGGGCCCCAAAATGGCTCCGGAAGTTCACGACCCGAAAACCTGTTAAAAATAGTAAGTTGTGTTGAAAGTGAAAAACTGAAAGAACCGATTAGGGGTCCAAATGGAATAGGTGGGTGGCCACCAATATCCACATGGATCAATGGTATTGTAAAAGAGAAAAATATATAAAGAGGTATCTGATATAGGTGGCTCCAGAGACACTCAGAAGTCCAAGAGGACTCAGAATAGGTCAAAAATCATAAGTGGTCAGATTGCTCTTGAACCAGATTTGGATTGAAGTGCTCGTCGCCCTGATTCCAACGGTGTGAATGAAACTCTAATCTGAGCTCGTATGCAGAAGTTATATTTGGTCAATGTTTTGTTCAAAGTGGGCATGTGGACCAGGATTAATGGTCCTCCAAATTCACCAAGATCCGACGCATGAAATCCGGCCACTAAGACGGACGAAATTGTTTCCTCTTTAATTTTTCTAATGACCCTTATTTTCCGGGCAGCAGTTTTTGACCCCTAGGGTCTAAATCTATTAAAAATAAAATAAAAAAGTTAAATTGTGTCGGCGGGTCATGACCCCCACTGAACCCCATGGCACCATTACAAATGAACTATGTTAAATTCGGGATGGTAGGTTGCCAAACCTCTCCACCCTCGGTCGAAGCCCTAGACCTTGTATAACGGCAAACGAGCCACACGACGGTAGACCCGCCACATGCCATGGTTATCGCACCATGTTAATGGGCCTACGGGAATCAAACCCGCCTGACCACCTTCCCGACCCGCTCCACGGGCGACCCAACCCATAACCTTATTCCAAAAATCAAACAACTCACAACCATATGTCATTTAATAACTAATGCGGCATAAATCGCCAATGGTCTGCAACACCGAAACATAACCATATGCCCAATAAAATCAAAATGCGCCAATTTTAAGAGTTTGTTAAAACAATGTGCTAAGTTCGGGGGTTGGTGGGGTTGGAACCCCAACCTCTCGTTTGGTCGACTTCGTCGTAACTAACAACCAAACGGGGCTCAATTGAATTCTCTGCCACAATGTTTATTTAAACCCTCTCATTTCATTTACATGGGGGGATGACGGAATAGAGAACCGATGGAGAAGAGAGCAACGAAGTTCCAACCAGGAGAACCCATAAGCGTAGTGGAACCATGCACCCGAGGGTGGAACCCTGACGAAATTTGTAGAGGCAGAATCTTGCCCAGATGCAGGAGTGGAACCCCAAACATGATGAATTTCCCAAGGTGGTAAAAATCCATTTTATCAGAATGGTATCAAATTTATAGTCAAATTTCACGAAAATTCGTAGGGAACGCAATGGCAACATAAGATTCGCCATTTGAGCAGCAGATTTCTAAGTAGCCCATGGAGCAAAATCTTTGGAGAACCATGGGGAATCTAAAAGATTCCCAAAGCCCCATATTTGACGGTGTCAGAATTTGACGTGTGGATAGTCGATTTTACGCTACTCGATGCCACAAATTCATTGGTGCAATCAGATTCAATAGCTGAACATTCCATTTTTCAGCCAACTTCATAAGTGAAGGTGCATGAAGCAGTCATGTATGTTTTCCTTTCATTATTGCTGAGATGATGTATCAATTTTGTGATCCCAGTTTGATGTTATGTTGTGGGATCACTATGTCCACATTTTGTGAGATGTATTTAGCTTGTATTGCTATGTATTATGGTTGAGATCCCTGTGTAATTATGTTGAAGGGATACTCGTTGCTATATTGTGTGAGATCTTGTTAGTTTGTCATGCTGAAGGAAGCCCTTCTTGAGTGAGAATTTTTGTAAGTAGAATGTCTTGTGGAGAGACAAGCCACTTTGCTTGAGGGCATATGTCCTTGCTATGAAAAAGAGTCTTCCATGTACATCATCTTCTTCTACAACATTATATGAAGCGGTCGACACCATCTTGACACCGGGCCCGGAGACGTAGCCCACACTAGGTGAACTCTGTTATCAAATGTCTCGTGTTCTTGTGTTGATGATTTTCGTCATGTTTCCTCGTGATTAAAGCATGCATATGTGTTCTTTTATGATCTTTTAAAATGAAATTCTAACAACATCACAAAATTAAAAGATCATGGGTAAATCTGGTAGCTGAACGAACCCGGATCAAGTTTGGTATCAGAGCGGTCTTCTTGCTGATGTTAATTGCGAGCGTGAACAACGATTGAACACGAAGTAATGGAGGATGACAAATAAATGTACGAGGCCATGCTCAGGATGTCCAAAATGGTGGACATGCTATATGAAGCTTATGAGAGACATGAGAGAGAAGAAGAAGAAAACATTGCTTCATCCACATCTTCCAGTAAACATTCATCACCCTCATCATCTTCTCATCATTTGAATGAGGATATCAACCATAGCCTTCAAGAAGATAACACTAAATTAAAGAGACTTCACGAGAGGAGAAAGAGGATAAGCAGAGATTACAGCTTCAGTTGCAAGCCGCAGAAGCAACCTTGGAATAATTGAAGCAAAATGACCAAAGCCTTCAAGCAAAGGATGTTGAATTAAAGAGGCATACACAAGAAGAGAAAGAGGAGAAGCAGAGACTGCATCTCCAGGTACGAGCCACAGAAGAGGCCTTGGAGGAGCTGAAGGGCAATGAAGGCTTCGAGAAACCATAATCACCTGTTTCAGAATCAATAGTTGAGGTAAAAAATGTTGATCATTCTTCACTTTCATCTTCACATGATTTTATTTCGGTTGGAAATTTGGAGGTACCCATTACAGGAACTAGCATGAGACTCCTTACCAAGATGGGGTATAAAGGAGGAGGACTTGGTGTTAATGGCCAAGGCATGATTCAACCATTGGAGGTCATGCAAAGACATCGATTCGTAGGTTTGGGATACAATGAAGGACAATGCTCAAAGGTGTCAGAAGCTTCCAAGACATGGTTGAAACCATTGGGGAAAGAGGATGACAGGAACACATCACCATCATCCCATGGCAGTGAATATTGCATAAAAAGAGTTGTGGCAAGCTCTTATCCCCATAATTACACTAGAGACAACCAAGAAAGGTATAACAAGTCTCAGTATTCTAATGTTCATTTTGATTACAATCATGTTGTTAATAGTGAACATAAATCATGGCATCGAAAAACATATGTTTTTTTGGGTCTACATAACCATGTGTTTTAGGAATGTTGGAAAAGAATGGCAACACGAAAGAGGATGAGGCATGAAAGTCCTTCTCCACAATAGGAAAAGAAGAAGGTAAAGCAGGTATGGAGGAAGAAGACTCATTGCAATCATTACGACATAAGTGGTCATGAAAGAGCCACGTGTTGGAGGCTCCATCCAGAGAAACATCTCAAGGACAAAGTGCCCATGAATAAACTAGTTGAAGGAGTTCTTCGACAAGCGAATCCGCCATAGGAAGATAACCCATTCACTTTGATAAGTGAGAGATGGTTTTTCTAGACGTGTTAGCTTATCATGGCCTTATTTTTGTAAATCATATGTTGCAACTTAAAATGTAAAAGTGATGATGTGTTTTCCATCACTTGTTGAAGCAACAATGATATTTTAGCCTTGTATTGATAGCTGGTGTATTGATTTCCATCGCTTATGGCTCCGAAGAACAAAGGTGAAGGAGAAGGAAGGGTGCCCTGTCAAGACACTTGTGGTGTAGACAATGTACACAATAATTGCAGATTATGTTCATGCATTCGGAGGACCAAAATCTCCTTAGTGGGGAGGAATGATCGAGGTGGCTCCAGAGGCACTCAAAAGTCTAAGAGGACTCAGAATAGGTAAAAATTCAAAGTGGCTAGATTGCTCTCGAACCATGTCCAGACTGAAGTGCTCGTCACCCTGATTCTACCGGTATGAACGACACTCCAATCCGAGCTCGTATGGAGAAGTTAGAGCTGGTCAAAGTTTTGGTCAAAGTGGGCATGTGGACCAAGATTAATGGTCCTACAAATTCACTGAGACTTGGCGCACGAAATTTGGTCACCGAGACGGGCGAAATTGTTTCCTCTTTAATTTGTCTAATGAACCTTCTTTTCCGGACTGCAATTTTTGACCCTTGGGATCTAAATCTATTATATATATATATATATATATATATATATATATATATATATATATATATATATATATATATATATATATATATACATACCCCACGACACTATTACAAGTCAACTATGTTAAATTCGGGGTGACAGGTGGCCAAACCCTGCCAACCCCGGCTGAAGCCCCGAACCTTGTATAATGGCAGACGGGCCACATGGCGGTAGACCCGCCACATGCCATGGTTATGCCACCATGTTAATGGGTTGACGCGAATCGAAACCACCCGGCCACCTGGCTGACCCGCTCCACGGGCAGCCCAACCCACAACCATATTCCAAAAATCAAACAACCCATAACCATATGCCATGTAATAACCAATGTGGCATAAACCGCCAATGGTCTCCAACACCGAAACATAACCATATGCCCAATAAAATCAAACGCGCCAATTTTAAAAGTTTGTTAAAAAAATGTGCTAAGTGTTGGGGTCGACGAGGTTGGAACCTCGACCTCCTGTCTGTTGTAACCAACAACCCAACGGGGCTCAATTGAATTCTCCGCCACAACTTTTATTTAAACCCTCTCATTTCATTTACACGGGGGGCGACGGAATATAGAACCGACAAAGTAGAGAGCAACAAAGTTCCGACTAGGGGAACCCAAAAGCGTAGTGGAACCATGCACCTGAGGTCAAAACCCTGAGGCAATTTGCAGAGGCGGAAATTTTCCCAAATGCAGGAGTGGAACCCCGAACTTGATGAATTTCCCAAGGAGGAAAAAAACATTTTATCATAATGGTATCAAATTTATAGTCAATTTTCACGAAATTTCGTAGGGAACGCATTCACAACATCATATTTGCCATTTGAATAGCGGATTTGTAGGAAACCTGTGGAGAAGAATAGTTGGAGAACCATGGGGAATCTATAAGATTCTCGAAGGCCCATATTTGACGGTGTCAGAATTTGATGTGTGGATAGTCGATTTTACACTACTTGATGCCACAAATTCATTGGTGCAGTTAGATTCAGTAGTTGAACATTCCATTTTTTGGCTAAATTCAGAAGTGAAGGTGCATGAAGCAGTCATGTATGTTTTCATTTCATTATTGCTGAGATGATTATTGGCTTAAGGGGTCATGACCCAGGTTCAAAATATTTGTGCAACCAACATGTTGGGTATGTGTTATATTCTTTCCACAACTAGCCCCACGTGCTGTACGTTGCGCTGGGCGCAGTAGGGGGGTCACAGGGGGGGTGGTAGCCCCCCTTGTCGGGGTCTGGGGTAGCGCCCCGGCAAATTTTTTTTTGGTGTGCGGACCCACTCATAGACAGACCCACCCATGTTTTATGCATGAGTTTGCACATGGTTTTGGGGTATGATGGTTTTCAGGCCCTGGTATTTTGTAGATCCGGTCAAGGGAACTATGGTTATGTTCTAATCCAGGGTTAATAGATTGGGGATTATGTATGCTTCGGCATGTATATATATGTGTTGTAACACTAAAAGGAATATAATGAAAAATCAAGCTGGTCGTCCCGATTTGGGATCCAAGGGAAAATCTCTGTGTTTGTCTGTTTTATGTTTTATGCTCTCGCTATTGTTTATTTTTTGTTATAAGATTCGTGTGTAGATCATTTCCGTTCAGGGTTAAAACCTACATTTGGTATCAGAGCTGTTTCGGCTTCAAGGGGACGCCTTTGATGCTAAGGGTTTTTTGCTCAGGCCTGAGGTAGATCCTGTTCAGTGGGAGATCTGCAGGATCGATTCTTGTGGTAAAAGAAGATGGTGAGCGACAGAAAGATAGAGATCGAGAAATTTAATGGTCAGAGTTTTGAGTTGTGGAAGCTCAAGATGGAGGATCTGCTGGTGGATAAAGATCAGTGGATCGCGGTAGATCTAGGTGCTAAACCAACGGCAATGTCAGATGAAGACTGGAAGAAAATGGATCGAAAGGCTAAGAGCACAATATAATTGTGTGTCTTAGATTCAGTATTGTTGAATGTATCTGGGGAAGCTACGGTGAAGAATTTGTGGGAAAAACTTGGGACTTTGTACCAATCTAAGTCTCTGGTGAATAAGTTGTTCCTGCGGAAAAAGCTGTATAACCTGAGGATGAAGGATGAAGACTCGGTGACAGAGCATCTGAACGCCTTCAATACTGTGGTAAGTCAGTTGTCATCTGTTGATATTAAAATATCAGATGAAGATAAGTGCATCAATTTGTTGTGTTCTCTACTAGACTCGTGGGACAGTCTGGTTATTGCAATAGGTAGCAATACAACTACCTTGAATTTTGATGACATTGTCTCAGCCTTGCTGTCGAAGGAAATGAGACGGAGAAATATGGAGGGTAAAAATGGAGATGCCTTATTTGTACGAGGAAGGTCCCAGAACAGAAACAAGAATAAGGTTTCGAGTGGGAGATCTAAATCTAGAGGGAGATCTAAATCTCCTGGAAAGTTTGTAAAGGTGTGCTGGAAATGCGGAAAGGAAGGGCACTACAAAAAGGAATGCAGATCTAAAGCTCCCGAGAAAGGAAAGGGATCTGATGAAGGTCCTTCTGCAGAGGCAAAAACCACCTCGGATGAAGGAGGGGATGTGTATTTGGCTTCTTCTTCAAATACACATGTAGATCATGAGTCATGGTTGATTGACTCAGGTGCATCCTTTCACTTCACTCCCCATAAGGAGTGGTTCTGCGAGTATGAGAAATATGATGGTGGTGATGTCTTCCTAGGGGATGATAGGAAGGCCAGAATCGTCGGACGTGGAAAGGTCAAGCTGAAGCTGCAAGGTGGAAGGATTAGAACACTTCCTGGTGTTCTGCATATTCCTACATTGGCCAGAAATCTGATTTCCGTAAGCAAGATGGATGATGCAGGTGTAAAAACAGTGTTCGAGAAAGATGCCTGCAAGATGGTTCGGGGAGCACTGGTATTAATGCGGGGAGTTCGGACTGGAACTCTGTACAAGCTACAAGGTAGCACTGTTATTGATGGGTGTAACAGTTCTGTGGTTCTTGAAAGTGGGATGGAAAGTCTAGCTGTCTCTGGAGAAAAGACCATGCTATGGCATCAAAGGCTTGGACATATTGGAGAGAAGGGCCTTCGGATACTGCATAGAGATGGTATGGTAGAAGGTATGTCTAATTTTTCTCTGGATTTCGATTTCTGTGAACATTGTGTATATGGGAAGCAGAATCGGGTGAGTTTTCCTTCTGGTGCTAAGAGGGCGAACAAAATATTAGAACTTGTGCACAATGATGTGTTTGGACCTGTGTCAGTTCCATCACTGGGAAAGTCTGTGTACTATGTTTCATTCATAGATGACTTCTCAAGGAATACATGGATATATTTCTTGAGGAAGAAATCTGAAGTATTTGACAAATTTAAAGAATTTAGGCTCTGGTGGAAAACCAGACAAAGAAGAAGATAAAGGCATTGAGGACAGATAATGGTGGGGAGTTCTGCAAGAAGGAATTTGAAGAGTTCTGTAAGAAGTGTGGTATAGCACGACAAAAGACTACTCCATACACACCTCAGCAAAACGGAGTTGCAGAAAGAATGAACAGAACACTGATGGAAAAGGCAAGAAGCATGCCCAGTGGTACCGGGTTAGGACAAGAATTCTGGGCAGAGGCAGTGGAGACTGCATGTTACTTAGTTAACAGATCACCTTCATCAGCGTTGGAGGATAAGACTTCACATGAGGTATGGACTGGTAAGAAACCCTCTCTTTCACATCTAAGGGTATTTGGATGTGATGCATATGTACATGTTCCAAAGGAGAAAAGGACCAAGTTGGATAATAAATCTGAAAGGTGCATCTTTATTGGGTATAAGGATGGTTTAAAGGGTTACAAACTTTGGAACCCAAAAACAAGGAAGGTTGTGTGCAGCAAAGATGTGGTGTTTAGAGAAGTGAAAGATGTTGCTAAACATGAAGTCCTACCAAAGGAACCCGAGAAGATAGAGTTTGAGCTAAAGGAGGATGAATCAGACTCTACAATAGAAGAAGACTCAGAAGATGAAGAGCCACAAACTCCAGCTTTGAGAAGATCAGTTCGGGAAAGAAGGCAACCAGAAAGGTATAGTCCATCTGCTTTCTGTTCAGGTTTTGCTTTAACTATAACTGATGATGAACCCAGAACTGTCAGGGAGGCAGTAGATTCAGAGGATGGAAAACTATGGAAGGAGGCCATGGTTGATGAAATGGCATCCTTGCACAAAAATGATGCATGGGATTTGGTGGAGTTGTCGGCTGGAAGGAAGCCCATTGGGAGCAAATGGGTGTTTAAGAAGAAGATGAATGTAGAAGGCAAGGTGGAGAAATACAAAGCTCTGTTGGTAGCGAAAGGTTATTCCCAGGTGCCGGGAATTGATTTTGGTGATATTTTTTCTCCTGTTGCCAAAGTCACTTCTATTAGATTACTTTTATCTGTTGCTGCTGCATTTGATTTTGAGATAGAACAGATGGATGTGAAGACAACATTTCTTCACGGGGATCTAGAAGAAGAGATCTACATGAAGCAACCTGAAGGATTTATGGTGAAGGGTAAGAAAGAACTGGTATGCAGGTTGAAGAAGTCTCTGTATGGGTTAAAACAGTCACCAAGGATGTGGTATCCGAAATTTGATACCTATATACGGGGACTTGGCTTCACCAGAAGCAAGGAGGATCACTGTGTTTATTTTAAATTAATTGGTGACCGTGTTATTTATTTGGTCTTGTATGTGGATGATATGTTGTTGATTGGAAATGACAAAGAAATTATCCAAGATTTAAAGACCCAACTGTTCTCCAAATTCGACATGAAGGATCTGGGTGCTACAAATTATATTTTGGGCATGGAAATTAAGAGAGATCGGGCAAAGAGGAAGCTCTGGTTAAACCAAAGGAAGTATGTTGAGACTATATTGCAGAGGTTCAATATGCAGGATAGTAAACCGGTGAAGGTTCCTATTCCTGTAGGTGTAAAGCTGTCTGCTGAACAGTGTCCCAAGACACAAGAAGAAGAGGAGTATATGTCCCATGTTCCATATGCAAGTGCAGTGGGTAGCTTGATGTATGCAATGGTCTATACTAGACCATACATTGCACATGCAGTGGGAGTATTGAGCAGGTTTATGTCAAACCCAGGGAAGGAGCATTGGACAACAGTGAAGCGGGTTTTCAGATATTTACGTGGCACTAGTGATTATGGCTTGTGCTACCAGGGAAGACCAAGATTGGAAAGAATGTTGGACATTCGTGGTTTTGTTGATGCAGACTGGGCTGGAGATCTAGACCAAAGAAGATCTACAAGTGGGTATGTGTTTAGCCTATTTGGAGGCGCAGTCAGTTGGATGAGTAAAAGATAGTTTGTAGTGGCTCTTTCAACTACAGAGGCAGAATACATAGCAGCCACTCATGCAAGCAAGGAAGCAATTTGGTTGCAGAGATTGTGTTCAAGTATGGGGTTGGTATAGCAAGCTATAAGGATAGACTGTGATAGCCAAAGTGCAATTTTCTTGGCTAAGAACCCTGCTTATCATTCAAAGACAAAGCACATTGATGTTCAATACCACTTTGTTAGAGATATGGTTGAGGCTAAAAGGGTGTTGCTGGTAAAGGTGGACACTTTGAAGAATGTTGCAGATGCATTGAAGAAATTTGTGAGCACTTAGAAGTTCTCTTGGTGTAGAGAAACAATGGGTGTTGAAGAATTGGCCCAATGACTAAGCTCTCCTGTGGTCCCTTGTGGAAAGAAAACAACAAGTGGGAGAATGTTGGGTATGTGTTATATTATTTCCATGACTAGCCCCACGCGCTGTACATTGTGCTGGGCGTAGCTGCCCCCCCTGTCGGGGTCCAGGGCAACGCCCCAGCAATTTTTTTTTTTTGTGTGCAGACCCACTCATAGGCGGACCCACCCATGTTTTGTGCATGAGTTTGCACATGGTTTTGGGTACGATGGTTTTCGGCCCCTGGTATTTTGTAGATCCGGTCAAGGGAACTACGGTTATATTCTAATCCAGGGTTAATGGATTGGGGATTATGTATGCTTCGACATGTATATATATGTGTTGTAACACTAAAAGGAATATAATGAAAAATCAAGTTGGTCGTCCCGATTTGGGATCCAGGGGAAAATCTCTGTGTTTTGTCTGTTTTATGTTTTATGCTCTCGCTATTGTTTATTTTCTGTTATAAGATTCGTGTTTAGATAATTTATGTTCTGGGTTAAAACCTACACAACAAACCCTCCAACTACGGGCCCTTTCGGTAGTGATATGCTTGCACAGTCCAAAGTCTCACCCGAAGAAGTATGGGGGGTGCTGGAACCAGGCTTCCACACCCTGGGGGAGATTTTGAAGTGGCAGACCTAATCATAATTACTGCAGATAATAAACATATTTGCGCACGCACACTCAATGGTAAATAGATCTAATCCTTTCACAAATTATCACATAATACTTTGATATAATTTCACGCGCAGTAGTTAATTGTACTTCATTCAGATCTAATTATGTACCATAGACTAGTAGTTGCGCACAATTGCAATTAACCCATTCATTGAAGTAAATACACAACGATAGAACATATCCAGATATACGACAGATAACGGATAATCTAAGACAGTCAATAGCATAAGAGTATGAGTTCGTGAAAAATGTCTTCGTTATTAAGATATTTGCAATTCAATACAATCTATCTTTATGTGCACATAGCAGGAGAGTCCTCACACAACTTAGGACTTAGGTCTCCGTGCACACAGCCAATAGGAGCCTTTCTACCGAGAATAACAAAGACACATAACCAAAACTTATCCAAGATTTCATGATCTCCTTCTTTACTTGACTCTTACATATTTATACTATCCAAAACGCACACATACCATGGTCTCACCCATGGTTTGAGACTCATGGTTTTCCCTTTAACCCTTTATAATAATTAAGGGACTTTGACTCTCCCCAAAGCCCCTTTGACCATCTGCGCGCAACGCGTACAACAAAAATTAAACCAAAAAGTACCCATGGGGACCTTTCTCCAACAGGTCCTCAACACAATCTTGTGACTCGTCCCGAGTCACTGTGGGGCTAGCGCTTGCATCTTTGCCTTCAATGCTTCCATAGAGCTCTTGAATAGTACAATGACTTTAATTCTCTACACGACGACGCTCTGTGCTTCATCCACCAACTTGGTTGTTGTCGGTCCCTCAGCTGCTAGGCTAATGCTACATTGAGTCTGCTGCAGGATTTTGAGGGTGATGTCGAGGGTCTGTGAAAGCTGTAGGGCTTCCTCGCCCCAAGGCTGCATATGCGTCTCAAGTAGCTGATTGCTTCGACACAGATCCTCAATATTTGTCTAAATGGCCTTACCTTCGTGTAGTCTGCCAAGCCTTTGTGCCGGCACCAAGGTTTGCACCACCACTCTGATCTTTGTGAATTACTTCTCTTTGACCCGAAGTTTGTTCCTTAATTGCTGGACCATCAGGCTGTTCTGAATAGAAGTCCAAACACCCATGGCCTCATCCAATAGTGTGCCACACTCTGCAACTGCTACTGCGATGTTGGCAGTTGTTGTCTTTATCTCGGTCGCGCTGTGCTCAGACCTTCGATGACGTCTCTGGTTGGAGCTTTGCAGCTCGGCAATCTGTTGCTCAAATTCCACGAGGACGGTCTGGATTTTTGTGCATGACGCTTTCAGCACGATGGCCAAACTTTCTAACTTAGCTATTAGTGTAGTTGTGGCAGGGACAGTGACTTCTTACAAGTCACTACATAAGCGATCAATCATTAGTTCTAGTGCAGCGCGTTGATATTTAGCCACTCGTCGGGCCTCTTATGCACTTTGATGCTCCTTCTCCATCCTCGATACTTGTGGTTGCGCCTCTGTAGCAACTTGGGAGGTGTGGATCTCTCGGAACTACAATTCGTCCACAATCATTGTATTCATGGCATGAAACTTTCCTCTAGGTATCATCGCTAGATCGATGCCAACCTCTGCACAGACTTTCACATTAGCGCGCAAGTCAGGCTGCTCCACTGTAATTTCAAGTCCCAGAATCTAAGTCATCCGGTTGTCTAGGGGGGATGGCAGCACCCTGTTGATGCACCGTGTGCTCACTTGCCTGAGGCTGGATGTCGGCACGCTTGCTTCTTGCCGGCTTGCTTGCTTCACACTCCCTTGAATCGTGCTCGCTTGTACCTTCAACTCCTGAAGACCCAGTTGTACGTCTGTGAGGACCGATTTGTACTGCGCTTCCACACCATTCCATAGGTCCTCAGTGGTAGTCTTAACCGTGTTCTCAATCTCATTGAGGTCATATTCTATGAGGGTCAGTGCCTCTGTCCCTGCCTGCTTGAATCCCTTCCTCTTTTTGCGCAGGCCCCGGGGAGGCCTGTGATCCTCTCTTAGTTCCTTTTGTTGTCTACGTTGTAGGTGTCCCGGTACCATCACCATCTTTCACCCGTTGTAGTGGGTTCAGGCTCTATCTCTGTGTCCTTCTCCATTTCCTTGCCTTTCTGTTGAGAGTCTTTCTGCGTCTCCTTGGTCATGTGTGGCTTGGTATGAGTCTTCGACATAGAGGAGGAGGCACCCACTGTGTTGCGCAGCTCTAACCATGCAGGCGACCACTCCATTGTTATGCGCACCAGGTCATCCTCCGTGACCATGTATGGAAGTTCGTACCATACACATTCCACAACGCCCTTCACACAGATGTGCATGTTATGAAAGGTGGCTTTAAAAACTTTGACATGCTTGTATTGATCATAGAGGGTTGGCGACAACCGCGGCTTTTACTAGATCGCTTGAAATAATGTAGAGTCGAACAGTACCCAAAAAATATTATTCTCTATGATTCTGGAGGGAAGCTTAAAATTCCATACTGTGGCATAGTGCGCGACTTCACACAGGTCCCGCTCAATGTCAGGGAACTGGGTGTCCTTCGACATCTTCCACCCAATTAGCGTGATGAGTAGCAACAACCAAGCATAATAGAAATGCTTGCCTTCCTCCTGGACTTCTCGAGCATTGGTAAAAAATTCAGTGTAGAGGTATTTAGACTAGTTGAATTGCATGCCCTTCTCGCACTACCCAGCTAATGCAATTACATGGGTCGGAACGTCCTTCGGTCGACCCTTCCGCATCATCTTGCATGCGAGGATCAACATGTCAATCTGCACTACAGGGTCATTTACTTCATGGACCAGGAAACCCTAGGTATTGCGCGAGACCTTGAATTTCTCCTTGACATCCTCAACAACTTTGCGCTCTTGGATTTTTACTCCAAAATCCATCGTAGGGTCATCCCCCTGGTCGAGCAGGTTAGTGATACGATGTATCAACGCAACATCAATTTGAATCGCCCCTCCTAGCCACAAGCAGTCGTCATGCACCAGGGCGAGCAACTAGCGCACACATATGTCGTTGGTAGGACTGCGCCCAAAATGAGGAACATGCAAGAGGTTCAACATCCACGATTTCTGCAGGCCCAACGCCCAGTACTTCGGTTCAACCCTCACCACCCAACCGTCATAGGGTATCTTTTCCAGGTACATTGAGGGTGCAAACTCAGGGAATTTATCCTGGTCATCCAGGTCCCAGTCTTCCATATTCATCAATGGGATATTTGCGAACATATCTCCTTCGGCTGGCACATCTTCAGGGATCAACGACGTGTCGATATACGATCGCACCTTGTCTAAGTCTTTTTGGAACTTCATCGAGGATTTGTACGGTGCTACATATGTGGACAACTGCGATATGGGATCGACCACCTCCACGACATCGTCTTCCATAATTTTTTGAGGTAGGTCAGTCATCGATCTCTTCTGGCGCTCAGCAGGGGCGGACTTAAGCTTTGAGGTGTTCTTGCACGATGACTTCCTAGTGCCCGAAACCTATCCTTTCTTGGATGGCTATGTCTATGGGGTAGGGACAACAGTTTCAGCTATCGGTGGAGGGGTCTTAGCGCCCTGCATAGTGGTCTCAGTGGCCTGCGTCGTAGAAGGGGTAGGCTCAGTAGCAGTCATACTCGGCGTAATTAAGTACCCCAACCCTTGGTTGTGCAGCTACTCGTAGAAAAGCGGGTTTATTCCAGACATAACCTTTAGACAACTCACATATATCAATGAGCACAATTTAATCGGAAAGCAAAGGGAACTAATGCGACCCTCCCTGTCATATTTATAGCATTGGTGCATCTTAAATGGTCTCCTATTCATTAATGTAGCTCCATAAATGTTAAAACGGCTCCAAATATGGCATAATCCCCTCATTAAATGCAGTTTAGTCTCTCCTCCAAATGGTAATAACACTGTCTTGTCTAGATTAATTGTTCCAACGACTATATTCTGGCACCTCTGTGACTGATTCAACCCTCTAGCGCAGTTGCTATGCGATCGTCGCACCTGTCTGTGCATCCACCATTTTTGTTGTGTAGATTCGTACTTCTGGACATATAATCATTTGGTGCGTGGAGGGAGAGGGTCATCCTTGTATGGTTTCAACCGACTTTCATTTACATACCCAGGAAGGTCTCCTTCGCTTAATGTAGATAATTGTACTGCACCTCCCTTTGTGATCTCCTTGACAATATACAGTCTGATCTAATGCATTTTGAACTTCCCTGGGTGGCACAAACTTGCTGTCATATAACAAAACCAAATCCTCTTCTTTAAATACCTTATGTCTAATGAGCTTGTCATGCCAAGCCTTTTCGCACGCCCTTTGCACCTGCTGATGTAACCCTGCAATGAATCGGTCCTCTTCCAATGCGACCAATTGTGACAATCGTTCTTCTATAATATCCTACTCAGCCATATTAGTGATCGTTGCAATGCACAAAATTGGGACAATATACTCCATAGGCATAACAACTTCCTTCCCATACACCTTTCTGAAAGGTGTCTTCCCTGTCAACTTCTTGCACCTGGTTTTGTATGCCCACAAAACCGCAGGTGTGAGCACATCCCAATCATTTCGATTATGATTGAAAATATTAGTGAGCATGGTCTCCAATATCTTATTAAAAGCTTCCATCGCACCATTTTCCTGTGGATGACGCAGAGTACTCTTCTGATGATGAATTTGGAATTCTTCAGTGAGAGCTTGAATAGTTTCATTCACAAAGTGTGTACCCTGATCACTCATCAAAATCTTAGGGCACCCAAACCAAGTCAAGATGTTCTAAAAAAGAAGTGCGCAACTGTTTCTGCACTACAATCCTTCATAGGCTTAGCGTCAGGCCATCTGGTCACATAGTCTGTTGCAGTGATTATGTAGCGCGCACCTATCTTCTTTCTTGGAGGGTTGATAGGTCTGAAAAAATCAATGGCCCATTTTTCAAAAGCTTACAAAGTCACTTGTGGGTGCAGGGGAATATCGTCTCTATGTGATGGTCTCCTCATCCTTTGACATACATCACAAGCGTGACAATATTCATGTGCGTCACTGTGCACTGTGGGCCACCACAACCTAGCTCGTAAAATCTTCTGCACAATTGCTTTCCCTGCATAGTGACATCCTGCAACTCTTTCATGATCCTTAGCTAATATATCTCGTCTTTAAAATTCCAACACATACCTTCTTATTACTTCATCTGTGCCCATTTTGTACAACTAGCCAACAATCAAGGTAAAAGCAATTGTGGTAAAATCAAGGTAAAATCGTAGGACTAACTTAAACTACAATCTAGGAAAATAAAATAACAATTTTGATTTATGAATTCCGCCCTTTCTTCTGGATTTGGTCATGAAGTTGACAAATATCTAACATTAGCTTGAGCTGAGATGGCTGTGAAATCCTTGATCTGACCTGTCCCTTAAATACTGGGTTTGAAAGTATGGGTTGCGATATTTTTGTTGAATCTGTTAAGGATTTCAGAATCTGATACTGATGATAAGGTTTGATCAGAAAATTCCAATAATTTTCTTGATCAAACTTATTTACCTTATTAATTACTTCATCTTGTGTGTGTGGTTTCTGCTTCCACTGTGTTTCTATTTGTTTTGCTTCTTAGAACACTTCAAACGTGTTCTCTTTGAGAAGTTTTGCTTTTACACTTTGTTTACATACAAATTCAATAATTCATTTGATAACTTAGATATTTTCACGGTTGCTTTCTCTGCCTGCTTGATTTGTGCTTCCTAATATCTGAATAGGATCTCCTTATGAAACTTATCTACCTAAGGTAGATCAAATTCCTTTCCTGAGTCTGATACTTGCCCTTGAACGTGTTCATTGATTTTATTTTAAAGTCTTTCACATTCAAGTTTCTGGATATTTATTTGCTAGATCAGTATTTTATTTGAATCACAATAAGAGTCAATCATAGAAGGTTGATGACAAAATACTTCCTGTTCTTTCTTTAAATTAGCATTCACAACTAGTGCTTCTTAAATAAACTGCTCTAATTGTGGTTGGCTATGTATTCTGGTCATTATTGTTTAGAGTTGTGCTTGTTTCTCATTGATTTATGTTTGATGCTACAATTTAAGGCTTTCGAAATCATTTTGAAATTGGGCCATCTTTGCTTTGATTTCCTCACTGGAGTTTGATTTTTATTCATTTAACAAGCTCTCTAGTTCTTGTACTCTAGCTTCCTTTTGCCTCAGCAACACTCTAACCTCAGTAGCTTTATCAACGGTGGCAATAGCATATGCCCCTGCATCAACTGATTCATCTAAGGAATCTTTCCATAATACATCAACTGATTCATCTGTGAGATTTGAGACTGTTTCATCAATTCTTCTTTTTTTGTTCCTCTTAACTACAACCTTATAGCTAGGACTGTAGAAAATGTCCAGTGAAGGAATTTATTCAACTTGTAAAACTATCTTTTCTGTAGGGTAGGCCGGTATGATCTCTCAATCATGAGTTTCTGGAACTTGTTGTAGTGGATTAACAGTTTCCACTATCTTCTAGGAATGTTCAGGTGTCTGAAAACTAGATACCTAATCAACATTGGGATTAGCTTTAGGATTTTTTATTGCTTTAGAAAACTCCTCCCATTCACTGCTATAATTATTTGTTTGTGACTTTTTAGATTGATCTAGTGTGTCATGACTGTGCTGAACTTCTTGAGAAGTTGACTCTGTTCCATTACTTTCTTTACACTCTTGCATCTCTATCTCTTGGATTACCCGATAAATTATCTTTTCTGGGCTATCCTTTCTAGATTCAGATTCATTTTCAGAGTGATCCTAATTGTGAGATTTATGTTGTGATTGACCTGATTCATCCTCAGACATGTCTTTTGCTTCATTATCCAAGCTGATACTTGGAGTAGGTCTATTGACATCTTCAATGGTTAACAAATTGAGAGGAACTCTCTGCAATCTCTTATTTCTATATACTTGGAATGCTTCCAAATCATCTTGACTCAATTGGCTGGAATCAAACTTGGTTATATCTGAAAACTTTTCTATGCCTTGGAAGAGATTATCAAATCCATCTATTTCTTTTACAAAAGGATTAATTTTGAGCTCTGTAATGTAATTTTTAATTACATCATTTGAATTGTATAACCTCTTTGGAATTTCTGCCAATTTCAATAAATTGATCTTGAAAACCTCCTTGTAGGTATGGCTAATATCATATAGTGCAAAAGTGCCACACTGTATAGGGAAATTAGGCCAAACTGCCTTCTTAGCATCTTTCAGCTGTTTAGTGATACCATTAACAAGCTGGAAAGCTATCTCTCGTGTAAGAAATCTATCAAGAACATAATAAGGTAAGACGTGGGGAGAAGCATAACTCCCGAACACTTTGACATATGTAAAATTATCCTCTGCAAAACACCTAGCCACAAAAATAATATCTGTGCTAGCCTTTTCAAAAACCCTAGGGGCCTTCTTATTGAATATCATTTGGTGCATATGCAATATGACTCCATAATTTTTTTTATAGAAATGCAGGTGGAAGTTTGAATCCCAGAGGTCTCTGTGGTAAATGTGGAATGGGGTAGGGTCTTGGGTAGTCCATTTCCATCCCATGGTAGGAAAAATAGAAGTAAAACAGATTGTGTCCATGACATAGGCAGACATATAAAAGGGAGGTGTTTCTCTAGATGAAACACTCCTTTTATTCCTATATTCAGTGATGTGTTTGGCTAAACTATTAGATAGGGTGTTTTCCCAATTTAGAGTTGAGGAATTGACGATTGCGTCAATCAATGGAACCTATTCTATTGAAAACCTAGTGGTATAAGGTTTGGCAAACAATATACACAACATACCAGCAACATAACAATAAGGGGAAGGAATTTGGGCAATTGGGTACGTACTGAGTTTATCTCGCTTCAACTTTCCCTGGTCTTCCTTCCATTCTTTGATGACTTTCATGATATCTGGATGTTCTGCTCTAAACCTTTGCCATACTCTTGCTGCGGGGAGGGTAGATGGTACATTGCTTTTAAATCTTCTGCCCTGAAAGACCCTATGTATTCTCCTTTTGAATCTTTGAATTTCTTGTCATCTATGCTTAAGTGGTCAATTACCCACTTAGCCATGTCTGTGTAAGGGAGAATTTTCGGTCTTTTTGCTACCTTGTGGACGAATTAACATGCAACATCAAAGTAGGTCGCGTCTGAAGTAGATGTCGTGCCTGTTGTAGAGATTTTGGTTATTACTCTTGGATTTTCATCTTCAAACAATTTATACATTGTTTCCCATGATGAACTGCCGCATTCCTTGTTGTAGGTAGTATTTGAGAATAATAGAGACATCTCTAAGTCTTCAGTAGACATCGCTTGAGAAATATCTTTTCCCTTCTTGCTCATTTCAATCTTCCTTAATTCGTTAAATGGTTTCCTGATTTCAAGTAAAATAGGGAGAGTATTAAAAGCATAGAGAATATAGAGTAAAATCCATTGTTTATATCAAACATGCGTGAATAGATATGAATATTTTCAAATATTAAAACAATCATCGATAATAATTTCAAAGTCAGATCTCTTACACCTTCACACGAAATATATATCAATCAACTTAAAGCCGTTAGATCTCGAATTTCGTTTTGATACGACATAAGCCATTTCGCATGCTCGAGAAATTATATGACATGAATTTGCATATCACCATATATAACTTTTACCGCTTGTAATGTTTACCAATAAATGTTGCGAAATGCGATGTGCGCAAACCACACATCGCAAATTTTATACGATAATGAATTTGTTTTACGACTAAGTTATGAGAAATGCAAATTGCGCAAGCGGTTGTGCTTAAAGGACTTTAAAGATTTATCTTTGATGCTTTGTTGGCTTGTCGGGTCCGCGCAATCGCACTTATATCTAATTACTTTTATGAGTTGATTGTTTTAAATAAGGTGCGATGCGATAAAGAGTTTATAACGATAATTGAAGTGTTTGCAAGCTTTTTAAAACATAACTTCGAAAAAGGTTAGCGCATTTCACAACTTGCGTAACTTAGAGGATTGTGAGTCGTTTTATGTTATAAGCTATGCAATTTGCGATAAACTTTAAAGAAAACTTTTATTTCCTAGTTTTTGTTTTTAAAGATAAAAATAAATTTCCTATTTATTTCTAAAGGGTCCCCATTTATTAAAATAAATGGGGGTTGTTGTATAGCACAACAATTGGCGATTCACTTGGGAGAACCAGATATCTCTCACTAACTTTTTGAAATTTCTAAAAACTTTTTGAAAATAAAAATAGTTGCAATAATGAATTTCAAACAAATAATATCTTACTAAACAATGAAATTCTCCTTATTTATTATTCACAAGAATTCCTCTTTTAAAGATATAAGTACAAAAATCTATATTAGTCCTTACTAAGTTCAAAAAGATAAAGCAGGTGGCCCTAACAGATCAGCTTTATAAAAAATTACTCTTTTATCACAGGTAGAGCCTCTGTTCCAATAGGCAATTTAAGCTTTTGGGAAGGTTACCTTTTACCCAACAATGATTCATTGTCCCATCCAGTGTTTCTTAAAATTTCAAAAATAAACTCTAATTTTTTGAAACTTTTATTTTTGTATCATATTTTATTTACTTAAAAGCCATTGCCTTGGCTTGGTAATCAAATTATGACAATTCCATTCACTACTTGTAATCAAAGTGATCAAGCTGGCTCTTTATGAGACCCCTTGTCCTCTTGATATAATCTTAAGTCATTACCCTGTTTTGGTAGGCAGTAATGGTAATATCAGTTCAACTATTTCCCTATGAACATGGTAAACGAGCTCTTGATGAGACTTATTATCTTTTAAGTTTTTCTAATTATAATCTTTTTTGAATTTCTTTCAAAAATTTATGAGTTTTCCCGGATGGGGTGAATCATTGGTCCTTTTGAGGATTCTGAATGATAATGTTGAGTTTTAGATTGCTTTTCTGTAAAAGAGTCTTTACTATGTTAAAGATTCTTTTCTTGACTGATAACAGAATAGTCATGCTATATAAGGATGAGAGTTCATCAGAGAATAAATAATTTCAGTAAAAATAAAATCTATTTGTCTTTCAAATCTTTCGATTGTTTCCTTAACACTTCTTATTTCTATAAGCGATAAATCAAAAAGGATTATCTGAGATTTTATTTTGAAAAAGCCAAAAATTTATACTAAGCAACTTTTATTTCTTCTAACGAAAATAAAAAGACACTAGTATACAGAAGGGGTTACCTCCTATGAAAAGTAATTTTTCAAAATCTTCCCATTAACAGGCAAAGAATATTTTTTGCGTGATAGATCTTGCAATAAGAATGTTGATGGGCCTATTTCTTTGATTATTTGAAATGGACCTAGCTAGAGTTTTTGAAACTTCGCGTGTTTACCTTTTTCCTCATGCGCTTTGTCCCATTTCTATACTAGATCACCAATTTGAATTTTTTTTGGAGTAACAGAAGTTGAATCAAACGAGGCTTTTACAATCTGTTGATGATGAGCATGAGTTTGTTTGGCTTTTTCTCTTTCTTCTTCTAACTTAAGAATCTGACATTGTCTGAGTTGTAAAGAAGAAGAAGGAGATTCATCAATAAATTATACTAAGGAAAGAGAGGGAATAACTACGATGGTGGGAAGTATGACTTCTTTTCCATAGACAATATTAAATGGAGAAGTTCAAATAGAAGCTTTTTGAGTTATTCGATCTGCCCAAAGAGAAAAAATTAATGACTTGTGCCAATTTCGTTGATTTTGATCAACAGTTCTTTTGATTATTCTAATCAAGTTCTTGTTTGTAGATTATGCCAACCATTCCCTTACGGATAATAATTTGTAGAAGACTTAAGTTTAAAACCTCTTTTAATTGCAAATTCCATCATAACAGTTCTTGAGAAGTAAGATACATTATCAAACATTAAAGCAGTAGGTAAGCCAAACCTGGTTATGATATTTTGATCGATGAAATCAATGATATTTTCAGAGTTGGTTATTTTTAGTGGAATCACTTCTACCCATTTAGTAAAGTAATATGTGGCTGTGAGAATATATTTGTGATGTTTGGAAGAGTTAGGAACAATATCACCAATTATAGCTAATCCCCATTGTTCAAATGGTTGTTCAATATTGACTGGCTGTAATGGGAATGCTGGCTTTCTTTGTCTTCCAGATGTACTTTGACACACTTTGCATTTTATTGCGTATTGATAAGAATCCTTGAAAAGTGTAGGCCAAAAGTAACCTGCATGCAGGATTTTGTGTGTTGTCGTATTTCCTCCAAAATGTCCTCAAGCTGGTCCATCGTGGAGTTCCCGCAGGACTTTCTTTGCTTTAGATTTTTCTAAGCATCTTAAAAGTAGAGAATCAAAATTTCTCCTAAATAACACATCGTTGATTAATTCATATTGTTTGGCCTTTAATCTTAAAGCTTGTTTTGTTTTGTAACTGAGTTGATTTGGAGCATATCCATTCTTGAGATAGAATATAAGATCAACATATTGCGATTGTGCATCGTTGAGGCTTACCTCTGATATTTGCACATTGTTACTTGATTCTTCTTCCAATGATAGTTGGGATGCTCTTGTAATTATTCTGCAAAAACCTTGACCTCTAATAATTCTAAAGGTCTAATT
The DNA here is from genome assembly GCA_034641835.2 of Pinus albicaulis. NCBI lineage: Eukaryota > Viridiplantae > Streptophyta > Pinopsida > Pinales > Pinaceae > Pinus > Pinus albicaulis. The sequence continues at coordinate 1,128,405,933 of CM076583.1, read as the reverse complement.
TCTACATCATATTCTTGTAAAGTGGTCACTCAATTAGCCCCCTTTTCTCCTAATTCTCTTTGCATCAAGAGTTGTCTCACTGCAGAGAATGGAACTATGGTTTTAGTGCGAGTCTTTAGGAGGAAAGGTCTAAAATGCTTTATAGCCTTAAAGACAACAAATGCTTGCTTTTCGAAAGATGTATAATTTAGTTCTGCACCTTGTAAATTTGAACTGAAAAATGATATCGGTGCTTCAATTTGTTGGTCATTCAGTTGTGTTAAAACAATGACATATGATGTATCCGATGAAAAAGTGTATAATGTAAAAGGATTAAGAAATTTGGGGGTAGTCAGGAATGGAGCATTGATAATTGACTGTTTAATAAAATCATGTGATTCTCTTTCATTATGTCCCCATTTAAAGACATATTTTTTCTTAATCATATTCTGTAAAGGTAAAACAAATTGTGAAAAGTTAGGGAAAAAACTTTTAACAAAATTAATTTTCCCAAGAAATGACTGCATAGTTTTCTTGTTATGAGGGAAATGAATTCGTTTGATTTCTTCAATTCTTTGAGGATCAATATAGATACCACTTTTTAACACAATGAATCCCAAAAGTTTTCCTTCATCTAATGCAAAAAATGATTTCTTTGGATTCAATGAGATGCCATAACTTTTTCATCGCTGAAAGACTTGCTTTAGGTCATTTACATGATTGGTTACTTGTTTAGAAAAGACTGTAATATCATCTAAAAAAATAACTACTATTTTGTTTATGAGCCCCCTAAAAGTTGTGTCCATAGCTCTCTGAAAAGTGGCGCCTGCGTTAATTAATCCAAAAGGCATCTTCTGATAGGCGTAAGTTCCCCACTTAGTTCTAAACGTAGTTTTCAATCTGTCATCTGGATGTACGAGAATTTGATTATATCTCGAAAATCCATCTAGAAAGGACATGAGTTCAGAACCATCTACTGTCTGCAATACTTTTTCCATGGTTGGTAATGGAAAGTTGTCCTTCTCACAAGCTTTTTTTAAAATTTCTAAAATCAACGCAAATTCTAATATCACCATTCTTCTTCCTGACATGTACCAAATTTTATACTCATTTAGAATGCTTGACTGGAAAGATGATTTTTCCTTGAGGAGTTTTTTCAATTATGTTTTAATTTGATTTTCCAGATTTGGATGAATCTTCCTCAATTTCTGTTGTATAGGCTTTTCTTCTGAGATCATAGGAATCCTATGTTGAATCATGGAAGTATCATATGTTTTAGGATCAATATAATCCCAAGCGACGACACTTTTGTACATTCTAAACAATCTGATGAATGATAATATTTCTTCGGAAGATAGACCAAGACCTAGATTTACATTTTGAGGTTTTTCGTTAGTTCCTAGATTTACTAGCTCAAATCTTAAAGTAGAGCTTTGTGTTTTTGAGTTAGTCACTCTTTTAAACATGTCTTTTAGATCATATAGGTCTTTTAACTTGTCAACAGATTTGGAATAGGATTTTCATCTTGTTCTTTCTTAATCTGAATGTCATGTTCATTTTCATCCAAAATTTGACTATCATAAGATCCTTCAGATGTTAAAAAATCTATGATATCTAAATCGTTATTGAATACTCTCCGATTGGTAATATTATTAGGAATAGATGGTCTAAAAATCAATTCAATAGGAAATCTACCGGGACTAAATTCTTGAGATGGGAATAACTTCGAGGCTACATTAGCCAGTAGATCTACACTAGCATTTTGCATTCTAGGTACAGAAGAAATGTTGAAGGCTAAGAAATGAGTGGTTAATTCTTCGACTAATGATTGGTAATGCTTTAAATGTCCAGAATTACAGTGAATAGTATCACTTACCTGTCTAACAATGATTTCTGAATCTCCTAGAACTTTTAGATATTTGATATTAAGATCAATGGCTTTTAACAAGCCTTGAACTAATGCGTCGTATTCTGCTACATTGTTTATACAATTAAATTCTAATCTACATGCTAACATTGTCTTCTCTCCTTCTGGATTTATTAAAATTCAACCCGCACCTGCACCATCTTCGGATTTAGAATCGTCGGAATAAAGAATCCAAAACAAAGAATTAACTACTTTTCTATCTGCAAAATTTATACATCTGGTATTTTATGGCTAGGAAAAATTCTAAATCTGAGAAACAACTACATTATCAAAGAAAGGTCATGGTTGGACATTGAAATTTCCCAAAAATGACCCTGCTGAGTAGTTTCCAATAATGTTGTTATTGAACGCTACTGGCTCATTTACTCCTTCAAGATCAGTGACTGTATGCTTCATAAACTTTTCGCGGTCTACCCGAATTTGATTTGGATTTCCATTGTATGGTAACCACATATGTGACCAGTCTGTTGCAAAATAACCATGTAGTTTTTCAGACCAATCTTGGCTTAAAACTAAGCCATAAAATTCAGGAATATCAGCCACTAGTATATCAATTATTTGAGTAACTTTGTGGTTTGATGACAATCTGATGGAAACAAAAGTTATTTCTCCTACCACCTCTACTTTGGTTCTATCAAGTTGTACTATATGAACGGGTGAACTCTGTGGAGTTATGTTCAATTTAGCACAAATTGTTTTAGGAATTATGTTTGAGGAAGCCCTTGAGTCTATTAGACAGTTATCGACGTTTTTGTTGTAGATCTCATAGGTTAAGAGAAAAGGAGTAGTATGAGAGATGGATCGATCACCTATCATAATCAAGTTTGTAGCATAAATTTTCATTGAAGGAGAAGGTGGCTTACCCATTTCATTAGCAACTTGTACTATTACTGGAGTAGGTAAGTTTGAAGACGAAACCACATTTAAGTCTCTGAGTAATATTTTCTATTGTTGCTTCAATTTAGTAAGCTCATGGATTGAAATGTTAGCCCTTGTTTTCTTCATATCTTCTACTACATTATAATCAATAGTGTTTGAGACAACCATTGTCTTAGATGTAGGTGGAGTGTCTAAAGTAACATGACTTGTTTGTGTAGCCTTTGAATTAGACTTTTTGATGACCAATTTGTCTTTAGTAGCATTTGAAATCTTTTGCTGTTGATTCGGCTGTGTTGCTTCAGTAGTCTTTTTACTCTTTGTGCTCACAGGTAAAACTTCAAGTTGTTCTTCATTTGGTAGGATGAAATTCCACATTCCATTTAGTTCAACTTATTCTTCTTTGTCATCTTCTTCTTCCTCTATTTTCTATTCCTCTTCTTCTTGATCAAATTCAACATTAGATATGATATTTGGAGGTTGAGTATTAGAGGATTGACCTTTTTTAAAGTTTCTGAAAGTCTTTCTTGAGGTAGCATTTTCAACGACTTGTTTCTTGATATCTACCATCTCGTTTGTCATGGTTTTCAAAACCTTTTGAATACCTTCTACATCGAAAGGATATTTTGGTGCCTTCTTTTTAGAATGATCTTTGAAAGACACTTTCTTTGATTTTCGATCTTCTTGAGAATTCTTTTTCTCAAGAGCGGTTATGCATTTATATACAGATAGAGATTCTTTTATATTTTCTGCAAGTGTTTCCAGTTTCGCTCTATCAACAAAAATAGCTATATTAGATGGAAGAGATGAAATATACCACTCAATTTGAAATTCTGCACCAGGAACTACTGTGGCAGGAATTTTATTGAGTAATTTATTAAATATTGAATTGAAATCCTTTATCTTCTCACATGTTTTAGCTTTTAGATTTTAAAAATCATTGATGAGCATAACAATGGTCATTTCATCCCCAAACTTAGCTAGAAATTGTTCTTCGAACATATTCCAGCTATTTATAGAGCGGGCATGGAGTGAAAAATACCAGGATCCTGCAAATCCTTTTAGAGCATATGGAAATAATCTTACAACGCAATCCTCTTCAACTACTCCATTTAAATTGATAGCTAACATAAAATTGTGAATGTGTTCTTCTGCCGGAAAACCATCATCAAGATTAAATTTAGGTAGCCATATTTTCAGGATTTTTTGGGAAGAGCATGAAGAGGAGCAGGCATGTTTACAGCCCCTGGATTTCTCCATGGGTTTACATTTGGTGGAGGTGGTTGACTTGCCATTGGATTTTGGATAGGTTGGTTGGGTGGTTTTTGAGTTGAAGAAGAGGCAGGCTGAGTGCTAGGACTAATTGAAGGGATAGTAGTTTGAGTACTATAACTAGTCAAAGTAACACTGATTGTTGGAATGGAAGTTGTGGAAATGAGCAGAGGTAATGGAAGTCAATGGGATAAAATATCGCCGGTGATTGACTTTGATCGGGTCCTCTTTAGTCTCTTTCGAGTATTATCGATTGCAAATTCGAAAGGGAGAATTCCTGTGTTTTGACTATCTCATCGAGTTAATATTCTTCGAGGTTGTAAAGAGGGTGAAATACTAATATTCGATATTTGAGAAGATTCAGGCTTTTCAGAAGAAATAGATACTCTCTCTAACTTTTCTATCAAATACTAAACTTCTGGGAAGCTTGATGGGAATCAGGAGATAGTATGGTTTGAGTATCACTAGGAGACTTAGGAGAAGGATGATCAAATTTAGATTTTAAAGGTGAATATCTAGATAATTTTCTGGAAGTTTATGGGGATATAGAGGGAGAGAGACTTTTCGATTGACCTTTAGATTGATCAGATCTTTTTTCCATTCACAGGGGTCCAGGCCCTCCTTCTAGCACCAGAATGTTAAGGCCTCAGAATTCCGCTGCCGAAACATGGGGGAAAACCACCTGGTCTAGACCTTAAAGCAACTCCTTTTCCGTTTGGTATAGTGGATCCGACTGGGGATAATGGGACCAGTTTCCAAATAAGGATGATTTTGAGGGTGTGTGATTATATGGCATGCAAATGGAAATGAATTTAATCTATCATATGCATCTATCTAAACTATTTATTCTACTATATACCCAGGATGTTTCTTCCTCTATGCAATATGAAAATGTATCCTTCAACTATTAGTAATATAGACCATTTAACAGTTGAAAGAGATGAAAATTATGTAAAATGATTCTTCTAACAAAATAGTTTTACTAGAAGAATTGTGAAAAATATATCGCATTCATATGTGTGATTATACATTCAATAAGAAACTACAGACAAATATTAGAACAAAAGTGCATGTAACATTCATCTATAATAACGTTTCAAATATATAATGCAATAAAAAGATGGTTGTCAATCTATAAAGCGAGACTTGATATAAGTGAATAAAAGTACCATATGTACGAAGTTATACTCATGTAAACTGACAATAATTGATCTTCTCCTTCTCACTTTCAAGCAATTTAAAGAGTACAGTAGTGAAACATCAATTAAACAACTTTAATTATTAAAAGATAACAGATTTGTTCCATTAATTCATCAAAGCACTCACAAACTTACAATAGTGAATCCTTTGCAAATGTTTTTGACAAATTTCAGGACCCTTCTATAAATTCATAAGAGGGGTTTAAATACTAAACTAACTATGTTCTAATAATATATTATTACAAAATATAGAGGAGGTTTCAAACAACCATCCTTGTAGGACTAACTTAAACTACAATCTAGGAAAATAAAATAACAATTTTGATTTATGAATTCCTCCCTTTCTTCTGGATTTGGTCACGAAGTTGACAAATATCTATCATTGGCTTGAGCTGAGCTGGCTGCGAAATCCTTGATCTGACCTGTCCCTTGAATACTGCGTTTGTAAGTATGGGTTGCGATCATTTTGTTGAATCTATTAAGGATTGCAGAATCTGATACTGATGATAAGGTTTGATCAGAAAATTCCAATAATTTTCTTGATAAAACTTATTTACCTTCTTAATTACTTCATCCTGTGTGTCTTATTTCTGCTTCCACTGTGTTTCTATCTATTTTTCTTCTGAGAACACTTCAGATGTGTTCTCTTTGAGAAGTTCTGCTTTTACTAGTTATTCACATACAAATTCAATAATTTCATTTGATAACTTAGATGTTTTCACTGCTGCTTTCTCTGTCTGCTTGATTTGTGCTTCCCAATCTCTAAATAAGATCTCCTTATGAAACTCATCTACCTGAGGTAGATCAAATTCCTTTCCTGTGTTTGATACTTGCCATTGAATGTGTTCATTGATTTTCTTTTCAAGTCTTTCACATTCAAGTTTCTGGATAGCTATTTGTTTGATCAGTATTTTATTTGAATCACAATAAGAGTCAATCATAGAAGCTTGATAACAAAATACTTCATGTTCTTTCTTTAACTTAGCATTTACATCCAATGCTTCTTTAATAAACTGCTCTAATTGCGGTTGGCTTTGTATTCTGGTCATTGTTGTTTCCAGTTGTGCTCGTTTCTCATTGATTTATGTTTGATGATGCAATTTAAGGCTTTCGAAATCCTTTTGAAATTGGCCCATATTTGCTTTGATTTTCTCAGTGGAGCTGGATTTTTCTTCATTTAATAGCCTCTCTAGTTCTTGTACTCTGGCTTCCTTTTGCCTCAACAACACTCTAACCTCAGTAGCTTTATCAATGGTGGCAGTAGCATATGTCGCTGCATACTATGATAATTTAGTTAGATGTTTTGTAGGATCATCTAAGGAATATTTCCATAATACATCAAATGATTCATCTGTGAGATTTGAGACTGTTTCATCAGTTCTTCTTCTTTTGTTCCTCTTAACTACAACCTTATAGCTAGGACTGTAGAAAATGTCCAGTGAAGGAATTTCTTCAACTTGTAGAACTATATTTTATGTAGGTTAGGCCAGTATGATCTCTCGATCATGAGTTTCTGGAACTTGTTGTAGTGGATTAACAATTTCCACTATCTTCTGGGAATGTTCAAGTGTCTGAAAACTAGATACTTGATCAGTATTGGGATTAGCTTTAGGAGTTTTTATTGCTTCAGAAAACTTCTCCCATTCACTACTAAAATTGTTTGTTTGTGACTTTTCAGACTAATCTAGTGTGTCATGACTATGCTGAACTTCTTAAGAAGTTGACTCTGTTCCATTACTTTCTTTACGATCCTACATCTCTATCTCTTGGATTACTTGATCAATTATCTTTTTGGGCTATCATTTCTGGATTCAGATTCATTTTCAGAGTGATCTGAATTGTGAAATTGATGTTGTGATTGACCTGATTCATCCTCAGACATGTCTTTTGCTTCATTATCCAAGCTGATACTTGGAGTAGGCCTGTTGACATCTTCAATGGTTAAAAAATTGAGAGGAACTCTCTACAATCTCTTATTTATATATACTTGGAATGCTTCCAAATCATCTTGACTCAATTGGTTGGAAGAAAACTTGGTTATATCTGAAAAATTTTCTATGCCTTGGAAGAGATCATCAAATCCATCTGTTTCCTTTACAAAAGGCTTCATTTTGAGCTCTGTAATGTAATTTTTAATTACATCATTTGGATCGTATAAACTTTTTGGAATTTCTTCCAATTTCAATAGATTGATCTCGGAAACCTCCTTGTAGGTATGGCCAATATCATATAGTGAAAAAGTGCCACACTGTACAGGGAAATTAGGCCAATTGGCCTTCTTAGCATCTTTTAGCTGTTTAGTGATACCGTTAACAAGCTGGTAAGCTATCTCTCATGCAAGCAATTTATCAGGAACATAATAAGGTAAGACATGGGGAGAAGCATAACTCTCGAATACTCTGACATATGTAAAATTCTCCTCTGCAAAACACTTAGCCACATAAAGAATAGATGTGCTAGCCTCTTTAGAAACCATAGGGGCCTTCTTATTGAATATCATTTGGTGCATAGGAAATATGGCTCTATAAATTTTTTATAGAAATGTAGGTGGAAGTCTGAATCCCAGAGGTCTCTATGGTATTTGTGGATTGGGATAGGTGTTGGACGGATAAATCGTTCTTGCGGACAAGACGTATCTCCCTAGTATCTTACGATAACTAGCAACAAAAAAACAGATGTATACTACTTTCTCTAGATTATATTTGATCTAGAATTATCTATAATGAAGGATTTAGGACTTACCTATAGTCCAGCGCTGATCGTAGTATTCTTTCCTATCGCTTTGAATACGTCTCCTTTCGGGATCTGCAATAAAAAACATGAAAGAATCATAGGCACCTGCATAATATAGATTAATTCATAAACCATAAACCTATCTTGATGATCAAGGAATTCAAGAAATAAGCCATTTAAATAAACAAATCATTGATAAAATAGGATCCATTTGTATTATCTTTGATGAAAGAAAGAGCCTTACAACCGTGTTTGCCTTGATGTCGTACAGGTCCTTCCGGGGTCCGAAACAAGCGTTTCCTCTACTTTGACAAGCCTTTGCACTCTCTCGACTAGCATACACATGATTGTGTAATCCCATATGATAATCAGTTAAGAGAATCTGAGTTTTTCCAACAATTCTCCTCAAAAAATCTCAAAGCCTAACTCCCCTTGAGGTTGAACTATGGCCTCAATTTATAGCAAAAGAGAAGAGGTTCAGCTCTAAATAAGAGGGGATAGAATCCTCTTTCAAAGGGATTTAGTTCCACATACCAAGGGGTAGGCTCTTTTAATGGATGGATGAATGTACATGAAAGGAGCAAACTTTCCACTGAATAATTGCTTCCAGAAGCTTCCAGATTCAACCAGATGGGCTTCCAAATTTTACTTTCGCCTTCATTTTACCTTTTACAGGAATCCACACCTTTAATGAAGAAAAAGTGCGGTTGGTTCTGCATGTTCTAGAACAAATAGATGTGACACCACAGGTAATACTAAGAGAAAGTGCAGTACAAGTATTTTTATGACTTTTATAAGCTTTTATCTCAATTTCAAGGCTTGGTTTTAGGAACTTGATGTTTGTAGACTTCTAAGGGAGTATTGTATGAGTAATTATGAACCCATACAGACAATAAAACTTCATGGTGACAATTTTAGTGTAACAGATTGCCCCTTAAAGTGCGAAGTCTGAGACCATGCGAAGAGTGATGTGCTTTATCATTTCGAGGATTAGCTTGTGGACACCCCAGTCAGAATCCTGTAAAAACATTCAATGCAAAACACACACACACACACACACACACACACACACACACACACACACATATATCATCGCTGAGGTAGGCATTTCCATACTCAGATCAAACACTAAAATTTTTTTGTTCTGATGTAGAAGCGATTTTACTATCACATCAATAATGTAGACATTGTATGGACGCAGCCATCTGTTATGAAAAGTCTACTGAATAATGAATAATAAAACTCCTCACAACCTGGATGGTGGAAACTAGATCCAGGGTCTTGATTTTCGTTACCTGAACTAGTACGATTCTATCCATGCGATTGATTGTGTCGAAGTCGAACATGGTAGAAACCACTTGATTACCAGTCAATGATGTGAACTGTTAACAAGTGTGAGAGAAAACACCAATAATGAAAATGGCTCTCAAAGTACTCAGTACAATCCATGGAATGTGAATAAATGATCTGAAGTCGAACATTTCACAGAATTGTTCGATCGAAGGTCAATGATGCAACCTGTCGTCGAAGGCGAGAAACCTACCATTAAGGTATGCAGATTCCAAGATACTGAAGGATTCTAGATCAACTTCCTAGATGATGAGCTGTCGTCGATAGAAAGTGGTCCGTCGTAGGAAAACCCACGACACGAAACCATTAGATCAAGTTTTTTAGAAATTTTTTGCAAGGACTGACTCAGGGATGGTCAACGCGAATGGAGACAAATGTTTGCAATGAATGGTTTATTTGAATTGTTGTCTTGAACACATAACAACACTACAGATGGTTTGGTGACAATTAACCTAAGCTAATACCCAGAAACCGGCTGAAGACTTTCAATATGGTTTGATTAACTGATAGGTAAAGGATTTTCCCAACCCAGGTAGAAGTGTGACAAAAAGTGTCGTGTTCAAGAGTGGTAAATTGATTTTTAAACAAAGTGTGACAAACAGATTCGTTTTCTCTCTTTCCCCCCCACCATTTCTGGCAAGTACCTCTTTATTTTTGACAAGCTTGAAGAGGATAACATTTTCTTGTTATATAAGCTCATCCTTCGGATGAGTCCAAATTAGTTTAAAATCGAACCCTAAGAAGGAGTGGCTCGTTCTTGTTTGTAATTGACAGGTCCTTTACTGTTAAATTTTAACGAGTCCAACATAGGAGAAACTCGGTGTTTTTCAATTTTGGGGAGTCAAAAGAAAAACTTAAGGAAACTCCGTGGGTGTAATTTTTCGTAAATTTAGTCTCTCGAGCCCGAAAAAGGATACAACAATAGAGGATAGAACTTTATTGACCATGACTTGTCAACGTATACCTTTTTCGTAAATAGTCCATTTCAGTCCGGAAAAGGGGTAAAATTATACTGAAGGGGCAATTGTTCATTTCGTTTAACGAGTTCTAATAGTTAAGTACTCAGCAATATTTTCATCTTTAGAGAGTCTGAAAAGGGCTTAAAAGAGAACACCAAGGTTTCACTTTTTTGTAATTTTCAAGAGTCCGAAAAAGTGATAAAAGTATACTCAGTAGTTCCACTTTTTCTGTAAGTTTTAATGAGTTCGAAAAAGTGATAAAAATGTACTCATTCGCTTTTTCATAATTTTTACCGAGTTCGAAAAAGTGATAAAAAGTATACTCCTTTGTCAAAAGGACCATTTCACCCAAAAAATCCTTTATTTTGCACAAAAACTCAAAAATTAAACATACCTGTTTATGATTAATAAAAATAATTTGGAAAACAACTTTTCAAAGTGAAAAATAAACAAAATAATATTTTGAGAGTGCAAGCTTCTGTGATCCATAACATATTAGATATAAATCTTCCGGATAATCACATGAGAGTTTTAGGAACGACGCGTTTCGAACTACCAACTGTAGTTCATCATCAGGATAATGAAGATTGGCTGATCTGACAACCCCAATTTATACCAGAAAGAGAGAAGCAACGGTCAAAACCCAAATTTAACGGTCAAAAATAAAAATAGAAATAAAAACAGAAAACATAACAAACCCAACCCTAAAAACGCTAGTCAAAACTAAAATGATATAAAATCAAGCCTAAAAACTGAAATGACACCAACAAAAAATAAAAATAAAAAATAAATAAATAAATAAATAATAATAATAATAATAATAATAAATAAATAAAAATAAATATATAAATAAAAATAAAATATATAAATATAAAGAAATAAATATAAATAAATATAAATATAAATATAAAAATAAATATAAATCAAATAAAATAAAAAGTAAAATAATAATCAAAGTCAAAATAAAATAAATACATTAATAACTAAATTTTTTAATTAGGACTAAAAATAAAGGATTTAATCAATAACTAAATAAATTAATAAATAAATACATTAATAATTTTATTTATTTAATTATTTATTTAAATTTTTAACAAATAAAATTAAAAATAAAGAATTATCATTTATAAAAATAAAAATAAATGTTTTAACCAATTAATAAATAAGTAAATTGATAAATAAAAGTATTAATAAAAACATAAAATAAAAATAAAGGATATAATCAATGAATAAATTAAGCAATAAGTAAAAACATTAATAAATAAAATTAAAGTTAGAGTAAAAATAAATTATTTTTATAAATATAAAATCATAGAATAATAATAATAAAACCAAAAACAAAAGAATAAAAATACCAAAGAAAAAGAAAGGAAAGAACCTTATAAGGAGTGAAGGGATGGAATCCAGCAACTGCTAACCTTCCATCCATCATCCCTATTCAATGTACAAGGCCTCTTTTCAATCTCTATCGCCTCCCTAAATTTCCGATGATGGAAATGATCAACCCTAGCAAGGACTCTAGCATCTTCCAAACAAATATGATGCTTCGTCTTCTCTGCATGCTCAGCTAGCGCTGAGGACTTGGTTCTACCATGCCTAATATCAGCAGAATGCTCCTGGATCCTCTTATTAATCGATCGACCAGTTTCGCCAATGTAGGGAGTCCCACAAGAGCAAGGGATCAAATAAACACCTTTCATGCTTTTTGGGTCCAACTGGTCCTTAACCGATTTAAGGGAGCTCCGAATGGTGTTTAAAGGCTTAAAAGAAGACAAGATCTTATGCTTCCTTAAAATCCGAGCAATCTTGTCAGTAGTACCTTGAATAAAAGGTAAATGAACTTTACCAATACCACAATCCATCATCATTTTTTGTCTAGGACCTTTGCTTGCATTCATGAAAGCCTTCAAACCCTGACTTCTACTATATCCATTATCTTCGAAGACCTTAAGGAGATGGGCCTTCTCCTCATCTAAATGATCATCATCAGAAATTCTAAGAGCTCTCGTAGCTAAAGTGTTTAGAACCCCAATTTTCTGAGCAGGAAAATGATGAGAACCAGAATGAAGATACTGCTCAGTGTGCGTCTTTTTCCGAAAAACACGGTGCGAAAAAGAGCCATTATTATTTCTAGAGATGAGAACATCAAGGAAAGGAAGGCTCCCCTCATTCTCCGTTTCCATAGTGAACTTGATGGAATCAGATTGATTATTCAAGTGCTGATGAAAAGCCTCTAATTCTTGCTGTCCATGAGACCAATTGATGAAAGTATCATCTACAAACCGCTTCCAAATCTTAGGTTTTAAAGGAGCAGACGCTAAAGCCCTAGATTCAAAATCTTCCATAAAAAGGTTGGCCACTACTGGCGAGAGCGGGGAACCCATGGCGACACCACAAGTTTGCTCATAAAATTCTCCTTCAAAACTAAAAAAGGTAGAGGTGAGGCAAATTTCCACTAAATTAGCAGTATCAGGATCAGTGATACGCCTGATAACTTCCACCGCCTCCATGATAGGAATGTTCGTGTAGAGAGAAACAACATCAAAACTGACCAAAGAGTCATTAGGTTCGCAAACCCAACTTTTTATCTCATGAACAAAAGAAGTCGAATCTTTCACGAAAGAATCTGTCTGACCAACAAGAGGCTTTAGCTTGCGGGCTAAATACTTAGCTAGGAGATAAGTGGGCCCACCAATAGTATTAACAATGGGTCTAAGAGGAACACCCTCTTTATGAATCTTGGGGAGCCCATAAATCCTAGGAGTGACAGGATTGCTTTCAATAAGCTTTTATGTTTTTATTAATACTTTTATTTATCAATTTACTTATTTATTAATTGGTTAAAACATTTATTTTTATTTTTATAAATGATAATTCTTTATTTTTAATTTTATTTGTTAAAAATTTAAATAAATAATTAAATAAATAAAATTTATTAATGTATTTATTTATTAATTTATTTAGTTATTGATTAAATCCTTTATTTTTTAGTCCTAATTAAAAAATTTGGGTTATTAATGTATTTATTTTGACTTTGATTATTATTTTACTTTTTATTTTATTTGATTTATATTTATTTTTATATTTATATTTATATTTATTTATTTATTTATATTTATTTATTGTTTATTATTTATTATTTATTTCTTTATATTTATATATTTTATTTTTGTTTATATATTTATTTATTTATTTATTATTATTATTATTTTTGTTGGTGTCATTTCGGTTTTTAAGCTTGATCATTCAGTTTTGACTAGCGTTAGGAGTTGGGTTTGTTATGTTTTCTGTTTTTATTTCTATTTTTTATTTTTGACCGTTAATTTGGGTTTTATAATTTAACTATATGCTACAGTATATGAGTTTTGTGACGATAATCTTCATTATCTGATGATGAACTACGGTTGGTAGTACGAAACGTTGTTTTGTTATTCAAAAAATCTTGTAAAAAGGAGTTTTTCTAAATCATTTTTACCATTTGATTTCAGAGTGAAAATTGAGAGCTTTTGATAAAAAACATTCCGGAGGAGATTGCGGAAGATTCGCCTATCAGAATCGAAAACCGTCAGTTCCAGGTAATCCACATCATCATTACCTTCATTTTTGTCAGTTTACTTTCTTAATTTAGGGCTTAAATTGATTTTTAAGGAGGAAAATAGGTTCAAAAATTCACTCACGGGGGTCCGCAGGTAAAACACATGAAACCTGCGGACCCCAACAATTTTACAAAGGGAAAATTGTCGTGGTCCCGCACCTTACGCATAAGACACGTGCGGATCCACGCACTGTTTTTATGTGAAAAGTGCAGAGGCGCCGTAATAAAAAATAAAATGAACAAATCTTCCAATTTAAACCAAATTTTCCCATTCAAATTGTTTTTGATCTTTCAATTTGTCCATTGCAGGATATTTACAATGCTTGAGTGGAGAGAACGTGAGCATGAAGAAATTGATGATGCGTCCATGTTACATCCGCCTACATTACGTGTTTTAAGAGAATGCAGTTTGTACAAATTTTGGGCCATTCAGGGTATGAGGGCTCAAGTGGATTTGCTTACCTGGATAGTCAACAAATGGGACATACAGGAACAATGATTTATAATTGGAGGTCACCGGCTCGAAATTGAGCTGGAAGATATATAATTTCTCACTAGTTTGTCAAAGAGGGGCGAGCCACTCTCTTTTTTTGGGGCTAGGGCAGGTGGCCAGTCTGTCGCTAGCCTTCAGGAAGAATTTTGCAATGAAGAAGCAGACCCCCAGGATAAACGCATTAACATAAAAACCATTATTCGTCCTGAGCTTAAAGTGGTTGCATTTACTGTAACTATATTGTGTGGGAGCGTAGCTCCACATGTCGCTACAAGATCCCAAATGAAAATTGTCGTTGATTGCTTTAGAGGCACCATTTTCAATTGGTGTGAGGTAGTGTTGACCAATGTCAAAGGCCAACTGACTAGAGCAAAAAACGTGAAGTTGAAAAACTTCGGATATGGAGCGATCGTGGTTACATTTGCTCAAGAGAGGATTCCTTTACTGGCCCCACAACTTATTTCAGTTGATCATGGTAGAGTCAAAGAGCCTCGAATGGTTCGATGGGTTGCATTGATGTCCCGTCACAGTGAAGGCAGAGAGGTTGTTCGTTTTACTCTAGCCTATTTCCATTAGTTGGAGAATCAAATCTTCACGATAGAAGATTTACCTTATGCTGGGATAGTTTTTCGTGGTGATCGAGAGACGTCTCTTCCTACAGGGACACAATGGGATGAGTCAGGTAAAAATTATTTTGACATGTTCTAAATTTTAATTTTAATTTTGTTTTTTGACTCGTCCAAAACTGATGACAAAAATTTCAAATGCAGATGTGGGTCCACGTCGACCAACCACTCTCCGTCCTTTTGATAGGAAGCCAACTGCAGCACCACCACCACTACAGGATCAGGCAACAGAGGTCCTTACCGACCTGGAAAGCCATATGGAGCGGTTGAATTTAGATATTCTAGAGACTACCATAGATGACATTCCGCTCCGCTTACAGAGATATGTTATTGAGGTTCTGGAACCGTTCAGGAGATTTTTGAGCAAGGTGGCACGAGCTGTAGTGTTTTATCGTGATGATCACCACAGATAGTGGATGATTGATATTGTAGACTTATATCATTTTTTGTATCACTTTTTTCCGATCATAAGGATTTTTGAACCTATGATCGAGGACGATATAATATTTTTTGAAAACACTACTCTTATGCTATGATATTACTACTATTTCCAGTTATCTGTATTAACATGTTATCGAATGTTATTTTGATCTACTGCTTTAATTATTGCAAATGTCTGTTTATAACAATATGAGCTACTGCATCAGCTAATGTGTTTAAATTTCTCGGAATATGTTGATACTCATTATAATCAAATTCTCGTTCCAAGAGGCGAACTTTCAAAAATAATCTTAACAACACTAGGTTTTTAATTGCATATACTCTATTTAATTATAATACAACGAGTTCAAAATCTAACCTAATGATCAAACTTCGAATTCCAAATGAAATGGATTCATAAAATAACTCAATAACTGCGCTATACTCTGTAATATTATTCATCGTTTGACCGAGGCTTACCCCATGCCTAGATACTAACTCATCAGTGGGTGAATAAATAACCCAAGCTGCGAAAGAAATGTTTCGTGTACTATGAAAAGCACCATTAGCAAAACCAATGTATGTTTGAAGGGACGTCGACATCTGCAAAATCAAGAGTGATCCAGGTAAGCAGGGATAGTGGTAAAGGCACACTTAAACTAGGCACGCTCTCTAATCTACAACCCACCAACTTTATGAAAATAACTAATATACAGGGAAGATCTCCACACAAGAATAAAGCATAATATCTCTTTAGATAAAGCCCATTTCTGGGTTTGCCTAAAGAGACCCCGTCAAAGTCAATCAGTTCATAGCCCCTTTTGCAAGCTGTCGCTTGACAATATAAGGACCATGCAACATGGGTTCAAATTTCCCAACCCCTAGTTTATCATTAGCTTGATCATAAACCAAGACTAGGTCTCCTTCTGAAAAAATACGAGGTGTAACACTTCTATCATACTGATCTTTCATTCGTTTCGCATGATTTTCGGTAGCTAATGCAGCGGTGCGCTGATTCTCATCTAATTGAGCTAAGTACAAAAAGCGTTTCTCCTCTTCAAAAGTGGCTGGTAGTAACTCTATGGCTAGTTGGAGTGACAATATCTTGCGTTCAATCGATAATACCGCTTCAAAACCCTAAACCAGTTGAAAAGGGGTAAAACCTGTTGATGTTTTTGTTGAGGTTCGATATGCCCAAAGTGCTGAAAAAAGCATGGTATGCCAATTCAATTTATGAATTCCGATGATTCGTTTGATCATGGTGACTAAAAATCTATTGATAGCTTCAAATAGACCATTAGCCTGCGGGTAATATGGTGTAGAATTGTCATGGCACAGGCCAAGTTGATTAATCTATTCGGTCATCATGATGTTTCGAAAATGACTCCCATGGTCAGTAATTATCGCTTGGGGTACACCGAAATGAGCAATCACATGATTGAACATGAAAGTAGCTGCAGTTTTTCCATCTGTCGCAAATGTAGGCATTGCCTCGACCCATTTGGTAAAATAATCTACTGCGAGAATAATATACCCATGCCCCTCGGCTGAGTGAGGGTTACATGTAATGAAGTCAATGCCCCATTTTGCAAAGGGACTGACATCAATTATAGGGTGAAGAGGAGCGGGTGGTGCACGCACCTTGCGATCAAAGATTTTACAATTGTGGCATTTTCATATAGCAGAAATACAATTTTTAAATAAGGACAACCAAAAATAGCCAACGCGCAATATCTTTTGGGCTGTGGCATACCCAGACATATGACCACCACATGCTCCAGAGTGATAGTCATTTAAAACCTTTTCAGCTTCGTCAAGAGTAAGACAACGTCGAAAAATAGAGTCCGCACCACGATGATATAGTGTGTCACCGACAATATGATATTGCTAAGATTGGAAATGGATTTTTCGTCATTGTGACTCTGAAATTTCAGGCCGAAAAGTTTGGGTTTGGAGATAAATGATGATATCTCCATACCATGGATCGATGGTACTAATAAGAAACAAAGATTCATCTGCGATCGAATGTTCTACCACAGTTTCTGTATCAGTACTTGGGAATTCACACATAAGTTTAGCAAAGACCAATGATTTCTTTGATTTGGATTTTTCAAATTCCAAATCAAACTCCTGCAGGATAAAAATCCATTTGGAGTATTTTCCCCCTAGCAGTTGTTTGGTCAAAATATACATCATAGGGCTACAATCATAAATCACTATTGTTTTGCGTAACAGTATGTAATGACGGAATCGTTGGATAGCTTGCACGACTGCCAAGGCCAATTTCTCCACATGTGAGTACTTGATTTCGGTCGGATGAAAATTGCGACTGAGATAATAAATCACATGTTTGATGTGGAATTCATCTTCCTGAACTAAGACCATGCCAATCGTAGAATTGGAGGCTGCTAAGTATAAAAATTAATCCTGGTTGTAATTGGAGGATGCAATAACGGTGCATGGGTCAATGCGTGTTTAAGAGCATCAAAATATCGATCAGCGATCTCGTCCCAAAATAAAGGAATATTTTAATTTAACAACCTGGTAAAACCTTTATTTAACTCAGCATAGTTAGGAACAAATCAACGTAAAAATTCTGCTTTCGCTTGCAAACTTTGGAGTTGGCGAAGAGTAGAAGGAGGAGGTAAATTGACGATAGCCTTGACCTTTGATGGGTCGACACGAATGCCTTCCTTTGAGACAAAAAATCGCAACAATAGTCCAGATTCAACACAAAATACACATTTATGAGGATTCAGACGAATCCTATAATGCCTACATCTCATAAAGATAGCTTGTAGATGAGTAAGATTATCTGCTTTGCGCGATGAATGAGAAGGTAAATCATCGAGATCAGGTTGCACAATGTGTTTAATGTCATGAAATGCATAAGATATCGCCCTCTGAAAAGTTGCACCAGCGTTTTTAAGTCCAAAAGGTAATTTGCAGTAAGCAAAAGTCCCCCACGGACAAATGAAAGCGGTTTTGGGTTGATCAATAGGGAGTATGTTGATTTGATTGTAGCCCGAAAATCCATCCATAAACGAAAACATTTCATTTCCGGCACAATCGTCAATAATTTGATCGATATAAGGGGTTGGATAATTGTCTTTTGGACAAGCTCGATTTATATCCCTATAATCGATACATACTCGTATCGTCCCTTGTTTTTTATTAACAAGAACAATATCAGATACCCAATCCGTTAAAGGAATTGGATAAATAAAACCTGCACGGAGTAATTTCTCAACTTCTGCTTTAATAGCGACACATTTTCGTGGATGTATCTGAAGTAATCTTTGTCAGACAGGTTTAGCATCCGGGTATGTTTTAATTTCATGAACAACAATTGATGGATCGATTCCTGGCATTTCTTCATATGACCAGACAAAAATGTCACGAAATTCTTGAAATAAGGCTTTATATGCTTGGATTTCATCTGGCATACAAGAAGCACCTATATGAATGTTTTCAACAATTCCTGGTTTCACTGAAATGTCAATAGGAACTGTCATAGAAATGTTTGCTAAGTTCAATTCAAAATCAGAATTCGTGAGAGGATTCTGGGGTTCGTTGACATAATCAGCGGTAAAAATGGAGGAAAAATCAGTTTCAAAATGATCGAGATGAAGTAAAAATGAAGATCAATGATGTAGATCTTCCCTTGGTAATTCTTCTATAGACAAAAATTCACGAATATGCTCATCAGTATTAAATACTTGTTGAACAGGATCCAGAATTGATGGTGAAGCCGAGCTTGATATCGAAAGTGATTCCTTATTGATCACATTCACTAGATCAGGTTTAGTTGAAGGAGTATCAGAAAATGATTGTACTGCCTCATATGCTAATTCAAAAGGACTCAAAGGCATCGCGCCATCGAAAGAATCCAGTTCTGAGTCTGAAGGTACTATCCAAGGATCATCGAAGGAAATAGTACTTGATGTAATCATATTGATATTAGCAATAGGAGGCGGTACGTTGGGAGCAGGCAGGGAAAAAGTTCCCAGTAAAGAAAAATCTTTAATTAAACCTACGCCAACATCTTTATAGGGGATAGTCAATTTTCTGGCATGTTGGATGCTATCAGTAGTGGCTGGGTCGGATGAATAATATGAGAGCTGATCTATTTTAACGATCTTTCCTTTATGAGGAAACATGATGAGACGAAAGACCGATGATATAACAACAGTCATGGCATAAGACCAACTGCGACCCAGGAGAAGGTTGTAATCCACAGGGGCATCAACCACTTCCACATCTAGATTAACGGTTTTTCCTTCGACCTCTATTGGTAGATCCTGTAAAATACCATACGGATGGAAACCTCTTCCATAAAAAGCTTTGAGGATAGTTGGCGATTGGTTAATTGTCCGAGAACCAAGTGATTTCCAACATTTTAACAACATGATACACGTAGAAGCCCCTTCATCAACAACAGTAAGAAAACAACATTTGTTTTTGACTATTACTGGAATTTGAAAAACCATTTGATGGGGTAGGCGGGGTGTAAAATTCTCTAAATCGAAGATCATTAGGTTTCGAATCCTGAAGGTCTACGACTCCTATAGCTGACAATAGTAATTTTCTTTGGGCTGGACATGATTGCAGCACTTCCAAAGCTGACATTGCTGAAGGGGAAATTTCCAAGTCTTCAACAATATTGTATTTCTGAGCAGCTCTCGCATGTGGATTGAAAGCTGATTTACGAAGTACAGCTTTAGCAGGCAGTTTGATTGCTAAGTCAAGATTTGGTTTCTCGATCTGTAGCAGATCAGAAACTGAGGGAGATGTAGTTGATGCTGAATTATAATTTTCTACTTCTTTACCACCAATAGGATTTTTACTACCATAATCTTGCGATCGCGTCGCAACCATTAAGATATCTTCTAGCGTATTTGAGGAAGATCCAATCATATTACTATCTTGAGCAGGAAAAGGATCCTTCAAGACAGTAGGTGTGGACGAACCCTTAACGAATTTCGATACCTCGGCTCTATGCGGGCACTCTTTAGTAAAATGATCCTCATCATAGATTAGACAAGGATAACGAGGTTTTCGTTTATCGTCAGTTGGTTCAGTTTTATTGTTTTTATCTTTTGAAGATGATTTTTTGTTTTTATTCTTACCTTTCTTCTTACCACCGGTTTTAGTTTTGGCTGTAGATGATTCTCCAACATGAATATCGGTGGAAGTGTCAATGGAAGAATCTCCTTTGGGTGAATCGGGTAAAGTTATAATAGGAGAAGTCGTCTTGGAAGATTTCTTCTTACCCTTGCTAGTGCTAACAAAACCAATTACACCATAAGGGGCATGAGAGCCTGAAGGAGTTGTAGTTAATTGACCAGGTCTTGGAAAATCAGGATTTTGTCATACAGAATACCTGACTGTGTATATACAAGGTCAAGGTACTGAGCTTGAGCGATGACTTTCTCTTCTGTAACAACGCCTCCTTTGGCTACATGTTTAGTAATTTTGGGAAATAACGATTTGATAAACCATTCAGCCAAAATTTGATCTGGAATAAATACTTTCACTAAACGTCTCCTACGTCTCCATTCATGAATGTGATCAGATATGTATGTAGACGTAGATTGTTTTAATGAGGTCAACAATTCCGTACCATTGTCGTATCTGACAGGTAACTGAAAATGGGTTAAGAAAGCAGTAGCTAGTGCATTAAAATTATTAAATGAGCCTCGTGGTAACTCAATGTACCATTTGGCAGCTAGACCAATGAGAGTTCTCTGAAAAAGACACAATCGAATCGAATCATCGATAAGTGAATCGGACGCACACCAGAGGTGATAAGTCATAACGTGATTAGATGGATCTTCTCCTGACTTACCTTCAAACTTTGGAATATCACTGGGAAACTTATTAGGCATCGACAACCAATACGGAAGATAGAAAATGGGATCATTCGTAAGGTGCGATAGATCAGGTAAATCTAAAGTTGCTATAAATGGTAACCGACGGCTAGGGTCTTGATAACCTTGTGCGATAAAACCAGTTCTAGGAGGAGAATATCCAGGATATCCTGGAATTATATTTTCATTGGGAATTGTGAAACCTCTTGGATAACCAGGATTAACTAGACCATACTGGGGTTGTTGAGGTACTTGATAAGTATACCCAGGATACGGCTGATACTAGTATGTTGGATTTTGTGTAGCATGTCCAAATTGATACCGCCCCTAGTACGGTTGATAAGTAAATTGTGGTTGACTAGTGAGAGCCGTACTCGTACCAGATTGTCCTTTAGGCATCTGGACCGTAGTCTGAATTGTAGGTCCTGACTGTGGCACATATACTTGAGGAATTTGCACTGATACAGGGGTAGTAGAAACAGGAGCTGTAGATACTCTAGAAATAGGTGTGGTAGGTTGAACAGAAGTTACACCAGCAGCAGAAGTTTGAGGCAGAGTTCTAGGTGTACTAGGCCCAGGTTGCTGAATAGAACCAGGTGCAGAGACTTGAATGATAGGTTGGATAGGTTGCTGGGTTGGACCAGAACCTATGGGTTGTCCAGGTTGATTAGGTAATTGCACATTGGGTTGTAAATTCTATTGAATTTGAGATGGATCCCACATAATATGAATTCCGGGATATTGACCCATAGAAGGTTGTGCATATGAAGGACCATAACCAAGTTGAACGTAAGTTTGATAATTAACTAGAAAATTCCCAGCTCCTTGTAATAATGGTTGACCTGAAGGAGGTTGAAAACCTTGAGCTAGGTATTGACCCTGAGGTTGATATTAACTCTGAGGCATGTACTGAATCTGGGGTTGATATTGACCCTGAGGTATATACTGTCCTTGGGGTTGATATTAACCTTGAGGTATGTACTGTCCTTGAGGTTTCTCCCCAGGCAGGAAATATTGTCCTATAGTTTGACCTCTAGGTGGTAAAAAATTACCCTGAGGTTGTCCTCCGGGCGGTAATTGACTACCTTGATGTTGCCCCCCAGGCGGTAACTGAATTCCTTGAGGTTGAGGATTTGGAATATTGCCATACATCATAAAAATCTGTTCTGTGTTCAACAAGCCAGTGTTTGTTCCATTTGTATTAGATGATAACATTTGTTCAATTGGTTGAGGAGTTGCTCCTGATAAGGTACCAGAGAGTGACTGGTATCCCGGAGGAACAGAGGAACCACCGTATAAAATTGTTTATGGAGATTCAGAAAACATAGATGACTCACTCGACATAGCTAATGAAGGTTGATAACCTCTTGGTGTAGGGTAAAAAGGAATTCAGGGTGGTGAATAAGTAAGACCTGCGTTTTTATTAGGTCCCTATATTACTAGTATAGTCCCTTATTATTGTTAGTGTAACCCCCTTATTATTATTATTGTACCCTTGTAACCCCCATATTGTTATTATTGTGCCCTTAAATTATTATTGTTAGGTCGGCTAGGATTACATTGTGGCCCCATGGACTCCTATACATAGAAAGGAGGTTTTTTAATTTGAATAATCCAAGAATTGTTCATTCATGTAATGTATTGGAGGTTTCCCCCTCGAAGTGGCTTATTTCTAAGGTGTTTTTATCTCTTTTCTTCTCTTTTTTGGAGCTGGTTTCACAACATTTGGTATCAGAGCTTTGAGATTCTAGGGTTTCACTGCTCCAAACAGGTCATCGTGGCATTTTCGTTATAAATTTTTTTCTACGAAGGTTCAGAATCTGAAATTTTTAGAGTGTGAAGCCAAAATATTGAGGAACATCGTCGCAAAATTTCATAGCTTGGTTCACAATATTTTCAAGGATATGATCTATGCAAGTTAGGTCATTTTGCAGGCTCTTGAATTTAACCTAAACATATCATTGTGGTATTTTCGTAATAACTTTTTTTATACGAAGGTTCTGTTGATCAGCGGTTGTCATTGATGTCAACCCAAGCAGCACCAGGGGCTAACCCAATATTGCATGGGAATTTTTACCTCCCAAATTAATATATTCTGGGTCAATAATGATTTTGATGGTTTCTACTTGTCGAGATGTTTCCGTTGATATATGGCACGCCATGTAATTCTTCACGGTTTGAGAGATATTCATGTTTGAAGTTTGTACCCCTAGTTAGTGGGCTAAAACCCCATGGGGTTGGGGCATGGGTAATTGAAAAGTCATAATTAATATTTTTTAAGTTCCTAAAATCCCTCCCACATTCACTTGTTGAAGCCCCTCTCAACTTAAGCATTCATATAATTTGTGATCTTCATTTCCTCCTTATGAAAGGGATTCGGCCATCTGAAACAGGTCATCGTGGAATTTTCGCTCTAAATTTTTTTCTACGAAGGTTCAGAAGTTGAAATTTTTATGAGGTGAAGCCAAAATCCTAAGGAAGATGCAGTAAAAATTTTAGATCAAGGTGCGCAATATTTTTGGAGATATAATCTGTGGAAGTCAGGGTTTTTGCAGGCTCCTGAAATTCATCTCAAAGAAGTGACCTTGGTAAATTCGTCATAACTCTCTCTCTGAGTATCAGACTGGAATTCCGTAAAAGGTGGTGGATATTGCACAGTATTTAATTTTCTCTATATCAATTTTAGAGACAAATGAAGAAATAGTGACACGTGGAACACCGTACAAGTGCGCTATGCTGAAACAATCCTTAATTAGGGAATTGTGAGAGATTGGGTATAACTCTCTCTTGAAGAATCCAAATCGGGTCAGACCTGTGGCATTGGAAAGAAGACTCAGAGGAATACTACAGGACCGAAAATCATATATTGAGGATTTGAAATAACAGATATACACCAGATTCAATATCGAGCTCCTAGAAGGCAAGAAAAAGCTAGATCATGTGTTGTCAAGTGTTGCAAAGGACCAGAATTTCTACGACAACAAAGCAAAGCAAGGTGAAACAGAGGGTAGCATGACAAGAGAAGCAACCAAGGTGCATAACAACAACAAGAAGTTCATCATATGAAGTCTTCAAGTGGGCAGCACTGCATACAATCATTGTAAAAGTATCATTGTACTAAGTCATTGTAAATACATTATTGTAAAAATTGTATTAGTGTCTATCTACCAAGGGTTGAAGAGGCAGTATTGGGAGGTCTAGGATCTCATTAGGTGGTTGTGTCAAAGTTGGGGTTATGGTCTAGTATATATTCTTCCTCTACATCATTCTATATCATTGTAAAGTGGACCATTTTCCCTGGTACGGGAGTCCATTCTTATTTTATTCTTCTATAGGGTGGTAGGGTGGTGCTAGGGTGAGTTGTAGCTCATTGGGTGTTGGGGCATCCGTTCAGTTGACTACTGAAGAATCTTGGGCATTGGAGCGTCCATCCGGTGGGAGCTGGAGAAGAATTCTTTTCTAGATTCTAGGAAGTTGGAGCTTTATTTTCAATTGGAGTTGAATATTAAAGAATTATTAGAAAAGCATTAGGTGGTTTTTGTCCCAAAGTGGGTTTCCACCTTAAAAATTGTGTGCATTTGTGTTCCTCTTGTTTGCTGCTATCATTGTACAAACACTGATAATAATTGAAGATTAACTAATGCTCTAATTGTAAGAAATATTGATTCACCCCCCCCTCTCAGTATTTCCAACAATTGGTTTCAGAGCTTGGTTCCTTCAATAACAGTTTAATAGCTGGAAGGAGGTCATGGAGCATACCAAGAATGGTGTACCTCTATTCAATGAAAATAATTATGCACTTTGGAAAGGAAGAATGGAGGTCTATCTCTTGGCGCAAGGTTACGAAGTATGGGACACTGTTCAAAATGGATTTACATCAACCATGGATGAACAAGGTAAGAAGAATTTGGTAAATGATGCAAAAGAAAAAAATATTATTATCAGTGGACTTATTGAATACGTTTATCATAAGGTGTTGGGTTGTAAAACCACCAGAAATGTATGGGACAAGCTTGAAAATATATATGCAGGTGACTCAAATGTCAAAGAAGCAAAGCTTCAAATCTATAGAGAAAAATTTGAGCAACTCAGAATGAAAGAAGATTGCAACATTGTTGCATACTTTCAATACGTTGATGAAATAACCAATACTCTGGAAGGATTGGGAGAGCCAGTTGATGAGAAGACTATTATACGGAAGATTCTTAGAACGTTACCGGGGAGATTCAACCCAAAGGTATCGGTCTTAGAATACAGTGCAAATCTGGACAAACTCAGCAAAGAGGAATTACATGGAGTTCTCATAGCATATGAAATGAGACTTGATGAAGAAGAGAGTACTTCACATCTAGAAACTGCGTTCGTTGCATCTAAGAAAACCAATAAGGATAAACAACCTTCAATTGAAAAGACATGCACCTGCAAGTGTGAAGAAAAGGGAGATGATGAAGAAGGTCTTTCAGATGAAGAATATGCTTACTTCACGAGAAAACTACAAATCGGTAAGGGAAAATTCAAAGGTAAACTTCCATTGATATGTTTCAGCTGTAATGAGGTTGGGCATTTTTCAGCAAAATGTCCAAACAAAAGTAATGGCAACTCGAAAAGAAAGAAAGGCTTTAAGAAATTCAACACGCAAGGATCCAAAAGGAACTTTCTCTCTAAAGAATATAGCTCATCATCCGATGAAGACAATGATAGTGAAGAAGAAGCCAATGAGAGAGTATTGTTTATGGCCAAGCACAATAAACCCAAGCACAATAAGCAAGAGGTATCAAACAAAAAAGAAAAAGGATGGACCATAGATGAATTTTATGAGGAAGAAAAAGCTTATAAAAGATCTCAAGGCGGAGAAGATCCATTCCAAAACTCTTGAAGAACAAGTTCAAGGTCTCAAAATTGAAGTTGAAGAACACAAATGCATTGAAGAGTCACTTCAAGAGAAGTTGGAAGAAAGCAACCAAGAAAGGGAAGAATTAGAAGCCGAAGTAGTCTCGCTGCGTGAGGAAGTGAAGAAAGGAAAAACTGTCCAAAACTATGCCAACAGCTCAAGGGCATTAGAAGAACTCATCAACAATCAACGATCTTACAACACAAAACTAGCATTGGTTACAAAGAAGAAGAAGCAGGACCTTCTACAACAAAATACAATGAACCTATGAGATCTGAAATGCATGTAGACTTCATTGGACAAGATTCGCAAGAACAGCCTTGGAAGACAATTCCTGGATGAAAATTTCCATCCAGGTACCAACATATTTTTTATGGCTACTGTTATTCTTGTGGAAAATTTAGTCATAAAGCTGTAGAATGTCGCACGTACCCTAGGAACGAATACAATTCCAGGAGATCTGTCAAATATGAACCTCCCAGGGCTCAGCGAAACATCAATAGATTTGAACATTTAAGAAATAATATTGAATGTTAGAAATGTCGAAAATTTGGACACATAACCAAATACTGCAGACTTGAAAATCCTCCAGAAGAATCTTCGAAGCCACAGAATGAACGAACATGGAAGAAGAAGAAGAATGATAATTGTGCTCTCGCTCTCAAGGCTCAAAAGAACAAAGATGTGTGGTATGTTGATAGCGGTTGCTCAACACATATGATTGGAGATAGAAATAAATTTGTATCTCTGAAAGAGAAGAAGGATGTAACCATGTCCTTTGGAAATGATGAATCTTCAAATGTTATAGGATCAGGTACTGTCACTCTCGGAAGCAAAGATTCTCTAGCCAATAATGTTCTATTGGTTGAAAACATGAATCACAATTTGCTCAGTGTTGGACAAATGTGTGATCAAGGACACACAATACTATTCAACTCCACGAAATGTGAAATCAGGAAAGGTGTGCATGGTGAAATTGTGGCTACAGCAAGTCGAGCTCCAAATGACATATATGTTCTGGATGAAGCAACTAATTCATGTCTAATAGCTAAAGAGGATGATCCAATAATTGGTAGCAATGATGATCGACTAAGTAAGAAGTTTGCTACAAAGGTGCAAAGTGATTTCGAGATGTCTTTACTTGGTGAGTTGACATACTTCTTAGGGCTTCAAATATCTCAGCAAGAGAAAGGAATATTTATATGTCAAGCCAAGTACATCAAGGAAATGCTCAAGAAATTCAAAATGGAAGATTGCAAACCCGTCCTTACTCCGATGGTAACAGGTTGCAAATTGAGCATAGACGACTCATCTAAGGATGTGGATCAAAGGTTGTACAGATCTATGATTCATAGTCTTCTATATGTAACAGCCTCCCAACCAGATCTTATGCAAGCAGTTGGACAAGTAGCAAGATTCCAAGAATCACCAAAAGAATCACATATTAAATATTCGCCAGCATTGGAATATCTTTTCCAAAAGCTTGGGATTCTCCCAAGTTCTCTTTAGATTTTCCATTCTTCAGAATATAAAGGGGGAGTGGAAGTGTGTACAGGTTCGCAAGATGGTTGTGTTTTAGGGGGAGTTACCCTTTGCCATTGATGTCAAAGGGGGAGAGAATGTTGTAGGAAGAGGTGTCATGATCACAGGGGGAGTACTTGTGTTTCCATCAATGTCAAAGGGGGAGATTGTTGATCAATGGTTGTCATTGATGTCAACCCAAGCAGCACCAAGGGCTAACCCAATATTGCATGGGAATTTTGACTTACCAAATTAATATATTCTGGGTCAATAATGATTTTGATGGTTTCTACTTGTCGATATGTTTCCGTTGATATATGGCACACCATGTAATTCTTGACGGTTTGAGAGATATTCATGTTTGAAGTTTGTACCCCCAGTTAGTGGGCTAAAACCCCATGGGGTTGGGGCATGGGTAATTGAAAAGTCATAATTAATATTTTTTAAGCTCCTAAAATCCCTCCCACTTTCACTTGTTGAAGCCCCTCTCAACTTAAGCATTCATATAAATTGTGATCTTCATTTCCTCCTTATGAAAGGGATTCAGCCATCTGAAACAGGTCATCGTGGAATTTTCGCTCTAAATTTTTTTCTACGAAGGTTCAGAAGCTGAAATTTTTATGAGGCGAAGCAAAAATCCTGAGGAAGCTGCAGTAAAAATTTCAGATCAAGGTGCCTAATATTTTTGGAGATATGATTTATGGAAGTCAGGGTTTTTGCAGGCTCCTGAAATTCATCTCAAAGAAGTGACCTTGGTAAATTCGTCATAACTCTCTCTCTGAGTATCGGATTGGAATTTTGTAAAAATTGGTGGATAGTGCATAGTCTGTACTTTTCTCTCTATCAATTTCAGAGACAAATGAAGAAACAATGACACGTGGCATGCCGTACAAGTGCGCTCTGCTGAAACAGTCCTTAATTAGGGCATTGTGAGAGATTAGGTATAAATATCTCTTGAAGAATCCAAAATGGGTCAGACCTATGGCATTGGAAAGAAGGCTCAGAGGACTACTACAGGCCCAAAAATCAGATATTGAGGATTTGAAATAACAGAGATACACCAGATTCAATATCGAGCTCCTAGAAGGCAAGAAAAAGCTAGATCATGCGTTGTCAAGGGTTGCAAAGGACCAGAATTTCTACGAAAACAAAGAAAAAAAAGGTGCAGCAAAGGGTAGCATGACAAGAGCAACAACCAAGGTACATAACAGCAGCAAAAAGTTCATCATATGAAGTCTTCAAGTGGGCATCACTGCATACAATCATTGTAAAGGTATCATTGTACTAAGCCATTGTAAATACATTATTGTAAAAATTGTACTAGTGTCTATATGCCAAGGGTTGAAGAGGCAGTGTTGGGAGGTCTAGGATCTCATTAGGTGGTTGTGTCGAAGTTGGGGTTATGGTCTAGTATATATTCTTCTTCTACATCATTCTATATCATTGTAAAGTGGACCATTTTCCCTGGTATGGGAGTCCATTCTTATTTTATTCTTATATAGGGTGGTAGGGTGGTGCTAGGGTGAGTTGTAGCTCATTGGGTGTTGGGGCATCTGTTTAATTGACTACTGAAGAATCTCGAGCGTTGGAGCGTCCATCCAGTGGGAGCTGAAGAAGAATGATTTTCTAGATTCTAGGAAGTTGGAGCTTTATTTTCAATTGGAGTTGAATATTAAAGAATTATTAGAAAAGCATTAGGTGGTTTTTGTCCCGGAGTGGGTTTCCACCTTAAAAAATGTGTGCATTTGTGTTCCTCTTGTTTGCTGCTATCATTGTACAAACACTGATAATAATTGAATATTAACTAATGCTCTAATTGTAAGAAATACTGATTCACCCCCCCTATCAGTATTTCCAATAGGTTTAGAAGCTGAAATTTTTAGAGTGCGAAGCTGCAATCCTAAGGAACATCTTCACAAAATTTTAGATATTGGTTCGCAATATTTTTAGAGATATGATCTGTGGAAGTTAGGGCTTTTTGAGGCTTCAGAATTTCATCTGAAACAGGTGATCGTGGGAAAATCTTCATAGCTCTCTCTCTAAGCATCGGATTGGAATGATGTAAAAAGTGGTCGCAAGTACACAGACTTTAGTTTTCGGTTTATCAATTTCAGAGCCAAAGGAGGAAACAGTGACACATGGAATGTCGTACAAATTCGCTCTACTGAACTAGTCCAAAATTGGGTAATTGTGGGAGATTGGACATAACTTTTCCTTGAAGAATCCAAATCAAATCAGACCTGTGGCATTTGAAAGAAGGTTCAGAGGGATACTACAGGGCTGAATTTCATATATTGAGGATATGCAATTATAGAGATAATTCAATTTCAATATCGAGCTCCTCAAAAGCAAGTAAAAGGTGTGTATTTGTTTTTCTGAATTGCATAAGTCTTATTTGAAGAATCGAGTTGAATTGATTCCAAGGGCATATTGTAGAATAGATATCAGTATTGGATTCTAAATGGCCTCTAAAAAGGATTCAACACCCATTAAGCCTTTAGAAAGCTCTACTATGACTCATGAAGACGAAGAATGGCAACATGACATATCGAAATTACAAGAGCAAGTGCAACAAATTTCGCTTTCGCAAAGAGCAACAAAAAATGACATGGAAGTTTTGAAGAAAGGTGTGGAAACTAAGATGGATGGTTTGAAGAAAGACGTGGAATCTAAGATGGATGGTTTGAAGAATGGCATGGAATCTAAGATAGATGGCATGGAAGCTGGCATGGAATCTAAGATGGATGACATGGAAGCTAAGATCGATGAGAAAATGAAAAACAGAAGAATGATCTAAAAGCAGACGTGGAAGGTTTGACAAAGTTGATACAAGAAATGTTTCCTAATGGTGAAAATATAGTGGAGGAAACTCATGATGAGAACAAAATAATGTTGATCGTGATTTCATAAAATCTAATGTTGGCGGGAAGAACCACCATATTCCAAAAATGGATATGAGGAAGTTTGATGGAAAGGATCCTGTAACATGGATACTACAGATGGAGCAATATTTTGATCTCCATAATGTGCAAAACACACAAAAGGTACGCATTGCAACTTTACATTAAAAACAAAATACATTTGTATGGTATTGATGGATTTTCTCCCGTAAAAAAATTGTCACTTGGTCAATTTTTACGGAGGAAATGATAGCACATTATGAGGATACAAAGAGCAACACCTTCTTTATCCAATTGATAAATCTCAAACAAAAGTGTTTAATAGGGGAGCACATTGAGGACTTCCAAAATTGAATATAAGGGTAACTGATATTCCAGAGGAACACAGGATTGATCTCTTCATAGGTACTTTAAAGGATAACATCCAACATGAAGTTTGCGTTTTGGAACCTGATTCATTAGAGAAGGCATTCAGGTTGGCAAGAAAAATTGAATGTAAAATTATGGCGACAATGAAGCCTACCACTCACTTCTATAAAGAGGGAAGTGTTGCTACTCCTAGATTTCCACAACGTACAAGGTTGACACCACAACAATTGGAAGAAAAAAGAGCAAAAGGGCTTTGCTACAGTTGTGATAGCAAATACACTAAAGGTCATAAGTGTGCTAAGAAAAAATTATTTTACATAGATTGTGAAGAGGAAGAAGAAAATGAACAAGAAGAGGATATACACCAGGAACCAACCCTAGAAGAGGAAGAAATGAATCCGACCATATAGTGTAATGCATTGGCAGGAATTACCACTCCTCAAACTCTCAAGATACAAGGACAAATCAAGAAGAAAGAGGTAATAGTGTTGATTGATTCAGGTAGCACCCATAATTTTATTCATTGTAAGGTAGCCAAGGAATTAAATTGTTTCCTATACCCAGCACCAGAATGTCAAGTGATGGTTGCAAATGGAGTAACTATAAATTGCTCTGGGAAATGCCATAATATCAAGCTAACCATGGGGGAATATGTATTGACTAGTCCAATGCTTTCCATTCCTATGGGAGGTGCTGATGTTGTACTAGGAGTACAATGGTTACAATCTTTGGGGACGGTAGCTTTTAATTTCAAGAACTTTTCTTGAAATTTTTTTCAGAAGGAAAGGAAGTCGAATTACGGGGTATTGCAGGGAAGCCAGGAAAGATAATAAGCTCTAATGTCATGACAAAGCTTCTAAATAAAGAACAACGAGGCATAATTTCACAATTATGCTCACTAGAAGTTCCAACATCAAAATCATCTATTTCTGCAGATCTCCAACAAGTCTTGGACAATCATTCCAAGGTGTTTGAAACTCCCAAAGGACTCCCACCTATTAGTGATCATGATCATGCTATTCATTTGATTCCAGGAAGTGTTCCTCCAAACATCAGGCCTTATAGATATCCTTACTTCCAAAAGAGCGAAATTGAACGTATGATTGCAGAAATGTTAGAGGCGGGTATAACTCAACCTAGTCAAAGTTCTTTCTCTGCTCCTGTAGTATTGGTACACAAGAAGGATGGATCATGGCGAATGTGTCCGGATTATAGGGAGCTCAATAAGCTCACCATTAAAGATAAATTTCACATTCCTGTGATTGATGAATTATTGGATGAATTACATGGAGCAATTTATTTTACCAAGTTGGATCTTCGTTCAGGATATCATCAAATTAGAATGAAGACTGAAGATATTCCAAAAACAACATTTCAAGCTCATGAGGGTCATTATGAATTTTTGGTCATGCCTTTTGGCCTTACCAATGCACCTTCTACATTTCAAGGGTTGATGAATTCCATTTTCAAGCCCTTCCTTAGAAAATTTGTGCTAGTATTTTTTGATGATATACTAATCTACAACAGGTCTTGGAAGGATCATGTTGAACATGTTGACAGGGTGCTCAAACTATTGCAGGAGAAACAATTATTTGAAAAAACATCCAAATTTTTATTTGGAGTACAAGAGGTGGAATATCTGGGTCATATTGTATCTCACGAGGGTGTTAAGGTAGACCCTAACAAAATTAAAGCCATTAAGGAATGGAAAGTCCCCACAACCATAAAGCAGTTGCGAGGATTTCTCGGGTTAACATGGTATTATCAAAAGTTTGTTAAGAATTATGGGAGAATAGCAGCACCTCTAACAACATTATTGAAGAAAGATGCATTTTCATGGACTCCTGAAGCAACTAAGGCCTTTGAACATCTTAAAGAGGCAATGTGCCTAGCACCGGTCTTAGCTACGCCAGACTCCACAAAAACCTTTATTGTGGAATGTGATGCCTCAGGAAATGGAATTGGTGCAGTTTTAATGCAGGAAGGAAGACCCATTGCTTTTGAAAGTCGTCCAATCAAAGGAAAGTATTTACAGAAACCTATTTATGAGAAGGAAATGTTAGCAATACTGGATGCACTAAAGAAATGGCGAACTTACCTAATGGGAAGACACTTCAAGGTAAAAACTGATCATGATAGTCTTAAACACTTTTTGGAACAAAGACTATCTTCAGAAGAGCAGCAAAAATGGGTCACAAAGATGTTGGGTTATGACTTTGAAATAATATACAAAAAGGGGAAGCTAAATGTTGTTGCAGATGCACTCTCAAGAAAGAATGAAGAGGTGGAAGCATTGCTTTGTGCCATTTCTATTATCCAACCAGATTGGATAAACGAAGCAAGAGATGAATGGAAGAAGGACAAAGATGTATGGACACTCATTCAAAAGTTGCAGCAAGATCCTAGTACATCTGATACATTTAGTTGGAAAAATGATTCGTTATGGTACAAAGATCGCTTATATCTTTGTAAGAATTCCCAACTAAAACAAAAGATTCTTCTGGAATTGCACACTTCTCCTTTAGGAGGACACTCAGGATTTTTAAAAACTTACCACATGGTGAAGAAATAATTTTTTTGGGATGGCCTTAAATCTGATATTCAAAAGTTTGTGGCGGAATGTTTGGTTTGCCAGCAGAATAAAGTGGAAACAATTAAGACCCCGGGACTTCTACAACCTTTATCCATTCCAAGTCAACGTTAGGAGGATATTTCAATGGATTTTATCACAGGTTTACCTAAGTCTGAAGGAAAGAGTGTCATCATGGTGGTAGTTGATAGACTTACCAAGTATGCACACTTTTGTGCATTATCTCATCCATTTAAAGAAAGTATAGTTGCTACTACATTTATGGACACAATTTAAAAGCTACATGGAAACCCAAGGGTTATTGTGAGCGACAAAGATCCCATTTTTACTGGAAATTTTTGGACGGAGTTATTTTCTTGTTTGGGTACTCAATTAGCTCATAGCTCATCTTATCATCCTCAATCCGATGGTCAAAATAAGATAGTAAATAAATGTTTGGAAGGATATCTTCGTTGCTTTGTATTTGATAAACAAACACAATGGGTCAAGTGGTTACCTCCAGCTGAATGGTGGTATAACACTTCCTTCACCACTGCAGCAAAAATGACCCCATTTATGGCACTTATGGATATCATCCACCATCCATCACATCATCTTTAAGAGAAAATTTGAAGGTTCAAGCAGTGGAAGATCACATCGAGCATCAACAAGAAGTTCTCCAACTCTTATAGGACAACCTGAATTTGGCACAAAACCGAATGAAACAACAGGAAAATCAACATCGCAGCGAGAGAAGTTTTGATGTAGGAGACTAGGTATTTTTATGGCTACAACCATACAAACAAATGTCCCTCAAGAAAGTTAAGAAGGATATTAAATTATAGCCAAAGTACTATGGTCCTTACAAGGTGTTGCAAAATATTGGTACCATGGCATACAAATTGGAGCTTCTTGCTTATTCACGAGTGCATCCAATTTTCCATGTTTCATGCTTAAAGAAGGTTATAGGTGAAAATCTTCCAGTTCAAACAATATTTCTAGAACTTAATGAGGAAGGAAAAATCATATTGGAACCTGAAGCGGTCATGGAAACAAGAACTCGACAAATATGGAATCGATCAATTTCAGAGTATCTCATCAAGTGGAAGAACTTACCCACTAAAGATTCTACATGGGAGGATGAGAATTTTATATAGAAGCACCCAGAGCTACTCAAGCATTGAGGAAAACACTTTTTTGAAGGAGAGAGGCATGTTAGGTCCCTATATTACTAGTATAGTCCCTTATTGTTGTTAGTGTAACCCCCTTATTGTTATTATTGTACCCTTGTAACCCCCATATTGTTATTATTGTGCCCTTAAAATATTATTGTTAGGTCGGCTAGGATTACATTGTGGCCCCACTAGGATTACATTGTGGCCCCATGGACTCTTATATATAGAAAGGAGCTTTTGTAATTTGAATAATGCAAGAATTTTTCATTCATGTAATGTATTGGAGGTTCCCCCCTCGAAGTGGCTTATTTCTAAGGTGTTGATATCTCTTTTCTTCTCTTTTTGGAGCTGGTTTCACAACAGTTTTGTAAAAAAATTGTCAAGGATAAATACCAAGCGTCAGTTATAAAAGGACTGTAGAATATTGATTCACGCTCTCTAAGATTTAAATTTTCTTGGGTTTCGGGAAGAACTACGTCTTCGTCTGGACCAACAAGTTCTTCAATACATATGAGATCAGAAGGAAGATTTTTGGTAATGCGATGTCTTACTCTAGGTGAATCAAGATCACTAGAAGTCAGAGTAACAAATCCTGAAGATGATTCCAACACAACAGGTTTAGTTTTTGGCTTAGAAATTTCAGGTTCTTCAGCTAATTCACTGGTTGCAGAAGCAATGTCAGTGACTTCGAAAATTGAAATTGGCTCTTGAATATATTCTTCTATTTGTGATTGATTTACTTCATAATAATCGGATGAGTAATTATATATAATTCTCCTGGTTCTGTCGATCTAATTCTATTGATACTATGCGGTACCAGAGCTTTCAGTCCTTCAAGTTGGCTTGGTGTATACTCAGGGGGTTTCCCCTGAAGTCTACGCGATTGTCTTGGTAATTTAGCCACGATTAAAAATTATTAATCACACGCAATCAAAGAAAATTTCAATAAAAAGTCCTAAAGTCTTTGAGGAGACAAACAAATGATCACACACTTATAAAATATAGGAGATCAAACCACACACAAATAGTAGATTCCCACACTAAAAACACTATTTGGTGATGAAATCCAACATCGTAGTATTTTAATGTAGAAATGGCGGTTGGAACAGTTACCCCGACAACCTTCTTAATGAAACAGACAGGTGCAAGTTTCTCCACTTAAACCATCTCGAGTGAAGATAAACCTCCAGAGAGTCCAAGTGAGTCTAGTCGACGTCTGCTCCAGGTACAGTGAGATCTTTCCTCCACCGTCACCTTAGGAAAAAATCTTAAAGTTTATGGCCACTAAGGTCACCAACATGAACAAATATACCTGGGGGAATAGTCTACGATTCGATATACGCACAAGGGAAGAGTAACAAAGCTCAATCCCCTTGAAGGCTCCTTGACATAATCCAAGGTATACCGACAAGTGACCCCAGGCTCCTCGACAATGGTCAATCTGAGGTTTATCGTTGTTAATACGCGCACATCTTCTATCGTTCCCAATGAGATGGAATTGATCACATCACTGGTTTAGACATGATCTCATGCTTGACTCCTTTAGCAGGAGCTTCCCAGAGCACACAAGCTACTATTGGATTTTTCCTACTGCAAGATTGACTACTTGTTTGTTTTAACTGTCTTGGAGAGTTAATTACTCCCTAATCCAAGACACTAGCCTAAGCTATGTTTATGAAAAGAGTCCTAGAAATATAAAAATTCCTAGATTGATTTTAATTTAAGCATTGCTTTTAATAGGTTGTTTCTTAGGACAATAGATGCAAAAGCGAAACTTTGATGATATGTAGTGACCCGACTCAAAATACACTAAAAATGCATTTATTATGAGGAACAATTCATTTCCTTTTGATGAATTCTATCTAAAAGAAAGAGTTGAGAAATGCAATCTTTTAAAAACAATTCTTTCCTTCAAAAACAAGAACATACGAAAATAAATCTTATCTTCTGAGAACTCAGAATGATCAATTGCTCAAAAAGAAATCCCTTTATTCTTCAAGATCAAAACTATAATTAAACATTCTCCAAAAGAAAACTAGAATTTCTAGAAATAACACTCAAAACTAAAAACACTAATTTCGAGATCTAAAAATTCTAAGAATTAAATCTAAAATCTAAACTTTAAATATTTTGAGGACGTTTTTCTTAGTTTGTGATCTAACTAAGAAATTCTTTGCTGAAATGAGAAAAAACTCAAAAACATCCAATTATGGTTTTTTAAGTGAAATTCAAAACTCAATGAAAAAGTTATTAAAGATTTGCAAATGAGAAAATGGGATCTAATTCTCATAAAGCAATTTCTGCTATGACGTCAAAGACTCAGAAAGAAAACAATGAAATACCAGTGATCTAAGGTATACAGAGGTTTCTGATCTTTGAGTGACACAAAGATAAAGCAAAAATCACTTATAACATGCAGATCTTGTATAAAATCATTCAAAACTTAAAAAAAGCTGGAAGAAACTCTCACACAAAGCTTTCTGACAAAAATACAAGTCTGGGTATATAATGAGAATCTTGCAAGTTGATCCTAGAAAAGAGAATTTTTAGTTTTTCAAAAATTTTCTCAAGGTCCGCATGTTTTAGTGTAAACAGGTGCAGTGCCGCACTATGTATATAGAAAAATAGCGGAGATGACCGCACTGTACCGAAGGACAAAGTGCGGAGACCAGAAAACTTAAAGAAAAATAAAAAATTCTAAAGCACTTTTCAGGAATTCTACAGGAATAAATTACCCAAGCCAGTATCAATCAATCAAAATCAGAAAAATAATTGCACTAGTCAAAAATAAAAGAAAACAAAGTTCAAGATCCATTCCCCAGCGGAGTCGCCATTTTGTTGGACGGATAAATCGTTCTTGCGGACAAGACATATCTCCCTAGTATCTTACGATAACTAGAAACAAACAAACATATGTAAACTGCTTTCTCTAGATTATGTTTGATCTAGAATTATCTATAATGAAGGATTTAGGACTTACCTGTAGTCCAGCGCTGATCGCAGTCTTCTTTCCTATCGCTTTGAATACGTCTCCTTTCGGGATATGTAATAAAAAACATGAAATAATCAGAAGCACCTGCATAATATAGATTAAATCATAAACCATAAACCTATCTTGATGATCAAGGAATTAAAGAAATAAGCCATTTAAATAAACAATTCATTGAGAAAACAAGATCCATTTGTATTATCTTTGATGAAAGAAGGAGCCTTACAACCGTGTTCGCCTTGATGTCATACAGGTCCTTCTGAGGTCCGGAACAAGCGTTTCCTCTACTTTGACAAGCCTTTGCACTCTCTCGACTAACATACACATGAGTGTGTAATCATTCCCATATGATAATTAGTTAAGAGAGTTTGAGTTTTTCCAGCAATTCTCCTCAAAAAAATCTCAAAGCCTAACTCCCCTTGAGGCTGAACTATGGCCTCAATTTATAGCAAAAGAGAAGAGGTTACAACTCCAAATAAGAGGGGATAGAATCCTCTTTCAAAGGGATTTAGTTCCACATACCAAGGGGTAGGCTCCTTTAATGGAGGGGTGAATGTACATGAAACGAGCGAACTTTCCACCGAATAATTGCTTCCAGAAGCTTCCAGATTCAACCAGCTGGGCTTCCAAATTTTACTTCCGCCTTCATTTTACCTTTTACAGGAATCCACACCTTTAATGAAGAAAAAGTGTGGTTGGTTCCGCATGTTCTAGAACAAACAGATGCGGCATCGCAGGTAATACTAAGAGAAAGTGCGGTACAAGTATTTTTATGACATTTATAAGCTTTTCTCTCAATTTCAAGTCTTGGTTTTAGGAACTTGATGTTTGTAGACTTCTAAGGGCGTATTGTATGAGTAATGATGAACCCATACAGACAGTAAAATTTCATGGTGACAATTTTAGTGTAACAGTAGGGTCTTGGGTAGTCCATTTCCATCCCAAGGTAGGAAAACTAGAAGTAAAACAGATTGCGTCCATGACATAAGCATACATATAAAAGGGAGGTGTTTCTTTAGTTGAAGCACTCCTTTTATTCCTATATTTAGTGATGTGTTTGGCTAAACTATCATATAGGATGTTTTCCCAATTGAGAATTGAGGAATTGACGATTTTGTCAATCACTGGAACCCATTCTATTGAAAACCTAGTGGTATCAGGTTTGGAAAATAATCTACACAACATACTGGCAGCATAACAATAAGGGGAAGGAATTTGGGCAATTGGGTACGTACCGAGTTTATCTCACTTCAAATTTCTCTAGTCTTCCTTTCATCCTTTGATGACTTTCATGAGATCTGGATGTTCTGCTCTAAATCTTTGTCATACTTTTGCTGCGGGGAGGGTAGATGGTACATTTTTTTTAAATCTCCTGCCCTGAAAGACCCTATGTCTTCTCCTTTTGAATCTTTGAATTTCCTTTCATCTATGCTTAAGTGGTCAATTACCCACTTAACCATGTCTGTGTAAGGTACAATTTTTGGTCTTGTTGCTACCTTGTGGACGAATGAACATGTA
This sequence comes from Pinus albicaulis, assembly GCA_034641835.2. NCBI lineage: Eukaryota > Viridiplantae > Streptophyta > Pinopsida > Pinales > Pinaceae > Pinus > Pinus albicaulis. The sequence continues at coordinate 1,128,366,702 of CM076583.1, read as the reverse complement.
ACATCAAAGTAGGTCGCGTCTGAAGTAGATGTCATGCTTGTTGTAGATATTTTGGTTATTACCCTTGGATTTTCCTCTTCAAATAGTTTATACATTGTTTCCCATGATGAACTTCCACATTCCTTGTTGCAGGTAGTATCTGAGAATAACAGAGACATCTCTGAGTCTTTAGTAGGCAGTGCTTGAGAAATCTCTTTGCCCTTCTTGCTCATTTCAATCTTCCTTAGTTCGTTAAATGAATTCCTGATTTCAAGTAAAACAGGGAGAATATTAAAATTATAGAGAATAGAGAGTAAAATCCGTTGTTTATATCAAACATGCGTGAATAGATATGAATCTTTTCAAATATAACAACAATCATCGATAATAATTTCAAAGTCCGATCTCTTATACCTTCACACGAAATATATATCAATCAACTTAAAGACGTTAGATCTCGAATTTCGTTTTGATACAACATAAGCCATTTTTCATGCTCGAGAAATTAAATGCCATGAATTCGCATATTTCCATATATAACTTTTGTCGCTTGTAATGTTTACCCATAAATGTTGCGAAATGCGATGTGCGCAACCGCACATCGCAACTTTTATGCAACAATGAATTTGTTTTACGGCTAAGTTATGCGAAATGCGAATTGCGCATTCAAAAGTCAAGCGGCCATGCTTAAAGGAATTTAAAGATTTATCTTTGATGCTTTGTCGGCTCGTCGAGTCCGTGCAATCGCACTTATATTTAATTACTTTTATGAGTTGATTGTTTTAAATAAGGTGCGATGCGATAAAGAGTTTATAACGATAATTGAAGTGTTTGCAATATTTTTAAAACATAATTTCGAAAAAGGTTAGCGCATTTCTCAGCTCACGTAACTTAAAGGATTGTGAGTTGTTTTAAGTTATAGGCTATGCAATTTGTGATGTGTTATAGGAATAAAGCAGAAAACTTTAAAAGAAAACTTTTATTTCCTAGTTTTTGTTTTTAAAGCTAAAAATAAATTTCCTATTTATTTCTAAAGGGTCCCCATTTATTAAAAAAAATGGGGGTTGTTTTATAGCACAACAATTGGCGATTCACTTGGGAGAACCAGATATCTCTGACTAGCTTTTTGAAATTTCTAAAAAAATTTTGAAAATAAAAATGGTTGCAGGAATGAATTTCAAACAAATGATATCTTACTAAATAATAAAATTCTCCTTATTTATTATTCACAAGAATTCATCTTTTAAAGATAAGTACAAAAATCTATATCAGTATTTATTAAGTTCAAAAAGATAAAGCAGGTGGCCCTTACAGATCAGCTTGATAAAATTTTACTCTTTTATCACAGGTAGAGCCTATGTTCCAATAGACAATTTAAGCTTTTGGAAAAGTTACCTTTTACCCATCAATGATTCATTGTCCCATCCAGTGTTTCTTAAAATTTCAAAAATAAACTCTAATTTTTTGAAACTTTTATTTTTGTATCATATTTTATCTACTTAAAAGTCATTTCCTTGGCTTGGTAACCAAATGATGACAATGCCATTCACTAGTTGTAATCAAAGTGATCAAGCTGGTTCTTGATGAGACCCCTTGTCCTCTTGGTATAATCTCAAGCCATTACCCTGTTTTGGTAGGCAGTAATGGTAATGTCAGTTCAACTATTTACCTATGAACATGGTAAACAAGCTCTTGATGAGACTTATTATCTTTTAAGTTTTTCTAATTATAATCTTTTTTGAATTTCTTTCAAAAATTTATAAGTTTTCTCGGATGGGGTGAATCATTGGTCCTTTTGAGGATTCTGGATGATAATGTCGAGTTTTAGATTGTTTTTATGTAAAAGAGTCTTTACTATGTTAAAGATTCTTTTCTTGACTGATAACAAAATAGTCATGCTATATAAGGATGAGAGTTCATCAGAGAATAAATAATTTCAGTGAAATTACATATTTCAATAAAAGTAAAATCTATTTGTCTTTCAAATCTTTCGATTGTTTCCTTAACACTTCTTATTTCTATAAGCGATAAATAAAAAAGGATTATCTGAGATTTTATTTTGAAAAAGCCAAAAATTTATACTAAGCAACTTTTATTTCTTTTAAGGAAAAGAAAAAGACACTAGTATACAAGAATAGAAGGGGTTACCTCCTATGAAAAGTATTTTTGCAAAATCTTCCCATTAATAGGCAAATAATCTTTTTTGCTTGATAGATCTTGCAATAAGAATGTTGATGGGCCTATTTCTTCGATTTTTTGAAATGGACCTAGCTAGAGTTTTTGAAACTTTGTGTGTTTACCTTTTTCCTCATGCACTTTGTCCCATTTCAATACCAGATCACCAATTTGATTTTTTTTTGGAGTAACAGAAGTTGAATCAAACGAGGCTTTTACGATCTGTTGATGATGAGCATGAGTTTGTTTGGCTTTTCTCTTTCTTATTCTAACTTAAGAATCTGACATTGTCTAAGTTGTAAAGAAGAAGTAGGAGATTCATCAATAAATTGTACTAAGGAAAGAGAGGGAATAACTATGTTGGTGGGAAGTACAGCTTCTTTTCCATAGACAAGATTAAATGGAGAAGTTCCAATAGAAGCTTTTTGAGTTATTCGATCTGCCCAAAGAGAAAAAATTAATGACTTGTGCCAATTTCGTTGATTTTGATCAACTGTTCTTTTGATTATTCTAATCAAGTTCTTGTTTGTAGATTCTGCCAAACCATTTCCTTACGGATAATAATTTGTAGAATACTTAAGTTTAAAACCTCTTTTAATTGCAAATTCCATCATAGCAGTTCTTGAGAAGTAATATGCATTATCAAAAATTAAAGCAGTAGGTAAGCCAAACTTGGTTATGATATTCTGATCAATGAAATCAATGATATTTTCAGAGTTGGCTACATTTAATGGAATCACTTCTACCCATTTAGTAAAGTAATCTGTAGCTGTGAGAATATATCTGTGATTTTTGGAAGAGTTAGGAAAAATGTCACCAGTTATAGCTAATCCCCATTGTTCTAATGGTTGTTCGATATTGACTCACTGTAATGGGAATGCTGGCTTTCTTTGTCTTCCAGATGTACTTTGACACACTACATTTTCTTGCGTATTCATGAGAATCCTTGAAAAGTGTAGGCCAAAAGTAACTTGCATGCAGGATTTTGTGTCTTGTAGTATTTCCTCCAAAATGTCTTCAAGCTGGTCCATCGTAGAGTTCCTGCAAGACTTTCTCTGCTTCAGATTTTTCTAAGCATCTTAAAAGTAGAGAATCAAAATTTCTCCTAAATAACACATCGTTGATTAATTCATATTGTTTGGCCTTTAATCTTAAAGCTCGTTTTGTTTTGTAACTGAGTTGATTTGGATCATATCAATTCTTCAGATAGAATCTAAGATCAGCATATTACGATTGTGCATCGTTGAGGCTTACCTATGATATTTGCACATTGTTACTTGATTCTTCTTCCGATGATAGATGGGATGCTCCTGTAAGCATTCTACAAAAACCTTGACCTCTAATAATTTTAGAGGGTCTAATTTCTACATCATATTCTTGTAAAGCGGTCACCCAATTAGCCCTCTTTTCTCCTAATTCTCTTTGCATCAAGAGTTGTCTTACTGTAGAGAATGGAACTATGATTTTAGTGCGAGTCTTTAGGAGAAAAGGTCTAAAATTCTTTATAGCCTTAAAGACAACAAATGCTTGATTTTCAACAGATGTATAATTTAGTTCTGCACCTTGTAAATTTGAACTGAAAAATGATATCGGTGCTTCAATTTGTTGGTCATTCAGCTGTGTTAAAACAACGACATATATGATGTATCCGATGAAAAAGTGTATAATGTAAAAGGATTAAGAAATTTGGGGGTAGTCAAGAATGGAGCATTGATAATTGATTGTTTAATCAAATCATGTGCTTCTCTTTCATTATGTTCCCATTTAAAGACAAATTTTTTCTTAATCATGTTCTATAAAGGTAAAACAATTTGTGAAAAGTTAAGGAAAAACCTTTTAACAAAATTAATTTACCCAATAAATGACTGCATAGTTTTCTTGTTATGAAGGAAAGGAATTCGTTTGATTTCTTCAATTATTTCAGGATCAATATAGATACGACTTTTTGACACAATGAATCCCAAAATTTTTCCTTCATCTAATGCAAAAAATGATTTCTTTGGATTCAATAAGATGCCATAACTTTTTCATCGCTCAAAGACTTGCTTTAGGTCATTTAGATGATTGGTTACTTGTTTAGAAAAGACTGTAATGTCATCTAAATAAATAACTACTGTTTTGTTTATGAGCCCCCTAAAAGCTGTGTCCATAGCTCTCTGAAAAGTGGTGCCTACATTAATTAATCCAAAAGGCATCTTCTGATAGGCGTAAGTTCCCCACTTAGTTCTGAACATATTTTTTGTTGGGTGTGGAGCCTGATTATCTTGTTTACTTTGTATCACAGCATTGGACCCCTGTACCTTAAAAGGGGCGGCAACGACGCCCGTAATTAATCGCTGCCGTGGGGGGTCCATGGGGGCGGCAACGCTTTTTCGGAGCCCCCCCTGGCGGGGGTTTTCGGGGGTAGCGCCCCTGAAGCTAAAAGCATATGTAAAATTGCCTTGTAAAAGTATAGTAATTTCTAGTCAATCTGGGCCGTTCATTAGGCAAATGATCTGACGGTAGACGTTATGTTTAGATTAGGTTTTTTTGCCCTAGAAGGCAACCCCTCGCTTTTATGAGGGAATTGTATTGCGGCTGTGCATTGTATGTGTATTCTCGGAGCGAGAAACAGACAGGGAGACTGTGATAGAGAACAGAGGATATTACAGCGAATCTGCTGTAGGTTTTGTCTCTTTATTTTTTCTTGATAATAGAAAGGAAGGATTGGCTGTTCGGGGTGGACGTAGCCCAAACTGGGTGAACCACGTATATCTGTGTCTCTCTAGTTTTATGTGTTTTGTGTGCTTGTATTTTCCGCATATTTTATGTGTTTCATTGCTCCATAATATATAATTTTCTAACAACTGGTATCAGAGCCGAAGGTATATTTGGCTGATAAACTCGCAGGAAAGAAGGGTTCATGGTTAGAGTGGGAGCAATGGCGGACGATGGTAAGTTTAGGGTCGAGAAATTCAACGGCCAAAACTTTTTGCTGTGGAAGATGCAGATGGAAGATTATTTGTATCAGAAAGATCTGTACCTACCATTGAGTGGAAAAACAAAGAAGCCGACGGCCATGACAGATGCAGAATGGAACATTCTCGATAGAAAGGCACTAAGAACAGTACGGTTGTGTCTTACGGCGTCAGTCGCCTTCAATATTTCGAAGGAAACAATAACAGAGGGTTTGATGCAGACGTTGGCGAAACTATATGAAAAACCCTCGGCCTCAAACAAGGTATTTCTTATGAAACGACTATTTAATATGAAGATGTCGGAAGGTGGATCTGTTACAGACCATTTAAATGATTTTAATACAGTTACCAGTCAGTTAAGTTCTGTAGGGGTAAACTTTGATGATGAAGTTAGAGCTCTGTTATTCTTGTGCTCATTGCCAGAGAGTTGGAATGGTTTAGTAATGGCCATTAGTAACTCTTTCTCTGGATCTAGTACTTTAAAGTTTGATGATGTTGTTGGTGCTATCCTTAGCGAGGAAATGCGACGGAAAAGCTCCGGTGAGACATCAGGTAATGCTTTGAGTGCAGAGTCTAGGGGAAGAATAATGGAAAGAGGAAAGAGCTCGGGATATCGCAGTAAATCAAGGAAAGGCAGATCCAAGTCCAGATCGGGGATAGTGTGCTGGAATTGCGGAAAGAAAGGACACCTAAAGAAAGACTGTAGATCTCGGAAGGGAAAATAAGGAGACACACAACAAGAAAACAATCATGAAGCAAATGTGACAGGTGATGTGTTACAAGATTCTTTGATTCTTTCTTTCGAAAATGTTACTGATTCTTGGGTTGTAGATTCGGGGGCTTCATTCCATGCCACACCTGATAAGAAATATTTTCATGACTATGTTCAAGGAGATTTTGGACAAGTTCGTTTGGGTGATGATAAACCCTGTAAAATTGTTGGAATGGGTAAAGTTCTTGTAAAACAACGGAATGGAAACCAATGGCTACTAAAGGAGGTAAGGCATGTTCCAGATTTGAAGAAAAATCTGATTTCAACAGGGCAGTTAGGCAGTGAAGGTTGTGTGACAACTTTCATAGATAAAACTTGGAAGGTCACCAAAGGAGCGCTGGTAATAGAAAAAGGTGAAAAGGTTGGTACATTGTATTTATGCAATAGTATTTCTAACTCTGTTAATGCTTTAACTTCCAAAGGAGCAGATGCAGCATTATGGCATCATAGGCTCGGACACATGAGTGAGAAGGGGATGAAAATTCTTCACTCAAGAAATTTGCTGCCAGGTTTGAAGAATGTTGATTTGGATTTATGTGAGAATTGCATTTATGGAAAACAAAAGAGAGTCAGATTTCTCAGAGTTGGGAAAGAAAAGAAGAGCGAAAAATTGGAGCTTGTGCATACAGATGTATGGGGACCTGCTCAGGTATCATCTCTCGGTGGCTCTCGTTATTATGTTACTTTTATTGATGATGCAGCTAGAAAAACATGGATTTATTGTATTCAGAATAAATCTGATGTATTTGATACTTTCAAGAAATGGAAAGCTTTGGTTGAGATTGAGACAGGAAAGAAGTTGAAGCGTCTCAGATCAGACAATGGAGGTGAATATTGCAGCAAAGAGTTTGATAGGTACTGTTCAGAGCATGGAATTCATAGAGAGAAGACAGTTCCAAGAACACCACAAGAAAATGGTGTGTCAGAAAGGATGAAAAGAACAATCATGGAGCGTGCAAGGTGCATGAGATTGCATGCAGGATTACCTTTACAATTTTGGGCAGATGCTGTAGATACTGTTGTTTATCTAATAAACAGAGGGCCTTCAAGTTCCTTGGATGGTGGTATTCCAGAGGAAGCATGGACAGGTAAAAAGGTAAACTACTCTTTTTTAAAGCCTTTTTGGTTGAGGCCTTTGTCCATATTAATAAAGAAAATAGAACAAAGCTTGAGGAAAAATCAAAGAAATGTACCTTTATTGGATATGGTGTTAATGATTTTGGTTATCGCTTATATGATTATGAAAATCACAAAATCATTAGGAGCAGAGATGTAATATTCAATGAAAAGGTCATGTATAAGAATCAGCTGTAGGAAAAGAAACAGGAAAAAGAAAGCAAAGAATACACGGTTCTTGATGAGATAACTGAAAAAGTAAAGGTGCCTGAAAATAATCAACAACCATAGTAGCAGCAACCACCACAACAGCAACAGGCACCTCAAACACCTGAAAGTGGTGTTAGAAGATCTACCAGGATAAGTAGACCCCCTGAACGATACTCTCCTTCATTATATTATTTATTGCTGACTGATTCTGGTGAACCTGAATGTTATGAAGAAGCAATGCAGGTTGAAAGCAGGAAGAAGTGGGAGATAGCCATGGAAGAAGAGATGGACTCCTTAATGCATAACCAGACTTGGGACTTAGTCAGGTTGCCTGCAGGTAAAACTACATTGCAGAATAAATGGGTTTACAGGCTGAAGGAAGAATATGGAGGAAAACAGAGGTACAAAGCTAGACTTGTGGTGAAGGGGTTTGCACAGAAGAAAGATATTGATTTTGATGAAATATTTTCTCCTGTTGTTAAAATGAATTCAATCAGAACTATTTTAAGTCTTGTAGCAGCGGAAGATTTACATCTTGAACAGTTAGATGTAAAGACAACATTTCTCCATAGAGATTTGGAGGAAGAGATATACATGCAGCAACCAGAAGGATATGAGGTAAAAGTGAAAGAAAAATTGGTGTGCAAGTTAAAAAAAAGCTTGTATGGTTTAAAACAGGCTCCAAGGCAGTGGTATCTAAAATTTGACAAGTTCATGTCTGAACAAGGTTATACTAGATGTCACTCTGATCATTGTGTTTATCTAAAAAGGAAAAATGATGGCAGTTATATTATATTGTTATTATATGTAGATGACATGCTTGTTACAGGGTCTAACATGCAGGAAATAAATGCGCTCAAAATAAAATTGGCAAATTCATTTACAATGAAGGATTTGGGAGCTGCATAACAAATCCTTGGTATGAGGATAACTAGAGACATGAAAAATCGCAAATTAACACTGTCTCAGAATGAGTACATAGAGAATGTGTTGAAAAGATTTAATATGCAGAATGCAAAACCAGTTAGTACACCTTTTGCGAGCCATTTCAAACTTAGTAAGGAGATGTGCCCAAAGACCCAAGAAGACATGGATTATATGTCTAAAGTTCCATATGCATCAGCAGTTGGAAGCTTAATGTATGCAATGGTCTGCACAAGGCCTAATATTGCACATGCAGTGGGAGTTGTAAGCAGGTACATGAATAATCCAGGAAAGAACATTGGATGGCAGTAAAATGGATTCTCAGATATTTGAGAGGTACCACAAATCAAGCATTATGCTTTGGTGGTTCAAACATTGCTCTACAGGGATATGTTGATGCAGATATGGCAGGTGACATAGATAACAGGAGGAGCACTACAGGATATGTATTTACTGTAGGTGGAACAACTGTCAGTTGGGTTTCAAAAATCCAAAGTGTTGTTGCACTTTCAACAACAGAAGCAGAGTATGTTGCTGCTACAGAGGCTAGTAAAGAAATGATTTGGTTACAAAGGTTTATGGATGAATTGGGTAGAAGCATGATATGGGCACACTATACAGAGATAGCCAAAGTGTTATTCATCTTGCAAAGAACTCAGCATTTCATTCTAGGACTAAACACATACATCTCCAGTACCATTTCATGCGGTCAGTATTGGAAGATGGAGAGTCGAAGCTAGAAAAGATACACACTAGCCAGAATCCTGCAAATATGCTAACAAAAGTTGTAACCAGGGAGAAATTGAGAATGTGCTCAGTTTCAATTGGTCTTCAAGGATGACGAAGAAGATGAGGAATAGCCAGGTCCAAAGAAGAGTCATTGTCTAGCAAATGAAGCAGCGGTGGAGTTGCTACAATCAGTCTCCAAGTGGGAGATTGTTGGGTGTGGAGTCTGATTATCTTGTTTACTTTGTATCACAGCATTGGACCTTATTGAAGCCCCGAAAATCGGGTCTACAACAATGGGGATACCCACCCGGTCCGGACCTTGGTTAGCAGCTCCTTTTCCGTTTGGTGTAGTGGGTCCGACTGGGGATAATGAGACCAATTTCACAATATGTGTGTGTGTGTGTTGAAAATATATATTTCTTCTCTAAAAATGTTCCTAAGTGAAATGCTTTTATTCTATTTCTAATCTAATCATATGCAAGTTGTATTCTAATTTAAATAGAAATATCTGATTCTAAACTAAACCCGGGATGTAATTTTGTTTATGCGATCTAAAATAATTTCAAATAACAACCGATAATAAAGATTATTCAACTGTTATAAGAAAAGAATTCAATAAAGATAAACCATTTCATATAAAAAGTTAGATGAAACAGTTATGAAAAACATATCTCATAATAAGTTATTCGTATACTAAGCATAAATAAATAGCTATCACCGTACAGAAGTGCCAAATGATAACTTAAGCATTCAAGCATCAATATATAAACAACTGAACATAAATATTACTTTAACACAGAAGCAGAAATAGTTAAGAGATAAAAGTACCATTTATAACTGGTTCTACTCATGAGCTAGAAGCAATAATGATTTATCTCTTCTTAATCCAACATCTACTAAGAGTACAGAAATGCAACATCAATAGCAGATATTAGACACATATATCAATAAATCTCGTTCCATTCATTCATCAAAACCTCCTCTGAGGGTGCAGAAGTGCATGTTCTGAGGACAAGTTTTTGACAAATTTCAGGACCCTTCTCTAAATGCATGAGAAGGGTTTAAATACTACTAACTAAATCTAATTATAGTTTATTACAAAAATTTAGGATTCAATTTAAACGACCGTCCTTTTTCTAGGCAAAAATAAAGTAAAACTAAAACTAAATCTAAAATTAAAAACTATCAACTAACTACTTATGAATCTGGTCTTTGAATTTGCAAGTATCCAGCATTGATTTGAGAAGAGGAGGCTGGCCGACTTCAGATTTTAATTGTCCTGAAAAAACAGAATCGGCAAGTGTTGGCGCAATCTTTTCAGCAGAATTAATGATGCAATTAAGAGCATTGCATTGACTGTGTGGTTTTACCAGATATGTCCAGTAAGAATCCCAATTTAACTTTGTCAATCCTTGAATTGATTTTGTCTTTTCCTTAGTTTTCTGTTTCCACTCTGTTTGCAAATGCTGGGCTTGTGGTAGGTATCCTGGAATAGTTTATGAAATCAAATTAACTTTGTGAAAATTTTCATTTACACAATCAGTAATGTTGCTTGCTGCTGTAGCTGCTTCCTCTACTGCTTTTTCTGCCTCTCTGATCTGTGCATCCCAATTATTTAAGATCATTTATTTATGATCGTCATTGATAATTGGTGCTCCTACTCTTTTTCCTTCCTCTGTCTTTTGCCATGCCAAATAATTAGTAACTCTTTCATTAGTTAAATCATAAACATGTTGTAATTCTACGACATGATTAGTGATTTTATCACTTTCTTGACAAAAAGAGTTCCATTGCAAGATTTTCTAGCATAATATATCTTGTTGTTGTAGTAGTTGATTATTCAAAGAAATAGATTCTGAGATAAACTCTGTAAGCTTGGGGTCGTATTTATGCATCTCTTGCATAATCTGTATTTGTTTCTCTTTTTCAGCCAAGATTTTATGATATCCTATCTGCATTTGCTGAAACTCTTGTTGTAAATTTTCAAATTGTATCTGTGCTTCACTGTTGGAATGTGCTTGTTGCAGAACTTGTATTTGATCTTTTTCATTTAATAATAGTTGTACCTCAGATGCTTTGTCAATAGTTGCGGAGACATAAGCTCCTGTAATCTGAGACAATTTAGTAAGATTTTCAGTGGGATCCGTAGTAGGATATTTCCATAAAACATCCAATTGTTCTGCATCAGTAGAGAGTACATTTTCTAATTTCCTCTTCTTTCTTTGCTTCCTTACTACTGCTTTATGTTGTGGGCTATAGAATATATCCAGAGGAGGAATTTCCTCTATTTTGAGTACAAGCTCAGAGGAAGGAGTAATGGGTATATGTTCTATTTCTGTGACATTGCCACTTATTTCTGTAATCAAACCTTTTGCTGTCTGTATAGGAGTTTGTATGTTCTGTCCTTCAACATTAATCAAATCATTAAATGTTTCCCATTATTTATCTAACTGAGTGCTGATGGATGGTTGCTGTACATTAAGAGGTGGAAGATTCAACTGTGGAGTGATTGAAATCTGTTGTTGTGAAAGCTTTTTTGATTGAGCTGTATCCTTCACCGAGCCTTCACTTTTATCATTATCAATTTTTTTAGAACGTTCAGAAGTTTCTTTGCCAGAATTTGACTTAGACATTTCTGTATCTGAGCTGCCACTGAGATTAACACTAGGAGTTGGTTCCCTTGCGAGTTCCAAGTGCAAATTATCCAAAGGAATAGTGGTCAATCTTCTTTCTCTGTATACTTTAAACTCTTGAAATTCTTCTGGGGAGAACCGTGTTTGAGCTAAATGCAAAATTTCTTTAAATGAACATTTTTCTTGAAACATATCATCAAAAAGATCTTCTCCAGAAAATACTCTTACTTTGACTACAGTGGTGAAATCATTGACAATACCATATGGATCAAATAGCCTTCTCGGAAACTTAAACAATTTTAAACATATAACATTGTTTACTTCCTTAAACGCATGACCAACATCAAATAACGAAAATGCTCCGCAGGACACAGGAAATTGTGGCCAGATGACTTTCTTTTTATCCTTTAATTCTTTTTTCAAACCTCCATATCCACAGGTTTGATATGCAATTTTCCGAGCTATGAGTTTATCCGAAACATACTTGGGCAAAACATGAGGAGAAGCAAAGCTTCCAAAAACCCTCACATAAATAAACAATTCTTCTCCAAACCATCTTGCGACAGGGAGAATGTCTACTTCTGCTTCAGGGGATAACCTTGGAGCATCCTTATTATACAATACTCTGTGCAAAGGCAACATTATGCCATGGCAAATTTTGTAAAAATGAGGAATGAATTTTGATTCCCACAATTCTTTGTGATAAACATGGATGGGTAGGGGATCCTGAATTGTCCATTGCCAACCCGTTAAAGGGAACTTAGAAACAAAGCATATTGAATCCATAACATAGGCAGATAGATAAAAAGGAGGATAAATCCTCTGAGAGACAGTCCGTTTAGACCGGTAATTGCAAATAGCCGTGGCTAAATTATCAGACAATATTTTAGCCCAGTCCACAATGGTAGCGTTAACAACAACATTCAATAAGAGAAGCCATTCAGGCAAAAACTTATTAATGTCAGGATTTCCAAAAAGCCTACATAGCATAGCGGCAGCAAAACAATATAGAGAAGTGAGTGAGCCAGTACTGTACATACCGTGTTTATCTTTCTTCAATGGTTCATCTCTTCTGGACCATTCTTTGGTGCATTCCACCAAATTTGCATTTTCCTTGGAAAATTTCTCCATAAATTGTTTGTTGTAAGTTGCCTAAGGCTCCGGCAAATGATACATAAGCCTCAAATCTTCTGGAGTGAATGACCCGATGAGCTCTTGACCTTGAGTTTTGAACTGTCTGTCCGTAATATCAGTGCTATCCAACACCCATTTTACCATGTCTGTATATGGAAGAATTCTTGGTCTTGCTGCTACCTGATGTAAAAATGAACAAGCCAGCTCTGTAAGAGATGCTTCAGAAGAATTACTTGAGCCTACAGTAGCCACAACATCCATTACCCTTGGGTTCTCTTCTTCAAGAAAATTAAACATACATTCCCAAGTGGTGATACCAGCGTCCTTGTTGCAAGCAGTGTCTGCGTACAAGGATGCCATATCTTTACTTTCAGAACTCGAAGCTTTCTCTTTCTTTCCCATAATACTCTGAATATTGCTTTGTATAGTTTCTTGTTCTTCGCGCCTGCGGTTTTACGAATTAAGTGAGAATAATGATATGAGAAAGGTGGCGGGATAGTTTTAAATGCTGAAGGCGTATGAAATATATTATTTTAACGTGAAATAACCTTTCAATCAAAACAAAATTTTTTTCATTAATAATTGAAAATCCATTCATTAATTTGACATCAAAACGCATAACGGATATCGATTTATGGAAAGATTTTCTTCGTACAATGAGCTTTAAGAATGTGCGATCATGCGATCTGTGATTTTCTTTGCAATATCGCAAAATCGCAATATCGCAAATCGCAAAATCCGCATCATTTCAATATCGCAAATCGCAATATCCGCATTATCGCCATATCGCAATCTCGTAACATCACGAAATCGCAATATCTCGAAATATATCATGTGAAAAATATCTGTTAATATATTTTCTGCGATATGCGATTTTGCGATAAATATTTTAATGCATAGTTTTTGGATCGCGTTATCGCAATTTAGAAGATTCTGCTTTGCAAAAAGATATATTCTACTTTTTTGCGATGAATGCGATATTTTCTTCAAAGAAAGATTTTATTCTAATCTGTCATAAACTTAAGTTTATTTAAAGATTTTCCAAAGAATTTTCTTAAGTTAATGATAGTAAGTTTTATTGAAAATGGAAACAAACATCAATTAATTTTTTGGATTTTTAAACTAAGGGTCCCCACTTATTTAGTATTATTACTAATACTAAATAAGGAGGGGGTTGTTGCTGGCCACAACAATTGGCGATTCACTTGGAAGAACCGGTTATCTCTGCTTTTCTTTTGGATTTTCTAAATTTTTTCAAAACATAAAATTTTCTAGAAAATCAAACTTTATTATAAAAAGACAAAGTACATTATGTTTTAATCTATAAATGATATTTCATTTCTTCTATGTTCAACTTTGACTATTCACTTCCTCAAGCTAGTCCTTGTATCTATATCAGTCATTACTTGGTTTAAAAAGATAAAAACAAAAGGCTTCTCTGTAAATCAGTTTTAAATATGCTCATTTGTCGTAGGTAGAGCCACTGCTGCCAGCAAGCGTCTATAGCCTCGACAGGGTTACCTGTTACCCAGCAATGATCCTGTGTCCTACTTAGAGAAATATACAATTTTCAAAGAGAAATCCATATTCACACTTATTGCTTTTTATTTTCTTTTTACCCTTAAAGAACAATGTCTTGGTTTGGTAGCCAATTTATGACAATGCCATTCACTTGATTTATAACTTTGCTGAACAAGCTGGCTCGTGATGAGACCCCTTGCCTTTTGATTGCAACAATCTTGAGTCATTGCCCTGTTGTGGTATGCAGTATTGGCAAAGTCAGCAAGCTATAATATCTATGATCATGATAAGTCAGCTCGTGATGAGACCTCTTACTCTTTAAGTTAAAGTGTATCATTGGATTATTCCCTGAACATTGTAATTTTCTAGGTGGGGAGGAAGTCATTGTTTCCTTAAGATAGTTCTGGACGACAATGATAGAGCTTTTTGAAAAGAAATTTTCTACAGAATCTTCATTTTGTTATAGATACCTTTCATTGAACTGATATAAAACATCTTCCTGCTAAAAGTTGATTTTCATCAAAATTTTCAAAGTTGAAACTAGTATCATTTCTAGACTAAAGCTTTTAACAGTATCTTTGAATAGTAATGATCAATTATTCTAAAAAGAATTCTATTTATATAAGTGAAGAAATAAAATCTAAAACAGAGAATTTGTATCTTTTTCATGAATTCCAAATGTAACCATTAACAACTAGTTTTATTAAAAATAAATAAAGAAAACTAATATACAAAATAGAAGAATAATCTCCTATGGAAAATATTTTTTGAGGATCTGCCCATTAACAGGTAAAGACTCTCTTTTTCCTGTTAAATCTTGTAACATAAAAGTAGATGGACTTAAGATCTCTGCAATTTGGAAAGGACCACGCCACATTCGTTGAAATTTTGTATGTTTTCCTTTTTCTTCATGAGCCTTGTCCCATTTTAAAACTAGATCTCCTATCTGAAAATCCTTTCTGGTTATCATGTTTGAATCAAAAGAAGCTTTAACTAATGCTTGATGATGAGCATGAGTTACTTTGGCTTTTTCTCGTTGTTCTTCAAACTTAATTATTTCCATTTGCCTTAATTGTAAGGAAGAAGTTGGCACTTCATCAATATATTGGACTAAGGCTAGAGAATGAATCGCTAGATGAGTTGGAAGAACCACTTCTCTCCCATAAACTAAATTAAAGGGAGAAGTGCCAATAGAAGCCTTCTGCGTTATTCGATCTGCCCATAAAGCATATATTAAAGACTTATGCCAGTTCTTGTGATTTTGATCAATGGTTCACTTAATGATTCTGATTAAGTTTTTATTTGTTGATTCAGCTAACCCATTTCCCTGTGGATAATAATTGGCAGAGTATTTAAGTTTAAAACCTCTCTTGAGTGAAAATTCAGTCATAGTATTACCAGAAAAATATGATGCATTATCAAACATTAAAGCAGAAGGTAAACCAAACCTGGTGATTATGAACTGATCAATGAACTCGATGATGTGTTCGGCATTAGCAGTCTTGAGAGGGACTGCTTCTACCCATTTCCTAAAATAATCAGTTGCTGTAATGATATACCTATGTTGTTTAGAAGAGTGAGGAACGATCTCACCTATTATGTCTAATCCCCATTGATCAAAACGCTGCTCAATGTTGACTGGTTGTAATGGAAATGATGGTTTCTTTTGTCTTCCAGCTGCGGTTTGAAAAATTTGACATTTCCTTGCGTAGCTATGTGAATCTTTGAATAATGTGGGCCAGTAATAGCCTGCACGGAGGATTTTATGTGCAGTTGCATCTCCAACATAATTTCCACCTGCTGGCCCATCATGAAGTTCCCGCAAGACTTTTTCAGCTTCAAATTTCTCCAGACATATAAGAAGAACATAATCATAATTCATTCTAAAAAGAACATCATTTACAAGCTGATATTGTTTAGCCTTCAACCTTAGAGCTCTTTTCTTGGTGTAATCGAGATTTGGAGGAGCATATCCATTCTTCAGATAAAATATGATATCAACATATAATGATTCAACATCATTTAGGCTTACCTCATATGTTTGTATCTCTTCAGATGGTTTTTCAGAAATAAGCGATGCTCCAGCTAGTATTTTGCAAAAACCTTGACCTCTTACAATATTTGCTGGTTTGATTTCAACATCATATTCTTGTAAGGCAGTAACCCAATTGGCTCTTTTCTCACCCACATCTTTTTGGACTAAAAGATTTCTTACCGCTGGAAACGGTACTATGATTTTTGTATGGGTTTTGAGTAGAAAGGGTCTGAAATATTTAATTGCTTTGAAAACAGCATAAGCTTGTTTCTCCACATTTGAATAATTCAATTCAGCTCCCTGTAAATTTGAACTGAAAAAGGCAATTGGAGCTTCTGCTTTGTCTTGATTTGCTTGAGTGAGTATTGCAGCATAAGATTTATCAGAGGAAAATGTGTACAAAATAAAAGGATCGGAAAAATTTGGAGTTGCTAAAGATGGAGCATTGATAATTGCTTGTTTGATCAGATTGAATGCCTCATATTCATCTTTGCCCCATTTGAAGTTTGAATTCTTTTTAATCATTGCTTGCAAGGGTGATACAATTCTCGAAAAATATAGCACAAATATTTTTACAAAATTAATCTGACCAAGAAAATATTGCATAGCTTTTTTGTTGTGAGGTAAAGATATTTCAGAAATTTCCTTGATTCTATCGGATCAATATGAATTCCAGATTTTGATACTATAAATCCAAGAAGTTTTCCTTCACTTAATGCAAAAAATGACTTTTTCGGATTAAGTGAAATTCCATACCTTTGACAGCGTTGGAAGATCTGCTTCAAATCTCTAAGATGATTGCTTCGTTTTTTAGAATATACAGTTATATCATCCAAGTAAATTACCACTGATTTATTAACTAATCCCTTGAAAGCAATGTCCATAGCTCTCTGAAATGTGGCACCAACGTTGATCAGACCAAAATGCATCTTTTGATATGCATAAGTGCCCCATTTGGTTATGAATGTAGTTTTTAATTGATCATTAGGATGGACTAGCACTTGATTATATCCAGAGAAACCATCTAAGAAAGACATTAATTCTGATCTTGCAACTGCCTGTAATATTTTCTCCATGGGAGGAAAAGGAAAATTATCTTTTTGACAGGCTTTATTAAGATTTCGAAAGTCAATAAAAATTCTAATGTCTCTGTTCTTCTTTCTAACAGGAACCATATTGGAAACCCATTTAGAATGTCGGACGGGAAAAATAATTTTGGCTTTCAATAACTTATTGAGTTCAGATTTGATTTGATTTTCTAGATTGGGATGGATCTTTCTCAACTTTT
The DNA here is from genome assembly GCA_034641835.2 of Pinus albicaulis. Classification (NCBI taxonomy): domain Eukaryota; kingdom Viridiplantae; phylum Streptophyta; class Pinopsida; order Pinales; family Pinaceae; genus Pinus; species Pinus albicaulis. The sequence goes on along the minus strand of CM076583.1, from coordinate 1,128,349,229 downwards.
GTTGGACAGGTTTTTCATCATTTATCATTGGGATAGTATGTTGGATGATAGAAGTGTCATAAGTTTTGAGTTCATCGTAGTTCCAAGCAAAGACACTTTTATATTGTTTCAAAAGACGAACATATGCTAATTTTTCTTCAGGAGCTAGGCCAAGGCCTAGGTTGATATTTTGTGGTTTGGCATCAATTCCTACATTTACTAATTCATAATTCAAAGTCAAACTTTGCATTTTTGAATTGGTAGATCTTTTAAATCGATCTTTCAAATCATAAATGTCTCCTAACTTGACTACTGACTTTGGCATATCATTATTGGTGCTATCTTGGAGCAATTGTCTATCATGTTGGTCTTCATCAATTATCTGATTGGTGTAAGATCCTTCAGATGTGAGAAAATTTACAATATCAGGATCATCATTGAAAATCCTCCAATTGGTAACGTTATCAGGAATCGAGGGTCTAAAGATTAATTCGATTGAAAATCGATCAGGACTAAAGTCTTCTGCAGGAATGAGCTTGGAAGCTACATTAGCTAGGAGGTCTGAACTAGCATTCTGAATTCTGGGAATTGATGAAATATTAAACGCTATAAAGTGTTCAGCCAGATCTTGGACTAAAGATTGATAATGCTTTAAATGACCTGATAAACAATGTATATTATTGCGTACCTGTTTAATTACAATTTCCGAATCTCCGAAAACTTGTAGATATTTGATGTCTAATCCGATTGCTTTGTATAATCCTTGAACTAAAGCCTCGTATTCTGCGGTGTTATTAATGCAATCAAACTCAAGTCTAAAAGTTAACATAATTTTGTTTCCCTCTGGACTAACCAAAATGCATCCTGCTCCTGCTCCTTCATTAGACTTAGAACCATCAAAAAATAATTTCCAAAATAAAGATTTATTTACAGGAGTATCTACAAAATTTATACATTTAGAACTATCTGTTTGAGAAAATTTTTCTATTTGAGATAAAACAGAATGTTCTAAATAAGGTGAAGTATGAGCATTGAAATTTCCTAAGAAAGAATCAACTGAATAATTTCCAATGATATTACTGCTGTATGCAACTGGTTCATTCTCTCCTTCCAGTTCTGTTACTATGTATTTCTGATGTTTTTCTCGTTCAACCTTTATCTGATTTGGTTTACCATTGTAAGGAAGCCACATATGCGACCAATCAGTTGCAAAATATCCATGAAGTTTTTCTGACCAATCTTTGCTAAGAATTAAGCCATAAAATTCTGGAATATCTGCAACTAAAATATCAATGACTTGACATAACTTTGGATTTGATGACAATCTTATGGTAACCTGATTTAATTCACCAATCACTTCAACTTGCGATCGATCTAGCTGGACTATGCGCACAACAGATTTTTGTGGTTGAATGTTCAACTTTGCACATATTGATTTTGGTAGAATATTAGATGAAGCTCCAGAATCCACTAAACAATTATGCAAATTTTTATTGAAAACTTCATAAGTAAGAAGAAATGGAGGAGTATGAGATCTTGACCTTCCTCCAATTAAAGCGATATTTTCTAGATCAACTTTAACGATCGTATTAGCTGGAGGTCTTCCCATCTCATTGGAAGCTTGAGAAATCACAGGATCAGGCAAAGGTTTTTCTGGTACAACATGTAATTCTTTCAAAAGTACCTTTTGTTGGTGTTTTAACTTGCTCAATTCATAAAAAGTGATGTTAGCCCTAGTCTTCTTCATGTTTTCTATGATATTATACTCCATTTCATCTAGAACAATCAGTGTTTTTGATGGAGTTGATGAATCTGTCTGGACTGGGCTGGTTTGAATTACTTTAGATGTCGTTTTCTTGGGTGAAACTTTATCCTTAGTCAATGAGCTTGCGCTTTTTGACTTAGGAGTTGGTTGAGGAAGATCAAGTTGGTTTCTACTTCGAGTGCTAACTGGGGATGCTTCTTGATCTTCCTCATCTGGAAGGATGAAGTCCCACATACCTTGTACTTCTACGACTTCTTCTTCATCGGTAGTTTCTTCTTTTCTTCTTCTGATTTAGCATTAGTAATAGCATTTGGTGGCTTTGGATCAGTTGAAGGATTTCTTCTAAAAGGCTTGAAAGACTTTTTAGAAGATGTTTCTGCCACTTGTTTCTTAATGTCAACCATTTCATTAGACATGGTTTTCAAAAATTTCTGCAATCCTTCTAAATCAAATGGATCTTTTGATTGTTTTTTCTTGGGGTCTTCCTTAAAATTAACCTTCTTGGATTTTCGTTCTTCTATCGCATTTTTCTTATCTAGAGCAATGATACATTTCTCTACCGCTATTGCCTCCTTCATGTTTTCTGCTAAAGTTGTTTTGTTAGCCCTATCAACAAAGATTGCTATGTTTGATGGTAAAACAGAAATGTACCATTCACTTCGCACTTCTTCGCTAGGCTTGGAAGCAGTAGGAATTTTGTTTAACAATTTATTGAAACGTGAATTAAAATCCTTGACAAGTTCTTTTGAATCAGCTCTAAGATTAGACAGATCATTGATTAATATCGCTGTAGACCTGTCATCACCAAATTTAGTCAAAAATTGATCTTGAAAGATATCCCAACTAGTGATGGATCCAGATGGTAATGAGAAATACCATGATCCAGCTGCTCCTTGTAGAGTATAAGGGAAAAGTCGGACAACAACATCTTCATTAATAACTCCATTGAGATTTATGGACAACATAAAATTGTTTATATGTTCTTCTGCTAGCATGTCTGCTTCAGGATTAAACTTAGGCAGCCATTTTTCAGGATGGGCTGGTAATTGACTCAAGGGTGCAGGCATTAAGACTGCCCCTGGATTATTCCATGGCATTTGGGCCATCGCTGAACTACTAACAGAGGAAAGTGTAGAAGATGATGTCTGTGATTGGGAAGATGAAGATATTACAATTATAGATGATTGAGAAGGTGATGTGGAAGTTCTAGTGGAGTGAGGGACAATGGTCTGAAGTGGAGGGGTGGATGGTTGACTTCATGGTGAAGAGGTTGAGATGGATGATGATGATGAAAGAGTCTCGCTATCAGACCCTTTAGGTGATTTTCTTGCTCTTTTCCTTGTAGGTAAATGTAATTCAGTTGGCTGAATGCCAAGCTTCTCACTCTGTAATCTGGTAAGAGGATGAGCAGGGTTATATTGCAAAGTCACACTACCTTGAGATTTATCAGATATTTGAGGTGATATTGAAACTCGCTGAAGTTTATGAATCAAAGATTCAACTTCAGGAGGTTCAATAGTAGATTCTTCTAAAAATTCAGGGTTTGTAGCAGTGTTTGTTCTTCTTTCGACTTCTGGCTCTAGATTTAAAATTTCTGAGTGCGATGGAGAAGTCGGGGGAGATGATGAGGGTGATTTACTCTCAGAATGGTATTTAGATTTAGATTTACTTGCCATTCAGAGTTCGTGGCCCTCCTTCTAGCGCCAAATATGTTGAAGCCCCGAAAATCGGGTCTACAACAAGGGGGATACCCACCCGGTCCGGACCTTGGTTAGCAGCTCCTTTTCCGTTTGGTGTAGTGGGTCCGACTGGGGATAATGGGACCAGTTTCCCAATATGTGTGTGTGTGTTGAAAATATATATTTCTTCTCTAAAAAGGTTCCTAAGTGAAATGCTTTTATTCTATTTCTAATCTAATCATATGCAAGTTGTATTCTAATTTAAATAGAAATATCTGATTCTAAACTAAACCCGGGATGTAATCTTGTTTATGCGATCTAAAATAATTTCGAATAACAACCGATAATAAAGATTATTCAACTATTATAAGAAAAGAATTCAATAAAGATAAACCATTTCATATAAAAAGTTAGATGAAACAGTTATGAAAAACATATCGCATAATAAGTTATTCATATACTAAGCATAAATAAATAGCTATCACCGTACAGAAGTGCCAAATGATAACTTAAACATTCAAGTATCAATATATAAACAACTGAACATAAATATTACTTTAACACAGAAGCATAAATAGTTAAGAGATAAAAGTACCATTTATAACTGGTTCTACTCATGAGCTAGAAGCAATAATGATTTATCTCTTCTTAATCCAACATCTACTAAGAGTACATAAATGCAACATCAGTAGCAGATATTAGACACAGATATCAATAAATCTCATTCCATTCATTCATCAAAACCTCCTCTGAGGGTGCAGAAGTGCATGTTCTGAAGACAAGTTTTTGACAAATTTCAGGACCCTTCTCTAAATGCATGAGAAGGGTTTAAATACTACTAAATAAATCTAATTATAGTTTATTACAAAAATTTAGGATTCGGTTTAAATGACCGTCCTTTTTCTAGGCAAAAATAAAGTAAAACTAAAACTAAATCTAAAATTAAAAACTATCAACTAACTACTTATGAATCTGGTCTTTGAATTTGCAAGTATCCAACATTGATTTGAGAAGAGGAGGCTGGCCGACTTCAGATTTTAATTGTCCTGAAAAAACGGAATCGGCAAGTTTTGGCGCGATCTTCTCAGCAGAATTAATGATGCAATTAAGAGCACTGCATTGACTGTGTGGTTTTACCAGATATGTCCAGTAAGAATCCCAATTTAACTTTGTCAATCCTTGAGTTGATTTTGCCTTTTCCTCAGTTTTCTGTTTCCACTCTGTTTGCAAATGCTGGGCTTGTGGTAGGTATCCTGGAATAGTTTCTGAAATCAAATTAACTTTGTGAAAATTTTCATTTACACAATCAGTAATGTTGCTTGTTGCTGTAGCTGCTTCCTCTGCTGCTTTTTCTGTCTCTCTGATTTGTGCATCCCAATTATTGAAGAGCATTTTTTTATGACCGTCATTGATAATTGGTGCTCCTACTCTTTTTCCTTCCTCTATCTTTTGCCATGCCAAATAATTAGTAACTCTTTCATTAGTTAAATCATAATCATGTCATAATTCTACGACATGATTAGTGATTTTATCACTTTCTTGACAAAAAGAGTTCCATTGCGAGATTTTCTGGCATAATATATATTGTTGTTGTAGTAGTTGATTATTCAAAGAAATAGATTATGAGATAAACTTTGTAAGCTTGGGGTCGTATTTATGCATCTCTTGCATAATCTGTATTTGTTTCTCTTTTTCAGCCAAGCTTTTCTGATATCCGATCTGCATTTGCTGAAACTCTTGCTGTAACTTTTCAAATTGTATCTGTGCTTCACTGTTGGAATGTGCTTGTTGCAATTGTTGTTGCAAAACTTGTATTTGATCCTCTTTTTCATTTAATAATAGCCGTACCTCAGATTCTTTGTCAATAGTTGCGGAGGCATAAGCTCCTGTAATCTGAGACAATTTAGTAAGATTTTCAGTGGGATCCGTAGTAGGATCTTTGCATAAAACATCCAATTGTTCTGCATCAGTAGAGAGTACACTTTCTAATTTCCTCTTCTTTCTTTGCTTCCTTACTACTGCATTATGTTGTGGGCTATATAATATATCCAGAGGAGGAATTTCCTCTATTTTGAGTACAAGCTCAGAGGAAGGAGTAATGGGTATATGTTCTATTTCTGTGACATTGCCACTTATTTCTGTAATCAAACCTTTTGCTGTCTGTACAGGAGTTTGTATGTTCTGTCCTTCAACATTAATCAAATCATTAAATGTTTCCCATTCTTTATCTAACTGAGTGCTGGTGGATGGTTGCTGTACATTAAGAGGTGGAAGATTCAACTGTGGAGTGATTGAAATCTGTTGTTGTGAAAGCTCTTTTGATTGAGCTGTATCCTTCACTGAGCCTTCACTTTTATCATTATCAGATTTTTTAGAACGTTCAGAAGTTTCTTTGCCAGACTTTGACTTAGACCTTTATGTATCTGAGCTGCCACTAAGACTGACACTAGGAGTTGGTTCCCTTGTGGGTTCCAAGCGCAAATTATCCAAAGTAATAGTGGTCAATCTTCTTTCTCTGTATACTTTAAACTCTTGAAATTATTCTGGGGAGAACCGTGTTTGAGCTAAATGCAAAATTTATTTAAATGAACATTTTTCTTGAAACATATCATCAAAAAGATCTTCTCCAGAAAATACTCTTACTTTGACTACAGTGGTGAAATCCTTGACAATACCATATGGATCAAATAGCCTTCTCGGAAACTTAAACAATTTTAAACATGTAACATTGTTTACTTCCTTAAACGCATGACCAACATCAAATAATGAAAATGCTCCGCAGGACACACGAAATTGTGGCCAGATGGCTTTCTTTTTATCCTTTAATTCTTTTTTCAAACCTCCGTCTCCACAGGTTTGATATGCAATTTCCCGAGTTATGAGTTTATCCGAAACGTACTTGGGAAAAACATGAGGAGAAGAAAAGCTTCCAAAAACCCTCACATAAGTAAACAGTTCTTCTCCAAACCATCTTGCGACAGGGAGAATGTCTACTTCTGCTTCAGGGGATAACCTTGGAGCATCCTTATTATACAATACTTTGTACAAAGGCAACATTATGCCATGGCAAATTTTGTAAAAATGAGGAATGAATTTTGATTCCCACAATTCTTTGTTATAAACATGGATGGGTAGGGGATCCTGAATTGTCCATTGCCAACCCATTAAAGGGAACTTAGAAACAAAGCAGATTGAATCCATAACATAGGCAGATAGATAAAAAGGAGGATAAATCCTCTGAGAGACAGTCCGTTTAGACCGGTAATTGAAAATAGCCGTGGCTAAATTATCAGACAATATTTTAGCCCAGTCCACAATGGTAGCGTTAACAACATCATTAAATAAGGGAAGCCATTCAGACAAAAACTTATTAATGTCAGGCTTTCCAAAAAGCCTACATAGCATAGCGGCAGCAAAACAATATGGAGAAGTGAGTGAGCCAGTATTGTACATACCATGTTTATCTTTCTTCAATGGTTCATCTCTTCTGGACCATTCCTTGGTGCATTCCGCCAAATTTGCATTTTCCTTGGAAAATTTCTCCATAAATTGTTTGTTGTAAGTTGCCTGAGGCTCCGAAAAATGATACATAAGCCTCAAATATTTTGGAGTGAATGACCCGATGAGCTCTTGACCTTGAGTTTTGAACTGTCTGTCCGTAATATCAGTGCTATCCAACACCCATTTTACCATGTCTGTATATGGAAGAATTCTTGGTCTTGCTGCTACCCAGTGTAAAAATGAACAAGCCAGCTCTGTAAGAGATGCTTCAGAAGAATTACTTGAGCCTGTAGTAGCCGAAACATCCATTACCCTTGGGTTCTCTTCTTCAAGCAAATTAAACATACCTTCCCAAGTGGTGATACCAACGTCCTTATTGCAAGCAGTTTCTGCGTACAAGGATGCCATCTCTTTACTTTCGGAACTAGAAGCTTTCTCTTTCTTTCCCATAATACTCTGAATATTGCTTTGTATAGTCTTCTGTTCTTCGCATCTACGGTTTTATGAATTAAGTGAGAATAATGATATGAGAAAGGTGACGGGATAGTTTTAAATGCTGAAGGCGTATAAAATATATTATTTTAACGTGAAATAACCTTTCAATCAAAACAAAATCCTTTTCATTAATAATTGACAATCCATTCATTAATTTGACATCAAAGCGCATAACAGATATCGATTTATGGAAATATTTTCTTCGTACAATGAGCTTTAAGAATATGCGATCCTGCGATTTGCGATTTGCTTTGCAATATCGCAAATCGTAAAATCCGCATCATTTCAATATCGCAAATCGCAATATCCGTATTATCGCCATATCGCAATCTCGTAACATCGCGAAATCACAATATCGCGAAATATATCATGTGAAAAATATCTGTTAATATATTTTCTGCGATATCTGATTTTGCGATAAATATTTTAATGCATAGATTTTGGATCGCGCTATCGCAATTTAGAAGATTCTGCTTTGCAAAAAGATATATTCTACTTTTGTGCGATGAATGCGATATTTTCTTCAAAGAAAGATTTTATTCTAATATGTCATAAACTTAAGTTTATTTAAAGATTTTCCAAAGAATTTTCTTAAGTTAATGATAGTAAGTTTTATTGAAAATGGAAACAAACATCAATTAATTTTTTGGATTTTTAAACTAAGGGTCCCCACTTATTTAGTATTATTACTAATACTAAATAAGGAGGGGGTTGTTGCTAGCCACAACAGACCCCTGTACCTTAAAAGGGGCGGCAACGCCGCCCGTAATTAATCGTTGTCGTGGGGGGTCCAGGGGGGGCGACAACGCTTTTTCGGAGCCCCCCCCTGGCGGGGGTTTTTGGGGGCAGCGCCCCCGAAACTAAAAACAGATGTAAAATTGCCTTGTAAAAGTATAGTAATTTCTAGTCAATCTGGGCCGTTCATTAGGCAAATGATTTGATGGTAGAAGTTATGTTTATATTAGGGTTTTTTGCCCTAGAAGGCAACCCCTCGCTTTGATGAGGGCATTGTATTGCGGCTGTGCATTGTATGTGTATTCTCGGAGCGAGAAACAGACAGGGAGACTCTGAGAGAGAACAAAGGATATTACAGCAGATCTGCTGTAGGTTTTGTCTCTTCATTTTTGCTGGATAATTGAAAGGAAGGACTGGCTGTTCGGGGTGGACGTAGCCCAAACTGGGTGAACCACGTATATCTGTGTCTCTCTAGTTTTATGTGTTTTGTGTGCTTGTATTTTCCGCATATTTTATGTGTTGCATTGCTCCATAATATATAATTTTCTAACAGTTTTGAATCTGTCATCTGGATGTACGAGAATTTTATTATATCGTGACAATCCATCTAGAAAGGACATGAGTTCAGAACCAACTACTGTCTTCAATACTTGTTCCATGGTTGGTAATGGAAAGTTGTCCTTCTGACAAGCTTTGTTTAAATTTCCAAAATCAATGCAAATTCTAATATCACTATTCTTCTTCCTGACAGGTACCAAATTTTATACCCATTTAGAATGCTTGACTGGAAAGATGATTTTTTCCTTGAGGAGTTTTTTCAATTCTGTTTTAATTTGATTTTCCAGATTTCGATGAAGCTTCCTCAATTTCTGCTGTATAGGCTTTTCTTCTGAGATCATAGGAATCGTATGTTGAATCACGGAAGTATCATATGTTTTAATATTAGTATAATCCCAAGCAAAGACACTTTTGTTCATTCTAAAAAATATGATGAATGATAATCTTTCTTCGGAAGATAGACCAAGACCTAGATTTGCATTTCGAGGTTTTTCGTTAGTTCCTAGATTTACGAACTCAAATCTTAAAGTAGAGCTTTGTTTTTGAGTTAGTCACTCTTTTAAACCTGTCTTTTAGATCATATAGGTCTTCTAACTTGAAAACATATTTGGGAATAGGATTTTCATCTTGTTCTTTCTTAATCTTAATGTCATGTTCATTTTCATCCAAAATTTGACTATCATAAGATCCTTCAGATGTTAAAAAATCTATGATATTTGAATCGCTATTGAATACTCTCCAATTGGTAATATTATCAGGAATAGATGGTCTAAAAATCAATTCAATAGAAAATCTATCTGGACTAAATTCTTGGGATGGGATTAACTTCAAGGCCACATTAGCGAGTAGATCTGCACTAGCATTTTGCATTCTAGGTACAGAAGAAATGTTGAAGGCTAAGAAATGAGTGGTTAATTCTTGGACTAATGATTAGTAATGCTTTAAATGTCCAGAATTACAATGAATATTATCTCTTACCTGTCTAACAATGATTTCTGAATCTCCTAGAACTTTTAGATATTTGATATTAAGATCAATGGATTTTAACAAGCCTTGAACTAATGCTTCGTATTTTGCTACATTGTTTGTACAATCAAATTCTAATCTATAAGCTAACATTGTCTTCTCTCCTTCTGGATTTATTAAAATAAAACCCGCACCTGCACCATCTTTGGATTTAGAACCGTCGAAATAAAGAATCCAAAAGAAAGAATTAACTACTTTTCTATCTGCAAAATTTATACATCTGGAATTTTTTGGCTGGGAAAAATTCTCAATCTGAGAAACAACTGAATTATCAAAGAAAGGTGATGGTTAAGCATTGAAATTTCCAAAAAATGACCCTGCTGAGTAGTTTCCAATAATGTTGTTATTGAACGCTACTGGCTCATTTAATCCTTCAAGATCAGTGACTGTATGCTTCATAAAATTTTCACGGTCTACCCGAATTTGATTTGGCTTTCCATTGTATGGTAACCACACATGTGACCAATCCGTTGCAAAATAACCATGTAGTTTTTCAGACCAATCTCGGCTTAAAACTAAGCTGTAAAATTCAGGAATATCAACCACTAGTATATCAATTATTTGAGTGACTTGGGGGTTTGATGACAATCTGATGGAAACAAAATTTATTTCTCCTACCACCTCTACTCTGGTTCTATCAAGTTGTACTATATTAAAAGGTGAACTCTGTGGAGTTATGTTCAATTTAGCACAAATTGTTTAGGCATTATGTTTGAGGAAGTCCTCGAGTCCATTAAACAATTATGGACGTTTTTTTTGTAGATTTCATAAGTTAAGAGAAAAGGAGGAGTATGAGAGATGGATCAATCACCTATCATAATCAAGTTTGTAGCATCAATTTTCATTGAAGGAGAAAGTGGCTTACCCATTTCAATAGAAGCTTGTACTATTACTGGAGCAGGCAAGTTTGAAGCAGGAACCGCATTTAAGTCTCTGAGTAAGATTTTCTGTTGCTGCTTCAATTTAGTAAGCTCATGGATTAAAATGTTAGCCCTTGTTTTTTTTCATATCTTCTACTACATTATACTCAATAGTGTCTGAGACAACCATTGTCTTAGATGTAGGTGGATTGTCTGAAGTAACAGGACTTGTTTGTGTAGCCTTTGAATTAGACTTTTTGCTTACCAATTTGTCTTTAGCAGGAGTTGAAATCTTTTGCTGTTGTTTCGGCTGTGTTCCGTCAGTAGTCTTTTTACTCCTTTTGCTCACATGTAAAGCTTCAAGTTGTTTTTCATTTGGTAGGATGAAATCCCACATTCCATTTAGTTCAACTTATTCTTCTTAGCCATCTTCTTCTTCCTCTATTTTCTCTTCCTATTCTTCTTGATGAGATTCAACATTAGATATGATATTTGGAGGTTGAGTATTAGAGGGTTGACATTTTTTGAAGTTTCTGAAAGTCTTTCTTGAGGTAGCATTTTCAACGACTTGTTTCTTGATATCTGCCATCTCGTTTGTCATGGTTTTCAAAACCTTTTGAAGACCTTCTACGTCGAAAGGATCTTTTGGTGCTTTCTTTTTATAATCATCTTTGAACGACACTTTCTTTGATTTTCGATCTTTTTGAGAATTCTTTTTCTCAAGAGCGGTTATGCATTTCTATACAGATAAAGATTCTTTCGTATTTTCTGCAAGTGTTGCCAGCTTCGCTCTATCAACAAAAGTAGCTATATTAGATGGAAGAGATGAAATATACCACTCAATTTGAACTTCTGCACCAGGAACTGCTGTGGCAGGAATTTTATTGAGTAATTTATTAAATATTGAATTGAAATCCTTTATCTTCTCACCTGTTTTAGTTTTTAGATTTGACTAATCATTGATGAGCGTAGAGGTGGTCCTGTCATCCCCAAAATTAGCTAGAAATTATTCTTCGAACATATTCCAACTAGTTATAGAGCGGTCAGGGAGTGAAAAATACCAGGATCCTGCAAATGCTTTTAGAGTATATGGAAATAATATTACAACACAATTCTTTTCAACTACTCCATTTAAATTGACAGCTAACATAAAATTGTGAATGTGTTCTTCTATCGGAAGACCATCATCAGGATTAAATTTAGGTAGCCATCTTTCAGGATTTTTAGGAAGAGCATGAAGAGGAGTGGGCATGTTTACAGCCCCTGAATTTCTCCATGGGTTTACATTTGGTGGAGGTGGTTGACCTTCCATTGGATTTTGGATAGGTTGGTTGGGTGGATTTTGAGTTGAAGAAGAGGCAGGATGAGTGCTAGGACTAATTGAAGGGATACTAGTTTGAGTACTAGAACTAGTCAAAGTAACACTGATTGTTGTAATGGAAGTTGTGGAAATGAGCAGAGGTAATGGAAGTCAATGGGATACAATCTCGCTGGCGATTGACTCTGATTGGGTCCTCTTTAGTCTCTTTTGAGTATTATCGATTTGAAATTCAAAAGGAAGAATTCCTGTCTTTTGAATTTCTCATCGAGTTAATATTATTCGAGGTTGTAAAGAAGACGAAATACTAATATCCGATATTTGAGAAGATTCAGGCTTTTCAGCAGAAATAGATGCTCTCTCTAACTTTTCTATCAAATACTAAACTTCTGGGGAAGCTTGATGGGAATCAGGAGATAGTATGGGTTGAGTATCACTAAGATACTTAGGAGAAGGATGATCAACTTCATATTTTAAAGGTGAAGATCTAGATAATTTTCTGGAAGTTGATGGGTATATAGAGGGAGAGAGAGTTTTCGATTGACCTTTAGATTGATTAGATATTTTCGCCATTCACAGGGGTTTAGGCCCTCCTTATAGCGCCATAATGTTGAGGCCTTGAAATTCCGCTACCAAAACATGGGGGAAAACCACCCGGTCTGGACCTTAAAGCAACTCCTTTTTCGTTTGGTATAGTGGATCCGACTGGGATAATGGGACCAGTTTCCCAATAAGGATGATTTTGAGGGTGTGTGATTATATGGCATGCAAATGGAAATGACTTTAATCTATCATATGCATCTATCTAAACTATTTATTCTACTATATACCAGGATGTTTCTTCCTCTATGCAATCTGAAAAGATACCCTTCAACTATTAGTAATATAGACCATTTAACAATTGAAAGAGATGAAAATTATGTAAAATGATTCTTCTAACAAAATAGTTTGACTAGAAGAATTGTGAAAAATATATCGCATTCATATATGTGATTATACATTCAATAAGAAACTACAGATAAATATTAGAACAAAAGTGCATGTAACATTCATCTATAATAACATTTCAAATATATAATGTAATAAAAAGATGGCTGCCAATCTATAAAGAAAGACTTAATATAAGTGAATAAAAGTACCATATGTACAAAGTTCTACTCATGTAAACTGTCAGTAATTGATCTGCTCCTTCTCACTTTCAAGCAATTTAAAGAGTACAATAGTGAAACATCAATTAAACAACTTTAATTATTAAAATATAACATATGTGTTCCATTAATTCATCAAAGCACTCACAAACTTACAATAGTGCATTCTTTGCAAATGTTTTTGAAAAAATTCTGGACCCTTCTATAAATGCATGAGAGGGGTTTAAATACTAAATTAACTATGTTCTAATAATAGATTATTACAAAAATATAGAGGAGGTTTCAAACAACCATCCTCTAGGACTAAATTAAACTACAATCTAGGAAAATAAAATAATAGTTTAGTGATACCGTTAACAAGTTGGTAAGCTATCTCTCGTGCAAGCAATTTATTAGGAACATAACAAGGTAAGATGTGGGGAGAAGCATAACTCCTAAATAATTTGACATATGTAAAATTCTCCTCTGCAAAACACCTAGCCACAGAAAGAATATCTGCGCTAGCCTCTTCAGAAACCCTCGGGGCCTTCTTATTAAATATCATTTGGTGCATAGGAAATATGACTCCATAACAAATTTTATAGAAATGCAGGTGGAAGTATGAATCCCAGAGGTCTCTGTGGTATTTGTGGATTGGGGTAGGGTCTTGGGTAGTCCATTTCCATCCCATGGTAGGAAAAATAGAAGTAAAACACATTGCGTCCATGACATAGGCAGACATATAAAAGGGAGGTATTTCTTTAGATGAAACACTCCTTTTATTCCTATATTCAATGATGTGTTTGGCTAAACTATCAGATAGGATGTTTTCCCAATTGAGAATTGAGGAATTGACAATTGCGTCAATCAATGGAACCCATCCTATTGAAAACCTAGTGGTATTAGGTTTGGCAAACAATCTACACAACATACCGACATCATAACAAATATGGGAAGGAATTTAGGCAATTGGGTACGTACTGAGTTTATCTCGCTTCAACTTTCCCTGGTCTTCCTTTCATTCTTTGATGAATTTCATGATATCTGGATGTTCTGCTCTAAAGCTTTGTCATACTTCTGCTGCGGGGAGGGTAGATGGTACATTTCTCTTAAATCTTCTGCCCTTAAAGACCCTATATCTTCTCCTTTTGAATCTTTTAATTTCCCGTCATATATGCTTAAGTAGTCAATTACCCACTTAACCATGTCTGTGTAAGGTAGAATTTTCGGTCTTGTTGTTACCTTGTGGACGAATGAACATGCAACATCAAAGTAGGTCGCGTTTGAAGTAGATGTCATGCTTGTTGTAGATATTTTGGTTATTACTCTTGGATTTTCATCTTCAAACAATTTATACCTTGTTTCCCATGATGAACTGCCGCATTCCTTGTTGCAGGTAGTATATGAGAATAAGGGAGACATCTGTGAGTCTTCAGTAGGCAGTGCTTGAGAAATCTCTTTGCCCTTCTTGCTCATTTCAATCTTCCTTAATTCATTAAATGATTTCCTGATTTCAAGTAAAACATGGAGAGTATTAAAATTATAGAGAACAGAGAGTAAAATCCGTTGTTTATATCAAACATGCTTGAATAGATATGAATATTTTCAAATATAACAACAATCATTGATAATAATTTCAAAGTCCGATCTCTTATACCTTCACACGAAATATATATTAATCAACTTAAAGCCGTTAGATCTCGAATTTAGTTTTGATACGACATAAGACATTTCGCATGCTCGAGAAATTAAATGCCGTGAATTCAAATATCACCATATATAACTTTTACCGCTTGTAATGTTTACCCATAAATGTTGCGAAATGCGAAATGCGATGTGCGCAAACTGCACATCACAGCTTTTATGCAATAATGAATTTGTTTTACGGCTAAGTTATGCGAAATGCGAATTGTGCATTCAAAAGTCAAGCGGTCACGCTTAAAGGAATTTAAATATTTATCTTTGATGCTTTGTTGGCTCGTCAGGTCTGCGTAATCGCACTTATATCTAATTACTTTTATGAGTTGATTGTTTTAAATAAGGTGCGATGTGATAAAGAGTTTATAATGATAATTGAAGTGTTTGCAAGCTTTTTAAAACATAACTTCGAAAAAAGGTTAGTGCATTTCACAGCTCATGTAACTTAGAGGATTGTGAGTCGTTTTAAGTTATAAGCTATGCGATTTGCGATGAGCTATAGGAATAAAGTGGAAAAATTTAAAAGAAAACTTTTATTTCCTAGTTTTTGTTTTTAAAGCTAAAAAAAAAATTCCTATTTATTTCTAAAGGGTCCCCATTTATTAAAATAAATGGGGTTTTTTGTATAAGATAACAGGTGGTCAATATCCCTGGCTCCTAGCTGCGCTAAGACAACTCCCAACGTGATGTAGGAGGAATCAACATGTACATGGAATTCCTTTGTCCAGTCTAGAAAGACCAATATGGGCGGAGTGGAAATTTTATCCTTAAGCAATTAAAAGCTCTTTTGGCAGTCCGAGTCCTCGCAAATGAGGCATCCTTATTCATCAACCTCTCCATGGGCGCAATGATCAGTGTGTAGCCTTGAATAAACTTCTGGTAATACCCCGTGTGCCCCAAAATTGAGCGCAGTTGTTTTACATTAGTGAGAACTTCTAAGGTAACAATAACATCGATATTTGGTGGATCCACCACCAATCCTTGCTGACAAACAATATGACCTACCAAGATCCTGAATAGGACGCAAAATACACAATTTTTTCAGATTGAATGAGATCTGATACTTCCGACAAGAATCCAGCATCAGGCGCAGGCTTGATACATGCTTCTTCAAAAATCCAAATACAATCTAGTCATCAAAGTATACTTATAAGAATTTAAGGATGTATTATTTGAATGCAGCTACTACCACGTGTAAGAAGATAGCTGTCGCATTCTTTAGAACGAATGACATGGCTGTGTACTGAAAGGATCCCCACTCTATCACAAAGATTTTCTTTCTTCTATCTTCCGACGCGATTATTATATGGTGGCTTCCTAAGAAACCATCTGTGAATGAGTAGGCCTCCTGCCCTCCCAACTTGTCCATTATTTCATCAGGAAATGGGGTCAGGAATGGGTCATGTACAAAAGCATAATTAAATTTGCGCATATCCGCACAAATCCTTATTTCTCCCTTGGTTTCCTTGTCTCGCACCACCATAGGGATTACCCAATTTGATTCTTCCACTGGTTTTATGATCCCTACAACAACCATTTTCTCCAATTCCTCTTTGACCTTATGCTTGTATTTTGGATTCAACCTATATGGGCGCTACTTCACAGCTCACACATCTGGTTTCAAAGTGATCTTCATTACCCCGACATGTCCTACAATCCCCTTCAGCTCAAAAAATTTCGTAGGAAACAGATCCTGATATTCAGTCAATAGCTCAGCGACCTTACCCACTATATCATCATCCCAGTAGTCCCCTATCTTTGCTAATTTCGGCTATTCCTTTGAGCCAATATTGACTTGCCAAATCTTCAGAGGCTTAGTTACATCTAGTGACTCAATCGTAGGCCCAACAACTGCGTGTTGTCCTTTAAACTGAAGGATCATAATGTACTTTGGTTCTTCTTCGTTATCTTCAATTGACAAATTTCGATAGTCAACAATGTCATTCATCTGCGAGTCCCATGCTAGCAAGGCATTTTCAACCGATGGTTTTGTGGTGTCAAAGATGACTTCTTGGATATCCTATAGTGCCTCATCAAGGCATTCAAACCCACTTTCAAAACTAAAGGTCAGGATAAAACTTTCCGTCTACGCAGTCCACTCAGTGGTTCCTCATCGGAGCTCAGTTTCTAGGTACCAGTCTGTAGGCACCTTCCCCAAAGTGTGGATGAATATATGCACCCATTTTGGCTTTGGTTCTTCGCCCCAAGCTTCAGTCCATATAGCCAGGTGTTTGCGTGGATCACCTTCTCCTAAATAGGTCTCTCCTATTTTAGTATTTGGATGCTCAAATCGCAGATGCATCATGCAGGTGAATTCTTCCCAGTTAACCAAGTTACCTTTGTGCGTCTCCCACCAACGCACTGGGGTTGAGCGCAAAAATATATCAATCATTATGCTTCTAGAACAATTTTTTGAAGTTATTCTAAAAAAAAATTAACATTACTTATGCCATACTAATAAGGAAAATATTCTACCTCTGAGGATATGCACCGTAGGGATTTTGTCACCCGATTGCAATAGAACATAGAGACTTCATGCAACCAGTTCTATTAGTTCTCCAGTTCTTCATCTGAATCTAAAAATCAGGAGCTATCCTTCTCCCAATTAAGTCTTCCATCCACTGTTTGGTTGATCCAGTCTTCATCCCGTGGAGTCAACTTATAGATATGATCAACATCATCATCTGCGCGCACTGGCTCTGTATATCTTTCTCCTTCTGCAGGGTCTAGGGGGACCACAACCATGGTTCCATTACTTTAAAAAACCATACTTCTGCGCTTGAGGTTGATGATGCTGCCCATATCAATATCTCAATCCAAACCCAACCGCGCAGGATAGGGGTCGGTATCATTAATAATCTGGATAACTTCAAAGTCTGCGAGTACCCTTACTCCTTCGATATCCACTACTACTTGCGAGAGCCTTGCTAATGGGATAATGTTTTGCTGATTCGCCATGCACAACTGGATAGTGGACCACTCCAACTTAGGTTATCCCATTCATTTTCAATTCTACTTTGGTAAGACATTCACATCATATCCTAGATCCATATGACCTGATCCAACTCGTATGCACCAATCTGAGCATTCAAGCGCATTTCCTGTCTAGTTCTTTTATTCTTATAAATCTTATTAACAACCTTCTGCTCCATCCGGGGCTATTTCTCTGCGCAGTTGTCTATTAACGCTTGGAGTTTCTCAACTGCCTTCTTATTTCGCAACAATTTAATACAAGCCTGCAGGAAGGGCTTTAGCTCTTCATCTCCTTTGACCACGTCCATAGGTTTTCTTGATGCTTTAGAAGTCGAGGCACCCACCTCTGCGAAATCCTTCTTTTCTTCTACAAAGGTTTCCTTTTCTCTTTGTAAGTTGAATCCTTCTTTCTTTTCAAGTGATTTTTGGATCCAAAGATCAGTGTTAACACTGAAAAATCGTACAACAGAAGATTACATTAATTAATGTCAAGCCAAAGGATTTACAGGGTTGAAAGACATTACAGAATCTGGAAATTATTTAAAAATCTCTAAGTTATGAGCAAAATCAAATTTGAACTTGTCCTAAATGCTATTTGCGTGCATAATCCTTCAAGAAGAGCGCCTTTTGCTCCTTTTTTCCCGATATGTGCGCATACCTGAGAGTGGCGAAATGTCACTATCCGGGACCACACAAAGCAAAGGACGAGTCACTCCTTACTTGAAGCCGCCTAAGGACAGCCACCAAGGCCTCCTTAGACACTATGTGAGCACACAATGGAATATTTGAAGCACACAAAGGAATCATACCCCTCTCTTGTGTCACCATCCTCCGTGTACCAAGAGAGGGAAGGAGGATTTGAAATCTCCTATATAAAGCCACCATGAGATGAAGAATTGGTGATCAAATTGTTATGCAGGCCATAATTTCCCAAGCAATACCAGCAGTGTGTGACCCAGAGCTGAAGATAGAGGGGAGTCAATTGTTGGCCATCCAAAAATTTTAGTCCAACACAGTAGAGAGAGAGGGAGACTGCATTGAGGCAAGCTTGGGATAAAAACATCCTTACATCGGGACCAGCGAGAACCATTGTCTAGGGGCCCTTTGGCAACAGGGTAACGTTTCACCCTTCTTACTACCAGCACTCAATAAGAGGGGCCTAGGGCCACCGTTTGCATTATTGTTGTCGTTTGACTCTTTTGAGAGCTTATGTTTATTTTTGTTTAGTTTTAGTTTACATTTGCAAGATTTTTCCTCTATATAGTATGCTTATTGACTCCAATTATTTCTGCATGTTACCAATAGTTTAACGGGGTAAACCACACCCCTTAAGCTGGTGTGATTTCGTACATACATGCACCAAACACACTACAATAGGATTGGTGACTCCAATAAAGTTTTATTACCAAGTTTATGTGGTTGTGCCTTCTTTTTGTAGGAGACCTCTATCCATGCTGTGGAATGGAGCTGAATTTCCCTTAATTTCTCTCGCAGTCCCTAGTTCATCCCAAGTGACGGACTGAAGAAGAGCAGCTCCTAAAATTTTTACTTACAAGAATTTGCGTGCGTTTTTTCCGCATAGACGTGCAGGGCGCGCGTTCAGTGCTGACCAGCATGCAGAAAGTGCACCTGTCTCAACCTTTTGCGCATAAATTACAGAATGAGAAATTTCTCCCTAATTTATGTCTTTTTCTGCTTGTAAGGTGCTTGGCATCCCCTAATACACCTGCCAACACTGGTTGTGGTACCCTGCAACTTGTTAAAGCTCACTCTTAGTTGCTTTTTTTAGGCTTAGTGTTAGTTTTACTTCAAGTTGATTTTTGCAAAGTTTACGCATAGTTTAAGTAGGGGGGCAAAATAACTTGCATTACGATTTTTTTTATTTTTATGTTTTGCAAATTTTGGTACTTACACACCTAGATAACTAGCCAAAGTAAGTGGCCCAAGACCACACATGCATAGCTAGTTTTCTTTTTTCTAGTGTAGAATTTTTTAGTTTAGTTCAATTTTTGCACTAGGAATTTCAATACTAGGATTGAATTGTTTATAGAAGAGAAAGTAATCTTTGCTATCTTTTCACCCTCTGGTGATCCTAGGTAAGCATATGAATGCTCCCTATTCACAATTTTCCATCTCCCTATAGTTGGTCACATAGATTAACTAGGAAAACTTGAAAGCGGCCCATTATCTGCACATGTTTTTCATTTGAGCCAGGAACAATACAACATAGTTTAAATAGGGTATTTTGTAAAGGATCAACGATATCCACTTGTTAAAAATATGTGCTTGTCCACTTTGTGTTCACACACACTCACCCACTAAGCGAAGCAAAGACATCTAAAACTAACTTAACCAAACTCACTAAATTCTCCCCACAGGGGCCACAAAAGAATTTATAGCTTAAGTTAGGATCAAGGGGTAGGCATCTAATAAGCCTCCTTGATCATAATTCATATTGAAACATAGAATTTGTGTATTTAGGGAGCTTCAAATCCACCTATCAGCCCATGGAAAAGAAAACCCGAGCGCGACAGAGACCCGTTTCAGAGGGGGTTAGGTTTAGGCGCAGTGCATGCGGTATCAGTTGGGGCTACCTGACCCGGTTGATACTCTGTACTGTTAGCTGACTACCAAGAAGCCCAAGACTTGAATGCTCACGTGGGACGGTGGTTCTCAGTGGCCAAAAACTAGGGCATCCTTTTCCCTATAGGTAACGGTGCAGGTAAGCACCAGACCCTTTACCTTTACCTTGTTGGATTCTCTTCGGCTGACTGGGGGCATTGCCAGCTCTTATGGGACGATGTGCTAGAACTCGCAAGAAATATTATGAAGGCCTAGTTACTTTTGAGTGTGTGAGGATGCAATAGGTCTTCTAGGATTTTGAGTATCATACACAAACGAACAAAAAACCACTTTTTTGATTGCTTGATCACATAGATTAATTTAAAGGGAAAATTATTTTATTTTTGGCTTTGTTTTGTGTATGTGACAAGAAGTTTTCTATGATCACAGACTCTATCCTCTCAAAGTTTTCCAAAACCTGGGTGACACTTGATAGGTCCCAATAGAACCTTGCCGATCCAGGCATCTTTTGGACCTCCCCACACTACCGGGAGGGGTTCCAGGTCTTTCGCCATTCAGGCATCAAAGATAGAACACTGCCACCATTATTGGTTCGTCTTTTATTTGGGCAACCGTAGTTGGGAACCCTAGTCGGTCTCCCAACACCACACCACACACCACTCGTCCCACGACCCTTAGGGGGAAGAGGAGTGTGTCCCATTCAGGAAGCTAGCTGAATACACAGCAGGGTACGTCGTAGACTAACCCTCGTTCTAACTAGAACTTTGTGTCTTCACACATTGCAATGGCGTCAACCTCACAGTCACCTTTCTTAGCTTCGTTGAATCTGCCCAATTTAACCAAGCTGACGAATGACCCCATCGCACACGATCCTACATGGCCTCTCATGCCCACTAAGCTCCCTTCGAATATACCAAAGTTTGAAGGCAAGCAAGTGGAAGACCCAGCTAATCATGTCATAACCTTTCACATGTGGTGTTCATCGAACAGTATCATTGACGACACTATTCAATTGAGATTATTTCAACGCACTCTTACAGGAGTAGCCGCGAAGTGGTACATGGAGCAACCTTCAGCTTCACATAGAACCTTTAGCGCCCTCGCTACCGCGTTCCTAACATATTTCCAGTTACCCATTCACCATGATTCCAGAACATAATTACTAACGCATTTTAGACAAACCCTCGCCATCCATATCTCAGACCATCTCCATGAATGGAGGCGGCGTCGCAGTTTATGTAAAGCTAAACTCGACGATCGAGTTCTCTTAGATTTTTTCTTGAAAACTCTTACGGTAGAGATTTCAAAGGATGTGGCATAGCATAATCCCACATCTGAAGAGGATGCAATCAGCAAAGCTCAGAAGCTTGAGCTGATTTATACGCAGTCAGGATACATTTATAACATCCTGCCTAACGCCCCGCGCCTACAAACTTATCAAGAATTTCCAGGCGCGTTGAACTCTGCATATGGGCTAATTGGGTCAATGACCTAAGGTTACCTAGGCAGCAACAGTGAAAACCTCAGTTACACATACATTTCTACCCAGAACGTGCCTCAACCCAGTTTTCAAAGTTATCATATGCCTCAGCAAAATTTGACAAATAGGGCGCAAGCGTACCACCAGGGAGGACCGTATCCTCCGGCTCAGGGGACCTAGTACACAGAGAGAAACACTGACGGAAGAGCTCCCCCCCACCATCCAGGTGCGAACCAGGGACCGTGTTATGCTTAGTCCCCAGAACATGACCCACCTATGCAGAACAATGCACATGTGAACTTTGTGCAACCGTCCCAAAACCAACCACACCAATATAATCAGGAGAACTACCCTCCTAAAATGGTGAAGAAAAAATCCAAAATCAAGCCAAAAGGGAATCCTGGACAGGGGGCAACAACCAACAACGCCCACCGCGATCCCAGGTTGGAGGAAACTTGACCCAAAATCAGAACCAGGAGCTGAGCAATGCCCGACAACAGAGTAAAATGCCACCTCTTTGAACAAACCATTCCTGTTCGAGATGTGGTGAGTACGATCACTATACTCACCACTGTCCCAATCTCTCTGAGCTAAAGAAGCTATAGAGTAACCGAGGACAAGGAGGATCTTCCCAGCAAACAGATGTGATGCAAGAACCTTTCCCCAATCAAAGGATGGTAAGCACTCACCAACAAAACCCAGACGACTCCGGGAAGAGCAGCCATGAAATATACATGACTGGAGAAGAGATGTTTTTCCAAACATGGAATCGCAATTACAACACCCCACCATACACCAATACGTCAGGGGAAAGTATTAGTGCACCGACTGCACCTTTGACCATTTAAAAGATGCCTATAGAACCATTTCCACAGATGGCAAAGGGACGTAATAGGCGAGCAGGAAACCACTCCAAAGCGACCCATAATTATAGAATCGTGGATGATTTAACACAATCTCCTGTTGCTATGTCAGCTCTGGAAGTACTATAGTCATGCTCGAAACAATGGAAAGCCCTACTTTCGGCATTAGGCACTATCGATCCTGAAAATACACGCCTAATGGCTTTTGACTTAAACAAAGCGACCCCTAGGCTTCCTTCCATGGTCGCCTTCCAGATACCAGTGTCGGTCTAGAATATCACTATTCACCGAGTTGTCATAGACGAGGGTGCGTCCACATGCATCATGTCAAAAAATGTTTGGCAGAAGTTAGGTTCTCCCGAACTAAAACCCTCAGTCATCATGCTTCGAGCATACGACGGCTGTCCTTCGACTCTTGTCGGCCTCTACCAAAATGTCCCGGTTTGTTTAGCCAGAAAGACGGTCCACATAGACATTGAAGTCTTCGACGCTCACTTGGATTACAATATACTCCTCGGGAGGAGTTATATGTATGCCATGTCTGCCATAGCCTCCTCCATCTTCCGCATTATGATGTTCCCCCAAGAGGACCACATCATTACTTTAGACAAACTGACACGCAATGAGAAGCATCCCCTAACAAGCACTGATGTAATCCTACCCTATGTAGGTAAATCCACGGATGCGCTTTCACGGTACCAAGAATATGGCCCCGGCCAATTCAAACCGTCGTACATTCTAAGGTCATTCCTAGGAGATCCTCCCATTACCCCTGAGTCATCACCAAATGCCACAGGGGCTCCAGTGTGCATGATGTCTACATCAAGCACTGAAGATAGTCAGGACAAAGACACAAGCAGTAACGACACCGAGGCATTAACCACAACAGCCTCCCTAGCCTACGCCGCCTCCCAAACCCCTTTCCTTTACCCCCCAGTTGGCTTCGTATCCTAGCAGGTTTTGGAAACACTGGTGTTACCCAACATATAGTTGGCATTCCCAGTTTGGTACGTCGTTCCTCCTTCCAAAACAGGAGCCACCCATGTTACTGCCATAGGGTTGAAGCCCCTCAGTCTCGAGGAGCCCCTACCCTTCCGAGAAATAGTTGAGACCACCCCTGCAAAGGAAGTTCCCATTGCAAAATCGGTGATCACAGCTAGGAAAACCGAAAAGAGAGGAAAGAAGATGGTGACCCCCGCCATACAGTGTGAATCACCATTTTGCGCCATATGTGACGTAATAGGTCACCCTACCCATATTTGTCCGGAGCTGGATGAATTAAAACCACTCCTTGGCTCCATAATAAACATCGCGATGCTGCATTCCCGTAAAAAGGAACCTACCACCAAAGGTAAAGGCAAAGCGCTGCGTACCAATCATGCATGCGACCTCTACATCAACTACAGGCATTATACCCACCATTTCCCAGAGCTCACGTGATATAGGGACACCTTACATGCCATCAAGCGATCCTATCAGGAGGATCCCTCCACCTAGGCATTCGAAAATGAACCTCGTACCATCCTATATCTGCAGGAAGAACGACGGGCCCTAGAAAGACCCCCAGTCATGCCCATTATACGTTGCACACTATGCGATGAACGTGGTCACTTCCTTGAAGAATGCATAGCCCTGGAACTCATCCAATATGGTATCCAATAGAAAGGGTTTACTATGTGGGATTATGCACATCAAAATTCACATGTCCATTATGTGCCATCAATCACCTTGTGGAGAATTGTCACTATATCACCCGATTCCGACTAGCCCTCACTAGTTTACGTTCAGCCATAGTCTGCCTCTCCCAAGAGGACGACATGGATGCGGAGTCCATAGGCAGCTCCACAACCTATGAAGATGTGACAAGCAGATCCATCATTTTCTGGACAACTGAAGAGCGGCTCACCAGGGAACCCCTAGTTATCCCCAACCTCTCTCCATAGAGAAGACTAGCATGTACCTTATGCAAAATGCCCGATCATGCGGTCGTCCATCGTCCTGATTTAGCTGCATTACGACGTTGGTTCCTCGTCATACCTTAAATTGAGCTCGACGGAACCTTCATATCAAGGATATTTTGCCTTATATGTCAAGGCAACCATTATGAGTGACACTGTACTTATGCCTCGCAACTTCATCCCACCATTGACATGATTCATACCATAGAGAAGAGATAGGGCGATCTCTGGGAATGGCATAAAAATTACATCGTTGGGTCAACATCTCTGCCTCCTCAGTGGCGTGATATAAAAATTAAGCCCACACACCAACGAAGCATGACCCCAACCAAGCCTAGGATAACATGCGGACTATGTGGCCTGAACGACCACCGATTCAACCAATTTATAGAACTGAAGCCCCTTGCAAACAGTCTTCGCATAGTCTCTTCTCTCCCTCAGAAACTTCTCTCAAACCAAGAGAAGATCACACGCACCCATTGCCGGATTTGTTCACAATTTCACCATACGATTAAATGTGTACACCTCCCCAAGCTGAGAACGGCAAGAGTAGCGTTAAGTCTACACTCCCCCAAGGAGGAAGACAAGGCCAAGCCAACAATATGGAAATGGAAATAGAAGAAAACCTCTTCTATGACAAACCATTTCCAAGCATCCTGTTACACTGAAATTTGTCACCATGACATTGAGTTGTCTATATGGGTTCATCATTACCTATTTATTTCTTCCTTAGAAGTCTAAAAACATAAAGTTCCTAAATCAAGTCTTGGAACTGGAGAAACTCTCTTAAAAACCCTAAAAATCCTAACTCCGCACTTTTCCCAGTCATTCCCTGCGGTACCGCGGTTTATTGCTATAAAAACTGCGGTACATCCTGAACGTTTTGTTCATTAAAACTATGGACCCCCATAAAAGGTAAAATAAAGAGAAAAGTAAGTTCTAGAAGCCCAGTTGGCCAAATATTCTCCCAGCTGGGGCCTTCTAGAAGTGCTATCTGGTCGAGCTTCGCCCCTTCCATTCATGAACCTTTATCCCTTCATAAATGGAGCTATCCCTTGGTTTTTGGAGCTTAAATCCCATAATGAGAGGGCTTTATCCTTCCTTTTTGGAGCTGAAACCACCTCCCTTCTGCTATAAATTGAGACCAATTTTCAATCTCAAGGGTACTTAGTACTTAGCACATATAGAGTTCAGAGAATAATCGCTTCTTGCTTTGGAGAGAGTACTTAGAAATCGATAGTTTTGAGGGCAATTGCTGAATAAATATACTCCATATTCTACATCATTGGCATGAGAAAGATTACATACTCATAGCCATAGCCTTATGCCGATAAAGAGAGTCAGAGTCTTGTCAAATTGAGGAAAAAGACTGTTCGGGACCCCGGAAGAACCTATACGAACATCAAGGCATTAAGATTGTATGGTTTCTTCTTTTATATTCAAAGTTAATACAAATGGATTCAATTTTCTCATTGAGTTGTTCATCTATCTTTTGAATGATTTAATTCTTAGATTCCTTGATCACTAAGATAGATTATTGCTTTCGAATTATCATATTTTGCAGATTCTTTTGATCTTGTTTTCCTGTCTTTGATTGTAGATCTTATATGCTGGATCGATAACTTCTGGAGCGACTGAATTGAAGACCGATCAAGCATTGGACTTCAGGTAGGAGTATCTATCCGTAGTTAATGAGTAATTCTTAAGTAAGATAATCTAGAGGAAATGGTTTACATCTGTCTGTTTGTTTCTAGATATCCTTAGGATACTAGGGAGATCGCTCTTTTCCACAAGAGGGATTAGTCCGTGTAACAAATTGGCGACTCTGCTGGGGATATAAAATTGAACTTAGTTTTCTTGTTTATTTTTAGTTTGACATTTGAAATTTATTTGACTTTGATTAGCTTGAAACTCGATTGGGTACAAAACATAATAGGATTCTGGATTGGAAATCTGTATTTTTTTTATTTTTTCTATAATTTTTAGCCTTCCACACTTTTTGTTTAAAAGCAGAGCGGTAGACTTCGCTATTTTTAGTAGAATAAAGTGCGGTACCTCATCTTGTTCCATTAGAAACTGCGGACTTTTAAATTTTTTTGAAAGAGTAAGAATTCTACTTTATGAAATCCATTTTCTTGATTTTTTGTGATTATCCCAATATGTTTTGATTGTCAAAGATCTCTGTCAAGGTTTCTTTCAGCAATTTCTGTGTTGAAGTGATTTATTCAGTTAGTTTTCATGTTATGAGTAAACTATTTTCCTAGTCTTCCCATTTCTCTGAATCAGAAACTTTTGTATACCTCAGCTACTTGGTATTTCATTGCTTTTCTGCTGAGCCATTGAACTTGATGCAATTGTTACTCTTATGAAAATTTGATTTTATTTTCATTTGCAAACTTATAAAACCTTTTAGATTGATAAGTTCTGAATTTCATTTTAAAACCATTTTTGGATGCTTTGGTTTCTTGCTGGAATAAGCAAAAAATTCTTGGTTAGATTACAAACTAGGCTTAAACCATCCTCCAACTTTTAGATAGAATTCGAGATTAGAGTTTTCTTTTAGTTTTGAATTTTATAATTTTGAGATTTTTAATTTTCTTTTGGAAGAATTTTGCTTTTGTTTCCGATCTAAATAATATAGGGAATTTCATTTTGAGCAAAAGATCTTTTTGAAATTGAGTTCTCCGAATTGTCTCCTTTTCAAAGTTTTTCATATAGGAAATAAAGAATTGATATTTTGAAAATTATTGAAATCTCTCAACTCTTTCCTCTAGTTAGATTTCATTGAAAAGAAATGAGTTGTTTATCATATAGATGCATTGTAGCGTATTTTGAGTCAGGTCATTAAAACATCATCTAATTTTCATTTCCGTACCCATTGTCCTAAGAAACTACCAATTAAAAGTAACACTTAATTAAAATGAATCTAGAAATTTTATATTTTCTAGGGCTCTTTTCCACCAATATAGCTCAGGCTAGTGTCTTGGAATAGGTTTTAGTTAACTCTCTAAGACAGTAAAAAACAAACAAGTAGTCGATCTTGCAGTAGGAAAATCCAATTGTAGCATATATGCTCTCGGAAGCTCCTCCTAAAGGAGTCAAGCACGAGATCATATCCGAACCAGTGAGGTAATCATACCTATCTCATTGGGAAGGATAGAAGATGTGCATGTATTAAAAATGGTAAACCTCAGATAGACCATTGTCGAGGAGCCTGGGGTCACTTGTTGGTAAACCTTGGATTATTGTCAAGGAGCCTTCCAGGGGTTTGAGCTTGTTACTTTTCCCTTGAGTGCATATCAGATCGTAGACTGTTCCCCCAGGTGTATGTGTTCCCATTGGTAACCTTAGTGACCATAAAATTTAGGATTCTTTCCCAATGTGATGGTGGAGGGGAGGTCCCACTGTACCTGGAGCAGACGTCGGCTAGACTCACTTGGACTCTGCGGAGGGTTATCTTCACTCGAGATGGTTTAAGTGGAGAAAATTGCACCGATCTGTTTCATTAAGCAGGTTGTCGGGGTAACTGTTCCAACCGCCATTTCTGAATTAAAATTCTACAATGTTGGATTTCATCACAACCTAGTGTTTTTAGTGTGGGGATCTACTGTTTGTGTGTGGATTGATATCTTGGATTTTTATAGGCATGTGATTCATTTGATTGTTTCCTTAGCGAATTTAGGGTTTTTGTTTGAAATTTTCTTTGATTGCATGTGTTAAAAGTTTTAATTGTGGCTGAATTACTGAGACGATCACATAGAACTCCGGGGAAACCCCTT
Organism: Pinus albicaulis; assembly: GCA_034641835.2. NCBI lineage: Eukaryota > Viridiplantae > Streptophyta > Pinopsida > Pinales > Pinaceae > Pinus > Pinus albicaulis. Next base: position 1,128,320,852 of record CM076583.1, on the reverse strand, counting down.
GAGTATACACCAAGCCAACTAGAAAGACTTAGATATCTGATACCAAATGGTATCGGTAGAACTGGATCAACATAACACGGAGAATCATCCATAATTATTCATCCTGATTTTTGAAGTAGATCAACCGCAAATAGCAGAACATACTCCACAGACAATTTCAATTTCCGAATTAAGCGAAGTTGCTTCTGCAACAAGTGAATTATCAGCTGAAGAACCTGAAATTTCTGAATCGGAAACTGAACCTTTTATGTAGGAGCCTACTTTAGAATTCACTACTCCAACTCCTGATTATCTTGATTCACCCAGAGTGAGGAATCAGATTACAAAAGATCTTCCTCCTGGTCTCGTTAGTATTGAAGAAATCACTGATATAGAGGAAGAAATTGTTCTTCCTTCAACTCAGGAAAATTTAGAACTTAGGGAACTTTAATCAATTTTTTACAGTCCTTTTAGACAAGACGCTTGGTATTCTTCATTGATAGATTTTCTACAAAAAGTAGGTTTATAGTATTCGCCACCCCGAATTCTTTTCTACTCTATGCTCATAGGTTATAGACCTCTGATAAACATGTCTAGTGAGTCATCTATGTTTACTAAATTGCCAGAAACATTTTTGTATGGTGGTCCATTTGTTCCTGTAGGATATCAGTCGCTCTTTGGTACATTCTCAGGAGCATATCCGTTTCCCAAAAAACCAATGTCATCATTTGGCCCGAATGAATCAAATAATGGAACTTTGAAAAAATGAGCAAGTTTATATGATGTATGGAAATATTTCAAACCTCGGACTAGAAGGTAGTAATTTACCACCTGGGGGGCAAACTCAAAATAATCAAATACAGCCTGGGGGGCAACCCCAAGGACAGTACATACCTCAGGGTCAATATCAAGCCCAGGGATATTACATACCTCAGGGTCAATATCAACCTCAGGGACAGTATTTACCTCAAAGTAAATACATGCCTCAAGATCAATATCAACCTCAAGGGCAATATCCAGCTCAAGGATTGCAAGCTCCTTTAGTAAAACAGTTCTATCCAAAACAAAAAATGTTACAAGGAGGTGGAAATTATCCAGCTAATTACCAGCCATATGTTCAACCCAGTTATGGGCCATCTTATGCACAACCTTCCATGGGACCCTCATATCCCGGAATGGTGTGGGATCCATCCCAAATCCAACAGAATTTACAACCAAATGTGCAACCACCATATTATCAAACTGGACAACTAGTTGGTTGTAATCAACCCCAACAACCAGTCTAGCCTACAATTCAAATACCTACATCTAGTCCTATTCAACAGCCTGGTCCGAGTACACCTAGGACTCCACCTTAAAATGCTGCTCAGACTTTTGTTCAACCTACCACACCTACTTCTGGAGTGTCTATAGCTCCTATTACTTCGACCCCTCAAGCATTGGTACAGATTCCTCACGTTTCTATTCCGCAGTATGGACCTACAATTCAGACTACTGTTCAGATGCCTGCAGGACAACTTGGTACAAGTACAGTTATAACATGTCAACCTTAGTTTACTTATCAACCGTATCAAGGGTCATACCAATATGGACCTGTTCCACAAACTCCAGTTTACCCACAACAACCGTATCCTGGGTATACATATCAGACACCTGTTCAACCCCAGTATGGTCCAATTATTCCTGGTTATCCAGGGGGCATTCCGATTCCAAATGCACAGGCTATTCCAGGATATCCTGGATATCCTCCTCCTGGGACTGGTTTAGTTTCACAAGGTTATCAGCAAGACCCTACCCGTCGATTGCCATTCATAGCAACTTTGGATTTACCTGATTTATCTCGCCTTACAAATGATCCCATATATTATCATTCGTATTGGCTGCCAATGCCAAATAAGTTTCCCAGTGATATCCCAAAATTTGAAGGAAAATCAAGAGAGGATCCTTCTAACCATGTCATGACTTACCACCTTTTGTGTGCATCCAACTCATTAATTAACGATTCCATTTGACTTAGAATTTTTTAGAGAACGTTAATAGGATTAGCTGCTAAGTGGTACATTGAACTTCCACGAGGCTCATTTAACAATTTCAACGCCCTAGCAATTACTTTCTTAACTCATTTTCAGTTGCCAGCCAGATACGAAAACGACACAGAATTATTAACTTCACTAAAACAATCTATGTCTACGTACATATCAGATCATATACATGAATGGAGACATAGAAGACGTTTGGTAAAAGTTTTTATCCCAGATCAGATATTAGCAGAATGGTTTATCAAATCATTGCTACCAAAAATCACTGAAGATGTAGCCAAAGGAGGAGTTGTTACTAAAGAACAAGTTATTTCTCAAGCTTAGTATCTTGACTTGCTATATACCCAGTCTGGTACTTTGTACGAGAAAATTCTCGATTTACCACGCCCTGGTTAGATAACAACAATTCCTTCAGGGTCACATGCCGCTGATGGTGTAATCGGTTCAGTTAGTACGACTAAGAGTAAGAAGAAATATTCGAAGTTTACTTCTCCTATAATAACTTTACCTAATTCACCGAAAGGGGAATCTTCCCTGGAAACTTCTACTGATATTAACATTGTAGATTCGTTTACTACAAAATCAAAATCTGGTAACAAGAAGAAAGGGAAGAATAAGAGTAAACAGACTTCATCTCCCAAGGAAAAAACTGATAAAATTGAATCGAATGATGATAAACGGAAAACTCATTATCGTTGTCTTATTTGTGACGAGGATCATTTCACCAAGGAATGTCCGCATAGGGATGAGTTATCTAATTTCGTCAAAGGTTCACCCACCCCCACTGTCTTGAAGGATCCCTTTCCTGTTCAAGATAGAAAAATGATTAGATCTTCTTTTAATACATCAACATATATTTTGATGATGTCTCAAGTAATGGTTGCGACTTGATCGCAAGATTATGGTAGTAAAAATACCGTTACTGGTAAAGAAGTAGAAAATTATAATTCTGCACCAGCTACATCTCCTTCAGTTTTCAATCCTCTTCATATCGAGAAACCGAATCCTGATCTAGTAATCGAACCACCTGCTAAAGGTGTACTTCGTAAATCAACTTTTAATCCAGATGCGAGAGCTGCTCAGAATTAAAACATTGTCGAAGATTTAGCAATATATCCTTCAACAATGTCGGCTTTAGAAGTGCTGTAATCATGCCCAACACAAAGAAAATTACTCTTATCAGCAATTGGAGCTGTAGATCTTTAAGATTCGAACCTTATGGTCTTCAATTTAGAAAATTTTACACCATGACTCCCTCATCAAATGGCTCTTCAGATCCCAGTACTGGTAAAAAACAGACATTGCTTTCATACTGTTATTGATGAAGGAGAATCTACGTGTATTATGTCGATAAACTGTTGGAAATCACTTGGTTATCCGACACTTAACCAATCACTGACAATCCTCAAAGCTTTTGATGAAAGAGGATTCCATCCCTATGGAATTTTACAGGATCTACCTATTGAGGTCGAAGGTAAAACCGTTAATTTAGATGTGGAATTAGTTGATGCCCCTCTAGATTACAACCTTTTTCTGGGTCGAAGTTGGTCTTATGCTATGACTGCTGTCGTGTCATCTGTCTTTCGGTTAATCATATTTCGTCATCAAAAAAAGATTGTGAAAATCGACCAGCTCCCATATTATTCGTTAGACCCAGCTTCTACAGATAGTATTCAACACATTGGAAAAACGACTATCCCTTATGAGGATGTAGGAGTAGGTTTAATCAAAGATTTCGATTTGCTGGGAACTTTTTCTATGCCTCCACCTAACATACTGCGTACTATTTCTAATATCAATATGATTACATCAAGCAATATTCCATTTGATGATCCTTGGGTAGTGCCTTTAGAATTAGAACTTGATTCGTATAATAACGCGATGCCTTTGAGTCTATTTGAGTTAGCATATCAAGCAGTACAACTATTTTCCAATTCACCATCAATTGATTTTGACCCAATGAATGTGGTCAACGAAGAATCATTTTCACCATCAAACTCAGCTATAACATCAATTCCGGATCCTTTTAAAGAAGTGTTTTATACCGATGAGAACATTCGTGAATTCTTGTCAATGGATGATTTACCATGGGATGATCTCCATCATAGGTCATCATTTTTACCTGAGCTTGATAGATTCAAAAATAAATTTTCATATATTTTTTCAATTAATTATGTCAAGGAACCCCAGAGTCCAATATCAATCACAAATTCGGATTCTGAAGTGAATTTGGGGAATATTTCTTCCACGATTCCTATTGACATATCAGTGAAACTGGGAATTATTGAAAACATTCATATAGGTGCCTCTTGTACATTAGATGAAATTGCTACATATAAGGCCCTATTTAAATAATTCCGCGACATATTTTCCTGGTCTTATGAAGAAATGCCAGGAATTGATCCCAAAATTGTCGTTCATGAAATCAAAACTTACCCGGATGCTAAACCGATCAGATAAAAATTACATCTGATACATCCATGAAAGGCTGCCACTATCAAAGCTGAAGTTGAGAAATTACTGAGAGCATGTTTTATTTATCCTATCCCGTTAATGGATTGGGTATCTGATATCGTTCCTATTAATAAAAAACAAGGAACAATATGAGTATGTGTCGACTATAGGGATATTAACAAAGCTTGTCCTAAAGACAATTATCCGACCCCTTATATCGACCAAATCATTGACGATTGTGCTGAAAATGAAATGTATTCATTTATGGATGGATTTTCCGGATACATTCAAATCAACATACTCCCTGCCGATCAACCAAAAAGAAAATTCATTTGTCCTTGGGGAACATTTGCTTATTGTAAACTACCTTTTGGATTAAAGAATTTTGGGGAAATTTTCAAAGGGAAATGTCCTATGCTTTTCATGACATTAAACACATTGTGAAACCTTATCTCGATGATTTACCCTCTCATTCATTATACAGGGAAGATCATCCAACTCACTTACGAGTGATTTTTATGAGATGTAGGTATTATAAGATTTGCTTGAATCTGCACAAGTGTGTTTTCTGTGTACAATTTGGTAGGTTATTGGGATTTGTTGTTTCGAAACGAGCATTCGTGTCGACCCTTCAAAGGTTGAGGCCATTATCAATTTACCTTCTCCTTCGACACTCTGCCAAGTCCAAAGTTTGCAAGGGAAATCAAAATTTCTGCGTAGATTCATCCAGAACTATGCTGAGTTAACCAAAGGTTTTACCAGGTTTTTGAAACAAAATGTTTCTTTCATTTGGGATGAGATCGCTGATCGGTCTTTTGATGCTTTAAAACACGTGTTGACCCATGCACCGTTACTGCGTCCACCAAATTACAACCAAGATTACTTTTTATACTTAGCCTTCTTTGATTCCACTATTGGAATGGTATTAGTTCAGGAAGACGAATTCCACAACGAGCATGTGATTTACTACCTCAGTCAAAATCTCAATCCGACAAAGATCAAATATTCGCATGTGGAGAAATTGGCCTTGGCAGCAGTTCAAGCTATCCAACGATTCTGTCATTACATTTTGTTACGAAAAACAATGGTGATTTCTAACTGTAACCCGATGATGTATATTCTCACTAAACAATTGCTCGGGGGAAAATACTCTAAATGGATAGTTATCCTTCGGGAGTTTGATTTAGAATTTGAAAAATCCAAATCAAAGAAATCACTAGTGTTCGTTGAACTGATGTGTGACTTCCCGAATACTAAGACAGAAACTGTGGTAGAACATCCAATCGCTGATGAATCCCTGTTTCTTATCAGTACGTTAGATCTTTGGGATGGATATATAATCATTTATCTCCAAACCCAGACTTTTTGGCCTAAAATTTCACATTCACATCGACGAAATATCTATTACCAGTCTCAACAGTACAATATTGTTAGAGACACACTTTATCGCTGCAGTGCGGATTCTGTATTTCGACGATGTTTAACCCATGAAGAGGCTGAACAAGTTTTAAATGACTACCATTCTGGAGCGTGTGGCGGTCATATGTCTGGGTATGCCACAACCCAAAAGGTATTGCACGCTGGTTATTTTTGGCCTTTGTTATTCAAAGATTGCATTCTTGCTGTCCGAAAATGCCAAAACTGTCAGATTTTTGATCGAAAGATGCGTGCACCACCAGCTCCTCTTCACCCCATAATCGCTATCGGTCCTTTTGAAAAATGGGGCATTGATTTCATTACATGTAACCCTCACTCGGCTGAGGGGCATGGGTATATTATTCTCGCAGTAGATTATTTTACCAAATGGGCAGAGGTGATGCCTACATTTGCGGCAGATGGAAAAAATGTAGCTAATTTTGTATTCAATCACGTGATTGCTTGATTCGGTGTACCCCAAGCTATCATTACTGATCATGGGAGCCATTTTCGAAACATTATGATGACCGAACTTTCCGACCAACTTGGCCTGCGCCATGATAACTCTACTCCATATTACCCGCAGGATAATGGTTAGGTTGAAGCCGTCAATAAAGTTTTAACCACTATGATTAAAAGGATAATCATAATTCATAAATCAAATTGGCATACTATGCTTTTCTCAACACTTTGGGAATACCAAACCTCAACAAAAACTGCAACAGGGTTCACTCCTTTTCAACTGGTCTACGGTTTAGAAGCTGTGTTACCGATTGAATGCGAAATACCGTCACTCCAATTAGCCATAGAGTTACTTCCAGCTACCTCTAAGGAGGGAAAATGCTTTTTGTACTTAGCACAATTAGATGGGACTCGACGCACCACTGCATTAGCAGCCAAAGCTCATAAAAAAAATGTTAAAGCTCAGTATGATCGAAGTGTTACACCTCGTATTTTCTCAGAGGGTGACCTAGTATTGGTATATGACCAAGCTAATGATAAACTAGGACTTGGGAAATTCGAACCCATGTGGCACAGTCCTTATATTGTCAAGCGAGTGCTTGCAAAAAGGGGCTTATGAATTAATTGATTACGACAGGGTCTCGTTAGATAAACCCATAAATGGACTTTATCTAAAGAAATATTGTGCTTGATTTTTTGTGTGAAGATCTCACCTGTACATTAGTTATTTTTAAAGTTAGCTGCTTTAGATTAGATAAGCATGTCTAGTTCAAGTTTGCGTTGACCACTATCCCTGCTTATCTTGATTACTCTTGATATTGCAGATGTTGACGTCCCTTCAAGCGTACATTGGTTTTGCTGATGGTGCCTATCATAATACACATGATATATTTCTTCCCCAGCATGGGTTATCTATTCACCCACTGATGAGTTAGTTTCTATGCATGGGGTAAGCCTGTAGAAATTATATAACTAATGCGTTATACATCCAAGATTCTCCTGATCACACACTATTTGACTTCATGCAGAATACAAAATATCTTCTACTATTGATCATTACTTGCGGAAATTAAATCAATTGCATGCACACATTGAAACCATAAAAATTCACACATATGAACACAGTGTTTTAATGGGAAAGCCTGAAGCTAAAAACCCCAACTATCTGTATATAATATATGTCATAGAGATAATGTAACAATCATGATACAAATATGATCATATCAAGCTCTCAGTACAATACAATCACTACACACTAATCAGGCCCGATCTAGCAAATCCATGCACCGATCTTTGCCACTTGCTAGCCTGCCTCTACTGTGCAATCCCTGCTGAATAATGGCTCTGAATGAACTCGAATTGGGCCAGCCTTTCTCACGAAATCCTCATTGGCATATCAAACCACTGTGTGTTGAAAATCATGCAACACTATAGTCACAACTGATAGTCAACCTGCTCTTTCACCTACCTCTCCACTAGTCTCCACTGAAACTGTCCATGCACTGTAGTTAACTGATGTATTCTTTAGTTGATTAATGAGTTAGTATTTAGTGAATTAATTAATAATTAATTCACACCACTCTCACTAGTGTATCAATTAGTTAGATTAGATACAACTAGCTCAACTGTGTCTAACTGAGTTAAACTGAACACAAATCCACCAACTACCTCAATAACTCCACCAAACTCTGTCACATGAGTTCTAACTGAAGTCTCCATGCAATAGCTCCACTTAACCCTTAGGAATAGCGTAATTCCTTCTGTCAGCTCCTGTGCCACATCTGTGCACTTAACTGAAGTGCTCCAAGAGAATAAGATAATGTTTATATTCTAAATATTATTAAGAGCTAAAAATATTCGACATATCTATTTTTAGACTGGCAATCTAAAAATAGATTCCGCCCAGTATGTATAAAAGTATAAGTCCATCTATTTTTCCAACTTGACCAACCATCCACAAATAACATCCTGCAATTCATAGAATATGATCGACATGTCTAAAAATAGACTTGCGCCAAAAATAGCCTGCGGGCCCACTTAGTGAAGGCGACTCTTTTCACTAAGCTCATCATCTTGTTGCAATCTCAATAGTTGGTCAAACAAAAAATAACGTTGCAGAATATAACGCAGTGATTGAGTTATTATCTGATGCCATTTCATTTGGAATTCGACGTTTGATCGTAAGATCAGATTCAAAACTCATTGTATTGCATTTAAACAGAGTAAACGCAATTAAAAATCCAGTGTTACTGAGATTATTCATGAAGGTTCATCTCTTGGAAAGGTAGTTTGATTACATTTAATATCAACACATCCTGAGAATTTTAAATACATTAGCTGATGCAGTAGCTAATAATGGTATAAATAGACATTTGCGACATTAAAATAGTAAATTAATACAACATTCGATAAGTGTTGAACAAGGTAGTTGTCGAAAGTAGTCATATCATAGATAGAGTTTGTGTTTCAAAAAATATTACATCATCTAGGACCATAGGTTTAAAACACCTTATGATCTGAAAGGTACTGATACAAAAACAAAAATACAATATTTTGCGATGATCATCCACTATCCATGATGATGATCATGGTAATATACTATCACTCGTGCCACTCTACGTAGATATCTCCGAAATTGGACAGGAACACCATCGACATGCCTCTGGAGACGAAGAGGAATATCATCTATCGTAGTCTCTAGAATGTCTTTGGTCAACCTCTCCAGGTTCTGCTCTAAATTAATGAGAATATCTGCTACCTGGTTCTCTGGCGGTTCATTAGGATTTGTTCGCTTCCTCTCGAAGCGGCAGAGATTGGCTGGTCTTCGTGGACCAACATCTGCATTTGAATTTTTTTCATCAGTATTGGACGTTTAAAAAATGAAACAAAAAATTAGAGTTAGAAACACATCAAAATGATTCATTTACCTGACTCGTCCCATTGTGCTCCTGGAGGAAGGGGAATATTAGGGTCACCACAAAAATCTATCCCTGCATACGGAAAATCTTCAATGGCGAAGATTTGGTTCTGTAACCAATGAAAATATGCAAGTGTAAATCAAACTATCTCAAAACCCTCACTATGACGGGCCATCACTGCCACCCAACAGACCATCCGAGGCACTCTGATCCCACCAACATCAACTGAGATAAGCTAAGGAGCAAGAGATGGAATCCTCTCCAGAGCAAAAGAAACTACGATAGCTCCATATCCAAAGTTTTTCAACTTTGCGTTCTTAGCTCTGGTCAATTGGAATTTTACATTAGCCAATACTCCTTCACACGAGTTGAAGATGGTGCCTCTGTAGCATTCAACCGCTATCTGCATTTGGGCTTTAGTAGCCACGTGTGGAGCTGCGCTCCCACACAATTTGGTCACTGTGAACGCAACCACTTTGAGTTCAAGACTGATAATGGTTTTTATATCAATGCGGTTGTCTCTTGGATCAGCTTCTTCATTGAAAAATTCTTGTTGATAGCTAGTGATAGGCTAGCCACCTGCCTTAGCTCCGAACAAGGAAATAGGTTCTCCTCTTTTGGATAAACCTGTAAGGAAGTAAATGTCCTCCAGCGCAAGTTCGAGCCGGTGATCCCAATAATGAAACATTGCTCTTGAACATCCCACTTGTTCACTAACCATGTCAATAGCTCTACTTGGGCCCTTATGCCCTGCATTGCCCAATATTTGTATAATCCGCAGTTTCTCAGCACACGCAATGTGGGTAGACTTCCTATAGCTGCCTCATCTATTGCTTCATGGTCATGTTCTCTCCATTCAAGCATTGTGTATACTCTGCAATAGACACATTGAAAGATTAAACACAATTAAAATGGAAAAAAATGGATTAATTTGAGAGAATTCATATTTTTATTTTATTCACGGCGCCTCTGCACTTTTTGCACTAAAACAGTGCGAGCTACCGCATGAGCTATGCATGAAAAAAGCAGGAGCCCAATAATTTTCCTTTGGAAAATTATCGGGATCCACAGGTATCGTGTGTATTACCTGCGGAACCCCAAGGGTGAGTTTCCGAACCTATTTTTCGCTTAAAAAATTATTTTAAAGCCTAAAAAGAAAATGTAAACAGATGAAAATGAAGAGAAATGAGTTGTGGATCACCTGGATTCGACGGTTTTTGATTCGAACGATCGATTTTTCTGATATCTCCTTCAGAAAATTTTCTTCCAAAGGCTCTCAACTTTCACTCTGGATGAAAATGGTAAAAATGAATTGGTTAAACTACTTTTTATAAGATTTTTTGAATAAATAAAATAATATTTTATTTATTTTTCACTTTGAAAGGTTGTTTTACAAATAATTTTTACTTATTTAAAACATGTATGCTTAATTTTTGTGTTTTGTACAGAATATATGATGTTCGGGTGAAATAATCATTTTTACTACGAGTACATTTTTATTCCTTATTCAAACTCGTTAAAACCTATGAAAAAGAGGAAACTATGAGTACATTTTTGTTCCTTTTTCGAACTCATTAAAACTTATGAGAAAGCGAAAATTATGAGCATACTTTTATCACTTTTTTCAGACCCTTGAAAATTTACGAAAAAGTGAAACCTTGGAGTTCTTTTTTAAGCCCTTTTCAGACTCTCTAAACATGAAAAGTTCACCGAGTACTTGAATATTTGAACTCGTTAAAGGAAATGAACAGTCGTCCCTTCAATATAAATTTACCCCTTTTCCGGACTGAAATGGACTATTTACGTAAAAGGTATACGTTGAATAATCATGGTCAATAGAGTTCTCTCCTACATTATTGTATCCTTTTTCGAGCTTGAGAGACTAAATTTACGAAAAAGTACACCCATGGAGTTTTCTTAAGTTTTTCTTTTGACTCCCTAAAACTAAAAAACATTGAGTTTCTCCTATACTAGACTCGTTAAAACTAATAGTAAAGGACCTGTCAAATATAAACAGGAACGAACTACTCCTTCTTAGGGTTCAATTTTAATACTAAGTTGGACTCATCCGAAGGATGAGCTTAAATTACAAGCAAATTTTATCCTTCTCAAGCTTTTCAAAAATAAAGAGGTACTTGCCAGAAATGGTGGGGGAAAAGAGAGAAAATGAATCCACTTGTCACAATTCGTTTTAAAAAATTTGTATACCACTCTTGAACACAACACTTTTGTCACATTCATATCTGGGTTGGGAAAATCCTTTGGCTAACATTTAATCAAACCACATTGAAATTATTCAGCCGGTTTCTGGGTATTAGCTTTAGGTCAATCGTCACCAAACCATCTGTAGTGTCGTTATGTGTTCAAGAGATCAGTTAAATAAATCATTCATTGCAAACATTTGTCTCCACTCGTGTTGACCATCCCTGAGTGAGTCCTTGCTAAATATTTCTTCAAAACTTAATCTAATGGTTTCGTGTCGTGGGCTTTCCTACGGCGGTCACTTTCTATTGATGACAACTCATCATATAGAAATTTGATCTAGAATCCTATCAGTACATTGGGATCTGCATGCCCTAATGACAAGTTTCTCGCCTTCGACGACAAGTTGCACCATTAACCTTCGATTGAAAGATTTTGTGAAATGTTTGACTTCAGATCACAAATTCACATTTGATAGACTGTACTGAGTACTTTGAGAACCATTGTGATTATTGGTGGTTTCTCTCTCACTTGTTAACAGTTCACATCATTGATTGGTAATCAAGTTGTTTCTACCATGTTTGACTTCGACACAATCAATCGCATGGATAGAATCGTACTAGTTCGAGAAGCTGGAATCAAGACCCTAGATCTAGTTTCCACCATCCAGGCTGCGAGGAATTTTATTATTCATCATATAGTAGACTACTCATAACAGATGGCTGCGTCCATGCTGTGTCTACCACTTCATGTAATTCTAAGATCATTTCTGTATCAGAACATGTAGTTAGTTTTGATATGAGTATGGGAATGCCTACCTCAGCGATGATATACATATATATGCTTGCATTGAATGTTTTTCCAGGTTTCAACTGATGTGCCGATAGTCAGATCCTCAGAATGATAAAGCACTTCACTCTTCAGAATTCTTCAAAAATCTCTTCAGACTTCGCACTTGAGGGGGAAATCTGTTACACCGAAATTTGTCACCATGAAATTGAGCTGTTTATATGGGTTCATCATTACCTATTTATTGCTTCCTTAAAAGTATAAAAACATAAAGTTCCTAAATAGAGTCTTGGAACACACATTCGAGAGAAATTCGAGGGAGGGAACACACATTACTTCGGCTAGGTGGGACTCCGGAATTGTGGAGGAGCCACAGCATGTCCCTGTATCGCAACATTCGGTCTGTGCATGGTTCGCGGACAATTATTTCTGCCGGGAGCCTGTGCTCACCCCTGTTGCTGCAGTCAACATTCCCCGGCTCTCTAGTTGGGTCCATCCTAGCAACACGAAAGCGGGCAACCTAGAGAATGCAAATGAGCGCAAAAAACCAGTATGGAGATAGCAGGAGCATGCTGTAGGGTGAATAAATAGCCGAGTGTGTAATTATCCAACCATCCGCACACTGTCCGGAGCTATTTAATGGTGGAGTAGCCCCTTCGTGAGACTGACCATCGATCATGTAGATCAATCTTACCATAAATGATTGCATTGATGATCTGCCGCTGATTGTGCGTACTTGTAAGATCCCTTTTTTATTAAATCAGGATGTGCTAACGGTTGTCCTGTGTGCCTGAGGTCGTTTTCACGGAATGTCAGACCATGGATGACGCCTGTACGTCATTCGCGTACCCTGAATGGAGGTCGACGCGAGGTGTGTCTACAAGTTGGCCATCAGTATTTTCGAACCATGCACTTCGCCCTTGATTGGAACGTCCTTGCACCATAGTGCTGCGTCACGCGTCCTCATGCCATTTGTGTCTTGAGGCGTCCGCAAATTCTTCAAATTACACGTGGGCCCGGGCAGACCCATGACTCGACGCATGCCTAGGTCAGCGGTACCCCGAAAAGCCTGTCCGTGCAAGGCCTGATCGCACCCTTGAGTGTTGTATGTCAGCAAGTGTCCGTGTAGGTCGACTGACCTCGGAGTCCATCTGGAAACTGGGGTCCCTATGCACAGGATCACCCTTCTCCAATACTTCTGCTGAGTGAAGAATACCAGTCCTTGCGTAGTTGCTCCGCACAATGTTAGTGATAGTGCCCCTTGCCTGCATTTCGTGGGAATCTTAGGTTCAACCGTCTTCTAAATATCATTTGTATCCTCCTGGCAGGGCAGGTTCCTTTCCATGGTAGAGATACGCTGAAAATTCCTGACGGTTTGAAGACATCAGAGCGCCGAAACTTCGTGCAATCGACCTTCCTAGTTTTCCAACTCCTCATCAGAGTCAGAAAAACATTCACTGTCCTTTTCCCAGCAGAGCATTCCTTCATCTGTGAGGTTAACCTGATCTTCAACCTGCGCAATTAATTTATAAATGTGATCTAATTCCTCCTCTTCATAGGCCGGCTCTGTTTACCGCACACCTTCTGCTGGATCTAGTGGTACTATGACATGCGTACCTTTGCTTTCAAACACCATGCTGTGCTTGTTGAGATTGATGACACCTCCCATGTCAATTTCCCAGTCTAGACCAAGGAGCGTAGGGTAGGGATCCACATCTTCCACAATTTCTATGACTTCAAAGTCAACTAGGACCCTTACCCCTGTGATTTCAACCATGACTTTTGGTAATCTTCCTAGAGGGATGATTTTTTGTTGATTGGCCATTTGCAGTTGGATGGTGGGCCATTCTAATTTAGGTTCCCCCATTCGTTGCCATGTTTTCTTTGGTAATACATTCACATATGACCCCATATCTAAGATAACCTGATCCATCTCGTAGTCACCAATCTACGCAGTCAATTGCATTTCTCTTCTGGTGCGCTTCTTATAGCTGTATAGTTTGTGTACATCCTTGGTTTCAGGGATAAAATTGGTCCGAACCGTGCAGGTATTTAGTAGTTCTTGGAGATTTCCTACAGCCTGCAGATTTCGAAGCAGCTTCATACATGCCTTTAAAAAGGGCTCAACCCCTTCCTCTATCCGAGGTTGCGTTGGGGGCAGCGTGGGGACTGTTGGTGTTGTTTTTTCTTTGACAGGCACTCCTTCTCGAGAGGCAAGCTCCTATTTTTCTCCCTGGGTGACCAGCCTGCTGCGTGTCATGATTTTTACACAGGGATTTGCCTTTCTTAACTCGGATTTAACTCTTTGTACGTTCTGCGTAGGGGTGGGCTGCTTCTCCTGCATCTTGGCTATTAAAATTGGGAAGTCTTCTACCTCATGGTCCAACTACCTACAATATTTACATGATGGCCTGGTGGGATTTGGGCATTCTCTGGAAAGTGCCCTATTTCCCCACAGTTATAACATACTAGCTTCCCACGTCCGCGTCTTGCGCTTCCTCCCCAACCTCCTCTGCCTCGGGCCGGTGATCCTCCAAAGTGTGCAGAAATTCTTGGCGATGTAGGGTCCGATTGTACCCTATATAAGTTCCCATGATCCATCATTAAGTCATAAGTATGACAGTTCTACTCATCATGTTCCACTAATCAGCAGAATCAACACCATTTTTGCTTTAGTTCTGGGACATACGCACCTAGCTGAGGGCAATGGTTCGTATCATGTAGTCCTGTTACCTGATAATCATCACAACATAATGGAGGTCCGCTTGAACCTGGTCGTAATAGGACAAGTTCCCTACTTGCCCCTATGCATACCGGACTAGGTCCTCCTGCTTGCATGTAATCCGTTAGCAGAGGGCACTAATCCTTCGTATGGCCAGACACCCAGCATCGTATGCACCAGAGATCTGCGCAAACGTGCTTTCCTCACTCTTTTCACAGGTTCTGTATCTCCATATGCATAACCCCATGTTGTTCCTGGATTTGTTGTACCCTTGCTGACGTATCCTCTCGGGGGGCAGCCTCTAGTTTCATAGCGACTTCCACAACCTTATCTTGTGACTCAAAGGTCTGATGACTCATTGGCATGCGTAGGTGAGGTAAAAACACAACGATGAACCATTCCATATGCTATCTATCATCATATTCGAATCCTCCTTCCCTGATTGCTTTCTTTAGTCGCTGATCAGTCTCCCATACTGACTCAGACACACCTTGTTTGAAGTCCTTTACTTCTGCTACCAACTGGGAATAATATTTGGGATTCCTAAACTGGTTCTTCAAAGCTTCCTTGATATCTTGAATATATGCACCCCCATTCTGGGCAATATATCGCATATACCAGTCCAGGGCCCTATCCTCGAAGGCCAACGACAGCTGCGCCCTTTTTACCGTATCACTCACCACATTCTGCGCAGTCCATACAGAGTCTGCCACGAACCAAAATTAGTCCATGTCCTCATCTCCTACCCCCTTGAAGTGATCCGGATTTAGGCAGGAACACAACAGAATAAACACATAACCATAAATACAGAGATGCAGCGGAAATAACACTTCATTTCATTAATATCAAAGAACTGAAATTTGCTTACAGACAGAATGGAAATAAAAATAGCTAGGGCACTGGTAGCTATCTCTGAGAAGAGATGTGGCGGCTACAGGCCTCTGAACTCAGTTACAATGAGGCTCGAGGGCCTATTTATTATTGAGAAACAATGGAGAACCCTCAACATCCCAAAAACCTAACCCTAGGAGATGAAGCGCCAAAACTATGGGCCCCGTTTTGGGTAAATTGGTGTTTCAACTTCCCAGGGACGTAACTTTGGCATACTATCTCCGTTTGACGCACATGATACATCATTAGAAAGCTCTATCCGAGGACTACAACTTTTGTGACAATTTGATGATCAAATCGCAACAAATTTCATACCCAAAAAACGTCGTTTAGGGCCTCAAAACGGCTCCGGAAGTTCAGGACCCGAAAAACTGCTAAAAATAGTAAGTTATGCCAAAACTGAAAAACTGAAAGAGACAATGGTGGGGGCCCAAGTGGAATAGGCGGGAGGCCCCCAAGATCTAAAAAGTTGAAATGGATCTGACAAGATCTGCAAAATTAGAATGCCAGAAAAAAAAGAGAGAACACAAAGAAAATAAAACCACAAAGAAACTTGTTTTATTAAAACAGAGCATAATTGTAGAAGCTACATTGTGGTGGAAAATCTATCCTTTTACAAAGTGAGGCTTGTTATTTATAGCCTTTTTTGAGATACAATACCATAGGTGGATACCATGGGCCAATACCATGGGTAGATACCACTTACAATACCATGGGTAAATCCCATGTGTGGATGAATACCATGGATGGATACATACCATGGGTCACTTATAATACCATGGGTGAATAAATATCATGGGTGGATGAATACCATGGGTCGATGCCATTTACAATACCATGGGTAAATTCCATGGGTGGATGGATAACATGGGTAGATGAATACCATGAGTTGATGCCATTTTCCATTTGGATCATTACTGATCCGGATTTAGGCAGGAACGCAACAAAATAAACACATAACCATAAATACAGAGATGCAGCGGAAATGACACTTCATTTCATTAATATCAAAGAACTGAAATTTGCTTACAGACAGAATGGAAATAAAACTAGCTAGGGCACTGGTAGCTATCTCTGAGAAGAGATGTGGCGGCTACAGGCCTCTGAAATCAGTTACAATGAGGCTCGAGGGCCTATTTATTATTAAGAAACAATGGAGAACCCTCAACATCCCAAAAACCTAACCCTAGGAGATGAAGCGCCAAAACTATGGGCCCCGTTGCGTTAAGTTCCTCCATGAGATGAGGAAATTTCTGCTGAACTTGGTCCCTGGTGAACCACTTTCCTTGGTGCAGGAGTTGGCCAGCTTTGACAACCCGATACAGTTGGATCTGCTGTTGACGAGTGTTCTTGATTTGCATGTCCATGATACAATATGTGGTGGCTTGTTCCATGCAGTCTGGGTTTAACTCTGTTGGTGTGAGTTGTTCTGCAATGTCCGAGGTGTCCAGTAGAGGTGGAAAGTAAGGACGAAGGCGATCCACATTGAAGACTGGGTGCAGACCAGGGAATGGTGGAATACTAAGCTCGAAGGCATTGTTACCTACAGCCTTGGTGATGGTGTACGGCCCGTATCGGAGCGGGCGAAGCTTGCGGTGAGGTCCAGTGAGGCGCTCCTTACCGCAAATGCGGCCATACTTTTGTCGCCCACCTGGAAGTTGTATGGCACACGATTGTTGATCATGGTGACTGCATGTACTTTGCATTGTTCACGCCAACCTGTCATGAACTGTTTAGGCGGGGAACGCGGAATAAACACATAACCATAAATACAGAGATGCAGCGGAAATAACACTTCATTTCATTAATATCAAAGAACTGAAATTTGCTTACAGACAATGGAAATAAAACTAGCTAGGGTACTGGTAGCTATCTCTGAGAAGAGATGTGGTGGCTACAGACCTCTGAACTGCTTTACAATGAGGCGCAAGGGCCTATTTATTATTGAGAAACGATGGAGAACCCTAAACATCCCAAAAACCTAACCCTAGGAGATGAAGCGCCAAAACTATGGGCCCCGTTTGGGTAAATTGGTGTTTCAACTTCCCAGGGACGTAACTTTGGCATACTATCTCCGTTTGACGCACATGATACATCATTAGAAAGCTCTATCTGAGGACTACAACTTTTGTGACGATTTGATGATCAAATCGCAACAAATTTCATACCCAAAAAACGTCGTTTAGGGCCTAAAAACGGCTCCGGAAGTTCAGGACCCGAAAAACTGCTAAAAATAGTAAGTTATGCCAAAACTGAAAAACTGAAAGAGACAATGGTGGGGGCCCAAGTGGAATAGGCGGGTGGCCACCAATATCCACCTGGATCATTCCTCCCCCCTTAGGAAGCAATGGTCCCCATTGCGTTAAGTTCCTCCATGAGATGAGGAAATTTCTGCTGAACTTGGTCCCTGGTGAACCACTTTCCTTGGTGCAGGAGTTAGCCAGCTTTGACAACCCGATACAGTTGGATCTGCTGTTGACGAGTGTTCTTGATTTGCATGTCCATGATACAATCTGTGGTGGCCTGTTCCATGCAGTCTGGGTTTAACTCTGTTGGTGTGAGTTGTTCTGCAATGTCCGAGGTGTCCAATAGAGGTGGAAAGTAAGGACGAAGGCGATCCACATTGAAGACTAGGTGCAGACCAAGGAATGGTGGAATACTAAGCTCGAAGGCATTATTACCTACAACCTTGGTGATGGTGTACGACCTGTATCGGAGCGGGCGAAGCTTGCGGTGAGGTCCAGTGAGGCGCTCCTTCTGCAAATGCAGCCATACTTTGTCGCCCACCTGGAAGTTGTGTGGCACCCGGTGTTGATCATGGCGCTGCTTGTACTTTGCATTGGCTCTGTCCAATATATCATGAGCCTATTGGCGGATGTGTTGAATGTGCTCGATGAAGCTACTTGCTTTGTCAACTTCAGACTGGACGTGCGCTGAATCGGCCTGAGCAGCTGCAAATGGCATGGCTACGTCAATGGGACATAGTGGCTGGAATCCCAAGCCCACCTGAAAGGGGCTATGGCAAATTGAACTGTGGAGAGCCCTGTTATAACTATGTTGTACATAGGAGAGGCTCTCGTCCCATGTGTGTGGATGCTTTGAATTGTACATGCGCAGAATGTGTACAATCATTCTGTTGACGACCTCTGTCTGGCCATCTGTTTGGGGGTGGAAAGCTGTGGACTTGGTGAGCTTTGTGTCCAACATTGACCAGAGGCTGGACCAAAATGTGCTGAGGAACCTGCTATCTCGATCTGATATGATAGACTGTGGGATCCTAAAGTGCACCCACACTCGTTCAAAGAAGAGTTTAGCAGTGGCTTCTGCTGTGATATTCTTCTTACAGGCCGCCATGATGGCCATCTTCGAGAATCTGTCAACGACCACGAAAACACAGTCATTTCCATTCTTAGTAGAAGGCAGGCCCGACATGTAATCCATGGAGACGGATTCCCACGGTCGACTAGGGGTAGGTAGTGGAGTATATAGGCCTTGCTTCTTGATGGTCGGTTTGGCAATGGCACAAGCAGTGCAGGATCTGATGTGCTTCTCGACATCCTTTCGAAGGTTCGGCCAATAGAAATACTTTTGTAGTATTGCTACTGTTTTCTCAACCCCGAAATGCCCAGCCATGATATATTGGACAGATCAGCCTCCCATACTGACTCAGACACACCTTGTTCGAAGTCCTTTACTTCTGCTACCAACTGGGAATAATATTTCGGATTCCTGAACTGGTTCTTCAAAGCTTCCTTGATATCTTGAATAGATGCACCCCCATTCTGGGCAATATATCGCATATACCAGTCCAGGGCCCTATCCTCGAAGGCCAACGACAGCTGCGCCCTTTTTACCGTATCACTCACCACATTCTGCGCAGTCCATACAGAGTCTGCCACGAACCAAAATTAGTCCATGTCCTCATCTCCTACCCCCTTGAAGGTAGGTAGTTTCAAATGCGCAGCCATATCACTGTCTAGGGAGGGGGGCGGTATAGGGAAATTCTTACCTTTGCGCGACCTAGGCGGCGATGTAGCTGGGGGATCTTGCGTAGCTGGTTCCTGCAATGGATTGTAGGCAGATCCCCCCCGTCAAGGTTGGTCCGATAGTATTTACCACTGCGTGTCGCGCTTCTGTCTAGATCCGAGGTCATTCAGTCAGTATGACTACACAAAATGCTCTTTTCGTTCAGTAATTTCTTGATCAATGGCAAATTCTATCACAAATCCTTCCAGCACACTATCCACCCAGTGATCCACCGTACGCGTGATAGTATTATCAGTTCTTTCCAGCTGCTCGAGCAGCTCTGGGTTCCACTGAGTGACTCGCTCGTCCTTCTAGCACTTCTGGAATTCCACAAGTCTGGCCAACCACTCCTGGAGTTTGATCACAAAGGTTACAAAGAATATTTCATAGCTTTCAGTAAGAATGTACCTATTTTTCCACCCTTCTGCTGTTAACTTTTCATTACGATTTTCTTCTACTGCGAACTCCAGGATCTGTCTTTCGAACCAGTCTTCGATCTCTTTTCTTTCAAGATTCCAGTATTCTCTTGTCATTACCTTATTCCTCTCTCAGACTTCTTCCGGTCTCGACGACGAAACCATTTGTTGGTTCGAGGGGTCCTGACCCAGGTTCGGTAAGCAAGGTTTGCCAACAAACCCCTATACTACTGGACCTTTCGGTAGTGACCTGCTTTCGCAGGTCAAAGTCTCACCCGAAGTAGTATGGGCGGGTGCTGGAACCAGGCTTCCACACCTTGAGAAAGGATGGGTAAAGCAAGCAGAGCAATGCTAGGTCCTGTAATCTCTAATTACCTTATTCTACGCAGAGTTAATTATGTCTCTATTCGCATCCACGTGCACTAGATCTATAGTTATATGCTTGTTATAACATCAACACAGCAGTACATAACAGAACATAGCAAATCTAGATCCAAGAACACAATATACATATCTTTTGCAGCTTAAGGACAGAAAACGCACAATACATAAATTATCAGTAATTCACATAACAATACTCACAGATTCAGTTCTCTAACAATCTTTCGCATTCATTCATTCATCAATTCTTCCTTACAATTCCAATTCCCTTCTCACACAGCTGGACTTGGATCTCCGTGCACACAGCCAGCAGGAGTCTATTCCCCAAAACACAAATAGATAGCTTAAATCATGATTCACATCAATAACCATCATATCCCATCCAATACAAAATGCAAATCTATTTATAAAAATCTAGCCTCGACTTTCCTATGGTCCGCAACCCATGGTTTTCGGACCCCTAGTTTACCCTTTGACCTATTACAATGCGTTCGGGGCTTTGACCCACCCCAAAACCCCTCCGCTAGGCTAAATATAATAAAAAATATTCAAAATGGACCAGTTTTGTAGCTTGTTAGGAGACCCCGTTCCAACAGTTACAATGAGGCTCGAGGGCCTATTTATTATTTAGAAACAATGGAAAACCCTAAACATCCAAAGCCCTAACCCTAGAAGATGAAGTGCCAAAACTATGGGCCCTGTTTGGGTAAATTGGTGTTTCAACTTCCCGGGGACGTAACTTCAGCATATGATCTCCGTTTGATGCGAACCATACCTCGTTAGAAAGATCTATCCGAGGAATCCAAATTTTGAGTGAGTAACATGGGTCCATGAATGGACTGATGTTGCTCTCAGTTTTCCCAAAAAATGTCGTTTAGGGCCTCAAAATGGCTCAGGAAGTTCAGGGCTCGAAAAACTGCTAAAAATAGTAAGTTGTGCTGAAACTGAAAAACTGAAAGAGACAATGGTGGGGCCCCAAGTGGAATAGGTGGGTGGCCACCAATGTCCACCTGGATCATTCCTCCCCCCTTAGGAAGCCATGGTCCCCATTGCGTTGAGTTCCTCCATGAGATGAGAAAACTTCTACTGAACTTGGACCCTGGTGAACCAGTTGCCTTGGTGTAGGAGTTGGCTAGCTTTGACAACCCGATACAGTTGGATCTTCTGTTGGCGAGTGTTATTGATTTGCATGTCCATGATACAATCTATGGGGACCTGTTCCATCCAGTCTGGGTTTAACTCTGTTGGTGTGAGTTCTTCTGCAATGTTAGAGGTGTCTAGTAGAGGTGGAAAGTAGGGACAAAGGCAGTCTACATTGAATACAAGGTGTAGACCAAGGAATGGTTGAATACTGAGCTCGAAGGCATTGTTCCCCACAGCCTTGGTGATGGTGTACGACCCATATCGGAGCGGGCAAAGCTTGCGGTGGGGTCCAGTGAGGCGCTCCTTCTGCAAATGTAGCCAAACTTTGTTGCCCACCCAGAAGTTGTGTGGCACCCGATGTTGATCATGTCGTTGCTTGTACTTAGCATTGGCTTTGTCCAATATGTCATGAACCTGTTGGCGGATGTGCTAAATGCGCTCGATGAAGTTGTTTGCTTTGTCAGCTTCAGACTAGACATGAGCCAAATCGGCCTGAGTAGCCACAAATGGTATGGCTACGTCAATGGGACATAGTGGCTAGAATCCCAAGCCCACCTGAAAGGGGTTGTGGCCGGTTGAGCTGTGGAGAGCCCGGTTATAACTGTGTTGTACATAAGGGAGGCTCTCATCCCATGTGCATGGATGCTTTGAATTGTACATGCACAGAATGTGTACAATCATCCTATTGATGACCTCTGTTTGACCATCAGTTTGGGGATGGGAAGCTGTGGACTTGGTGAGCTTGGTGTCCAACATTGACCAGAGGCTGGACCAAAATGTGTTGAGGAACCTGCTGTCGCGATTTGATATGATAGATTATGGGATCCCAAATTGCACCCACACTCGTTCCAAGAATATTTTAGCAGTGGCTTCTGCTGTGATATTCTTCATGCAGGCCGCCATAATGGCCATCCTCGAGAATCTATCGACGACCATGAAAAACAAAGTCGTTTCCATGCTTAGTAGAAGGAAGGCCCGATATGTAATCCATGGAGGTGGATTCCCAAGGTTGAATAGGGGTAGGTAGCGGAGTATAGAGGCCTTGCTTCTTGATGGTCGGTTTGGAAATGGCACAAGAAGTGCAAGATCTGATGTACTTCTCGACATCCTATCAAAGGTTTGGCCAACAGAAATACTTCTGCAGTACTGCCATTGTTTTCTCGACCCCAAAATGCCCAACGACTCGACTGTAGTGCGCTTCCCATATCATCTTGGCACGCTCGCCTGAAGGAACACAAAGGTGTCCCAGGTTACATAACAATGCACCTTGGAGGTGAACATTCTCTTGCCCACAAAAGTTGAGAACGGTGGTTATGGGCACGATCGGTGGTCGACTGAGGCAGTCTGCAACATTATTGGTGGTACCCTTCTTGTACTTGATGTTCAAATGAATTTTTTGTGGATATGTGGACCAATTCTGATGGCGATCATTCTGCAACTTCCCTTGTGTCTATATGAATTGCAAGGGTCGGTGGTCTGTGTGGATGATTGTCTCCTTCCCCAAAATGTAATGCTTCCATTGTCGACAAGCCTGCACAATGGAATACATTTCTTTTTCGTAAGTGGGATACTTGCGAATTGTGTCGGACAATGTCTCACTGTGATATGCCATTGGATGCCCCTGTTGAGTAAGAACTACCCTAATAGCATAGTCAGAGGCATCTGTCTTGATCTCAAATGGTTGTTACAAGTCTGGTAATGTGAGCACTGGGGTAGAATAGAGGCGATGTTTCAATTCTACGAACGCCTTCTGTTGAGATTCCGACCAAAAGAATATTTCTTTCGCTCCTCCCTTGGTGACTTGAATCAAGGGCCAAGTGATATGAGAAAATCCCAACACGAACCTGTGGTAGAAATTAGCAAGACCCAGAAAGTTGCGAAGCTCTGTTAGGGTGGTTGGGGCTGGCCAATCCCAAATGAATTGGATCTTGGTTGGATCCACATGCACCCCCCTTTCATCAATAATGTATCCCAAATATTGAACATGGGTCATGCCAAAAGTGCACTTCTCCAAATTAGCACACAACTTGTGTTGCCGTAGTGTTTGGAGGACTTCTCGGATGTGGTGGAGGTGCTCTTCCCAAGTCTGGCTGAAGATCAGAATATCATCCAAGTATACCACTACAAATGAGTTGGTGCATGGATGCAATATGTCATCCATCAGCCTCATGAAGGTTGCGGGAGCATTCATCAACCCGAAAGGCATGACGAGCCATTTGAAAAGGCCCTACTTGGCTTTGAAGACAATCTTCCACACATCCGAGGGTTCGATTGGTACCTGGTGATACTTAGACTTCAAGTCGATCTTGCTGAAATATTTTTCCCCTTTGAGTTAGTCCAGAAGGTCATCAATCCTTGGGATCAGGTACCTATTCCGGACAGTGATCTTGTTCAGCGCCCGATATTCAATACAGAGTCTCCAAGTCCCATCCTTCTTCTGTACTAACACTATCGGGCTCCCACAGGGCGATGAACTTGGCTAGATGTGACCTTTCTACAGCAGCTCCTGAATCTGCTTCTTGATTTCATCATTCTCCATAACAGAGCGCCTATAGATCAGTCCATTAGGTAGCGGTGCACCTGGGGTTAGATCAATGGGGTGCTTGACCTGACAGTGCATTGGCACCCTTATGGGTGAGGTAAAGATGTCCCCATACTCCTCCACAAACTTGTACATTTGTTGTTGTTGTGCAGAGGAGCCATGTCTGGAGGTCGTGGCCATAGTCTTCTTCTTGCCCTGGGGGTGTATCATCAGGAAAACAAATTTCCTGTTTTTGGAAATGAGCTTACTGCATTGTTTTGCAGTAACCAAAGAGATAGTGGGAGGCGGTGGTACCTCTGGTATCCTGTACAACTTATTTCCCAAAGTAACAATAACAACACAAGACCGAGACTCATACACAGCATGTCACTTCCACAAGTATGGTTGGCCTAATAATAAATCAAAAACATCAATAGGAGCAATGTCACACAATACCTTATCCGTGAAGGGCTTGATGCTATAAGGAAGGCGA
This sequence comes from Pinus albicaulis, assembly GCA_034641835.2. Lineage (NCBI taxonomy): Eukaryota > Viridiplantae > Streptophyta > Pinopsida > Pinales > Pinaceae > Pinus > Pinus albicaulis. The sequence continues at coordinate 1,128,296,000 of CM076583.1, read as the reverse complement.
CACTGCTGGCTAACGCGAAGATCTCGTCCTTGGTGAAGCCACCCGATGGTGTATGGTTGTGGGTGCGCTGTGGTCGGCAAGCCCAACCGCTTTACGACATCTGTTGAAATGAGGTTCTTTTGGCTCCCATTGTCGACAATGAAATGTAGTGGGGAACCCTTTACCCACATTTGGGGTTGGAAGAGACGCTTTGCATCCTCTGGATCTTCTGGTTCCTCCTTTTGGATCTTCGCAGTGGCAACAATGGCGTTGGGCTCCGCATCAATAATCTGCTTTCCTTTTTCATTCCCCTGTGAGGTTCTAATTCAGATTCAGAGCATGTATCTGATTTAGAAGCCCTCATCTCAACCACCAGCGACTGCTTGGCCCGACACTCACTTGTGTTGTGAGTGGAGCTCTTATGGAACTCACACCACTTTCCTGTGTCCTTATTTGGCTTCGCGGTGTTGTTCTTTGCTTATGGCTTTGACAGGTTGTATTGGGCCGCCATGCCTTGGCTTTGTCCTTTGTTTTGCGGTTTGGGGGCACCTTTCCCTTTCTTTTTATTCACAGATCCAAAGTCTCGCTTCTTCTGTTTGAATTTCTGCTCAATCTTGGCAGCATACCGGTATGCCATACCAAGCGAGGAGATTTCGAGGAACTCCATTTCCTCCTGAATGTATATGTGTAGAAAACTGCGATACTTTAGAACCAAATGTTTCTATGAATATTTGATACCCAAATTTTTGCGCAGGGTATGGAACAAATTTGTCAGCTCATGCACATATTGATCCCTTTGTTGCCGCAATGTGGTCCATTGTATGTACTTGTCCTCATAGCTCCCCACGGGATAGTGTTGTTCCTTGATGGCATCTCGGAAAGAATTACAAGTGGGTATGGATGAGAACAGAGAGGGTTCTGTGTCATCCTTTTTCTCATAGTAGGTTTCCCACTAGTCCTTGATATGGGGGGTAGCTTTGAGGAGTGCAAAAATAATCTTCTCCCAGTAGGAAAAGTCATGAACCAAGAAATATACTTCTAATAGACTCAACCATCTATCTACGACATCTGCATCTATTTGACCCTCAAATATGGGAATGTCAAAGTTTACTTTTACCTTAAAGGGAGTCGCGCCTCCAGAGTGGCTGCTGGATGCAGATGCGCCGCCGGTGGGCAGTCGTTGAAGAATCTGGGCAAAGTTATCCATCATCACATTCCTTTGTTTTTTGAGGGCCTCCTCGAGCAATATTTTGATAGGATCTCCTGATCCCTCATCTTTATTTTTGTCCCCCATGGGCTTCCTTCGCAGTTGCGAGGCTGATCTTGCAAAGGTTCCACCAGATCGAGCCCTAACTCCTTATACCAGACCACAATGGATCGTGAAAAAACAGACCACTCTGATACCACTGATCTGGATTTATGCAGGAATGCAACAGAAAACACATATAACCATAAATAAAAATATGCAGTGGAAATAACACTTCATTTCATTAATATCAAAGAACTGAAATTTGCTTACAGATAGAATGTAAATAAACTAGCTAGGGCGCTGGTAGCTTATCTCTGAGAAGAGATGTGGCGGCTAAAGGCCTCTGAACTGAGTTACAATGAGGCTCAAGGTCCTATTTATTATTTAGAAATAATAGAAAACCATAAACATCCAAAACCCTAACCCTAGGAGATGAAGTTCCAAAACTATGGGCCCCTTTTGGGTAAATTGGTGTTTCAACTTCTTGGGGACCTAACTTTGGCATATGATCTCCATTTGATGCGAACCATACCTCATTAGAAATATCTATCCGAGGACTACAAATTTTGAGTGAGAAACATTTGGCCAAGGAGACATGTTGCTCCCAGTTTTTCCAAAAAACCTTGTTTAGGGCCTCAAAACGGCTCTGGAAGTTCAAGACCCGAAAAACTGCTAAAAATAGTAAGTTGTGCTGAAACTGAAAAACTGAAAGAGACAATGGTGGGCCCCAAGTGGAATAGGTGGGTGGCCACCAATATCCACCCGGATCACCCTCACCACCAACACCAGGTCCGCCAACATCACCACCTGGTCCACCTGTAGCATCTCCTCCCTGATCACCCCTCGGTCGTCATAGAGGATCGTGGCCCACCAACCGAGCCACAGGGCGACCCACCTCACCAAAATCTACACGAGTAACCAAAAGGATGTCAGTGTCACTTAAAAAACATATAAGTACATATATACTCAAACAACTGTAGAAAACATATAAAACGTACCTGCTGGCCCCCAAACATAACCATACGGGAGACCCATGTTTGGATCGCCCTAGAAGTCCATTCCTGCATACGGGTATGGTATGAGCATCTATGGGTTGGCCTCGAACCAGGCCTCTGTCATGGCATTCTAATAACGCCCCACCATGCCACCACCGCCTCGCGACATCACCAGAGCCCACCTCCTCATACGTGGCTCCCGTGGCCCCCCAACTGGCACCTCCACTACTGGCCTCAACAGCACTACCCGCTTGTACATGATGCTGCACAAGATACTGGCGTATGCAAATGACTTAGATCCACGTTGACCTTTTTCAGTTGCGACGCCATACCATCAAAACAAAATCGGGCAAAGTCGAAAAATTGTCGGGACCTCAGGCAGTGAAAAACTCCAACCTGCGGGCTGGATGCTCGACGTGGAGAAAATGACCCCCCCAGTCGCACAATCACTGCCAGAGCACACCGCTCCACCACATCTGTAACTGATGCATCCCTATGTAAGAGGCGCCCCACCACAATGCCGCCTTTGGGATCTATCCAAGTCCACTCTCCCTGCAGGGAGTGGATACCTCAGAGCCTCACCCTAAGGCAGTAACCCGGTCACAAAATACATATCCGTCTCAGTACAGATGACCAGGTTCGTACCCCGCAACATGAACATGTTGCACCTCCTGTGCTAGTGCTGAATAATGTATCGTAGTAATCGGTCCTGCGAACGAAGAAACTCATTCTCAACAAACTTTAGAAGGCCCCATAGTGCCAGCTGACGATGCTCCCCATCATCAGAAACTAACATGGTTTGGATCTCAGGCCAGTACCGATCCCTCCACACTAACCTGTCATCAACACGAGTACCCATCAGTACAGAGAAAAAACCCAAAAAATAGGCAAAAAATAAAATATTTTGTCACCTCAGCCTTTGTTCGCCTGTTCCTCAGATAGGTGCGCTTAGCGTGTGCCTATATTTTACATAGGCGTGCCTAAGGCACGCTAAAATTGTGGAATAGATCCCCCTCGCGCGCTTGTCCCCCGAAATTGCGTGCAAATAAGGCACACTTTTTCCCAGATCGCCCATGCAATCTAGGGAAAAAGTCACCCAATATCTGTACAAACCCAATCTGTACGGACCATGGAACCATCAAACTGTAAAAATTAAAGTGCAGGACGCCATGGAGGTTACCTGGGCATAGTATCGCTAGTCCCTGGTGCTCTGGCTGACCACAACGTCAAGCCTACTGCTACGCAAAAGCCTCTGACCTCTCAAAAACTCAACAAGTACAAATGAATTGAATTAGGGCCATGTTCATCTATTTTTTTCCCTTTTCAAAAAATTCAGAGGATCATAACGAGAGATCAGATGTTCCATGTTGCGAACAGTAATTTGCACCATAATCAACACTCCATGATGTTGCCAAAAAATCCAACTCCCAAAAAATTAAATTATCAGCGCCGGCAGGTATGCCCTCTCTCATCTTCTTTTTTAAAGCTCATGAATTTCAATAATATTTTTGATAAAGAAGATGCTTTCACTTGAGGTACTTGTTTTTGCAGGAAAAGCTCGCAAACCACCTACAACGGTACCTCCTGAAAGTTCCAGAGCAGGTATCATTCTACCCCCAGCATGATAGAGTCCCAGTCAACTCTGCATATCCTGACATCATTTCTCCATCAGAAATAAACCATAGGGTCCTCATATTCGACCGTGTTTATCATTGCCTAATCCTGCACATGATAAACATCCTTGTTGGTCGGTAGAGCCTCCCCTCCATGGCGCTCGTCACCCACAGTAGACCATATCACAACAAAAGTGATGCCATGGCCATACCACTTTAGTTTGGGAAGCACCTCATGCCCATCCATTCATCATGCATAAGGTCAAGTTTACCATATAAGCTGAAGCCCCTTCCCGGACGACTAGTTTGTACAAGAATATCAAAAGCACCTCACCACGCTTCGCATTGGACCCACCATACCTCCACCAATCCCATCTGGGAAAATTTTTCATCCGCTTCATCAACCCCGCACATGAGACCAACCAATGGGACCCCCACCCCCAACAAAACACCTTCCTGACAACATCAGTGAGTGAACACTTTCATGTTTTGGGGTACCCGTCTCTGTGTTTTGTACAAACCAAACCACATTATTTTATTCTTTTGGTAAGCGTAAAAAGACTGCAAATGGTGCACTTCATCCCTTCACCCTATCATTTCATCTTTTCTCCCATGGCAGCAGTCCCTAATCACCCTTGGTCAGAGTACTTAACCCCACGCACAAACCATCATGAAATTCATAGCCGGTTTACACCCGCCCTGGAAGTCCTATCGACTCCAGGGATTTCCCCTTCAGAAATAACTATGACTGCCGCCAAGCTGCTTAAGTATACTTTGAGCTCAGACCACTGAATCCCTATCATCAGTTTTTAGTCACCCCTCACCAACATGCCTATGTTAAACCCATCACATCCAGGTCCCCGACCCCTCATGTCAGCGACCCCTTGTCCGGTTGAGGCTTCCTTTTTGCGACTTCAACACCTATATTACAAAAAGGAAGCAATACCTTAGATCACCCCTCTTCATACAAGGGGCATCCTTGGGTGGCACTGTGGGAGACATCATTGTCCACAGATGTCATCGATCCTCCTGACATTCGACTACGACAAAAACTTTCATGTCAAGATGGTTTCGTACCTTACAACCATTGCACTTTGATCAAATCCGTCGAAGACCCGTGCCTCCATAAGCGTCTCTGTCAACAATGCTTACACGGGAAGGTCCCAGCCAGCACCTATGCATACAATGCGTAGCTATATTCTATACCAATTTTGTGCATATGGGTACCACATTCCACCTATTTTCAAAGAAAAAGCACACCTGAGGGTGTGAGCAGTCGTCGTCAACAACCGCCAGCATCACTACCATAGTAGTAAAACAGACATAACATATAATCTGTCAATTTTGTTTAACTAGCCACAACAACACGAGCATGGGACATGCCCACCTCGTTGAAAATTTGTATATATTGTAAATTTTATTTGCTTATAGGGACCCCTTAGGCCATGATCATTCTTGGAAATAGTGTAGGGTGTTTTCAATTCCAAAGCTTCACGCAGGTCTCTCTCTCTCTCTACGCATGATATAGAAAGAACTATAATGTATTTTGACTATACAGTCCTTCCTAGACCTCACACATTAGGGGGAAATTGTTAACACTGGAAAATCGTACAATAGAAGATGACATTAATTAATGTCAGGCCAAAGGATTTACAGGGCTACAAGACATTATAGAATCTGGAAAGTATTTAAAAATATCTAAGGTTTGAGGAAAATCAAATTTTAACTAGTCCTAAATGCTATTTGCACGCATAATCCTTCGAGAAGAGCGCCTTCTGTGCGCCTTTTTGCCTGATAGGCACACATTCCTGAGAGTGGCAAAATGTCACTATCCGGGACCACACAAAGCAAAGGATAAGTCACTCCTTACTTGAAGCTGCCTAAGGACAACCACCAACGCCTCCTTAGACACTATGTGAGCACACAATGGAATATTTTGAGCACACAAAGGAATCATACCCCTCTCTTAGGTCACCATCCTCCATGTACCAAGAGAGGGAAGGGAGGATTTGAAATCTCCTATATAAAGCCGCCATGAGATGAAGAATTGGTGATCACATTTTTATGCTGGCCATAATTGCCCAAGAAATACCAGAAGTGTGTGACCTGGAGCTGAAGATAGAGGGGACTTAATTGTTGGCCATCCAACAAGTTAAGTCCAACACAGTAGAGAGAGAGGGAGACTGCACCGAGGCAAGCTTGGGATGAAAACATCCTTGCATCGGGACCTAACCATTGTCTAGGGGCCCTTTGGCAAGAGGGTAAAGTTTCACTCTTCTTACTACCATCGCTCAATAAGAGGGGCCTAGGGCCACCATTTGCATTATTGTTGTTGTTTGACTCTTTTGAGAGCTTCTATTTATTTTTGTTTAGTTTTTAGTTTACATTTGCATGCTTTTTCCTCTATATAGTATGCTTATTGACTCCACTTCTTTTTGCCTGTTACCAATAGTTTAACGGGGTAAACCACACCCCTTAAGTTGGTGTTATTTCGTACATACGTGCACCAAACACACTACAAAAATTAGTATCACACTTTGTCCCTTTGTCTTCACCGATGGCTGCACCACTCCTAGTAATGATATTCACACTTGGTTCTTCTTCCCGTAGCTCAGCTCTTACCATTTGAATATTTTGAGTGGGAGTCTGTGGTTTCTTTTCCTACATTCTTGCAATCAAGATAGGGAAATATTCAATAACATGATCATATTGTCTACAATACCTACAAGACTGCTATGTTGGGTTCGTACATTCGCGCACATAATGACCCACATTTACACAATTATAGAAAATGAGTTGCCCCCTTCCTCGACCAACTCCTCCTCCTCTTCCTCGTCCTCTACTTTGGAATCCACCACGCCTAGATGGGGATGCAAGTGAGGTTGGTTTTATGTGCATCCTATATATATAAGCTCGCTCAATCATCAAATTGAAGCTGTGACAGTGTTCCTCGTCATAACCCACCGATGAGAAAAATTTGCAAAAAGGTTGCTTGAGTTCTGGAACATATTTACCAATCCTTGGGCAGAAGTTTGTCATGTGAAAACCAGTTACTTGAAAAATCACGCACCATAAAGTAGGAGTTCCACTTAGTCCTTTCCTGCTCTTCAACGGGATTGGTCCTCCAGTTGTTAGATAGTCATTGAACATGAGGCACTGATCCTTGTGATGCCCGAAAACTTTATAGTGTATACACCATACATCTACGCATACCTCCTTTCCTTTATCTTTGAACAAAATTTATATTTCTAAGTGAATTGCCTCTAACTGGCTTTGAATCTTCTAGGCCTTGATCTGCACAGTTGGTATTGACGAGGATTCTAGCTTCATTGCAATCTCTATAGCTTCAACATGTGTTGCAATCTTCTGTTGACTTAAGGGCTGGCGCAGATAGAGCAGTATCATGGAAATGGACCAATTTTTGTGATGCGTATCATCAATAGTAAATCCTCCATATCTGATGGTGCACTTCAGCCATTGATCCTCCTCTCACATGGATTCGTTTAATTCTTGGCGAATCTCCTTCAACTTAGTTACGCATTGAGCATGAAATTTTGACTTTTTGAATTGTTCCTTCAATGTGGCCTTCAGATTATAAATTTTTGCATTAGGGTTCGTCGCCACATACCTTATGTACCAATCCAGCATGCGATATTGAAAAGAAGTATCCAACTGTGCTTTATTAACATCCTCATTATTAATATGCTGCGTTGTCCATACAATGTTTGTGAAAAACCAGAATTGATCCACATATTCATTCCCAATACCACATAAATTAGGTAACTTCAAGGACGCAACCATATCGTGTCTGGTGGTGCTGCTGGAGGTGGAGTGGATGGATTGTTACAATGAGATGAGTTTGGGTGTGGAGTGGATGGGATATGAACTATGGCCAACGACCCAAGACTAGCCTGATCTTGCAATTCCTGTTCTTCTGAGTGTGCAGATTCACCAAAGCTACTGATTTAAGACTCCTTTTCATTTTCATATTTACCTTGGAGAGGGCTATAAAAAAAACCTTCTTCTATATCTACTTTGTAAGTTCTTCCACTACGCGTAGTCGGGCCTCTACGGGACATTCACTAAATATGGTTGCACAGAGTACCCTGTTCACACAATGGCATTTTAATCCACATATTTAGAGAGCACATGAACTTACCTCTAATGCCCTTGAAAAATCTCCTTTCAGCTTCAGAATACGATACAAATTGATCAATAGCGAATTCAGTCACAAATCCTCCTAGAACACTATCAATCCAGTGATCTACCACGCGGGTGATATTATTGCTATAATTCTCAAATTGTTGTACCAAATCTGGGGTCCACTTAGTGATTGCATCGTACTTTGCGCAGGTCTGGAATTCAACAAGATGAGATAACCACTCTTGCAACTCAGTCGTAAAGGAAGCAAAGAAAATTTTGTGGACCTCTGTGTAGATATACCTTTGTGCCCAATCTTCGACAAATAATATAGAGCTTATGTTTTCTTGGATCACAAATTCATGCACCTTATTTCCAAGCCAATCTTGCAGTTTGTTCTTCATCAGATGCCACAATATCAAATCTCCCTAAGAAATGATCCCATTCCCAGCAACGGAACCATTTGTTGGCTTAAGGGGTCCTGGCCAAGGTCGAGAATATTTTCGCAACCAACAAGCCCTCCAACTACTGGCCCTTTCGACAATGATATGCTTGTGTAGAACAAAGTCTCACTTGAAGCAGTATGGGGGGGTGTTGGAACCAGGTTTCCGCACCCTAGGGGAGATTTTGATGTGGTAGATCTAATCAGAATTACTGCAGATAATATAATAGATTTGCGCATGTACAGTCAATGGTAAACAAATCTAACCCTTTCATAGATTATCACAGAATACTTCGATATGATTTCACGCGTAGTAGTTAATTGTACTTCATTCAGATCTAATTATTTAACATAGAATAGTATTTGCACACAAATGAAATTAACCCATCACTGAAGTAAATACGCAATGATAGAACAGATCTAGATCTATAATAGATAACAAATAATCTAAGACAATCAATCACATAAGAGTCTGAGTTCGCCGATAATGCCTTCTTTATTAAGATATTTTCAATTTAGTACAATCTATATTTCTGCGCACATAGCAGCAGGGTTTGCACACAGCTCAGGACTTAGGTATTCACACACAAAACCAACAAGTTCCTTTCTACCTAGACTAACAAATACACATAACCAAAACTGATCCAAGATTTCATGGTCTCCTTCTTTACTCGACTCTTACATATTTATATTATCCAAAACGTGCACATACCATGGTCTCACCCATGGTTTGAGACTCATGGTTTTCCCTTTAACCCTTTACAATAATTAAGGCAGTTTGAATTTCCCCAAAGCCCCATTAACCATCTGCGCGCGACACATACAACAAAAATTAAACAAAATTAAAGCGAAAAGTACCCTAGGGGACCTTGCTCTAACAATGATGTATTACTTTTGAGATCCCTCTTTGATGTTATGTTGTGGGATCATTATTTCCAGATTTTATGAGATGTATTTAGCTTGCATTGCTATGTATTGTGGTTGATATCCATGTGAAACTATGTTGAAGGGATACTCGTTGCTACATTGTGTGAGCTCTTGTTAGTTTGTCATGCTGAAGGAAGCCCTTCTTGAGTGAGAGTTTTTGTAAGTGGAACGTCTTGTGGAGAGACAAGCTGCTTTGCTTGAGGGCTTATTTCCTTGCTATGACAAAGAGTCTTCCATGAACATCATCTTCTTCTATAACATTATATGAAGTGGCCGACACCATCTTGACACCAGGCCCAGAGGCGTAGCCCACACTAGGTGAACTCTATTATCAAATGTCTCATGTTCTTTTGTTTATTATTGTCGTCATGTTTCAGCTACAAGCCACATAAGAGGCCTTGGAGGAGTTGAAGGGCAACGAAGGTTTCGAGAAACCATCATCACCTGTTTCAGAATCGACATTTGAGGTAAAAAATGTTGATCATTCTTCAGTTTCATCTTCACATGATGTTATTTCTGTTGGAAATGTGGAGGTAACCATTACAAGAACTTGCATGAGACTCCTTACCAAGATGGGGTACAAAGGAGGAGGACTTGGTGTTAATGGTTGAGGCATGATTCATCCATTGGAGGTCGTGCAAAGAAATTGATTCGTTGGTTTGGGATACACTGAAAGACAATGCTCAAAGGTGTCAGAAGATTCCAAGACGTGGTTGAAACCATTGGGGAAAGAGAATGATGGCCCATGGAAATGCATATTGCAGAGAAGAGATGAGGCAAGCTCTTATCGCCATAAGTGCACCAGAAAAAACCAAGAAAGGTATAACAAATCTCGGTATTCTAATTTTCAACTCGATTATAATCATGTTGTTAATAATGAACATAAATCATGGCATTGAAAAACATGTAGTTTTTATAGTCTACATAACCATGTGCTTGAGGAATGTTGGAAAAGACTGGCAACACGAAAGAGGATGAGGCGTGAAAGGCCTTCTCCACAACAAGAAATTTTTGGCACCCATGATCCTAGTGAAAATTAAGCACCTACACTAGGGTGGGGCCACATGCTATTTTTAGGTGCAAGCCTATTTTTATTATCCCTCAATTTAGATGGACATTAAAGTGTAATATATTCTCAATGTGGACTTGGAAATAGTTAACTGAAGTGGAAAATCAGTTAGCTAAGTGAATTTCGAGTTAGAGGTTGGTTGGTGGGACAATGTAGAATAATTCTAGTTGTATCTGAGTGATTCTAGTTGTAACAGAGTTGGAAGTGCAATGGTGCATAAGTTGGTGCAAGTTGTAAATAGTTTAACTCAGTTAACTGATTTAAACTCAATTGTGCTAGTTGTAACTAAAGATACACTAGTGAGATATCTAGTGAATTAAATATTAATTAATTCATAATCAGTGATCTCACATGCAACTGCGGATTTACTAATATTATATGCATGCATGTCAGATCCAGTGGAGACCCAGTTGAGTTCTAAGTGAAAGGGAAGTTGACTATCAGTTGTGACATTATCCGCTTGCAGACATGTGAGTAAACAAACATTGGATGTGCCCATGATACTTGCACAGTCAAGGCATACAAGATTGCATAAATTCAAGGATTTCATTCAACAGGGATTGCGCAGTGAAGACAGGCTGCCTGGAGGTAGTAAATTGGCTAAGGGATTTGCCAATTTTTTGTATGACAGTGTGATACAATTAGCCGATGTACTAAGGGCTCTTGTGAGAAGATTTTTGTATGTAATTGTTTCATGATCCATGATATAATATATAATAGAAGGTAGTGGGGTTTTTAGCTGTAAGATTTCCCCGGGAAATTATCTGTGTTGTGTGTGATTGATCTTTCTTCATGTTTATGTAATTGGCGATTGTGTTTTTAATTCCATAAATATTTGTAAAAGAGATTCAATATTTAACTTTAGAAAATTGTTAGATCGGGTGAATCCAAGATATACATGCATATTGTATAATTTCTACATGGTATCAGAACATAGGAAATTGCAAAAGTGAATCAGGAGCCGAGTTTGTGACTAGATAGAATTCGAATTTGCAGAAAGACTTTCTTGGCACTACAACTGATTCAAGATTGAAATGGCTTTCAATGGCTTGAGGTTAGAGTATTCAATCGAGGGAAACTCAAACTACATTTCTTGGAAGGATAGGATGGAGGCAGTACTCGAAGATAATGGCTTGAAGGAATTCATTGAAAAAGATGTTCCTAAGCTAGATGCTGTAGATGCTGCCAATCTTGATGCATGGAAAAAGAAAGTGGAAAAGGTGAGGAAGATATTGTCGGAGGGAGTACGATACCACATAGTCTCAAGCATCCATGGGAAAGCCACACAATATTCTATGTGGAAGGATTTTACAGATATATTCCAAAGCAGCAACAAGCATAGGAAATTGGCGCTCAAAGGTAAACTCGGGAAGATCAAGATGGAAAAGGGCAACACCATTCCAAAGTATCTCACAAAGTTTGTCCAATGTCGGGATGAACTAGGGAGTGTGGGAATAATAGTCACTGATGATGATTTGGTGAGTTTGTCTCTCCAAGGACTTCCTAAGAGTTGGCATAAAAATGAAGACTCTGTCAATGGACGAGAAAAATTGTCGGATTGGGAACGATTGTGGTCAGATCTAGTGTAGGAGGAGTTTAGGCAGAACACCAAAGATGGCTCTTCATAAAATCATGATGATGAAGAGGATTTTGCTTTAGCTTCCAAGGTGAAGAAGGGGAAGGGAAAGAAATTCCATTCTAAATCCAAGTCTAAAGGCGAGAATAAGGACATGTGCAAGGTGAAGTGTTTTCACTGTCATGAACATGGGAATTTTGCTACTAACTATCCACAAAAGAAGAAGAATAAGAAGGCTGTTGGAGCTGCAGTTGGTGCGGCCCTTGCATCGCAATTTGAGCTTGAATTCTCCTTGATTTAATGCATGGTGTCAAGTGCATTAGGATCAATGTGGAATTTGGATAGTGGCACTTCATTTCACATGACGGGAGACAAGGAACTTTTCAGTGACTTGGAGGAGAAAGATCTCCAGATGCATATTGAGATGGGCAACGATGGACGGTACATGCTACCAGGATTAGTACCATTACCTTTCAGAGGGATTCAGGTAAACCATTTCAATTAAAAGATGTAATGCGTGTAACAGGTCTGAAGAAAAATTTGGTCTCAGTCGCAATGTTGGAGGACAGAGGCTATGACGTTGTTTTTAGTGATGGAAAATATTTCTTGCAGCATAAAATAATGAGTCAAGCCAAGAGGATAGGGATTCAAGTTAAGAAAATCTACAAGGTGGAGGTAGATGGCCGCACTGCCATGGTGGGCAAGGTGGAGAAAGTGGTGAGCCGAGATGAGGACGAATTATGGCACAGGCAATTGGGCCATCTTCATCATGGAGCCTTGAAATTCATGCAACAAATATCTACTAGACTTCCAATGGGAATACTTGCTCGGTTAGATCAGTGCAAGGGTTGCACCATGGGGAAGTATGTAAATTCCACCTTTCATGAGAAGGAGAACCGTGCTTTGGGGATCCTTGAGAGATTTCAAACATACGTGTGTGGGCCATTCTCTATTGCTTCAACAATAAAACATAAGTACTATGTAATATTTGTTAATGAATTTTCTTGTAAATGCTGGATCTTCTTCATGCGGAAGAAAGATAAAACATTCTATAAGTTCTGTGAGTTTAAGGAATTTGTGGAGAAAGAGTCAGGGAAGCAAGTGAAGGCTCTTAGGAGAGATAATGGTGGAGAATACATCTCTAACTAATTCAAGAAATTCTATAGCAAAGAAGGAATTCGAAGAGAACTCATAGTGCATCATAACCCACAATAGAATGGGGTCGCGGAGAGGAAGAGCAGAGCGATTGTGGGTGTAGCACGAGCGATGTTGCATGATCAAGGCCTACCGATGCATTTGTGGGCGGAAGCATGCAACACTGCGGTTTATGTGCAAAATCGTTGTCCTCATAGAGTACTTGGCATGAGTACACCTAAAGAAGCTTTCACTGGTAAGAAACTGGATGTTTCACACTTTAAGATTTTTGGCTCATTTGTTTATGTGCATGTGACCAAGGATGCCAGGAAGAAGGTGGAACCGACTGCTAAAGTTGGGATTTTTGTGGGGTACACAGTGTTAGTGTCAGTCTAGTCATACTGCCATCAGTGATCAAAATTTCTCTTTTGCATTTGCATATTAGGAGTCCCATACCAATAAATTTCACCATTCCGCTAGGTCATGGATTCATTGATGGTAGTGATTTTTCATCATGTTTTCCCTCATGTGAAACTTGCTGATTATCCTCTCTATGGTCTTTAGTCATGAGCTACTTTCACTTTGTGAGTCATGTCAGTTGGTCATAGGAAGGGTTTCATTAGGTTCTAGGGTCTCACCATGGTCAAATTAATGAGTCAAGTGTCAATAAATATCAACAAGGTCATGAGGAGGTCAATGAACTCAAAGTCGCAGTACCTGGAAGATCTAAGAAATATTTTATTCAGTCTGATGTAATTTTCACCTCAAACCATTTTTTGAGGTGAAAACATGATACTTTTCCTGTATTGTCATTTATTATGTAATTTTCTGTCATCATATGTAATAAGTCACACTTCAGAAGTTGCCATCTCCACAAAGTCATCATCCTGCCTTCAGAGAAGTTTTCCGCAGCAATTTCAGCATCAAATCATGTTCCAAGTAGATTCAATAGAAATATCCCGGAAAGAGCTTTCCAACGGTATATTACACTCTCAAAATTGACTTTTGGATTGAAATTTATGCCTAGGTGAAGTAAAAAGTCCCCTATACCCTTAAACAATCTCTTTTCCCACCTTTATTTTATTAAAGTTTTATATTTTCTTTAATAAATCCCCTTTTTACCCTTCCGATTACACAATCGCAAGCAAAGTCCCGATGCGATTGAACCACTTCCCCTCCACACTCCTTTAAAACCTTATAATAACGTTTTAAAGTTGTTATTATAAAATCTCGTTAAAGCCAACCACTTCCCCTCCATACTCCTTTGAAACTTTATAATAAAAATTTTAAAGATTTTATTATAAAGTCTCGTCGCATTGCAATACACAAACCACTTCCCCTTCGTGCCTTTTAACCTTATAATAAAGTTAAAATCTTTATTATAATAAAACCCGCTGATCCATAATCCTTTCCTGATCCGAAAATCGCAATCGCAACATTTAATTGTGTGTTCCGATTGGCCTATTATAAAACTATGATGCGATTGCCCCGATTGAATATCTCTGATGGAAAAATCCCTGATCAACCCCGCCTGATGTACATCCTGAACATTGATCGGCTCCCCTAATCCGACGACTTGTTTGCAATCAGCGTCCTCCGATTGAGCGCTCCCGAAATGCCATACTCCGATTACACGTTCGCTGTCGATCTCATCATCCAATCCGACGGCCCATAGCCAATCGGACCGTCCCAATTAACGTTATTATATTAAACCTTTCCTTCGCTCTCTCCTCTGATCCTCGATGCTGATTGACTCCGGTCCCACCATATAATCCCCCGCCCATTTATAATATAAGGGGCTATTTCCTTTGTGAAACTTGAATTTCGTTTTATTTTGTGTTATATAAAGGATCCCCCATACACCGTCGCTCCGTCGCATAGGAGGAATTGTATTACGTTATACCCCGCTCTCTCCTTCGATCCTCGATTCCGATTGCCTCCCGGGTCCCACCTTAAAGCCCTCCGCCATTTCAAATGTAAAATCGTTCTTTCCTTTGTAAAGGCGCCCAACCTTTCCTTTTATATTTTTATTATTACCCCATTATTTCAATCGCATCGGAGCTTTCGGCTTTGTTTCAAAAACATTCAAACCTCCCAATCCCGATTGCGATGATACCATCGCAAACATATATTTCAAATGTTTTTATCATATTGTATCTCCTCCCCCATCGACTCGATTGCGATTGCGGTTTACCATGTGGACCCCACCTCCTTTCCCTTCCCCTTTCTCATTCCAAAATCGGTTTTTCCCTTCACAAAAGCATAAATTCATTTTATTTTATTTCAACAGCATTTATTAAAGTCAATTTTCTTCAACGAAATTAAATGGAAATAGTGAGAAACAATCAAAGGCCAAGAAAGCTTATATAAAACAAATATTGTTACAGCAGCAGCAAAGTAGGAAATCTGTTTTCGGATTGCCTATTTTTCTTTTATCCAGTGTAACAACGAATTTTCAGATGTCCCAAAATGTATTACTGTTCCTTCTTTTTAGGGGGCAGTCTGTTGGTTTCTTGCTCATATTTGGATTTTAGTTCTTGTGCTGGTAAACAACTCCTCTTTTTGTGGATCTATGTTCCCATAAATCTTGTCTATTTAATGTAATTGTAAATCATTTGTAAAGCAATCTGTAACTCAGAAGTAGGGGAATAGTGTGGAAAAGAACGCTCTACGCTCCATTGTATAGTTTGATAGGGAATTAATAAGAGATGCAGCTCTGATTTGTGGGATCCATGTGGTATGAAATTTAGCATTTGTTCTCTCCTTTGTTTCATATGTAAAATTGTTATGTGTTCCATTCATTCATAAACATCTCTTTTTGAATGCTTTCAAGACAGAAAGGTAGAATCCATTTTTATGCTCTGCCTTGGGGAATCATTCATGATCTGTGTTATTCTTATGTTTGAAAAGGATCCATTTATTGTGCCCTTTTCAGCTCCTCACCAGTCTTTCCATCCCATCATTATTTAAACTTTATTTGCTAAAATTTCCTGCCTACCTTGCCCCATGAAATACCCTGTCTCCTTATTTAATTACCTAGCTTCAACTGTCCCATTTTGTCCCACACATCCATGAAAAATTCATTCATTTATTTAAACTTTTTCCCCATCATTATACCTAGTCTAATATCAGTCTGTTATTGTAATTTGTTGAATATCATTTTTACGGAGAGAGCCCTCTCCTGTCCTTGTAGGGCTAGCTACAAGGCTGAGCGTGGTTTAGATGTTACCCTGTTTTTCCCCTTTTCAGCCTGGGGTCTAGATCAGGAGCTAACACAGAGAAACACCCCGTAATTATCATGTGTATTTTCCAAACAACAGAATGACTGTTGTGCAACGGGATATACAATTTGATGAGGGGAAAACCATGTGGTTGTCACTTGAGAGGGAGCTGGAATTACATGCGGAGGAGGAACTACTAGTTCCCAAAGATGAGTCTCATGATGTGGATCATCCACATGAGGAGGTTCATGGACTAGAGGAAATCACTCATGCAGAGCCATCCATAAGAAATGGTAGAAAGTGCACCACGGAAGCTGATAGGCTGAGACTTGATGCTGTATAGAATGTAGGAGCCACTACTTCAAAGCACAGACAAAGACAGTCTCCTTACCGATTTCCTGGATACATGGCTCCTATGAGAAAATTTATTGTGACTGAACCATATTCCTTTCAGGAAGCAGTGCATAAACCTACTTGGGTTGATGCAATGGTGGAGGAGTATGACTCCGTTGTCAAAAACAGTGCATGGGAAATTGTCCCAAGATCAGTTGACAAATCAATGGTAGGTTCGAGATGGATCTACAAGGTAAATCAAGCTGCTAATAGGAGTGTGGAGAAATGCAAAGCCAGATTTGTGGCCCGAGGCTTCTCATAGATCGAGGGGATAGATTATGATGAGAATTTTGCGCATGTCGCAAGGTGCTCTTCCATAAGGACAATCCTTGCACTCTTAGCGCAGATGGGCTGGCACATTCATTAAATGGATGTGAAAACTGTGTTTCTCAATGGGATCATTGAGGAATAGGTGTACATAGAGCATCCTGAAGGTTTTAAGATCTTCAACAACGAGTCACATGTGTGCAGGCTCAAAAGAGCATTGTATGGGCTGAAGCAAGCACCCCGTGCTTGGTGTTATCACTCAGATTTTCCTTGAAGTTGTTGTGAAGAGGAAAGGGGTCCGAGGTAACCAAAAACCAACTTTTAGGTACAAAATATAGCCAATCTGTACCTAGAGAGGGCTCTCTCTTTAAGTTTTAGCTTTGTTTTTGAAATATATTAGGCTAGTTATGAAAGTCTAGGGATTTTTATTGTGTTTGGGTGATGGAATTCAATAGTAGAGGGGTAGGACTGAGTAGTTTAGGTCATTGGGCTAATGAAGTCAAAGAAGATGGCTTAACTGGATTTAGTTTCTTAACAAGGGATGGTTTCACAGGGCAAGGTAATCAAATAGGGAACAAATAAAGATTTAAAATAAATGGAATGGACTCAAAATGGGTGAAGGGAAATTAAGAATCCTTCAACATATTCGAAAGAGGTAAATTTAATGATTATTAATAAAGAGAAATTAAGGATTTTTTACCAAACAATCACAATGAATAAACTAGAAAATAGGAGCAATTAAGAATTCACTGTTCATACTAGTTCTGAGGAAAACATTAAGAATAATAACGATTGAAAACAGATTGCACTCAAGCACTTTCTGAATTATTCTTTTTCGTTTATCATTCAAATATGAAACATAGATGGTATAATAAACAAGAAAAACTTTAAAACATAAGGTATAGAAGACTTATTGATCCGGTATCTGACTCAAGAATCCCGTGAAAAGTCCTTTGCATAAATTCTTTATCCAACTAGCCATACAAAATTTGTCCAACGACACTTTATTCCAAAATAATCAGTATTACATCAAAGTCTAAGAATCCACCCCCCTCAATACTCTAATTGAGGGAGTATTTATACACAAAATTATAAAAAATATCTCCTAACAGAGTGAGATATATTTTGGGATGACTCATGAATAAGTTACAAGAAAATAGAGACATATATTCTCATAGATAGGAGAAAAGGTAAACCGATGTTGTGCTGTTCCTATTTTTATGAGTGGCTGGAGGCAGGCCTTATGATTTGGCTTGCTGCTGTCTTCTTTGGTAACTCTGTGCTGACTACCCTGTTTTTACTGATACTCTTTACCTGTACTGATACACTTTGACCTGTTTTATCTCTGGTTATCCTTTTTACCCTTACTTACTGTAGTAAATAACCAAAATTCATTCAAGGATAATTTTATGGATTTTTCAAGTAAATCTCCCATGGAAAGGGGACTCAGGGCTTGACCGAGATGAAATTGTAACATTTCATTGATGGATTGAGCAGTTATTGGAAAAAGAATGGTTTGACTTGGGGACATAACTGCTCGTTGATTAGGGTCATAATTGGCGTGGTAATGATAAATTATTTCAGGAAAGACATGAACCGAGGGTAGAAAATACATAGGAAGATTGGATTCCCACAGTCCAAAAATATTAGAGCCATTCATGTAATTATCTCTGCATTGGCAAAATATTTTTTAGGGGATTTTCGCTAAAGGTGAGGTCTTTTATCTGGAAGTCCCTATCCGCTAGAGGCAGATAGTCTAAATCTTTGTGGGGAGCATTAAGGGGTGAAACAGTCAAAGCCACAGGGGTTTCCATTTCTGGTTCTTGTGGATTCAGAAAGGAATTTTGGTTTTAAGTGAAAATGGGAAAAATTCACAAGTCTGGGAACTTATGTAGTAAAATAAAGACCTATATTTTAGTCTTTTTCTGTGGAATTAGAGTGTAAAACCAAGACTTGCAGGGTTTTGGTGGAAATTGGATAAATACCTGTGAATGATGTGAAAACAGGTGCAGGCAATGGTTGACAGGTTCTGGACTGGTTCGACTGCAAATTTCTTAGCAAGGTGGTGGTTAGAAATCGTCGATAGTTGACTTCGACGTTCTTTGCATGGGAACACTGGTCGCAGTATAGAATGATAAAAATGATGTTTTGTTTGTTTTATTAACAAAGTCAAGGTTGGCGGGGATTTTTGTCATTTGGGTGGATGATGTGTGCAGGAAACGACGTTTTATCATATGCGGAGGGCGGTAAGCAGTATGATATCGCACCGCTTTTGGGGACGGGTGGTATTTAGCCGTGAGCCAGCGATTCCATAGATTTCGCGATGCGTGGCGGGGCACTATTCACAAAATTGTTCCACGATCGCACTCTATCGTTCGGTCGTGGAGGGCCATGTGAAATGCATGACGGCCTTCGGATGTGGGTTGCTTAATCAAAAGGTTATCGGGGAGGCGAGGTGACGGGTGTTTTAATGAGGGCGGGCCCAATACAATAAAAGGTTATTTAATTATATCCGGAGCAACGTGATTGGTCGAGAAAGCTATTAATTAACCGTGGGGGTTAATTAATCCTTATTTAATGTGGCGGGGGGTCGGGCTCTTAATTAGTTACAGATTAACTAATTAATCCCAATTAATGATGTATTATGGTTATATTTTAACCAGGGGCAGGATATGTAAAACTTGGGGATTTTATATAGTTATAGTAATACAGGAAAGGGTAGATATTATAGGGAATTAAAATATATAAGTTAAAAGTTAATATGTCAAAATGAATGAAAAAGCACTAAGTATAAAAACATTAAAATTGTCTATTTAACTTAGGCTTGAATGAAAAAGGGTTTTTATGTGATATTGTGCAATTTTCCTAAGAAAAATAGGATTTTACTTAGGAAAAGACTTATGGAAGTAAATGAATGACTTATGGATGGTTTTAAGTACTTAGGCTTTTAAATTATTGGGCTGAGGGTCCGGTCCCTCCAGAAGTCAGAGAAATGCTCCGAGCCCTTCTAATTTTCAAATGCTTTAGTACTTAGGGGAAATTAGTGAATTTTTTTAGGGAAAAATGAGAAGGGAAGTTAATCATTTGACCTTGTTTTGCTTGAAATTCCTTCAGTGTAATGTCTACCTTGCACTTGTGATGAAAGTAAAGATTAACACATTTAGAGTCATTATCCATCACATGTAATTCTGCAACATCATCTACCTACCCTACCTACTTTAACCTAACATTTTTTCTTCTTTATTAGGGTGCACTTAGACTGGAAAACCCTTATCACACTTTCTTTTCTTTTACATGTAGAAATATATCTAAGTCTAACTTTATTACATCCAAGGGCTTAGATTAAGCTATTGAGCTCCTTTTATTTACTCTACCTATCTACTTATTTGCCAAGGTTAAACAGTTTGGTCATATTTTATTCTCTATCTCTAAAGCATAAAATTTAAACATGAACTAGCCAAGTTTAAACTGTTTGACTGTTCACCAATTGTGGCATAAGTTACAAGTTGCACATAATTTTTTTATTACATAAGAGCAAAAAGTAGTGGCATTTATACTTGCACACTTTCCTTGGCCTTTCTTTTGGTGGGGTTCATTTTCTTTCACTTTTTTGGCCATTTTATCTTTTCACCCTTTGATTTTTCTTTTAGGGTATACCCTCTTTACATTTTTTAATTTTTTTTGATTTTTTGACAATATGGAAAACCTTTGCAACAAGGAAAGGTATGAAAATATTACATAGCCCATCAAGTCAATCATGATATATGACACCTATTGGTATAGGAGCATAACACTTGGTACACTCGGATAGACAACTATTTCACTGGACTGGGCTTCACCAAAAGTGAAGCAGATGCAAACCCATACCAGATCATGGTTGAGGGTAAACTATTGATCATTGTTCTTTATGTTGATGATCTAATTTTGACTGGTGATGAGCAGTTGATACACTCATGCAAGGAGGATCTTGCAAGGGAGTTCGAAATGAAGGATATGGGCCTCCTTCATTATTTCCTTGGATTAGAAATATGGCAATGGGATGGTGAAATTTTTGTGTCTCAAGGAAAGTATGAAAAGGAGATATTGTGTAAGTTTAACATGGAGATCTGCAAACCCATGGATATGCCTCTTCCACGAAACTGGAGGAAACAGGACACTACTTCTGTAGAGGTAGTGGATGCTACTGTCTATCGAAAATTAGTGGGTTCGCTAATGTATCTAGTGAACATGAGACCAAACATTTGATATGTGTTTAACCAGTTGAGTCAAGCTATGGTTAACCCTACCAAGGTCTTTTGGAAGGTGGGGAAGCATGTCCTAAGATACCTGAGGGGCACATTAGTGTATGGTCTATGGTACAGAAGAACAGATGGAGTGAAGTTGCATGGCTTCGTAGATGAAGATTAGGCTGACAGTCCATCAAACAAAAAGAGCACATCAGGGGGGATATTTAGCATTGGATCTACAATTTTTTCTTGGTACAACAGGAAGCATAATACATGGCAGCAGGTCAAGCTGCATGTGAGGCCATCTGGATGAGAAAGATCTTGGTTGGTTTGTTTGGTTCTCAGATGGATCCGACAATGATTCATTGTGATAATTAGAGTTGCATTAAACTATCAATTAATCCTGTGTTTCACGATAGGTCCAGGCATATAGATATCTGGTACCATCATCTCAAATATTGTGTGCAGAGGAGAATTATGTTGCTTCAGTACATTCCCACAGAAGATCAGGATGCAAATATTTTGACGAAAGCACTCACTAGGAGAAAATTCGAATACCATAGAGATAGGAGCGGGGGTGAAGGATAATCCCTTTCTTGCTGAGAGGGAGTGTTGAGATTCAACAAGAATTTTTTTGGCACCCATGATCCTAGTGAAAATTAAGCACCTACACCAGGGTGGGGCCCACATGCTATTTTTTGGTGCATGTCTATTTTTATTATACCTTAATTTAGATGGGAATTAAACTGTAATCTATTCTCAATGTGGAATTGGAAATAGTTAATTGAAGTGGAAAATCAATTAGCTAACTGAATTTCGAGTTAGAGGTTGGTTGGTGGGACATGCAGAATAATTATAGTTGTAACTGAGTGATTTTAGTTGTAACATAGTTGGAAGTGCAGTGGTGCATGAGTTCATGCAAGTTGTAAATAGTTTAACTTAAGTGAGTTAAAATCAGTTGTGCTAGTTGTAACTGAAGATACACTAGTGAGATATCTAGTGAAATAAATATTAATTAATTCACAATCAGTGATCTCACATGCGACTGAGGATTTACTAGTATTAGCTGCATGCATGTCAGATCCAGTGGAGACCCATTTGAGTTCTAGGTGAAAGGGAAGTTGACTATCAGTTGTGACATTATCCGCTTGCACACATGCAAGTAAACACACATTGGATGTGCCCATGATACTTGCACAATCAAGGCAGGCAGGATTGCATCAATTCAGGGATTGCGCAGTGAAGGCAGGCTGTCTGGAGGCAGTAAATTGGCTAAGGGATTTGCCAATTTTTGTATGACAATGTGAGACAATTAGCTGATGTACTGAGGGCTCTTGTGAGAAGAGTTTTGTATGTAATTGTTTCATGATCGATGATATAATATGCAATAGAATATAGTGGGGTTTTTAGCTGTATGCTTTCCCCAAGAAATTATCTGTGTTGTGTGTGATTGATCTTTCTTCATGCTTATGTAATTGGTGTTTGTGTTTTTAATTCCACAAATATTTGTAGAAGCAATTCAGTATTTAAATTTAGCAAATTGTTAGACTGGGTAAATCTAAGATATACATACATATTATATAATTTCTACAGGAAAATAAGAAGGTAATGCATGTATGGAGGAAGAAGACTCATTGCAGTCATTGTTACAAAAGTGGTCATCAAAGAGCCACATGTTGGAGGATTCATCCATAGCAACGTGTTAAGAACAACGTGTCTATGCATAAATGAGTTGAAGAAGTTGTTCGACAAGAAAATTCGCTACAGGAAGATAACCCATTCACTTTGATAAGTGAGAGATGGTTTTTCTAGATGTGTTAGCTTTTCGTGGCCTTAATTTTGTAAATCATATGTTGCAACTTAAAATTTAAAAGTGATGATGTGTTTTCCATCACTTGTTGAAGCAACAATGATATTTTGGCCTTGTATTGATAGCTAGGTTAGTGATTTCCATTTTGATGTAAAATTGACAAAACATTATGTGTTATAACCTCATGGTAAGTATGGGATGTTTGGGTCATAGTTGCTCATGTAATTAAGCATTTAATTTTCAAAATATTGTATTACAGGTTTGTAGAGGGTGCAGGTGTCGGCTCATCACTTATGGCATCGAAGAACAAAGGTGAAGGAGAAGGAAGGGCGACCTGTCAAGACACTTGTGCTATTGAAAATGTACACAACAGTTGCAGATTATGTTAATGATTTTGGAGGACCAAAATATCCTCAGTAGGGAGGAATGATCTAGGTGGCTCCAGAGACACTCAAAAGTCCAAGATGACTTAAAATAGGTCAAAATTCAAAGTCGTCATATTTCTCTTGAACCAGGTCCATATTGAAGTGCTCGTCTCCCTGATTCCAACGGTGTGAATGACACTCCAATCTGAGCACATATGGAGAAGTTAAAGCTGGTAAAAGTGGGCATGTGGGCCAGGATGAATGGTCCTACAAATTCATTGAGACTTGGCACACAAAATCCAACAACCGATATGGGCGAAATTGTTGCCTCTTTAAATTGTATAATGAACTTATTTTCTGGTTGGCAGGTTTTGACCTATGGGGTCTTAATCTATTTAAAAATAATAATAATAAAATATTAAATTGGATCGGCGGGTCGTGACCCTTGCCGAACCCCATGACACCATTATAAATGAACTATGTTAAATTCAGGGTGGCAGGTGGCCAAACCTCGCCACCCCCAGCTGAAGCCCTGGACCTTGTATAACGACAGACATGCCACATGGTGATTGACCTGCCACATGCCATAGTTATGGCACCATGTTAATGGGTCGACGAGAATCAAACCCGCACGACCAACTGGTCGGCTCGCTCCACAGGCAACCCAACCCACAACCATATGCCATGTAATGACCAATGCGGCTTAAACTGCCAACAGTCTCCGACACCGAAACATAACCATATGCCCAATAAAATCAAAACACACAAATTTTAAAAGTTTGTTAAAAAATGTGCTAAGTGCAGGGGTCCGCGGGGTTGGAACCTCGACCTCCCGTCTGGTCCACTCCACCATAACCAACAACCCAACAGGGCTCAACTGAATTCTCTGCCACAACGTTTATCTAAACCTTCTCATTTCATTTACATGGGGGGACAACGGAACAGAGAATAGGAGGATTAGAGAGCAACGAAGTTCTAAACAGGGGAACCCAGAAGCACAATGGAACCATACACCTGAGGGAAGAACCCTAAGAAAATTTGCAGAGGCTGAACCTTTCCGAAATGCAGGAGTGGAACCCCGAACTTGATGAATTTCCTAAGGAGGTAAAATTTAATTTTATCAGAATGGTGTCAAATTTATAGTCAAATTTCATGAAATTATGTGAGCTCTTGTTAGCTTGAGTGAGAGTTCCTGTAAGTGGAACGTCTTGTGGAGAGACAAACCACTATGTTTGAGGGTGTATTTCCTTGCTATGACAAAGGGTCTTCCATGTACATCATATTATTCTACAACCTTATATGAAGCGGTCAATGCCATCTTGACACCGGGCCCGAAGACCTAGCCCATAGTGAGTGAAATCCATTATCAACTGTCTCGTGTTCTTGTGTTGTTGATTGTCATCATGTTTCCTCTTGTTTAAAGCATGCATATGTGTTCTTTTATGCTCTTTTAAAATGAAATTCTAACAACATCACATAAGTAAAAGATCATGGGTAAATTTGGTAGCTGAACGAACCCATATCACTATCTTAGTGAGTCTAAGGAGATATTATATCTTTTAACAAAGAATGCATTTGAATATAAGGTTATATTGAGTCTGTATTCCGTGTTTTGTGCGAAAGGGAAGGCTCTTGTAGCTGAGTGCACAGAGACCTTAGAAAGTTTGCAGTTGAGTCGCAGACCCCTGCAGTTGAGTGCATAGGGCAAAAAGTGATGTATTGAGAAGATTTGAAGCAATAAAAGAAGACTTTGAAGAAATATCTGTGTTGTTTACTTACGTGTTTGCTTTATCTTTTATTTTGATGTTATATTTGCCAATTTAGGGTTTTTATCTATATTTTCATCGCAATGTCTCGGTTATGGTTTCTTATGTTGATTAATGCATGTTAAAGTAGAATCACGCAGTCTGAAAGCTAGTTAACTAAAAGTATTTTACATCGACTGAGTAGTTAGAATATTTTCTTTGCGAGGATTTGATAGTCCCTTAGGATGCAGAAACTTGGTTCTAGCATCCCCTAATATTGCCTCTGGTGAGACTTCAGTCTGCGCAACAGATCGTTGCTGAAAGGGTTGGTAATAGTGGGTTTTGTTGGTTCGCGCAACCATATTTGAACCTGGGTCTAGGACCCATCAAGCCAAAAAATGGTTTCATTGTGGTCGCCCAGGAAGCAAACCAGCGCAGGAGAAGCACCATCTAAAAATTCGAAGAAGCTAGTGCTTCGAACGTGGCCCAGAAGAAAAATTATGAAAGAACAACGGTCTAAGGCGATGCGAGATAGGTAGAAGCAACCCGCCGAGGTAGAGGAATCAGAAGAGGAAGAAGCTATGCCTGAAGGTCTCAAAGATATTGATGCTGAGGAGGTGGAACCTGTTGTTATGGAAGTTACTGATGCTTGGTAGGAGTGGTTGCAACCTACAAGCTATGTTCACAGGTAGAAAAAGATGGTTAGCAGGTTAGTGAACACATACCAATATACAAAAAAACACTAAATTATGGAACATAGTATGCTGTAAATAAGAAGAGGAAACACAACTATAATGAAACAAAAACACAAACTCCAATGAGTCAAACGAGACAATAATACAAACGGTGGAATAAACCCCTCTTATTGACCGCTATTAGTAAGAAAGGTAGAACGTTACACACTTTCCAAAGGACCCTTAGAGTTATGGAGCTCTAAGACCCAATGCAAGGAGGGCTTTACCCTTGAGCTGGTACTACAATGCCTCTCTCTTCTCCTAAGCGACTAGATTTGTTGGGTGGCCAACAACCAAATCCTCTAACTCTATTGCTACTCCGAATCACACACTGCTAGTTTTCTCATGGGAAATTTGGCCAACATAACAATGTGTATTCATTTTTTTCTTCTCATGGTGGAAATTTATAGGAAAATTCAAATCCTTCTTCCCTCCCTTGGTATACTTGTGGATAGTGACCCAAGTGTGGGGGTTGATTCCTTTGTGTGCTCACTTGTTTCAAGGTGGCTCTAGGAAACTGTCCTTGGGTGGCCTCAGGTGGAGGATCTTCTCCTGAAGTGTGTCAAGTGGTCCCGGATGGTGACTTCCGCCACTTCCAGGACCGCGTGGGTTTTTTAGGGAAAGCCGCGTAGACCAGTGCGCTTATCGAAGAAAAATGCGCGCAAAGTGCATTTTTCCTGTGTCTTTGGTGCGCAATTTGACATTTTGCCTCTTGACCTTAAATATTTTTAAAATTTTTAGATTCTCTAATGTTTCTTAGCTCTGTAAATCCTTTTGCTTGAAATTTCATAATGTGATTTTGCTTGTCCGATTTTCCAGTGATAATAATTTCCCCCTAATGTGTGAGGTCTAGGAAGAACTGTATAGCCGAAATACATTATAGTTTCTGTTCTGTGTAACCTATGTCGAGAGAGAGAGAGACCTGCGTATAGTCCAAGGTTGGAGACCTATTATAGTGGGTAAAAGAGTGACCATGTTCTTTCAGAAACCTGCAATAAATAGTATGATACAATAAATGCAAATTTTCTACTAGGCGGGCATGTCCCATGCTCGTAATGCTTTGGTTAGCTAAACAAATCTATCTAACGGATAAAGGTTCTGTCTGTGTCACTGATATGGTAGTGATTTTATGATTTGGTTGATGATGACGATTGTTGACGCCCTCAGAGGCATTTTTTCTTTGAAAATAGGTTGAATGTGGTGCCCACATGCGTAATCTTGGTATGGCATATAAATTCTCATTGTATGCATGGGTGTATGATTAGGACATTCTCGTGTAAGCATTGCTGAAGGAGATGCTTATAATGGCACGAGTCTTCGATGAATCTGAGCAAAGTGAAATGGTTGTAAAGTACAATACCATCTTGACATGAAAGCTTGTGTAGTAGTCGAATTTCAGGAGGATCGATGACATCTATGGGAAATGATGATTCCCACAGTGCCACCCGAGGATGCCCCTATTGGGGTGAGGAGCCATCCAAGGTACTACTTAATTTTTGGAGAATGGGTGTTGAATTCGACAAAAAAGAAGCCTCAACCGAACGAGAGAGCTACTGATGCAGGGGACTAGGGTCTCTAATTTGATATTTTTAACATAGGCATGATGGCGAGGAATGACTGAAAATTGATGATGGGATTTCAGTGGCCCAAGGTCGGAGCATGAAAAAGGCAGTTTGGTGATAGTCATAACTATTTCTGATGAAGGAATACCTGGAGTTGGTAGGACGTCCAGGGTGGGTAGATATTGGTTATGAATGTCGTGGTGGCTTTGCATGAAAGGTGTGATCCTTTGACCAAGGGTGACTAGGGATTGCTGCCATGGGAGAAAAATGGATGGATGAGTGGGGGATATTCTCTATTTGAAATATTTGTACACTTTCCAAATAATAAAAAATGGGATTAAATTGTACAAAACACAAAGACGGGTGCCCCAAAAACATGAAAATGCTCGCCCACTGATGTTGTGAGGAAGGTGTTTTTGCTGAGGGTGGGGGCCCCATTGGTTGGTCTTGGTGTGGGGATGATGAAGCAGATGGAAAATATTGTAGATGGCTATGCTAATGGGGGGATGGTAGGCCAAATGTGAGACGCAGTGGTGTGTATTTGATCTTCTTGTGAAAGTGGTAGTCTGGGAAAGGGGGTGTTATCCCGTTATGGTAAAACTTGACTTGATGCATGGTGGATGAATGTGCATGAAGTGCTTTCTATAATGAGGTGGTATGGCCATGGCGTCATATTTTTCTGATGCATGGTCTACTTTGAGTGACAGATGCCATGGAGGGGGAGGTTCTACTGACCAACGAGGATGCTCATCATGTGCAAGGTGGGGAGATGATAAACATGGTCAGGTGTTTGGAACCTATGGTTGATTTCTTGTGGAGAAATGATGTCAGGATATGCAGAGTTTCTTTGGGACTCTATCATGCCGAGGGTAGAATGATACCTGCTCTGGAACCTTCGGTGCATAGGGAAATAGATGGTTTGTTGTGCTGTACAACACCTGCAACAAAATACCCCAAGTGAAAGCATCTGTGTCAAACATTATTGACAACATGTGCTGAATGAACTGAGGATAAGAGAGGGAATACCTGCCGAAACTAAAAAATAATTTTTTTGGAAGTGTAAATGTGTGGAGTCTCCTTTGGGCATTATGAGGTGTTGATCACTATGTTGCTTTCAGTTCTGCAATTGGGTCTTCTGATCTCTCGTTATGGTCCTTCAAACAATTTGAAAAGGGCGACATATAAGCCAATATGGCTCATTTCAACTCATTTGTGACATTTGAGTGTTTTAGAGTTTGAGAGGTCAGAGGTTGTTGCTTAGCTTTTCTTGCCGTTGCGGTCATCCTGTGCACCCAGGATTCACGCTACTAGAGTCAAGTAGGCCCCATAATGTCTTGCATTTAATTTTTTCAGTGTGACTGGGTAGGTTTCCGTACAAACTGGGTTTGTACGGAACCCTAGCAATTTATTTCCTTGACTGCGTGGGTGGTCAAGGCACAGGTGCATATTCTCTGTGCGAAGCTGAGGATTTGCACGCAAATTCCGCACCTGTTAGTGATTTCTGCGCCTGACCTCCACGCATGTCTAAAATACAGGTGCGCGGTCAGTGCAACTGTTTTAGAAACATGCGTGCTAAAAAGCTATGGTTATTTTTGGAAAAAATTTAGGAAAATTTTCAATTTTTTGGTGTTTTGATGTCATTGATGTGTGTCTGTTTGGTGACAGGATGCTGTGGAGGGAGAGAGAATGGCCTAACCTCCACATGGATTTGGCACAAGATGCCAATTCTCACTAACAGTTGGTGCGATGGGGTCTTCTCAAGTTTCTTGAGAATGACCTCTTGCGATCGCAAGATCGATTACTGTGTTACTTGGTCTGCTGCTGGAACAGGTGGCGCAAAGTGATGGTGCTGTGAGGATGTGACTTGGATATCCATTTGGAGATGAATATATATTTTGTGACAAGCTACTGCCTCAGGGTGAGGCGCTCCCTTATCCTCTTCCTCCCGGGAGGGTCGATCTTTGACGATTTTTATATAT
The DNA here is from genome assembly GCA_034641835.2 of Pinus albicaulis. NCBI lineage: Eukaryota > Viridiplantae > Streptophyta > Pinopsida > Pinales > Pinaceae > Pinus > Pinus albicaulis. The sequence goes on along the minus strand of CM076583.1, from coordinate 1,128,266,574 downwards.
TCATTGCGGCAGGGCGCCTCCCACGGAGGGGTGTATTTTGATAGCATCAGTGACCTATTTGGCTGAGTGATTTTCTCTGGCGATGATTGTGAGATGGACAAGGTCTTCGTCACTGCACAACACGTCGGGGCCGAAAATAGGTGTCCTGTGCCGGCTGAGGGCCGGGCACTTCTTTTATTTTTCCTGTTACTGCTATGACAGGATGGTGGCTCAGTTAGCGAAGGTACATGATGGATCTAAGCTATTCAAATATGATAGCATTATCTGTAGCATTATGTATGAGAGAGTGGTGCTTCTGCAGCCCATGGTGGCTATGCCTCCCGGGGGCCATCAGGACCCTCGCATGTGGAGATGGGCTCCAGTGATGCCTCGTGGTGGGGAAGGTGCAGTGGGGCGCTACTGAAACACAACCATCGAGGCTTGGTTTGAGGCCAAGCCTTAGATGTTCCTCCCTTATCCATATGCTGGGATGGATTTTTGAGGAGACCCAGATATGGGTCTTCCTACTGGATATGCTTCGGGACCAACATATATGATTTTTTTGTTTTATTTTGCATTTTTTGAGTACTTATGATTTATATGTGTATTATGATGAAAATGACATAGTTTTGTTACTCTTGCAGATGTTGGCTCGGTTGGGCGCCCTACAGCTCGGTTGGTAGGATACCAACCGAATTAGAGGGTTCGAGGAGATCTGCCCCTGACCAGGGGTAGGGAGGTGGTCCGGTGAAGCCCCAGGGTGGAGTTACCGGTGACGGGGTTGGCCATCTGGAGAGGGTAGCAGTTCGACTGCTGTTTAGTGTGCTATAGCGATCGCTCGAGCTGAGGCGACGGAGGCCCGCATGGCAGAGATGGTAGAGCAGATAGCTACCTCAGAGGCCTGAGCCATTGACTTTGCAGATGCTTGGGGCCGAGTGGGCTGCCTGACCCAGGGTATGCCTACCCGTGGGTTTGTCGATGATTTAGATGACGTTCGATGAGAGACACTGATGGTTTGAGAGAGGGGCTATCGACCGACTGTACACCGCATGGCAGCTTCAATTTTGACAGTTGCCCCAGTAGTGGCACCAGGAGCAGCCTTGGGTCCAGGTGCTCAACCTGGAGGGGCGCAGCCTTATAGATTTTTGTACACAAGGAAAGCACCCATTATGAGGATGCTTACCTTATTTTTGACGAAATGTGTATATGTGTTTTTGGCTGAACTGTGGGTCAGATACATGACTCATTATTTTGTACTCAGACATACATTTTTTGGTATATATGTGAGAGATGTATTTTTTGCAGATCTATATGATGTGTCCATTGTTTATATGTTTTCATGGATGTTGTGTATTGCTAATGGATATCTATGTTTTTTATGTTTTTTTATTATGTATGATGGTTTATCCGAGATGCATTCCAGTTTAGGATGTGGTTAGCTATGCGATCTGCTGTCTGGTTTTGATTTCTTGGTACATGTGTGAATGTCATGTGATCAAATTGACGGCTTAATCTTTTTTCACGCAAATATTTTCTAAACAAATGTGAATTCCGTACCTCAAACTCTTGGTTTAACTGTGAAACCACTAACTAGGAATCAAGGTAGATATGCAAGTGGTGAATTCCTTGATTAAAGGTGCCGCACATGAGCCCTATGATGACGTCATTTCTGCCTGATTTTTGGTCTCTAATCCGATGCATACTCTATTGGTGAATAAGGGCGATCGGTCTGGGCGGTAGATGACCCAGGCGGCTGCTGCTAAATTTTGAGACCATCGTGATGCTCCATCAGCAAATCCAAAGTAATGGTTGGGTTGAAGGTCCATTTGTGACACCAGAGCACTTTTTGTGACAAGTCTGTGATAAAAAATAAAGTTTGGTATGTGCACGTTATCTCTAGGGCTGAGCCCTTGTTACCCTTATGGGTAAATTTTTTTGAGGTAAAGACCATTGACGGGGTTGCTCAGACCTGATCCATTGGGCTCTGTCAAGATGCATGCCCCCTTTAGGAGACAATGTTTTATGATATAGGGTCATTTCCACAAGGTTTCAATTTTTCCTAGCCCTAGGGTTTCTTTCGCAACACCGTAGCAGAGTACTAACTCCCCCTCGTTAAATGATCGAGGGGTGATGCTACAATTGAATGATGCTTTCACCCACTTTTTGTGGGCCTCATTGTGTTGGAGTGACTATCAGCGACTTTCGTCGACGAACTCTAGTTGTACTAAGAGTTGCTCTAGATGCTGGGTGTCATCGAGGAGTTCGATGGCGACGTGTAAGTTTGGGATTTCGCATTAGATGGGAATCATGACTTCGACCCCGTATACCAAGTGGAAGGGTGTGAACCCCGTTGATGTTTTCACTGCCATGCGGTATGCCCACAGGGTAGATAAAATCATGTGGTGCCAGTTTTTTTTGTTGTTATTCACCATGCGCTACAACATTGTTTTGAGAACTTTGTTCACAACTTCTACCTGTCCGTTGGATTGGGGGTAGTATGGTGAAGCGAATTCATGTGTGAATCTGAGGTGGTGAGATAGCTCTTGGAATTTTTTTTTTTGAAGTGTTTTCCATGGTCGGAGACTAACTCTTTTGGTACATCGAACCAGGTGATGACATGGTTAAACAAAAATCATGCAACCGTTTCTGCTATGTTGTCGTATGTGGGCATCGCTCCTGCCCACTTGGTGAAGTAGTCGATGTCCACAATAATGTACTTGTGATTTCCTGACGACGTGGGGTTACAAGTCATGAAGTCAATCCCCCATTTGCAGAAGGGACCAACGATGATGACGAGGTGTAGGGGGGCAGGAGGGTCTCTTGCCTTGTGTGTGAAGCGTTGACATCTCTCACACCTCTTGACTGATGAAATGCACTTGTGAAATAATGTGTGCCAAAAATATCCTGCCTGCAGGAATTTTTGGGCGGTGGCCATTTCGGAGAGGTGGCCACTGCAAGCTTCACTATGGAAGTCATTACGAGCTTTCTTAGCTTGGTCGTGGGTGAGGCATCGACGTAAGATGGTGTCGATGCCTAGTCGGTATAATAAATCTCCCATGAGGAGGTATAGGGGGCCTGGTAGCGGATGCATCAATGGTCGTCACGTGTGAGTTGGGGTCTGAACTTTTAGGTTCATAAAATTAGGAGAATATCTCTGTACCAATGGTCCTCGGTCGTTACTAGGAGGAGATGTTCGGCCTGTAGCGAATCTTTGACTGGTGATCCTTTGGTTTGATTTGGGAGGTCCACGATGAACTCGGCTAAAATTAAAGCCTTATTGCTCTTGGGGGAGCGAAACTGTAATTCAAATTCTTTCAGAATGACTATTCAACGAGCGTACTTATGGTTCATTAAATAATGCGTGAGCAGGTACTTGATGGGGTTAATATCTGCGATAACTATTGTAGTCCTTAAGATAATCTAGTGGCGAAGTTTTTGGACTGTGTGTATTAGTTCTAGGGCCATATTTTCTTCAGGATCATATCTTAATGCATGGCTTGATAAGGTTTTTCTAACGTAATAAACTATGTGTCCATTCCCATCTGGGACTTCTTGGATCAACATTCCAACCAAAGCGGTCTCGGATGCTGATAGATACAGGATGTAGTACTTATTGTAGTCTAGGGAACTAATCAATGTGCTGAAGATAATGCGTCTTTTAGTGCATCAAATGATTGTTGGGCTTAATTGTCCCATTTGAGCAGGATGTCACGATGAAGGAGGCAAAGGAATCCTTGAGTGCAAGTGGCATAGTCTGGGACAAAATGTCTCAGAAAGTTAGCCTTTCCTTCCAAGCTTTGTATTTTCTTGAGGGTTCGAGGTGGAGGTACCTCTTTGACAGCTTGGACCTTGAGGGGGTCACCTCTAATCCCTTTTTGGGACACAATAAAACCTAGAAGTCATCCTGCTGTAACGCAGAAGACGCACTTGAGGGGGTTCAAGCGTAGGTTGTATTGTCGGCATCGTTGGAATACCAGTCACAGATCCTCGAGATGATCTGATCGCTTCTTATATCAGATGGTGAGGTCATCGAAGTAGGTGAGGATGAGGTGTGCTATGTCATGAAATATATAATTTATGGCCCTCTGGAAAGTGGCTCCAACGTTTTTTAGGCCAAATGGCATCACCTGGTATGCAAATGTGCCCCATGGGGTGGTGAACGCGGTCTTGTACCAGTCGGTGTGACGTATTTGAATATGATTATACCCAGAGAAACCATCCATGAAGGAGAGGGCCTCATGTCTTGCACAAGCATCGATGACTTGGTCGATGAATGGGGTAGGGTAATTTTCCTTCGAACAGGCTTTGTTCAAATCACGAAAGTTAGTACAAACGCGTATGGTGCCCTATTTTTTCATGACGGGAATAGGGTTGGAGACCCATGATTGTAAGAGATGGGGTAGATGAACCTGGATTTGTGAATCTTATTGATTTCTCGTTTAATTTCCTCTACCTTGGATGGGTGTAGTTGACGTTGTTTTTGGTGTACTGGTGGTACGTCAGGCTAGGTGTCAATATGGTGCTCTACAATAGTGGGACTAAGCCCAGGTATTTTCGAGTAGTCCCACACGAAGATATCTCGATACTCTTGCAATAACTGGGTGTAAGAGGTTATCTATTTTGGTGAACATGCCGCCCCTAGTGAGAATTCTTCGACTTTTTCAGGATTTCGAGAGATATTCACCTTGATGGTAGGCGAAATGTTTGACATGTTCCCTTCTTCGAATGCATCGGGCTCCGGAATGGGATTTTTGAACCAATCAAATTTCCTTGATGGAAGGAAATATTTTGATTTGATTTCCTAATCTCTTGGTTTTCTGTCTTGCCTGAACATTTTTTCAGGAAGAAAAAACGAGCGGTGATGCATCACATCCCATGGATAATATGGCTCTGTCATGGCCTCAAGGATATCCTCATCTGACTGGGATAAGGACCCTAAGGTGGATTGAATCTGTGCAAGGTCGTGAGGAAGAGGCTCAATCCTAACAGAGCTGGTTGAAAAAGATGAATAAGATTCCATCATCGATGTGGTGGAACCGGACGCGGTCGACAGGGTGTAGATGGATTGGGTTTGCACTGTCGTTGGTACAACTACTCTCGTAGTTGCAGCTAAATCGACACCTATGAATGATGAGAAAACAACCAAAGTCATGGTTATGATACATGATGATATCAATTGTAGATGATGTATCATGTCATCGGCATTTGGTGGGGGAGGAATTTCCATCATGGTAGCTTGTGTGGGAACAAGTCTAGGTTCTTCGTAAGGCTGAGCACTTTCCAGGATTTGGAAGTTGTTCCTGGTGCATAGGTGCTTGAATGTTTCCATTAATGGGCATGCCTATGCTTCGTGGTTATGTCCAGTGAAAATGGTGCACGGTACCATTGTGCCTACTGAGTATATTGTGTGAGAACCAACACTACTCTTCGTCGTTGAAGTGGATGCTTGGAAAGGATCAGGCATAGGGGAGAGATTCCTCTGCTGTGATTTCTGAGTTTTTGATTTGGGTAGGTCTAGCTATTTTGGGGAGTGTAGGCTTAACACTTCTCTTGCCGCTCGAAGCTTAGGGAGGTGTTCACATTTCATAGTATGGTGAAAATGTGAGCAGATCTGGTAATAGCGGTGTGTGATATTCTCTTGGTTAGAGAGATGTCTTTGAGGGAGAGAGGAGACCATGCGAAAGCTGTTTGTGAGGTGCTTCAGTTCTTTACAATGATTGACCTAGTGGTCGATTCTGTCGCATAGCCCACATGTTGGCCTAGGTTGGACATGGGTCATGCTAGGTCGACGCACCTTTTTAACTTTCCCAATGTGTTGGTATGGAAATAGGGTAGGCTGCCTGGGGGAAAAATTCCTGCCATTAGGTTTTCTAAACTCTGGATTGATGATATCCCGACGGTGTGTTTCTAATGAATGGATGATGTCAATTAGTGGGCGCACTCGAGGGATATAAATGCAGTGCTGATCATGATAGTTGCCCTGAAATACTAGACAAGAACATCGTTCTTGTGCGTTCATGTCTTATTCGGTTGGTGACATGATTAGGTACTAGCGGAATAGCGCTTTTAGTTCTGGGCATGTGGCGACCACATAGTTGCATGTGTCACACAACGCACAAGTTGGTATTCTCCGTGGAGGGCAGGTGGGTGTGACTAAGGATTCCCTGACCGACTGCTTTTCTGCTGATAGGAAGAGAATGGACCTACTTGTCACATCCTCCTGTGTTTTCGATCTATCCATGGATTTTGTGTTTGAGCCATCTTCTAGGGAGAGGTAGAGTATGGCTATGATTAAACTAGTTAGCGCTGCGTGGAATTGAGGGATGTAATGAAAATGGCGTAATGGGTGATCGCCACCACATACCTGACATGAATGCTGGATGGCTAGAAGGTTAGCGTGGTATACTACATTAACCAGATACCATCGTTGAAACAATTCTAGGGCTGCGCATTTGACGATCAAATGATCTCGTTCATCACAGAGTGCACAACGTTGGATATGAGGAGGGGGGATGAACGGGGGTCGTTCTGGTGACATCCATGCCTCCAGTAGGTATAATATGATGCGAGGTTCTTCTCCATTTGACTGGATGGAGGGATCCTCTTGATATGAATATTGCTCGAGGGCATGTAAGGCATCCCTATATCACGGCATTTCTGGACAATGATGGGTGTAATGCCCATAATTGCTACAAATAGCGCATGCGTGGTTGGTGTGAAATACCTTGCCTTGATTTTTTGTGGCTGGTTCCTTTTTACGAAAACTTGTTGCCGCGATATTTCTTTCAGAGCTTAGGAGCAGTTTTAGTTCATCTAGCTCCAAGAATCTATGGGTAGGGTGGCCTACTATGTCGCATAATGCGCAAGTTTGCAATTCCTATTGTATGATGGGATTTTCTACCTTCTTCCCCTTTTTATGGGTTTTCTTGATCATGACAATCGGTTTTACGACGGGAGTTTCCTTAGATGGTATGGTTGCGGCCGTCTCCTTAATAGGTGGGGCCTCCTCAGGAGTGAGGGGGATTAACCCTGTAGAGGTGATGCCTGTGACTCCCATCCTAGTAGGTGGGACTAATTACCAAACTAGTATTGCAAAATATACGTTTGGAAATATTACTGTTGCCAAGACTTGTTGTGACACAAAGCTAGATGGAGGGTATAAAAAAGGAGTTTGGGAGATGACGTAGGATAGAGAGGCCACCGTGTCAGAGGCCTAGGTGTCGTTATTACTCATCTCTGTCTCTTGACTAGCTTTGGTGTTTGATGTAGACATCATGCACACTGGAGCCCCTATGATATCAGCGGATGATTCTGGTATGCCAAGGGGATCTCCTAGGAATTATCCTAGGATAGACGATGATTTTAATTGGTTAGGGCCATATTATTGGTATCGTGTAAGCATCTCAACAAATGTGTCTAAATAGGGTAGAATAACATCGGTGTTTGTTAGGGATCGCTTGTCTTGATATGTCAATTGGTCGACATTAATGATGCGGTCCTCATGGGGAAACATCATGGTTCGAAAGATGAAGGATGCCATAGTAGACATGGCATACATATAACTCTTCCCAAGGAGTATATTGTAATCCAGTTGAGAATCAAAGATCTCAATGTCTATAAGGACCGTCTTTCCGGCCAAGTAGACCGAGAAATTTTGATAGAGACCGACAGGAGAAAAAGTGCACCCGTCGTATGCTCTGAGTATGATGTCTGATGGCTTTAGTTCGAGAGACCCTAACTTCTGCCTGACATTCTTTGACATGATGCATGTGGATGCACCTTCGTCAATGATACATCGGTGGATAGTGATGTTCTGGACTGACATCGGTATCTGGAAGGCAACCAACAAAGGCAGCCTAGGGGTGGATTTGTCTAAATGAAAATCCATTAGGCGCGAATCGGTAGGGTCGATTGCGCCTAACATGGAAATTAAGGCTTTCCTTTGCTTTGGTCAAGATTGCAGGACTTCCAAAGCTGACATGGCAGTGGGAGATTGAGCTAAATCATCCACAATGCTATAATTATAAGCCACTTTGGAGTGGTTTCCTGCTCGCCTAGTTGGTCCCTTAGCCATATTTGGAAAAGGTTCAATAGGCATTTTTGATATAGTAAATGGTGCTTTTGGTGCACTCATGCTAGCCCTTGACGAACTAGTGTCTGTCAGGGTATCATAAATTCGATTATGTGTTCGAAAGAACATTTCTTCACGATTCATATAGATTTTGTGGCTGTTGTTTCCATAATCATCGGGGGGTATTTGATGTTCTTGGGTACTAACCACCCCTTGGTGGGGGAAGGGCTCCTGCATGACAGTTGTTTTCTGTGTGGGTCCCTCTTGTCCTCGGTTACCCTGAAGCTTCTTCAACTCGGGGAGTTCGGGATAGTGATGAGTGTAATGGCCATACTCACCACAAATTGCACAAGAGTGAATGGTCTGAAGATTAGCCCTCTTGTTCTGCCCTTGGGAGTTATTTGGCTCCTAGTTTTGATTTCGGCTGGAGTTTCCCCCAGCCTGATATCGCAGAGGGCGCTGTTGGTTGTTGTCCCCCTATCCAGGATTTCAATTTTTTTTAGTTTTTATTTTTTCCTTTCCGCATTAGGAGGATAACTAGGATTCTCCCGGTCATATGACTAGCGTGATTGTGCCTGGGAAGACTGCACAAAGTTCACTGGTGCATTATTCTGCATTTGTGGGTTTTGTGCTAGGGATTGGGAATATTGGGGTCCCTCTCCCTGGTTTGTGAATGAATGCTGGGGGGAGCTCTTACGTTAGCATTTATAGGTTTGTACTTCCCTTGCGCAAGAGGGTATGATCCTCCTTGCTGATGATGGTATGACTGCGCCCTATTGGTCATGTTCTGCAAAGGTGCATGATGACTATGATGGTAGCCTAGCTGTGGGATGTTTGGTTGGGATCATATGCGTAACCGGGGTACAAATTACTGTTTCCTAGGTGATTTTGGGTCATTGAACCTATCAATTCATCTGTAGTGTTCGACGCACTTGGAAATTATTTATAAGTTTGCAGGCGCAGGGCATTGGGCATGATGTTATAAATGTATCTTGACTACATGTATATCAGCTCGGGTTGCTGGGCTTTGCTGATGGCATACTCTTCAGAAGTAGGTCCTTGAGTTGCCACATCCTTCGAAATATCTGTTGTGAGAATTTTCAGGAATAGGTCCAGTAAAACTTGATTTTCGAGTTTGGATTTACACAAAATTCGACGTCGCCGCCATTTGTGGAGATGGTCCAAGATATGGACGACTGATGTCTGTCTAAAATGTGTCAGTAACTCCATTCCTAAATCATGGTGGATGGGTAACTAGAAATATGTGAGGAACGCAGTAGTGAGGGCGCTAAAGGTTCCATGTGTAGCAGAAGGTTGCTCCACATACCATTTCGCAGCTGGTCCGGTTAAGGTGCACTGAAATAGTCTTAGCTGAATAGTATCGTCAATAATACTGTGCGACGAACACAAAAAGTGGAAAGTCATTACATGTTTTCTAGGGTCTTCCGCTTGCTTCCCTTCGAATTATAGAATGTCCGAAGGGAGCTTCGTGGGCATGGGTGGTCAAGTGGGGTTGTGTGCAATGGGGTCATTAGTTAAATTTGATAGATTGGGTAAGTTCAAAGATTCTAAGAAAGGTAACTCTGTGTTGAGCACCATTGTGGACTGTGAAAATACCATGGTTATGGTTAGTTATGGGGTTTGTCTGTGACATACCCAACTGTGTGTTCTTTTGGCTCCCCGAATGGGTAGCACTCCTCTGCCCCCTAGGGGTTGTAGGAGGAGAGGTGTGTGATGACCCTGGGGGGTTTCCACTGGTGTGGGGTTGGTTGAACCTTGGGGGTTACAAAATAAAGACGCCCTGATAAAGCATGAATCGATAAGGGTGGTGGTGTTCTGTCTTTGACGCCTAAATGGCGAAAAACCTGGAACTCCTCCCTCTAATGGGGGGGGGGTCCAAAAAACGTCTAGATCAACGAGGTCCTGTTGGGTCTGTTATGGTGTCGACTAGGTATGGTTTTGGAAATATTTTTTAGTTTTATGAGAGGATAGAGATTATATATCAAAGCAAAAAGTTGATCGCATACATAAAATAAAGCGAAAATAAAAGGCTAATTTCCCTTTAGATTAGTTCTATGTGATCAATCAATCAAAAAATGGTTTTGGTTGTTTTTGCGAGTGATACTCAAAATCCTAAAGACTTAAACATCCTCAAAATATCAATTATAATTGGGCCTTGCGACAATATCTTCTGGTGGGTACTAGGGCTAATGTCACGAAAGAACTAGCGACGCCTTCCAACAACCGAAGAATCGACCAAGGTAATGGGAAGAGGATCTAGTGCTGCTTGCACCATCACCTATAGGGAAGGATGCCCTAGATTAGGCCACTAAGTACCATCATCCCACGTGAGAATTATAGTCTTGAGCTTCTTGTTAATCAGCTACCAGTACCGAGCATTATATGCATCAGGTAGCCCCAAATAATACCAAACGCATTGGGCCTAATCTTAACCCACTCTGAATCGGGTCTCTGTGGCGCTTGAGTTTTATTTTCCGTGGGCAGATAGACATATTTAAATCTCCCTATAAAGTCAACTTCTATGTTTCAAGATGTAAACTGACCATGGCGGTTTATTGGATGCCTACCCTCATGGTCCTAACATGAACTATTAATTATCTTGTGGCCCTTGTGGGGAGATTTTAATGAGTTCACTTATGGTTAGTTTTAAGGTGGCTTACTTTTCTTATGGTGTGGAAATGTGTGTGTGAAAGTGAATAATCACAAAGTTTGTAAGATGTGGATATGCGATGATCCATTACATGTCCCCCTATTTAAACTATGTTTTGATTGTTCCTTGCAAAAAGAAAATGATGTGCGGATAGTGGGCTGCTTACAATTTTTCCTATTAAACTAAATGTTTGACTAAAGGGAGATGGAAAATTATCAAAAGAGAGTGTTCATATGCATGCCCAGGGTCAGCAAGAGGTGCAAGGGAAACATAGATTACTTTCTCTTTAATATAATTTAGTCCTGGTCCCGATTCCTAGTGAAAAAATTTAAACTAAAATTAATGCTACAACTAGGAAAAAATAAACGGAAACTAGCTAAGCATGCGTGGATATGGGCCACTTACTCCTTGCTAACTAACTATGTGTTTTGGTGTCTGTTTTCACAAAATAATTTTATTCAGATAACATGGGTGGATTTTCACTACTTACTTTCCCCCTAATTAAACTATGTGAGTTTTGTGAAGATAAACTTTAAAATTTAAAACTATGCAACTAGCAATACTAAAACGCAACTAAAAGCATGTTTTAACGGTCATGGGACACCAAACATAGTGCTGAAAGATTTTCTCTGGGCTTCTAGTCACTTTAAAGTTGTGAAAATTGAATAAAACTAGTGAAAAAGAGGTTCCCTGGTTTCAGCGCAGAAATTTCCTACATAGGCGCACAACTCTGTGCCCAGGTCAGAGCTGAACATGTGCGGACGACTGTGTCTATTTGTATAAACTGCGCAAGGTTTTCCTGCATAAAAAATTCCGGAACTCTTGAACTGTAACTCTTCACAGTGGGTGAATGAGGTGAGAAGAGGAGGAGGAGGAGAGATTGTCCAGCAACAATCTTGAGTAGAGAGAAGTCCCTGCAAAAGAACAACCACTTAACTAAAGGGTAAGGTAAGTGAAGTCACCAATCCTGTTGTGGTGGTTTTGGTGCATGAGTGTATTAAACCACTGGTACTTGGTAGGAGTGGTTGCAACCTACAAGATATGGTCACAAGCAGAAAATATGGTTAGCAGGTTAGTGAAAACATGCCAATATATAAAAACACACTAAATTATGGAACATAGTATGTTGTAAATAAGAAGAAGAAAAATAACTATAATGAAACAAAAACACAAGCTCCAATGAGTCAAATGAGACAATAATACAAATGGTGGAATAATCCCCTCTTATTGACCACTATTAGTAAGAAAGGTAGAACGTTACACATTTGCCAAAGGACCCTTAGAGCTATGGAGCTCTAAGACCCAATGCAAGGAGGAATTTACCCTTGAGCCGTTTCTGCAAGGCCTCTCTCTTCTCCTAAGGGATTGGAGTTGTTGGGCGGCCAGCAACCGAATCCTCTAACTCTATTGCTGCTTTGGATCACACGCTGCTAGTTTTCTCATTGGAAATTTGGCCAGCATAACAATGTGTTCTCATTTTGTTCTTCTCATGGTGGAAATTTATAGGCAAATTCAAATCCTTCTTCCTTCTCTTGGTATACATGTGGATAGTGACCTAAGAGTGGGGGTTTATTCCTTTGTGTGCTCACTTGAGGTCTCAAGGTGGCTCTAGGTAGCTGTCCTTGGGCGACCTCAATTGGAGGATCTTCTCCTGAAGTGTGTCAAGTGGTCCCGGATGGTGACTTTTGCTGCTCGCAGGACCGTGCAAATTTTTAAGGGAAAGCTGCATAGACCAGCACACCTATCGAAGAAAAATGCACGCAAAGCGTATTTTTCCTGTGTCTTTGGTGCACAATTTGACATTTTGCCTCTTGACCTTAGAGATTTTTAAAATTTTTAGATTCTCTAATGTTTCTCAGCCCTGCAAATCCTTCTGCTTTACATTTCATAATGTCATTTTGCTTGTCCGATTTTCTAGTGATAACACCTGTCTCCAGGTTGCCCCCATATATTCCACCAAGGAATGCGACAACTGTGAAGCCCATGAAGGACCTAGACGCGGTGAAATATAAGATATTCACACCTTTGTTGCCTAATTTGCAGATTCAGGCCGAGACATCACCAAAGGACAAGGTCAAAAATCTCACGATGGTAATAAAAGACTCCAAGTCCAAAGTAGATGAGGTACTACTAGAGCTACAGATGAAGATTGTTGAGTTGTAGAAGAAATTACAACTCGCGACTCTACCAGAGGTCTGGGAGAAGCTCGCAACAGAGATTAAGGTTTTCACTGACAAGATTGAATCCAAAATCCAGGAGTGCCTCCAAGTCTTTGAAGACAATATGGATGTCTGGGCCTCACTGCAGGAGGACCCTCATGTGCAGAATATTGAAGCATAAATCTAGGAGAAATCGGAAAAAATGGACCATATTAAGGTTATCGCGAAGACTCTAGCACCAGTGCTGTGGTATATCCATCTCCAAGAGGGTAAATTTTTGCAGGGATATATTGATGAGTTGCGTAGAAAGGAACAACTTATCACATCCAGAATGTAGCCATGGGAAGCCAAAGCTAGTCAACTATCGCAGACTATGGAGAACCAATTGAAAGCGTTGTGCTAGACACAGAAGGATATTTCCACAAATATTGCAGGCACACCCACTAAGAAATTGTTGACCGAAATCCGTGAAGTTTAGAAGCAGTGCGCCAAGACATTTCCACCACTGAAGGATGCATTGAGCAACATCAAAGAAAACATTGAGGGTGAACCAACACAGTGACTCGGGAGGAGTCAAAATTTTATGTCGGGGGCTTGTTGGACAGGGTACCCTTAGGTTGAAGATTGTGATAAAGAATCCACATTTTGAGGAGCGAAGTGCGCAGTGTAAAGATGTAATAGAGTCTTAGGGGCTTTGGGGCAGGTCAAAGCTCCTTATTTTTTAAAGGGATGGGAATGTTTGGTATACTTTGAGCTCCGCCCATGGTTTTCAGACCATGGTATTGTAAAAGAGAAAACTATATAAGGAGCTGTCTTAGTGAGTTTAAGGAGAACTTATATATTTTATCATAGAATGAATTTATATGTAAGGTTGTATTGCATATTTATTCTGTGTTTTGTGTGAAAGGGAAGGCTCCTGCAACTGAGTGCGCAAAGACCTTAGAAAGTCTGCAGTTGAGTGTGCAGGGTGGAAAGTGATGTATTGAGAAGACATGAACTAATAAAAGAATACTTTGAAGACATATATGTGTTGTTCACTTATGAGTTTGCTTTATCTGTTATTTTGATGTTATCTATGCCAAGTTAGGGTTTTATCTATATTTCCATCGCAAAGTCCGGGTTATGGTTTCTTATGTTGATTAATGAATGTTAAAGTAGAATCGCGCAGTCTAAAAGCTAGTTAACTAGAAGTATTGAACAACAATTGCGTCGTTATCATATTTGTTCTGCGAAGCTCTAAGACATATTAAAGAGAATATAAGCCCTAAATCCACACTCCATAGTCCCTCTGCATGCAAAAACTTGGTTCTAGCATCCCCTAATATTGCCTTGAGTGAGACTTTGGTCTCCATAGTGGATCATGGCTGAAAGGGCCGGTAATAGTGGATTTTGTTAGTTTGCGCAACCATCTATGAACTTGGATCTAGGACCCATCTGGCCAACAATATGGCACGGGGGTGACTAGTTGAAGAGAGGTTTGGCTTAGCCATGTCTATGGCCGGGTGGAACATGGAAATCCTAGACTTGGTTGATTTTTTTTTTAATGGAAATAAGAGCTCTTTTTCCCTTGTATTGATGGGTAAATATGCTTGTTATTCTATAGATTATATGGTATTTGACAAACGAGAATAAGTAGTTGATACATAATCTACAAGCTTCCCGGAAAGAGATAGAACAAATCCGCACAATAGCATAGAATGCAACTTCCGCACAGGTATACTTGGAGGAAATGAGAGCAATGATACTTGGTGAGGTATCAACACTTGGAGAGACCATGCGAGAGCTCTATGATTTGCTCATGATCGTACATAAGTTAGTTGTCCGCTTGCATGGCTTGCAGTAGCAAAACAAAGTATCTGTCAAAAATCTTAAGAATGGTCAAGTTGCAATCAACGACGTGTAAGAATTGACAATGCGATACAAAGGGGCACCACTTACCTAGGTGAAGAAAATGAAGCCGCAGGTAGAGTTAGTGAAATCAAGAGTTTAGATGTTGGTCTAGAACAACAATCATCTCGCCTCTTTCATTGGAAATATTAAGGCCTCATATGTACAGTTGTACAACAATTTGGATTTCGTGGTGAGAACCCACAATATCCCATCAGTCGACTCACTCATCGAAGCTAAACACAAACATCAAGTCAAGCACGAGATCAATGAGTACTTGGAGCAGCTGAAATAGATTTCCACCAAGGAGGATTTGGAGCTGAACAGACAAAACATGTGGAAATACATCGGTGGCCCTGTCTAATTCAGAACAATGTTGATCCTGCTTGAGAAAGAAATTAATTTTGGTTCCAAATCATTATACATGGATGCTATGGAGGCTAGAGTTTGCTTCCATCCAGACACCATCACGCATTTTGGGGATGTCATCACACAGTACCGATATTGGCATTAATATGTGACCGAGAAGAATAAAGTAGAAGTTTTTGAGCTAGAGTTCACCCAAATTCAAGCATCATACTGTTTTTCCTTGTTAGGATGTCAAGTTTTCTCTACCTTATTTTGTATCATATGGGTATGAGTGGAAAGCGTAAGATTATTTGTAATTATTTGTAAAAGTGAAATTCGAAGTTTCCATATTGGAATGTGAAGAGTCATAATGTAATGTAATGAGTCATTTTGTAAATAAGTTGAAGAGTCATAAGGGATTTCCAAGAGTCACAAAGGGGCAAGTGGAGAGTCACCCCCCTTTGTTATAAATATATCCTCATAACTCATGTAAGAGGCTTTTGGGAGCCAATATTTTGGCTAGGCTTAGGCTTAGGAAGAGCTTGGGAGTTTTTTGAGAGCCTTGGCTTCTCCATAGCATAGAGGGAGCATACTTATTTAGAGGAGTAGGTGTTGTTGACTTCAGGGCAAGTGGTTTGTAAACAGTGTATGTATGATTGGAACAATCACTTTTAATAAAACTCAAAGTCGACACAATTTCATGCATATGTTGTGGATATAATAGAACTATTCTTGTTGTATTTTCAATATATGTTATTTAACTTACACATATGCCTATGAACTATTTTGTTTGCATTTGTATGACTTGTTGGATGTATGTTGATGTATTAATCCTTCACCTTAACTTGTGGACTATTCCGCGTGTTAGTTCATGTGATGTCATTATGCTCATCTGTTCCTTCCTTTTGACTTCGTGTGTTGGAACCTTCATGCATCACACTCGAATTTTCGTAGGGGCACACACTTGTTCTCACCAAATACATCGTGCACCACTCTATGCATTTTTCAA
Organism: Pinus albicaulis; assembly: GCA_034641835.2. NCBI lineage: Eukaryota > Viridiplantae > Streptophyta > Pinopsida > Pinales > Pinaceae > Pinus > Pinus albicaulis. Next base: position 1,128,250,450 of record CM076583.1, on the reverse strand, counting down.
ACCAAGGAAGATCATTAACAACCCACTACTAGGACTCCTACTCCAACTAGTGTGAGGTCTAATTAGGGCTTCATATCGGGGAGATCCCCTGAATGTTGGCAGGTCTAGCACCGCCAACATTTTTGGCGCTAGAAGCTGGGCTAGATGGCAAGCTGATCCGTTGAAGTCTATTGTGAATTTCCACACTCATCTGATGACTTCTCCCAAAATCATAACCCCGACATGTTTTTCCAGAAACATAAATATGAAAGTGTCGGCGCAAATTATTGATGACTTGTCAAATCTCAAATTCAATGGCAATGGTGAAACAACCTTATTCGAGCATACTGCTCGTTTTCTTGATTTTTTCACAGAACACAACATCCAATGTGATGATGTTGGTTGTAGGTTGTTCATTCTCACGTTCGAAGGGTGCATAAGGGAATGGTGTTGCACATTTCCTTATGCCTCCATACACTCTTTCGAACATCTTGTCACGAAATTGTTTCACGCTTTTGATATGTATGATCATAAAATTTTGTGTAAGAAAATTTTGAAATTGTGAAAATCACTTGATGAATCACTTGAGTATTTTCACAATCATTTCATTATTTTTTGTTTTGAATTTCCTGAAAATGAAACTGATTGGCCTTTCCTTTTAGAGAGATTTCAATATCTTTTTCATATTTCAGAAAATCCGCATGACGTAGGATCTTTCGAACCTCTCCCAACATACCTCGATATTAGAGCTTCTAATTTTGAAACATACAAGGTTGTTGTTCCAAGTGACCCTCCATCCCCTTCTCATAAAACATATCTAGTTATGCAGGTTGAGGTGGGAGAGATTGAGAATTCATTCGTTAATCTACCACCATCTTCCCCCACCCCACATACTCAGAGTTTTAGCACATGCTTGTAATGTGAATCTGATGGTTACGATGAAGTGTTATCTCCTCATCCTCCATATTTTGGTCCCTATGATCCTCCGAATTGTGAGTTTTTGCATTCACTTGTTTTGAATATTTCTCTTAATGTTCATGAGGATCAAGTGTTGGATGGAGTTGTTGTTGAGAAACCAACCTACGATATCATTTATGACAACTATGTGTGGGATCCCATAGCTAAACAAGAATCTACGATGAAGGATGACTTTATTCCTTCCGCACATCTCCTTCATGACCCTGACATTTTCCACGATTCTATCACTCTTGTTGAATCTCGTAAAATTTAGTTTCTGATGATGTTACTACTTCCAATCATTTTCAAAACACGTGGGATGTTAGTTTTTCATCCATATGTGGGGAGGATGAATATTCTACTCTTGATATTCGTAATATCTCATTTGATTTTTTTGAAAACATAAAGTGTGAAATTTTTCGTTTTCTATCAGATCATGAGGATGCCTCTGTCTGTGATCTTGAGCTTTCCGATCATGGTTGTCGTGACCTTTTCATTGATTCATTTGGTCACGATTATGATTCACCTACTATCGATATTTCAAATACATTGATGTTTGATGATCTACCTTTTGATGAGTTGGAACTTCCCCAAGCTGATGAGTCACTTCAGCCTGATTTGATGGTTATGTCAGGTTCTCGTAGTCTTGAGGTCAGTTCCAATTCCAATTAGAATACTGTTGAATCTTTTGAGGCTCCTTATCACTCTATCGCACATATTGAAAATAAACATTTCTTATAATTTTAACATCCTCCACGTGTATTACACGATCCTGTCGCTTAGTCATTGGAGGACTGTAATGTTCCAAATAGAAAATTTACAACAATAAAAAAGACATGGAAAAAAATTTAACGCAGAGTTTTATTTAATAACACAAGTACAAGAAATATACCCAAAACACTAATTTTATTAAGATAATCAGCTCGAGTATAATATGAAATGGAAGGAGTGCACTTGGGCTTGCACAAGGAAAGCTACAAGCCTCAGGTGATTAATAGAAAAATGGTACAACTGCTGCAATGAATTGCTTCCCTGAAAACTGCGTTGTCCCTGGCTTTCTACATCTGCTGGCTGAATTTGGCACTGGATTTTCCCACAAAAAAGTGCTTAGAAAATTCTAGGAATTTGGGAAGGAAATCCTTTCCCAAAACCCATAAATATTTTCCCCAACTTCTAATCTTCAAAATTGGACCCTTCTATGCTTGGCCCTTCTTCAATTTCAAAATTTGCTGCTGTAACTGCTCCTGAATATTTTTTCCCTCCAAAATACCAAAAAACCTCCTGAAATATATCTAACCAATCCTCTAACTCCTTAGCTCCTAAATCCTCCGATTAATGTTGCTCTAAACTGCTTCCCTCCTATGATTGCGTAGTCACTAGGTGGGTGATGCAGTCCCTGAAGAGTAACTGAAGGGAACCGCGTATGGCTATGATTTGAGGCTCTGAAATTGCCCCAACACTCCTGAAAATCCTAAATAACTCTAACAATAGCTACTCTGGAAGATTTCATTCAAAATCCATCTCTCCCACAACAATTGACTCCCTCTAGTGTGCAATCTCAGCCCTCTTTGCGTCCAAAATACTCTAGAAATGCATGGGATCTGCAACGCTACCTCTCCTGATCACAAAATATTGAAGAATCCCTTCTTGAGTGGCACTCGAAGTCCACCGGAGAAGGGGTGAGATTATCTCCTTGGGAAGCTCCTGTGCTCAACATCACAGCTTTTGTCTTAGCTAAACAACTAAGACATTTCAATTTTATGAATGTGCAAATGATGCCAATGCCTCCTCCAAACACTCCTTATATAATTGTTGTCCATGAAAAATTTGTGGGTCCCTCCAATTTGATTTGCCCAAGGGAATTCAAATTGATTTCTTCTCCAATACACTACCGTTGTGGGTCCCAACCTCCACTAACAACTTAATTCATTATTTTTCTCCTGTGTTAGCTGCAAAAAGGTACTTTAAGTGATTTAATTCAAAATTGACAAAATTTATTTCCCAAACATTAGGAAAATTTAGGAAGGTAAATTACAATCATCCCCTCCCAGATGTTGCTTGACCCCAAGCAACTGCAAAATTGGAGGTTGTAAATTTTGTTCATTCTTCCACGTGGCATCCTCCTCTAGTAAATCCTCCCACTTGACCAAATGCTACTAGACTACCCTGTTCCTCAACCTCCTCTCCCTGGTATCCAATATCAGCTCCAGTGTCAAAACCAAATGCCCCTCATCATCGAATGGAGGAAACTTTGTCGCTTCTACTACCTGCAGCCCCAATGCCTTTTTTAGGCATGAGATGTGGAAAACATTATGAATCTTCCTCTCAAAAGGTAGGTCCAGCTCATAAGTCACCTCACCAACTCTCCTCACCACCCAGTAAGGTCCATAAAATCGAGGCCGCAATTTCTTTGGACCCTTTTACTTGAGTGAATATTGCATGTATGGTTGTAGGCACAAATAAATCATGTCTCCAACCTTGAATTGTCTCTCCACCTTGTGCTTATCAACATATATCTTCTGCTGATTTTGGGCTACGTGCAAGTTTTCCTTGAGAGGTCGAAAAATCTCTTGGCTCTCTTGAACCCAATACTTGGCCCCTGGGGCCCTAATATCTCCAAAAATCATATCAAAAAAAGCGAGTGCATCATATCCATAATGAACTCGAAAAGGAGACATACCAATAGAAATATGATAAGTCGTGTTGCAACAAAACTCCCCTAGATGTAACCATTTGACCCACCTTCTGTGCTGCCCTGTCACATAATTGCGTAGGTATCCCTCCAACCATTTTTTCACAATCTTTGTCTGCCCATCGGTCTGGAAATGGTAGCTAGTGCTAGGTGTGAACTCAGTCCCCAACAAGTGGAACAAATCTTGCCAAAAATATCCCATGAATATGTTGTCCCTGTCACTCATAATGGTCTTAGGAAGACCATTCAGTCGGAAGACCTCCATAAAGAACAACTCAGCCACCTGGGAGGCTGAATATCTAGAAGAGATAATGAATAAATGAGAAAACTTGGCCAGCCTGTCCACTACCACATAAATACAGTCTCTCCCCTGCGCTACTGGTAGTCCTGTGATGAAATCCATAAACGCACTCTCCCATTTCCTCTTCGGAATGGGAAGTGGCTGCAACAATCCGACTGGATGAGATATCCTCACCTTGTTCCTCTAGCACTCTACAGAATCTCTCACATGCCTCAAAATATATCCCTTGAGACCTCTCCAAGAAAATCTCTCCTTGACTGCACAGTAAGTCTTGAGGAAACCCAGGTGCCCTGCTAGTGGAGAATCACGCTCTACCTGCATGACCCTCTCCTTCAACTGAGATTATGGAACCAAATAGATTTGATCCTTCTAATAGATCACATCATCCATCACTTGGAATCGGTCATCCCTACATGCACCATCCAAAATCTCACACGCCTGTCTGTCTTTGGAATACTCAACCAATAGTTGAGCCTTCCAATCCTGCGTGACATCCATCAAAGATAGCGTTGTTGGTTTGTGTGAGAGGGCATCAGCTACCACGTTGTATTTTATCTTCACATAATCAATCTCAAAGTCGTAATCTTGTAGCTTACTCACCCATTTTTGCTGTCGCTCCTCTAGTGACTGTTGCTCAAGAAATAATCAGAGACTGTTGTGATACGTCTTTACCTTGAACCGATTGCCCATGAGATACTGTTTGAATTTTTCAAATGCATGCATCACTTCCATAATGTCCTTATCATACACTAAATATAGCCTCTCATGAGGCAACAAATTCTTTCTCTCAAACGCAATGGGGTGGCCTCCCTGCATGAACACTGCTCCAACACCTTCGCCTGAAGCATCACACTCCAGAATAAAGGCCTGTGTGAAATCCAAGCCAAAAATGGACAAATTCTCATGACCCTATTGAGCCTCTCAAATGTCTCCTTTGTTATCCGCGTCCACTCAAAAGTGACTCTCTTTGTCAAGTCTGTAAGTGGTGTTGCAAGCTATGAAAATCCCCTCACAAACCTCCTGTAATAAGTGCAAATAACCAGGAAGCCCCTCAGCTCTGTCACATTCCTAGGTGTTGGCCAATCCAATATGGCTCAGATCTTCTCCTGATGCACTTTCACCTCATCTTCACCCATCACATCCCCAAGGTACAATATCTCAGTTAGCCCAAATTCACATTTAGACATATTTGCATACAACTGTTGCTCCTTAAGTATGCGTAGCACTTCCTCCAAGTGCTGGAGGTGTTTTTCCCATGTCTGACTGTAAACGAGTATATCATCAAAGAAAACTAATACAAAATGACTCAATTGACCACGAAACACATGGTTCATGCAAAACTGGAAGGTAGCAGGAGCGTTGGATAGCCTAAAGGGCATCACCAAGAACTAAAAATATCCATAATGGCAACATAAAGTGGTTTTGGGAATGTCCTACTCCCTCACACGTATCTGGTGGTACCTCGAATATAGATCTATCTTAGGGAAGTATTTAGTTCCTCTATGTTCATCCATAAGCTCATCTATGCAGAGAATGGGATACCTGTTCTTAAGAGTCTTCTTATTCAATGCCTGGTAGTCTATGCACATACACATTGTCCCATCCTTCTTCTTCACCAGCACTACAGAAGAAGCAAAGGGACTAGAGCTAGGCCTGATATGTCCCAATCTCAGTAACTCATGTATGGCCCACTCTATCTCGTCCTGGTGATGACTGCATTCACACCCTCCTCCAACTCAATGGTGTGCTCAAATCCCCAGTCTGGTGGTCTTCCTGGTGGGATATCTCCAAAAACCTCTTGATGTCGCTCCAACAAAGCTAATATGTCCGGGTGCATAGCCTTGGCCTGTGACCCAACCTCAAAAATGTGTAGCTCTACTTCCCACTCTATATCCCAACGCCATAAGTCAACCTCCATCTTGTGAATTGAATTTTTTAAAGGTGGATAAGAGTGTATCCCCCTCAACAATACTAGCCTCCCATCAGGCCCTTTACACTCTATCTCCAACTGCTTCCAATCAGTGGTGACCTTCCCTAGTGTGTACATCCACTGAAATACCAACACCAAATTGGTATTTGGAATATCAACAACAAAGAAATGATCGATGAGAGAGTAGTTCCCCATTTGCAGAGTCAATCAAAGGATATATCTTGTACACTGCATGGTTTGGGCTCCAGGTATCATAAATGAGAATCCATCAAGCGTGGCTGTCTGGATGCCCCTGCGCTCTACCATTTGGGCATCAAGGAAAATTTGGGTGGCCCCAATGTCAACCAGAACTGACACACGTTGCCCATGAATGGTCCCCTTGACTTTGTGTGTCAGGTACTTCGGCACACCCTGAATTGAAGCAAGAACTCCTCCTACTAGAGCAAATGATCCTCCTCCATGTGGGGGTGGTGGTCATCCTCCTGCTCCCGATGGACCTCCCTCATCCCTCGACTCCTCCACTATCTCGGTCTCCTCCTCCTCTGGCTCACTATCTGAGAACACCTCAATGAAATGGGCTTTTCCCTTGGTGCACTTGTGCCCTAGTTCCCAAGGCTCCTAACACATGAAACATAATCTCCTCCTCCAGAGGTCGCTCTGTGTCTCATCATCCAACTGACCATACCATCCATCTCTCTATGGTGGCCTCATATCTCGGTTCCCCTTGTGGAGCTGTGGGTCTCGAGGGAACGAAAGCCTGATTCTTGGGCATTGTGTAAATCATATCCCGGGCTCAAGAGATGGCATCTTGTAATGATGTGGGCTTGTAGGCCCTCACCCATCCATGTAGTGGCTCAAAAATCCCCTCCACGAACAACATGATCAACTGACTCTCAAAAATATCTGTCACCATCACTGATAGCCTATGGAACTTAGTGATGAAGGCCTTTGTGCTGCCTGTCTGTCTCAAGTGGGCAAGTTATTTGAAGTGAAACTCAGGATCCTTCCTTTCAAATATCTCCAACAACCTTCAGGTGAAATATTGATATGAAGTGATGTGGATATGTTCAAGTGTGATCAGCCCATGGTACCACCATTCTTTTGAATATCCCTCCAGGTGAAGGGTGGAAAATTGTATGGAATTTTCTTCTTTCATTGGATTCATTTGAAAATAGGTGTCCAAATTTTGTATCCATGCTCATGCTTAACTCTTTGCCCCCCCATCAAAATTTGGAAGTGTGATATTCCTTGCCAATATCTACACATCCTAGCTAGATGATCGTCCTCTGAAATAATGTCCAACCCTCATGGTATGCCTCTCCTTTAGGTGAACGAATTCACCAAAGGACATCACCCTCCTGATCCGGGAATCCAATCCCTCATACTCATCGATCCCTGATGCAACCGATTGTACTAGATCTACAACTAGATTCGGCTCCCTCTCAGGCTCTGGCTCCTCCACGAAGTTTGGCATCAAATGTCTTCTAGCATGCCCACACCATGGAGTGTTTGGGAGATGGAATGTATAGATTCCTCCTGCTCTGGAACCTCCATCACCTTGAGTTTCTGCTGCTCCATCGAACCTTCCACCCACATGCAATTCCATAACCTGATGCATCATGTCCATCATGATCTGCCCTTGCCTCATCATCTGTTGATTTTCTCTCAGCAACTACTCCAAAATCTGTTCCTGGCCCATTTTCTTAGGTTTCTCCTCCTCACTTTTCTGGTCCATTCCTTCTTTCATGGCTTCTATTTCTGTGTCTGAAAATGGGTCTACGTTATCTTCTCTCCAATGACCTCTACCTCTGCCTCTGCCACGACCTCTATGGAAAACCACTCATTGGTACCTTTGTGGCATCACTTGCTCCTATTTCCCACCCTGGTCAACAACATGCTCTGATACCACTGCAATGTTCCAAATAGAAAATTTACAGCAATAACAAAGACATCCAACAAAATTTAACACAGATTTATTCAACAATAATAGTACAAAAAATATGCCCAGAACACAAATTTTATTAAGATAATCGGTTGGAGTACAATATGAAATGGAAGGAGTGCACCTGGGCTTGCACAAGGCAAGCTACAAGCCTTAGGTGATCAATAGAAAAATGGTACAACTACTGCAATGAACTGCTTCCCTGAAAACAACGCTGTCCCTGGCTTTCTACAAAATTCTAGCTGACTTTGGAACTAGATTTTCCCAATGAAAAGTGCTCAGAAAATTCTAGGATTTTGGGAAGGAGATCCTTGCCCAAAACCCAGAAAAATCCAAAATTATTTTCCCCAGCTTTCAATCTTCAAAATTGGACCCTTCTCTGCTTGACCCTTCTTCAATTTTGAAATATGCTGCTGTAACTTCTCCTAAATATTTATGCCCTCCAAAATACCAACAAACCTCCTGAAATATATCTCTAATCAATCCTCTAACTCCTCAACTCCTAACTCCTTCGAAAAATGCTGCTCTAAACTGCTACCCTCTTATGACTGCGTAGTCATTTGGTGGGTGACGCAGTCCTTGAAGAGTAAATGAAGGGAAATATGTATGGATGTGCTATGAGGCTCTTAAACTGCCCCAACACTCCTGAAAATCCTCAATAACTCTACCCATATATGCTCTAGAAGATTTCCTTCATAACCCAACTCTCCCACAACAACTGACTCCCTCTACTGCACAGTCTCAACTCTCTCTGCGTCCTAACTACTCCAGAAATTTGTGGGATCTGCAATAATGCCTCTCTTGATCACAAAATACTGAAGAAGCCCTTCTTGAGTGGCACTCGAATTCCACCGAAGAAGGGATGAGCTTCTCTCCTTGGGAATCTCCTGTGCTCAACAACACAACGTTTGGCTTAGCTAAACAACTAAGGCAATTTGATTTTCTGAATGTGCAAATGATGTCAATTCCTCCTTCAAATCTTCATTTTATAAGTGTTGGCCATGAAAAATTCATGGGTCCCTTGATTAATTCGATTTTCCCAAGGGAACTCAAATTTATTTATTCTCCAATACGCTACCCTTGTGGGTCGCAACCTCCACTAGCAACTTAATTTATTGTTTTCTCCTTTGATAGCCACAAAAAGTACTTTAAGTGATTTAATTCAAAATTGAAAAAATGCATTTCCCAAACATTAGGAAAATTTAGGAAGGGACGTTAGAAGGACTTGTACATGGCGAGCTCAGTGGAAAAATGAGAATTTTATTCTTTCTTTATGTTCACCCATCTTCACAATTCGAAAGTTTTTTTTGCATGTCTTCGAGTCGCGATGTGTTGAAATTCCATGGTACATCCGCAGAGTGCCTTTCATGTGTTTTCCATTTTTAATTTTCTACGTATATTTTCAAACTTCGAACGTATTGTTTTGCGTTATTTTATCTTTCTTGTTTATTGTTATTCTTGAATATCTTTCTTGACATGCATTCCCTCACCTACATATTCCAACCAATGTGTCGGTGGTTGCATTGGAAGCATCACTTCACGTGAGCCTGGCTTATGCCCTGTTTAGGTTAGGAGTAGGAGTAGTTTTTCTTTTATTAGTTGCCTCCTTTGATTTTCTTTACTTTGACTTGTTTTCCGCTCTGCTTCTTTCCTTTTGTTTTGTTTCCTTTTTAGTTATAGGATAGCTTTCACATGAGACCATGTTTGGCTTCTAAAGCAAGTAGGGTGAAATCCAGGAGGAAGTTGTGCTACTATCAATTCTTGTTTCATGTATATTCCCTCTCTTTGCGTAAATATTTCATTCTTTTAGTGGAAGATACTTTGATGGAAAATATGTTCCTTGTTGGAGAAAATCGCAGTGAAATCCCGATGTTTGAATTTTAACTAGTATCGCCTACTGTAATCAGTCTTTTATGTTTTCAGTTAATCCTTGTCAACTAAGTCGAGTAGAGCAAGGAGGGGAGGAAAATATTAACAAGTATTTCAAAGGTGTATATAAATATCCTTCTTTGAAGGAACAACCTCTTATGCTCTCAATAATTCAAGATCCCTCTTCCGCCCCATGAAATAAATAAGTGCATATGCACAGTTCTATGAAAAAAAGAAAAAAAAGAAAAAAATGGAAACATAGGGGAAAGGCTTCATGCGTAGAGAGTTGAAGCAAGCAACTCCGTCAGGGTACCTTCCTAGGCCCGTTGGCAGTGGAGCAACACCATAAATGAAAACTAATATTCTAACAATTTCTTTGCATGTGCATTTATATGCTCCTCATCCCCAATCGAAATAACTTATTTTGACTTGGCTTGGTTAGTGTGTCATCGATAAAGAGAATGGAAGGGACTACATATTTAACTCAGAATAAGTGAAGAAGTAGTGGTAATCAATGAATTGAACAATACTTCTGGAAGGGTTAGATCGATTTTGCACGAGACAATATTCATTCATAGAGTTGTTGTTCTACCAGTGTGTCGCTAGTGTTGTAGCAGCTACAACCACCCTCCAAAATTTTTCCTATCCTTAGATTTTGGAGCCTAACCTTCTACTCATAGGAGCTTATCTTGCACTTCTATCAAGTATTCATGCTATGATTTAGACTTATCCTTTTCATTTGTGATTGTGTTCACTTGTTTTCACACTTAGCTGGTATTTCTAAGTCACAAGTTAACTTGCTAACTTGATATTGCAGCAATTCTGGGCTTGCCTCTAGAAACTGTGCAATCCTTGAGGGAAAGAAACCTTGATGATTGGAATTGCGCAGTTTATACTAGCAATCAACCTTGAGCTTAGAAACTCCACAATCATGGAAGGCAACCCAGAAACTGGGCAATCCCTTACTAAGCTCAGAAACTGCGTAGTGCACTGAGCTGGAAAGTTTCCCAGATCCATAGAATTTCACAATCTTTCTTGGCAGTGTACATGGAATTTTTTTTTCGAAAGAGTAAAAAAGAAAAAAAAGATTAAAAAAAAGTGAAAAATGATCCCTATAAAATATGGATCTATTTTTAGTATCTCGAAGGAGGCACATTCCTTATTTATAGAAACTTATGCCAAGTGTTGTTTTTTTCCTTGATTTTAGGCATGAATTTCATAATCCCTAATTTGCTCAAATCTATTTAACAGATGCCTCTAGAGCTCATTTTTACATTCGATCTTGGAGCTATAGCATTCCTGAGGAGATCAAGGAACCTTTGGTGCGATCGTCATTGCTTTTCTGGGTGAGTTTTTCTTTTCTCGTCTTTTGTCATTTTTTCTGTCACTTTTTGTCATTTTTCTTATGCGATGTTGTTTTTCTTATTTCTCTTCATGCGTGTTGGAATTTTAACTTGTTTTAGATTTTTGAAGTGTTGTTTCAAGTTATTGTTTGCCTTTCAAAAATGTCGCATCATTTTCTTTGTTTTTGCACCGATAGTCGTCGTTGCAGTGACTCTCCTCAATGATTTGATTTTTTTCCCATTTATTCAGTTTATGCACTTGATTTACATTGATTCATTCATGCTTAGTCATATTTTCACTCAGTTCACACCATCACTTATATCTGCTCATTTTTCACACTTCTATTGGGTAGATTTGCACTTTCCTTGTCCAATTTTCACTTTGCCCAGCTGGGCACTACACAATCCTAAGGCTCAAGCTGAGAGCTTGGCCTATGGAACTGTGTAGTGCATAGTATAGGCTGGCCCAACTACGCATTGCGCAGTTCCAGGGTTCAACCTTATTCTTTGGCCATTGAGACTTCACAATGCGCAGTCTCTCCAAGTCCACTCTCCAGGTTGAACTGTGCATTGCGCAGTCTCAAGCTTCAGGCTTCATCCTTAGCTGCTGGGATTGCATAGTGTGCAGTTCCCACATGTATACAGTCCCTTTCTTTTTGAAAGTTGCGCAATCCTTCTCTTTGGTTTGTCGGTTTGTTGCTTGATCATGCCTTGAAAGTAGATTTTTTAAAGACTGACGTTTTCTTGCCATGAGTGTCTTTTCTGTCCCACAACCTACCACATGTAACAACCCTGGTAAAAATCCATGTAAAAAATATATAAGACCACGGTTTATGGGACATGTATTCCAAGCTGAATGGTGGGATAAACATCCTAGCGGGTGTTCATTTTGGTTTATTATGGCTAAAGGAAATTGGCAAAGGAAATGACAAAGGCTTTAGAAAGGCATGAGACATTAATTAGGATTTTATTTATGAAAATAATGGAAATTAGGAGAAAATAAAGGTGAAAGGTTACATGTTTCATGTGAGGAGGAAAATGATGGAAAATAATGGAAAATGAAGAAAATGGAGGTCTCATTAATAAAAAGGCTTACAAGGATTAGTTGGTAGGATTTTGTCACTGATTTTTTGGAGCTCTCTCATTACTCTCTCTCTCTCTTATGCTCTTGGATACTTAGATTTTCTTGGAGCACTCTTTGAGAGTGTGGATACTTGGTGATTTGGAGCAATAAGGCAAAGGAAGAGAAGGAAAGCACAAGAGGACCCCGTGATCAACATATACATCATGTTCTTAGTGCAGGTACTGAGTTGCATGTATGTTTTCCTCACTAGTTTTGGCATGCATGATGTATGCATGTGGATTTTCATAGCCTTTCCATTTCCTATACTTTGAATTCACAAAAGAAAGGCTCAATAACATAAATAATTTTTTTCGATGACCACTCGAGGAAGCTAAGAGTATAAAGGTCACATAAGAATCAAATGTGCACTTCAGATTCTTGAAAATCAATTCCTTATAAAAAAATGATACTTGAATTTTCATGTCACAATATTTGGGAAATCCTAATACATTTGTCAAGACACCATTGATGCAAGCTCTGTAAATATTATAAACAAAAATATATTAGTTCTACTTTAGTGCACGAATAAGAAGGATAGGGTACAATTTCTTCGAAGGTCACAACAATTTTATTACAAACAAAGGGAATTCAAGTTCACAATAGATCAACTACGTTTTATGTTACCAATAAATAGATAATTACAATTCTTATTTTAAATTTGAAACCCAAAGAAACAAACCCCTGAAATAGAGTATGACATTAGTCATAATGCACAAAAGATAAATTTGTTTAAAGTTCACACAATGTTTAATTATAAAAATTATTTATATGCAACATTCACCCCAATGGTATATCATTATCGTAATCAATATATTTTCTTCTCTAGATATGGGTGTAAAATGAAGTATTTATCTTCAGAATTACAAAGGCAGACAATAACCACGAGATATAAAAGTAAGCACACCACCAGAAAATAAAAGTAGATCTAAATCTTGTTCAAACAAATAAACAAAGAAAATGAGGGTAGCGAGAGAGGACAACAGGCTGGGTTAAGGGGCCATCCCAATCAACTCATTTAATCTTGAAAAAAAATCAAATTACAAATTCATAAACCACACAAATATTGAAAATAAAGAACCTCGCATGTAGTCTTTTATTAAAAATATTGTTCAGTCTCTTACATTGTAGAGTGGAGCTCAGAGATCAACACCCAAGAGAGGGCTGAAAAACCATATAAAATAGCAAAATCATCCCAATAGTATCACTTCTCCTCTGGCACATGCCATGGATAATATTTTTATATAAGTTACATTACAAATTTAGGCTCTAATAGGCCAATTTCTCAATTCTGGAAAATTTTGCATTTTTAACAAATTGGCCTCAATGAACTTTACATATCTTCCTAACTGTGGATAATTTTAGAAAAATATTCAAGGGGGGGCTAATTCTCCATTTTTAAACAAGTACCTCTTTTGGAGTTTTCTAATTCAACTCCATTGCCTCGGAAATCATTCCCCAAGTTGACTATTTAGATACTTTTACAATTTTGGGTTTAACATGATTTTTTACAATTCTACCTCAAAGACCCCTTCAGATCTCCCAAATCGTGACGAATTTTGGGAAACCATTTGAGGCTTAGTCAATTTTCTATACCGGGAACAAAATCTGTGTTCCATAATTTTGATATTTTCTTTCATCTATAGGAAAATTGAGGAGAAAGTTGGCAATTTGAAATTGTGCGAATTTTGGGACTGATTTGTCAATTTGCTTCTAGAAAATCACACGTGTGACTTGGGTGCATTTTTAATGATGTGGATGTGTTAGAGCATTATTTTGGATAAAAAACCTCCTCGATTTTCTTTGAAAGTGTGTTGAGATGTTGAATCCCCAAATTGGTTGCTCTTTGGTGCAGGAATGCTGCCCTCTAGTGCAGGAATAGGTCAATGAAAGATAAGTGCACCAATGACAATACAAAAGGCTCCAAAATAATTTTGAACATATTTCATATATTATTTTCCTCCGTGGCAAGCTCAAATGATTGAGTGGTCCCCATATACTTCCATTATGGTGCAGGATCTCTATGGAGTGCAGGAACTGCATTAACAACATTTAATGAACATCAATATTAAAAAATGCATATAACATAAGTTAAAATGAAAAGCAAATGTAAATATTCACTATTGCATGAAAATAATGTATAAGTGCAAGATAAAGGTTCATAAACTAAAAAAACAAAGGAATAAGCGAGGCATCGTATGAGCAAAAAGATGCATTAGAAATAACAATTCTAGGGCCTGACATACCCTATTTCCTGTTGAAATTTGCAACAAGAAACATTGAAATTGGCATCCGGAAACAACATGACAACACATGCACTAGTGTGGGACCACAGGTCACATAGTGATGGGTCCTAGCGATATATTAGTGTGCAAGACAATTTATTTAATAAATTGGAAATGTGTCTAATTTATTTTCCCCTTAATTAAATTGGACAATAAATTGTAATATTATCTCATAAACACTTGTAATAGTTAACTGAGTGTGATAGACTCAGTTAGCTCATGAATTTCGAGTTGAGGGTGGTTGGTGAGGCATGCAAAGTGATTCTATTAGTTGTAGAAATTTGAATAACTGAGATATTATTCACCGAGATTCTCCTGATCACACACTATTTTAGCTTCATGCATAATACAGAATCTCTTATACCATTGATCATCACATGCGGAAATAAAATCAATTGCATGCATACATTAAAACCACAAACAATCACACATATGAACACAGTATTTAATGGGAAAGCTTAAAGCTGAAAACCCCAACTATCTGTATATTATATGTCATGGAGATCATGTAACAATCATGGTACAAAAGCTCCTCACAAGCTCTCATGCACACCCTCAATTGCTACACACTATCAAGCTAGATCTAGCAAAACACATGCTCCAATATTTTGCCACTTGATAGCCAGCCTCTATTGCATTTTCAATGCTATGGGATGGCTTCATTAAATAGATAAACCACCTGGCTTGTACTGCGCAATCCTCATGGGCTACTCCACCTATCTGTGTGTTGCAAATAGCAACAATATAGTCACAACTGATAGTTAACCTGCTCTTTCACCTATTTAACATGGTCTCCTTCAGAAATTGTGTGCAACGAAGTTAATGACGCATTCTTTCAGTTGATTAATGAGTTTATACTTAGTGAATTAATTAATAATTAATTCACACCAATCTCACTAATTGTATAATTGAACAAAGCTGAATACGCTCCACCTAACCCCTATAATCAACTCCACCAAACTCTCTCACATGAGTTCTAACTGAAGTATCCATGCAATAGCTCCACTTAACCCTCAGGAATAGCGTAATTCCTTATGTCAGCTCCTGTTCCACATCTATGCACTTAACTGAAGTGCTCCTAGAGAATAAGATAATGTTTATAGTCCAAATATTATTAAGAGCTAATAATATTCGACATATCTATTTTTAGACTGGAAATATAAAAATAGATTCCACCCAATATGTCTAAAAATAGAATTCCATCTATTTTTTCCGACTTGACCAACCATCCACAAATAACATCCTGCAACTCATAGAACATGATCCATATGTCTAAAAATAGACATAGTCTAAAAATAGACTTTTTGCCAAAAATAGTCTGTGGCCCACTTAGTGAAGGTGACTTCTTTCCACTAAGCTCATCATCTTGTTGCATTATCAACACTCCCTCTCAACAATATATGGATTATTTGCAACCCCTATCCTGCCTCTGTGGTATTCGAATTTGCTCCCGGTGTGCGCCTTCGTCAAGATATCAAAATATTGATCCTCCGTAGGAATGTATGAAAGTAACATGACCTTCCGCTGCACACCATCTCTGATATGATGATACCGGATGTCAATGTGTTTAGATCTATCATGATGTAGGTGCTCCTACAACCTTCTCTGCATCTTGAGCCAGTCGCTCAGCTTTTGTAGTGCGCTTCCGCCCTCTGATGGTTGGCGCTGCATGAGTGGTTTCTTCCACTCCATGAACCTCCTCTTGTGGCTGATCCACATCCTAAGGCTCATCCTTGGGAACTAATAGCTCCTCATCTGCATGCAAGTGTAGCTCCCTCTCAAGCGAACACTTCATGACTTTCTCCTCCTGAAATTTGATATCCCGTCGCAAAACGGTCTTGCGACTATCTGGCAAATACACATGACAGTTGTGGGGCGTATCAGTGTACCCCACAAATATCCCAATCTCTGCGGTCGGCTCCAGCTTCTTCCTGGCATCCTTCGTCACATGAATGTAAATAGGTGAACCAAAAATCCTCAAATGGGAAATATCGAGTTTCTTACCAGAAAATTCCTCCTCGGGTGTACTCATGCCAAGTATCCTGTGAGGACAACGGTTCTGCACATATACTTCAGTATTGCATGCCTCCTCCCACAAGTGAATGGGTAGGCCCTGATCATGCAACATCGCCCGTGCAGCACCCACGATCGTTCTGTTCTTCTGCTCGTGACCACAATGCATTGCAGCGGGTTGTAAGGTGCTATGAGCTCTCTTTGAATTCCTTCTACACTATAAGGAGTCCTTGAATTCGCCAGAGATGAATTCACCACCATTGTCACTCCTAAGATCCTTCACTTGCTTCCCCGATTCTTTCTCAACTAGTTCCTTGAACTCACAGAACTTTGAGTATGTCTCGCTCTTCTTCTGCATGAAGAAGATCCAGCACTTATGAGAAAAATCATCAACAAATGTCACATAGTACCTGTGCTTTGCTGTCGAAGCTGCGAGAAAGGTCCACACATATACGTGTGAATTCTCTCAAGGATAAGTCGTGGCGCGACTATCCTTCTCGTGAAAGGTGGCTTTCACAAATTTTCCTAAGGTACACCCCTTGCACTGATCTGACTGCGCAAGAGTTCCTTTAGGAAGCCCAGTAGAAATCTGCTGCAGTATCTTCAAAGCTCCATGGTGAAGGTGGCCCAATCTCCGGTGCCATAACTCGCCATCGTCCCGGCTCACCACTCCTTCTGCCTTGCCTGCCATTTCTGCGCAGCCATCTACCTGCAATTGATAAAGGTTCTTAACTCGAACCCCTATCCTTTGGGTCTCACTAGTTTCCTTACTGTGCAGGAAAGCCTTTCCCTTGCTAAAGACAACATCATATCCCTTGTCTTCTAACATCGCCATAGAGATAAGATTCTTCTTCAATCCTGGAACATGCATCACTTCCTTCAATGCGGAGTGAAGGAAAGGGTTTGCCGTCCCTTCCTGATGTCGCAACACGAATGCGGTCGCACTATGTCTACCATCATCACCCATCTCGATGTGCACTCCAAGATCTTTCTCATCCATATCAGTAAACAAATATTTGTCTCCGGTCATATGGAAAGACGCACCACTGTCAAAAAACCACACTAATCCCATCACACTTGAAACCAAGCATGCGATCAATGAAAAATCCATCTCAAGTCTATATCTAAGGCATATCGGTGGGTTGATAATGAGATCTTATTTTCTTCTTCTGTGGACAATTAGTGGCGTAATGTTCGTCGTTGGTGACGGGTGAAAGCACTTCACCTTGGACATGTCTGCTTCTTGCCTTTCGCAACGGATTGAGAGCTTTCTTGCTCTTCTCCTTCTTTGCTTTGGCCGGCCAAAGCGGTGTCTTCATCGATTTGCACGATGAAGGTCATCCCCCCTGTCATCTTGCCTTATCTCTCTTTTTCGAGATCAGGCCAAAGTCGCTCCCATCACGGCAATTTCTCGAGCCATTGACGGAGGTCACAGTAGGAATGCCAACTCTTCAGAAGCTCAAGGAGAGCCAAGCTCACCAATTCCTCTTCATCTACAGTAACCCCCACACTTCCCAGCTCATCCCTGCACTGGACAAACTTCGTGAGGTACTTGGGTATACTTTCGCCCTTCTCCATTTTTATTTTCCTGAGTTTGTCTTTAAGCACCAACTTCCTCTGGTCGCTTTTGCTTTGGAAAAAGTCTGTCAAAGATTTCCACATCAAGAATGGAGAAGCTTTACCATGAAGGTTGGATACTATGTGATCCTTCACGCCCTCCAACAGAATCCTTCGACACTTTGTTGTCTTCTTTTACCATGCGTTAAGTACGGCAGCATCACTAGAAGTAGGCTTTGGAATTTCTTCATCTATGAACTCCTTCAACCCATTGTCATCCAACACCGCCTCCATCATGTCCTTCCATGCAATATAATTCGAGCTTCCCTCAAGGGCATACTCCAATCGCAATCCGTTGAAAGACATCTCAACTTCGTGCAAAAGGCGCCCATTAACGCAAATTCAAGGTGAATTCCCACCGGCTAGAAACTCAACCGCTAATGTTTTGGTGCTCGCAATGATCAATATCACTACGATACCATGTAGAAATTTGAATAATGAGATATTGTTCACCGAGATTCTCTGATCACACACTATTTTAGCTTCATGCATAATACCAAAATCTCTTCTACCATTGATCATCACATGCGGAAATAAAATCAATTGCATGCAACCATTAAAATCACAAACAATCACACATATGAACACGGTGTTTAATGGGAAAGCTTAAAGCTGAAAACCCCAACTATCTGTATATTATATGTCATGGAGATCATGTAAAAATCATAGTACAAAAGCTCCTCACAAGCTCTCATGCACACCCTCAATTTCTACACACTATCAAGCTAGATCTAGTAAAACACATGCTCCAATCTTTTGCCACTTGATAGCCAGCCTCTATTGCATTTTTAATGCTATGGGATGGCTTCATTAAATAGATAAACCACCTGGCTTGTACTGCGCAATCCTCATGGGCTACTCAACCTATCTGTGTGTTGCAAATAGCAACAGTATAGTCACAACTGATAGTTAACCTTCTCTTTCACCTATTTCTGCATTGGTCTCCACTGAAACTGTCCATGCACTGAAGTTAATTGATGCATTCTTTAGTTGATTAATGAGTTTATAATTAGTGAATTAATTAATAATTAATTCACACCACTCTCACTAATTGTATCGATTAGTTAAGTGAATACAAATAGCTCAACTATGTTTAGATTAGTTAAGTAAAATGACCTCACTAACTATGATCGGCTCCACCAAACTCTTGTCCGCAGGTTTCTAAGCCAGAAGTATCCATGCAATAGCTCCATAACCCTTAGGAATAGCGTAATTCATTTTTTCATCTGCTGTGCCACATATGTGCACTTAACTAATGTTCTCTAAGAGAATAAGATAATGTTTAGAGTCCAAATATTATTAAGAGCTAATAATATTCGACATATCTATTTTTAGACTGGAAATCTAAAAATAGATTCCGCCCAATATGTCTAAAAATAGAAGTCCATCTATTTTTTCCAACTTGACCAACCATCCACAAATAGCATCCTACAACTCAGAACATGATCCATATGTCTAAAAATAGACATAGTCTAAAAATAGACTTTGTGCCAAAAATAGCCTACAGGCCCACTTAGTGAAGGCGACTCCTTTCCACTAAGCTCATCATCTTGTTGCAATCTCAACATTAGTTTTTGAGTCCAAGTTGCAGTTAGTGCATTAGTATAATTCATTAGAAATTAATTAACCCAATTAAGTGAGTTAAAGTCAGTATAACTAGTTATAACTGATTGTTGCACTAGTGAGAGGTCAAGTGAATTAAATCAAATTTAATTCACATGCAATGATCTGTCAAGTGACTGATGATTTACTATTAATAGCTGCATGCATGTCGGTTCTGATGAAGACCCAGTTGAGATAGAGGTTAAAGGGAAGTTAACTATCAATTGTATTTTTAGCAAACTGCCCAGATGCAATTAAAACACCATAGGATTTCCCATGATGTTTGCATAGTCAAGGAAGGCTGAAATTCCTAAATAATAGGGATTGCAATCCATAGGGATTGCGTGAGCAGGGCAGGCTGAATACCGGTTTAGAATTGGCTAAGTGTTGGCCCGATTTTGTCTGGATTAGTGTGAGACAATCAGGATAGTGCAACAGACTCTTGTGAGAAGTGTGCATTGTATTGTTTCAGATTCGTTGGTTCATTATACAATTGAGATAGAGGGGTTTTCAGCAGCAAGCTTTCCCCAGGAAAAAAAATATCTGTGTTTTGGATTGATTTGCTTCTTTCTCTTACTTGGTGTGATTGTGCGACCGTGTTTAATTTCTGCAGAATTAATTGTAGAAGGATTTAGTATCTTGCTCTAGTATATTGCATGATCAGATTAAATCCATTGGTATACATATTGTTTGTATAATTTCTACATGGTATCAGAGCGTAGAGCCAGTTAGGCTGACACAGAGCAACCACACAGCCACGTAGGGCTACGTAGAGGTTACGCAGAGGTTCAGAGGGTTTCCGAGATTTAGCAGTCGGATTATATCTAGAATAAAGAATCAGGGGTGTGAGACTGGGAGGCCCAGATCTGAGATTCTGGGAGTCAGATCGATCCCTTGCTGGGGTGACGCAGTCCTTAGAGGAGGTGACGTAGTGCCTGTGAAGTGACTGCATAGAGACCTCTAGAGGTAGTTCTACTAGTGTCTAGATAAACTGGATTTTCCAGTGATTGAGTGAGGTAAAACTCACATTTATTTATACCAATATTTCTCTCTGTAACATAATAACCCTTGAGGTATTCTAAGATGTATTCAGGATTTTCTACTGCTTAATAATACAAACCCTCAGATCTGTTGCACAGGTTTCTCGCATTGGGTTTTTTTGGGGACTTGTATCCTATGTGTGATTGATTTCTTTCTCAGTTTTCTTATTTCAGAATCATACATTATTTAGTGTAGGCTGCTTCAGTATTTACTTCAATAATTCATGTATGAATTAATTATGTAAAAGTAATTTACATAATAGGAGAAGTACACTCAGTTGTTGTAGTAGGATTTCTAAGACTATTATATCTAGGAATTTTCACATGTATCAGAGCGTTTGATGTGAAACATGAAGAGAATATTCGAATCTAAAGTGAAGGTCGAATTACTGCAGCAGCAACAAATTGAATCCCTAGAGGGATTGCGAAGATCTAGCCAGGAGGGTTGAAGTTTCGAGGTTGTCTCTCTCTGAGTGAGTCGATAGAGATGTAGGACTTTTTGTTCGAGATTCCCCTGAGGCAGAGGGAGATGCGTAGAGCCTTCACACAAAGCCAGAGGGACGCAATTTTTCTGTAGGTGGTTGCCGAGCAGAGAAGCATCAGAAGAAAGAAAAATCACGTAGCGGGGAATTCTTCCTCAGTGAGTTCCTAACTGAGGAATTCAACATTTTTCTAGGATCTGAGAAACAAATCAGGGCAGCAGATCTATGGGCTTCAGAAGGACTGCGTAAGCTTGCCTAGGCTATGTAGAGGGGGATAAAGAGGAAGCAGTTCAACAGTTTTCAACTGAGATGGAAACTCATGGTCTTCGAGAACATGACTGGTTGGAGGGTTCCTCCAACTATGTAATTTGGAAGGAAAGGATTCAGTTCCTTCTAGATGAATTCGATCTCAAGAATTTTTTGGAAAATGTGGTTGTTATACCTACTGATCCGGATCAACTTAAGAAGTACTGGTAAAATATGGAAAAGTGTATGAGGCTAATCCTTGATGGTGTAAAGGATCACATAGTCTCACATTTAGCTAGCAAGAGTACCGCCAGGGAGATGTGGGCAGCTTTGTCTTTGTTGTATGAAGGAAATTCCGAGCAACAAAAGATGTACTTGGAGGATAAGCTCTGTGTGATCCAGATGTAGAAAGGGGAGCACATTGCTTTGTTCCTTATGAGACTTCAATAGATTCAATACCAATTGGTAGCTGTGGGATCCACCCCAACTGTGGAAAATATGACGAGGCTGGTGATGGGCCTCTAAATTAGACATAAGTTAAGGCCCATCTAACCTTTCCTAGGCACATAAAGGCTATATTAAATCTATCCTTATACACTTAATAATTTTTTTTAAGCTTTAATATGTTCTTAGGAATATTTAGAGATGATTGCATATTTGTGCCTAACATTATTTATTTTTGAATCATATTGTGAGAATATTGCACAAATTATGAAGATTTGGAGAAGGAGATAATTCAGGGACTTTCTCCCTACTACAGGAGGATCAATATTGGAGAATAAATGAACAAAATATCATGAAATCATTGAGATATTCTGGAACTCCGATGATTGAGAAAATCTAGGAATGTGTTCCCTGTCATTTACTGCAAACTCCCGGTGTTGGGAACCAGATCCACTATTTGAGTGATTTTGGAGGGGAAAGCTTCATCTTTTCAAGGAGAATGCTTCCTCATAATTTTGTATAAGTACCAATTTGAATTGGCCTCTAGTTTCATGTATTGTTTATTCTTATGGTGGATAAAACTTGTTGTTTAGCAGCTCCACTTTCTTTTCTTGCAGAGATGTACTTGGATTGATGCAATAATGAAGATCGGTGCCATTTTTAACTTCTAAGGCTTGGTTTATTCCGCAGGACTCTGAATCCTCCTTGGGCTTGGCCATCCAAGGAGCATCAGAGCCCACTTTCACAATTTCTTTATGTTCTTTTCACTTCTTATTCACATGCATCTCTCATTTCTCTTTTGCATATTTCTGGATTTAGTATTGTTTCTTTTCTTGTTGTAGGATTGAGTTAAATGATTGAAGTGAGTTATTTTGTAGGTTTTTATAGATTCAAAAACATTATTCATCCTTATAATAACTTTGGAAGGTCATCTTAATCATTAAGCTACTTGGATTTGGTTACTAGTTCACAAATATAAGATTTCTGGAAATGCCTTGTAGCAAAATAGTAGTAAATTTATGTTATTTTTTAGAATGGGTTAATGAGCTTCATTTGACTTGATTCCAATTGTATAAAGTCATAATAATGTTAAAGTTAATAAAAAAATTCACCCCATTTCACTTTCACTTGATTATTTTAGGCATTTGATAGATTAACTAGCTCACTAGTTCTTGAATTTCCAGATTTTAGAGTAGTAATTTTATGTTATTTTTAGCACATGTGAAAAAGGGTATTTTGGAGTGATTCCACTTGGAATGGAGACCTAAGACATCATAATTACTAAAAAATTTTGTCCCATACCATTTTCATTTGATTTATTTAGTCATTCGGTGAGTTACCTCCAAAACATAATTCCCTATAGCATAAACAAAATTTCCTGTAACACTCTTGTACCATGTGCAAACTCGACTATATTTTCTGCCAAATCTTGGTTTTTGTCTCTTAGTTTTGAATCATGACCCCTAGGATCTAAATCTATGATTGAGGAAGAATAAACACCACTTAGGACATGCATTTTTACAAGGTTTATTAGACCTATTTATTTGAATTCATACTTTTAGGATTTCAATTACAAATTGTTGTTCTTGCCTAGGATTAATTTTTTTTCAAAGAAACATTTCCATTTCTGAAATTAGTTTAGGCTTTGATTTCATGAAATTCACTCCATTACATTAGATCAAAAAAATAATGACACCTTGTATGTTTCACATATAGTGCTGATACCTCTTAAGTTTGTACGAACCCCGAGTTGATAATTAAAGTTGGTAGCCTTGGGAGTTGCAACATTCTTGTTGCAATACTAAGGCTCATCACTTTTTGGCGCCGTTTCCGGGGATGTGTCAAAGTATGAATTGTTTTCTTCCCTAGTTGATTCATTTCTTTTCTTTATGCAAAAACAAAAAAATTTGCATTAGGCATATTTCATTTAAAAAGTAGAAAATTGCATTACATTAACATTTTTTTTTTTTTTTTTTTTTAATACTTCTCCAACACCAACCCCCCATTTGATCACGTGGTGCAGTAAGAACCACATTACCATCCAATTTTGTATGTAGAAGAAGAAGAGGTGGCAAAGAAGGTAGAATAAATGGATGGAGATGCTGACAATGAAGAATATCCTCTTGGATTTCCCATTCAAGATATTGATGTCAATGTGCATATGAAGAACACCCTTCCATCTTTCCTTCCCAATTTCCATGGTATGAGGTCAGAGGATATGAAAACATTTCTCTTTGAATTTGAAATACTTTGTAGATCTTATGGCTACTTATCACGCACTCAATAATTGAGATTGTTTCCTGCGACATTAAAGGAAAGAGCTTTTAAATGGTCCATGAGTTTAGGTACTAATTCAATAAGATCATGGAATGATATGCAAAATACATTTCTAGAAAAATATAAATATCATGATCTTAAAGAATATTTTTTAAGGATGAATCAAGAACAAGATGAGAGCCTTGAAGTTCTAAAATAGAGGTTCATGTATAATGTTAAGAGGGAAAAGTTACATCATTGAGGATTTGACACACTAAAAACCCTCTTACTTAGAACAATTAGGGATGAGTGGATTGATCTCCTTGGTCTAATGAGTAAAGGAGATGTATACCAATTATAATTTGAAGAAATTTGTGAAACATGCAAGCGCATATCAAGAGGAAGGGCAATAGTAAGTAAATCAACCTCAACATTAGTAAGTCAATATGAACATGGAAATTTGTTTGATAACTTTAAAACAAAAATTGTAAGCAATCTAAGTGAAAAGTGGAAATGTTAAGGATGCAAAATGAGAAAAAAGAAAATGCTGATATTTGTGTTATCCATGTAGAATCATATGCTACTAAATATTGTCCATCATTACCAAGGTTGAAGGAATGTACCAAGAGGACAATGGAGCAAGTCAATCACCAAAGAAGATATGTTATGTAGCTCCTAGAAGACCATGGGATTCTAATCAACTTGATATGATGCAAGGACCTACTTCACAATTTCAAGCTTATTCACATCCATCTTAAAGTAATTGGAACACACTCTTTCCTTGGAAACCTTGGCCATATCAACCCCAAAACCAATCTTGGAAACAAGGTTGGAAAGAACCTTATGGGAGAAATCCCCAATATCCTCACTATTTACCTCAATATCCTCCATACCCAACTCCATGCTATCCCTACCATCCACCTCCACCACAACCACAACCTCAACCACATCCATCTCTTAGATCCACTCTCACTCAACTACTCATACCGCAATTTCCAAACCCATACAAAGAAGTAACTCAACCCACTTACAATGCTGAGGTACAACAATTTCAACATCTCCTCTTGATCTAAATGGTATCCATCTTAGCTCCGAAAGAGTATTGAAAAAAATGATTCTCTTGATGTCATTGAAGGACAACATTCATAAAAAGAAGATTCAAATGAGAAGACCAAAGCATCATGGGATTCCCTTGACGAAGAGCAGACATCAGAATCAGATATTGAGAAAGTTCCCTTGTGTTTACCATCACATCCTCTAGGTGTTCAAGAGAATAATCAGCAAAAAGAGGAAGAATTTAATTTCATGGTAGAATAAGACATGAAGAATTATCCCGATGAGCAAGAAAACCAAGGGCATCAAAGCTATATTGAGATATGGTTCCAGACAATTATTAAGTTACAACAACACACTCTTCTTCAATAGTACTTGATACAATATCAGTCAAAGCAATTCATCTCTCATATTCAGGTACACGTCAAAGCATGTATTTCAAGTGTACACATGATTTTATCTATCACCTTGATGTGCACATGGTTCCATTGGAAGTATTCCTATACTTCAAAGATATTTTTTTTTTCAAGTAGAGTAGGATAGAAAAAAATCAGAAAAATGGAAAAGAGGAAAAAATAAAAAATAAAATGTTAGGTGAAACCTATTTTTAGGTGTATGAGATTGGCTCACTATTGAAAACCTCCATGAGGCAGTCAATGAGTTGGAAAAAAAGAGAAAAAAAATCCTAGGTGAAAACCTCCTTTGAGGTGCCTAGGCATACCTACTAGTTAAAAACCTCATTGAGGCGGCTAGTAGACCTAAGAAAAAATAAAAAAATGAAAAAATGAAAAAAAAAAATCTCCATGTATATCTCTCTAATGAATGCAGGTGCTCTCCAACCTTTGCAAGCGATAAAAACTAGTTGGCACCAAAAATGAAAAAAAAGTCAAAGATCTAGTCAAAGGAAGTTAAACTTGGATTTTCTCCTCCTTTTCTTAGATGTTCCAAAATGATCAAGGTCATGCCAGTCCATCACCCTCATACATTTCCAACATCCACCCATCATTTCCAAGATTTTCTCATTCATTTTCCTTGTTGTCCTAAAAATCCTGTTTTTTCTATAGGAAGTCCTAGTTTTTAGCAGAAAATTGTTTTTATTATATCTCAAAAACCGTGAATCCATTTTCCGAGTTGTTTCAGGGGGATGTGCATATATATGATGGTAACATGCTCAAGAAATTTTGCGAATTCCAGTGCACACTCTATAAGAAATCGACCTCCATCACTTACAACCATTTTTATTTTTTCTCGAGATTCGTACATCAAATGGCCGAGATTTTTTTTATGGGGAGGTGCATAAGGATGATGGTAACATGCCCAAAATATTTCAGGTTAACCCAGTCTATCGTTTGAGAGTTATGGATAAAATAAGTCCGCTACAAGGGGTTGTCTTGAACTGCTACAAGAAGTGACATCG
The DNA here is from genome assembly GCA_034641835.2 of Pinus albicaulis. NCBI lineage: Eukaryota > Viridiplantae > Streptophyta > Pinopsida > Pinales > Pinaceae > Pinus > Pinus albicaulis. Next base: position 1,128,223,862 of record CM076583.1, on the reverse strand, counting down.
AGCTACACGAAGGTAGATCGAAAACAAAGAGAACTCACTGATGGTCTTGTGGTATAAAAAAATCATGAAGAAGGTCTTACTACCATTACCCATCATCCTCTCATCACTCCTCCATCTCACTCAAAGAGATTTTCCACTCAAACCCTTCACTCTGTCCCATCTGTAAAAAGAAAAAATTATTCAAAAACACAGATTTCCTTCACATCATTCTTCCAAGGCCAAACTACTCCTTAATCTTACCACACTCTCCCTCATCACCCCATGCATATTGGAAGTCAAACAAATGCAAATAAGGCCTTCTAAAAAAAGGAAACATGTTCCTATGGAAAACCTGCATAATCACCATAAAGCACTATAAGTGGTTTTATTGATCATCCAAGAAGACATGAAATTTGTGAGGTGAATATCAAGAGGATATGGCACTCCAAGGAGGAATTTCACTAGCAACAACAACAACAAAAAAATAAACCCTAAAAGACCTATATATTCAAGGCTATCAACAATAGGACCTCCAACAGATTATCACATGTAGCTATAGGATCATTAGTAGTAGCTTCAAAACCACCAAAGATAACTTCAACAGTCATAACAACAACCTCAATATCACCTGCAAAAACACATTAAGGGTAAGGCTCAGGTATGCAATCATCTAAACCTTTCTTCGAATATATTCTAGCTTAAGAAAACATTAAAAGTGTGAGAAGGATTTTTTTTTTTTATAGCAAAAATCTATAGTAGCACATCCTCAACCTTATCTAGAAGTCAACTTCAATTTTCCACCAAGACACACACATGTGCACATGTGTGAGATGAACAAGACAAAAGTGAAGAGGACTTAAGAATGTGGGTAGTAAGAAGTTAGTTGTGATGGAAGACAACGAGTGCCATAGGGTAACTAAGGGAAAACTCAGTTAACAAAATAAACACTTTGAGTTTATTTTGCATGCAATGAAAAAAATGAAGAAAAAAAAAGAAAAAAAATTAAAAGAAAAAAAACTGAAAAAATTGAAAAAATAAAGAAATAAAAAATAAAAGGTGGACCCACCACCTGTTGGCATGCAAATATTAGCTGCTGCAGGCGAAATAGAGCTGCTACAGGCACAAAATTTTCTACAGGAATTTGCTACAGGAAGAACAGATTTGCTACAGGAAGAACAAATTTGCTACAAGAAAGACAAATTTGCTACAAGAAGCTAACATAGGGCAGCAAGCAAAAAATTTTGCTACTAGGATGTTGGACAATGATTAATAATTGCTAAAAGGTACAAAGAGAAACAATATAGCTGCAAAGAATTTTTTACAGGAAGTTTGGGTTGCATAATGGTAAATTCTCCAAGGGTGAAAGGTATCCAAGTTAGTAGATTGGTTTCACATCATTCCTTTCTTTTTCTTTAGGTTATTCACCATCATTTCACCCTCTATATGAAGAAAGTGATATGTGTTAAGTGTTTTCAATTTCAAAATTTCATGAGAAAAGAGAATTCAGATTGCTAGTCAAGGTCATTCATACAAATTTAATGAGTAGTATGATGTGTCATGGCCAAGAATCCAAAAATTTCTCTTGCAATTAAAAACTGAGGCCACCATTATCAAAATTATTCCCTTTTTTAGATCTGCTTCAGGAAACTTCAGAGCTACTACAAGAATCTATGTTTCCTATAGCATCCCATGTTTTCCACCAGATTGCTTGTTTTTTTGCTTGAGAGAAGTTTTACAAAGGCTGGAAAGAAAAAGCATTGGTGGAAAATTCAGGTGTGTTGTGGGAGGTATCAAGGACACATAAACACTTATAAATTAAAAACCGAGTGGTACAAGTAAGACCCTAGCTTTGCACATAACATTTATACAATTAAGACCCTAGCTTTGCACATAACATTTATAGAATTCATAGTCTGCAAATATGGGGGGAGGATTTTACAGGAGAAAACCCATCATCATAGAGAGAATCCGTCAACATCTTTAAGTGTTTACCTTTTTCTAAAATTGCAGCGAGATGGGATTGTTTGAAAGGTTAAGAGGGTATAATGATGAGGTTTCATTTGAGGTTGTAGCCAAGATCCAATTGGACAATAACATGAACCAAAAGCAATAACCAAAAGCAATATGTTACCCTAAAAAATAAGACCCATTATAGTTGAAGAATCACTTGAGAGAAAGAATCAACCTGAGCCTACATTAGAATTTCAATGGGAAACTGAAATAGGGGAAGAAATGGAAATATAAGAGTAGCAAGAAGATCAACAGGAGGAGTAGCACATGGACCAATAAACAAAGATCGAAATATGCGAGCATACATGAAGAAACATAGGGCAAAGATGATGAATAGATTGCTCAGAGGATGAGCAACAATTTCAGTAGGGGGTATGGTATGCCTCTAAATTAGACATAACTTAAGGCCCATCTAACCTTTCTTAGGCACATAAAGGCTATATTAAATCTTTCCTTATACACTTAATATTTTTTTTTAAGCTTTAATACGTTCTTAGGAAGGTTTAGAGATAATTTCATATTTGTGTCTAATATTATTTATTTTTGAAGGATATTTTGAGAATATTGGGCAGATTATGAATATTTGGAAAATGAGATAATTTAGGGACTTTCTCCCTACTACAGGAGGATCAATATAAATGAAAAAAATATCATGAAATCATTGAGAGATTCTAGAACTTCGATGATTGAGAAAATCTAGGAATGTGTTCCTTGTCATTCACGGCAAACTCCTAGTGTTGGGAACAAGATCCACTATTTGAGGGATTTTGGAGGGGAAAGCTTCCTCCTTTCAAGGAGAATGCTTCCTCATCATTTTGTATTTAAGTGCCAATTCGAATTGGCCTCTAGGGGTAGGTATTGTTTAGTATTATGGTGGAGAAAACTTGTTGTTTAGCAGCTCCACTTTCTTTTCTTGCAGGGATGTACTTGGATCGATTCAATAATGAAGATTGGTGCCATTTTTAGCTTCTAAGGCTTGGTTTCTTCCATAGGACTCCGAGTCCTCCTTGAGCTTGGCATCTCAGGAGCCTTAGAGCCCTCTTACACAATTTCTTTATGTTCTTTTCATTTCTTATTCACATGCATCTCTCATTTCTATTTTGCATATTTCTGTATTTAGTATTGTTTATTTTCTTGTTGTGGGATCAAGTTAAATGATTGAAGTGAGTTATTTTGCAGGTTGTTTGCAGATTCAAAAGCATTATTCATCCTTAAAATAAATTTGGAAGGCCATCTTAATCATTAATCTACTTGGATTTGGTTACTAGTTCACAAATATAAGATTTTTGGAAATAACATAGTTACCGATCAAATAGTTAACTGAACTGGTACCTACTTTTTTGAGGTAGCAAAACAAGCACTCAATTTTGAAAAGTGGTGATGCAGAATCACCCTTTTTTTTGGAGCATATTTTTGACAGTTAATTTTTATTTATTTATGAAGTATGAACATTTGTTTTAAAATGTTAGTGATTTTCATGCTAATTTTGAAAAGTGTTTGCAACATCAACCATTTTTGTTTAGGGTGGTGATTTTCATGTTGGTAACAAAACATAAAAATAAAATAAGATAAACATGAAAAAAAAGGCTCAAATATAAAAAAATATATAAAAGTAATAAAAAAACCAATAAAAATGTAAAAAAAAACAAAAATAGCTTGTAAAAATAAAAAATAAAAACAAAAATAAATAAATAAAACAAAAACGAAAACAAGAAATTTCAAAAATTAAATAAAAAATTGGGGAAAAAATTAGAAAAAACACTTAATTTAACGAAAAAAATAAAAATTTAACCACAAAAATAAAAAAAAACATAAAAAACAATTATTTTTTAAAGTTATTTAAAAAAAACCACATAATTAAAAATAAAATAAAATTGTAAAATGAAAATAAAATTAGATTAAAAAACAAAAAAAGAAGAAGAAAAAATGAATTAAAAAAAATAAAAATAAAAATAAAAGTAAAAAAACAAAAAGAAAAAAACATTTTTAAAATTAAAATTAAAAAAAATTAATTAAAAAAAATAAAAAATAATAATAACCTAAATATATTAAATAAAAAAAAAATATAAAAATTAAATTAATATTTTTTTTAAAAATTTTATTAAATTAGAAAAAAAGAAATTAAAAATTAAAATTAAATTAAAAAAACAAATATTTAATTTAATAAAAATAAATAAAAGGAAAAATAAAATATTAAATTAAATTAGAAAAACAAATATTAAATTTAATAATGAGAATCGACCTCCCACCTAGGGGCAGCCTCCCCGCCGGCCCAGTGGCCGGCCGCCCCCGACTTGGGCGGCACAATTGATTTTTTTTTCAAATTAAATTATTATTATTATCTTTTATTTTTTATTTTTTATTTTATTTTTATTTTTTTGTTTTTAAATTCAAATTATATATATATATATATATATATATATATATATATATATATATATATATATATATATAAATTTAATATTTTTTTATTTAAATTAAATTTTTATATTTTAAATTAGTTATTATTAATTTTTTTTTTAAATTTGTTTATTTATTTTTTTAAATTTTTTTTATTATTTTTATTTTTATTTTTTAAATTTAAATTAATCAGTTTTTATTTTTATTTAATATTATTTATTTATTTATTTATTTTTCATTTTCCATTTTTAATTAATTGTTAAATTTTTTTAAATTTTCATTTTAATTTTTTAATTTTTAATTTTTATCTTATTTTAAATTTTAAATTTTAAAAATTTTTATTTTATTTTATTTTAATTTTTATTTATTTTAAAATTTATTTATTCATTTTTTAAAATTTATTTTTATCTTTATATATATATATATATATATATATATATATATATATATAATTTATTTTTTATATTTGAAATTTATTTTTTTTTTTAATTTTTAATTTTAATTTTTATAAATTTAATATTTTTATTCTATTTTATTTTTTCATTTTTTCATTTTTAATATTTTTTAAATTTTAATTTAGATAATGTTTATTTTATTTTATTTTATTTATTTATTTATTTTTAACTTTTTAATTTAAATTTAGATTTAAATTTAATATATATATTTTCTAATTTCATTTTTTGTTTAAATTTTTTTTTTTAAAATAAATTTTTTATTTTTATTTTTATTTTTTTATTTTTTTAAATTTAATTTGTATAAATTTATTTTATTTTTTAAAATTTATTTGTTTTTGTTTTTGTTTTTGTGTTTTTTTTTTGTTTTTTGTTTTTTATATTTTTTTAATTTTAATTTTTAAAATGTTTTTAAATTTTTTTTTTTCTTAATTTTTAAATTTTTATAAATTTTTGAACTAAAAAAATATAATGAATTTTTTTTTTTTTTTAAATGTTTTTTTCATTTTGTTTAAAATTTTTCTAATATAATTTTTTATTATTCTAAAATTTTTGTTTCAACACTTTCCATGTTTGATGTGTTTTTTTTTCACAAAAAAAAATGTGCTTTTACTTCTATTTTTAAAAAATGTTGAAAATTTACCCCAAAAAAAGTTTATTCCAAAATTCAACTTTTTGTTTTTGGGGTGTTTTTTGCACAAAAAAATTGGCTTTTACTTCCATTTCTAAAATTTTTTGAACATTTACAAGAAAAAATGGTTATTCCAGAATATAACTTTTCGTTTTCAGGTTGTTTTTTTGGTTAGAGTTCTCGTTTTGAGGTAATAGTTCCCGTTTGATTGGTAACTATGTTAAATGCCTTGTAGCGAAAAAGTAGTAAATTTTTGTTATTTTTTAGAATGGGTTAATGAGTTTTATTTGACTTTATTCCACTTGGATTAGGTCATAATAATGTTAAAATTAATAATAAAATTTACCCCATTGCATTTTCACTTGATTATGTTAGGCATTTGATAGATTAACTAGCTCAATAGTTCTTGAATTTCAAGATTTTAGAGTAATTTTCTGTTATTTTTTAGCACATGTGAACAGGGGTATTTTGGATTGATTCCACTTGGAATGGAGATCTAAGACATCCTAATTACTAAAAAAAATTATCCCATCCCATTTAGTTAGTCATTTAGTGAGTTATCTCCAAAACAAAACTTCTTGTAGCAAAAACATAACTTCCTATAACACCCTTGTTCCATGTGCAAACTCGACCAGATTTGCTCCCAAAGTTTGGTTTTTGTCTCTTAGGCTTGAATCATGACCCCTAGGATCTAAATCCATGATTGAGTAAGAATAAACACCACTTAGGACATGCATTTTTACAAAGTAGATTAGACCTATTTATTGAATTCATACTCTTAGGATTTCAATTAAAAATTGTTGTTCTTGCCTAGGATTAATTTCTTTTCAAAGAAACACTTCCATTTCTGAAATTAGTTTAGGCTTTGATTTCATGACATTCACTCCATTACATTGATCAACAAAATAATGACACATTGTATGTTGCACATATAGTGCCGATACCTCTTAAGTTTGTACAAACCCTGGGTTGATAATTAAAGTTGGTAGCCTTGAGAGTTGCAACATTCCTGTTGCAATACTAAGGCTCATCACTTTTTGGCACCATTGCTAGGGAGGCGTCAAAGTGTGCATTATTTTCTTCCCTAGTTGATTCATTTCTTTTATTTCTGCAAAAACAAAAAGATTGAATTAGACACATTTCATTTCAAAAACAGAAAATTGCATTACATATATATATATATACTTCTCCAACACCAACTACCCCATTTGATCACATGGTGCAGTAAGAACCACATCACCATCCACTTTTGCAGGTAGAATAAGAAGAGGTGGAAAAGAAGGTAGAAGAAATGGATGGAGATGATGACAATGAAGAATATCCTCTTGGATTTCCCATTCAAGACACTGATGCCAGTGTGCATATGAATAAAATCCCTCCATTTTTCCTTCCCAACTTCCATGTTATGAGGTCAGAGGATCTGGAAACCTTTTTCTTTGAATTTGAAATACTTTGTAGATCTTATGGCCATTTATCACACACTCAAAAATTGAGATTGTATCATGCAACATTGAAAGATAGAGCTCTTAAATGGGTCATGAATTTAGGTACTAATTCAATAAGATCTTGGAATGATATGCAAAATATATTTCTAGAAAAATATAAAAATCATGATATTAAAGAATAAATTTTTAGAATGAATAAAAAAAAAGATGAGAGCCTTGAAGATATAATAGAGAGGTTCATGTATAATGTTAATAGGGAAAAATTACACCATTTAGGATTTGACACACTAAAAACCCTCATACTTAGAACAATCAGGGATGAGTGGATTGATCTCCTTGGTATCATGAATAAAGGAGATGCATAACAATTATCATTTGAAGAAATTTGTGAAACATGCAAGCACATAACAAGAGGAAGGGCAAGAGTAAGTAATCAAAATCAACATTGGTAAGTCAAGATGAACTTGGAAATTTGCTTGATAACTTTAAAACATCAATTCTTAGCAATCTAAGTGAACAAGTAGAAATGTTAAGAATTCAAAACGAGCAAAAAGAAGATGTTGATATTTGTGTTATCCATGTAGAATCATATGCTACTAAATATTGTCCATCATTACCGAAGTTGAGGGAATTGTGCCAAGAGGAAAATGGAGCAAGTCAATCACCAAAGAATATATGTTATGTAGCTCCAAGAAGACCATGGGAGCCTAGTCAATTTGATATGATGCAATGACCTACTTCACAATTTCAAGCTTATTCACATCCATCTCAAAGTAATTTGAACACACTCTTTCCTTGGAAACCTTAGCCATCTCAACTGATAAACCAATCTTGGAAAAAATGTTGGAAAAAACCTTATGGGAGAAATCCTCAATATCCTCAATATTTTCCTCAATATCCTCCATACTCGACTCCATGCTATCCCTATCATCCACCTCCACCACAACCACAACCACATCCATCTCATAGATCCACTCCCACTCAACTACCTGTACCGCCATTTCCAAACCCATACAAATAAGTAACTCAGCCCACTTACAATCCTGAGGCATAACACTTCCAAACATCTCCTCTTGATATAAATGGTATCCATTTTAGTGCAGAAAGAGTATTGCAAAAAATTGATTCTCTTGATGTCATTGAAGGACAACATTCAGAAAAAGAATATTCAAATGAGAAGACCAACGAATCATGGGTTGCACTTGACAAAGAACATACATCATAATCAGATATTGAGAAAGTTCCCTCATGTTTACCATCATATCCTCCATGTGCTCAAGAGAATAATTAGAAAAGATAAGAAGATTTGAATTTCATGGTAGAAGAAGGCATGAAGAAAGATCCTGATGAACAAGAAAACTAAGGGCATCAAATCTATATTGAAATATGGTTCCAGACAATCATTAAGTTGCAACAACACACTCTTCTTCAACAGTACTTGATACAATCTCAGTCAAAGAAATTCATCTCTCATATTCAGGTACATGTCAAAGCATGTATTTCAAGTGTACACGTGATTTTTCTATCATCTTGATGTGCACATGGTTCCTTTGGAAGTATTCCTATACTTGAAATATATTTTGATTTTTCAAGTAGAGTAAGATAGAAGAAAACTAAAAAAATGAAAAAAGAGGAAAAAAAGAGAAAAAAAAAATCTCAAGTGAAAACCTCTTTTGAGGTGTCCGAGATTGTCGCATTGATTGAAAACCTCCATGAGGCAGTGAATGAGTTGGAAAAAAAAGAGAAAATAAGAGAAAAAAAGATACTAGGTTAAAACATCCTTTGAGGTGCCTAGGCAGACCTACTAGTTGAAAACCTCATTGAGGCAGCTAGTAGGTCTAATAAAAAATAAAAGAATGAAAAAATTCTCTCCATGTATCTCTCTCTAATGAATGTAGGTGCTCTCCAACCTTTGCAAGCAAAAAAAACAAGTTGGCACCAAAAACGAAAAAAAATGGTCAAAGATCTAGTCTAAGGAGGTCAAAATTGGACTTTATCCTCCTTTTATTAGATGTTCCAAAAGGACCAAGGTCATGCCAATCCATTACCCTCATCCATTCCCAACATCCACCCACCATTTCCAAGCTTTTGTCATTCAATTTCCTCGCTGTCCTAAAAATTCTATTTTTACTACATGAAGTCCTGAGTTTTAGCAGAAAATTGTTTTTATTATATCTCAAAAACCATGCATTCAGTTTCTGAGCCATTTCAGGGGGAGATGCATATATATGATGGTAACATTCTCAAGCAATTTCAGTGAGTCCAGTGCACACTTTGTAGGAAATCGACCTCCATCACCTACAACCATTTTTATTTTTTCTCAATATTCGTGCATCCAATGGACAAGATTTTTTTATGGGGAGGTGCATAAGGATGATGGTAACATGCTCAAAAAATTTTAGGTCAATCCAGTCTACTGTTTGAGAGTTATGGATAAAATAAGTCTGGTACAAGGGGTTTTCCTAAACTGCTATAGGAAGTTGTGTAACTACTACAAGAAGTTACATTGAGTTACAAGAAGGTAGATCAAAGACAAAGAGAAGTCACTAAGTGTCTTGTGGTATGCAAAAATCATGAAGAATGTCTTACTACCATTACCCATCATCCTCTCATCACTCCTCCATCTCACTCAAATATATTTTCCACTTAAACCCTTCACTCTATCCCATCTGTAAAAAGAAAAAATTATGCAAAAACACAAATTTCCTTCACATCATTCTTCCAAGACCACACTACTCCTTAATCTTACCACACTCTCCCTCATCACCCCATTCATATTGAAAGTCAAACAAATACAAATAAGGCCTTCTACAGGAAGGAAACATGTTCCTCTGGAAAACCTGCGTAATCACCAGAAAGCACTATAAGTGGTTTTATTGATCATCCAAGAAGACATGAAATTTGTGAGGTGAATATGAAGAGGCTATGGCACTCCAAGGAGGAATTTAACTAGCAGGAGCAACAAAAAAGGAAACCCTATAAGAGCTCTAAATTCAAGGCTATCATCAATAAGACCTCCAACAGATTATCACATGCAGCTTTAGGATCATTAGTAGCAACTCCAGAACCACCAAAGGCAACTTCAACATTCATAACAACAACCTCAATATCACCTGCAAAGACACATCAAGGGTAAGGCTCAGGTATGAAATTATCTAAACATTTCTTCGAATATATTCTAACATAATAAAACATTAGAAGTGTGAGAAGGAAAGTCTTTTTTATAGCCAAAATCTATAGTAGAGCATCCTCAGCCTTATCTAGCAGTCAACTTCACTTTTCCACCAAAACACATGCACATGTGGGAGAGGAACAAGACAAAAGTGAAGAGGAATTGAGAAAGTGGGTAGTAAGTAGTTAGTTGTGATGGAAGACAAGGAGTTCCAAGGGGTAACTGAGGGCGAACTCAGTTAACAAAAGAAATACTTTAAGTTTAATTTGCATGCAATGAAAAAAAAAGAAAAAAGAAAATTGAAAAAAAGGGAGAAAAAAATTAAAAGAGAAAAAAAATTGAAAAAAAGTGAAAAAATAAATAAATAAAAAATAAAATGTGGACCCACCACCTCTTGGCATGCAAATATTAGCTGCTGCAGGCGAAATAGAGCTGCTACATGTACAAAATTTTCTACAGGAAAAACATATTTTCTATAGGAAGAACATATTTGCTACAAGAAAGACAAGTTTGCTACAGGAAGCTAGCAGAGGGCAACAAGCAAAAATTTTGCTACTAGGATGTTGGACAATGATTAATTAATTGCTAAAAGGTACAAAGAGACACAATAGAGTTGCAAAGAGTTTTCTACAGGGATTTTGGGCTTCATAATGGTAAATTCTCCAAGGGTGAAAGGTATCCAAATTAGTAGATTGGTTTCACATCATTCCTTTCTTTTTCTTTAGGATATTCACCATCATTTCACCCTCTATAAGAAGAAAGTGCTATGTGCTAAGTGTTTTCAATTTCAAAATTTCGTGAGAAAAGAGAATTCATATTGCTAGTCAAGATTGTTCATACAAAATTTAATGAATAGTATGACGTGTCATGTCCAAGAATCCAAAATTAGCTCTTGAAATTGAAAACTGAGGCTACCATTATCAAAATTATTCCTTTTTTAGAGTTGCTACAGGAAACTTTAGATCTACTACAGGAAACTCTATTTCTTGTAGCATCCCCTGTTTTCCACTAGACTGCTTGTTTTTTTCATGAGAGAATTTTTACAAAGGATGGAAAGCAAAATAATTGGGGGAAGACTTCAGGTGTGTTGTGGGAGGTATTAAGGACACATAAAATCCTATAAATTAAAAAAAAAGTGGTACAAGTAAGACCCTAAATTTTCACATAACATTCACAAAATTCATAGTCTGCAAATATGGGGGAAGGATTTAATAGGAGAAAACCCATCATCATAGAGAGAATCCACTAGCATCCTAAATTGTTTTCAATTTTCTAAAATTGTAGCGAGATGGGATTCTTTGAAATTCTAAGAGGGTATAATGATGAGGTTGCAGTCAAGATCCAAGTGGACAAGAACATGAACCAAAATCAAGGTGTTACCCTAAAAAATAAGACCCATTATAGTTGAAAAATCACCTGAGAGAAAGAGGCATCCTGAACCTACATTAGAATTTCAATGGGAAACTGAGATAGGGGAAGAAATGAAAATAGAAGAGTAGCAAGAAGATCAACAGGAGGAGAAACACATGGACCAATAAATAGAGAATGAAATAGGTCATCCTACATGAAGAACCATAGGTAAAAGAGGATGAATAGGTTGCTCAGAGGATGAGTAACAATTTCAATAGGGGGGTAGAATGGGCCTCTAAATTAGAAATAAATTAAGGCCCATCTAACCTTTATTAGTCACATAAAGGCTATATTAAATCTCTCCTTTTACACTTAATAATGTTTTTTAAGTTTTAATATGTTCTTAGGAAGGTTTAGAGATAATTGCACGTTTGTGCCTAATATTTTTTTTCAAAGGATATTGTGAGAATATTAGGCAGATTATGAAGATTTGGAGAAGGAGATAACTTAAGGAATTTCTCCCTACTACAGGAGGATCAAGGTTGGAGAATAAATGAACAAAATATCATGAAATCATTGAGATATTCTAGAACCTCGATGATTGAGAAAATCTAGGAATGTGTTCCCTGTCATTTACTGCAAAATCCTAGTGTTGGGAACCAGATCCACTATTTGAGGGATTTTGGAGGGGAAAGCTTCCTCCTTTCAAGGGGAATGATTCATCATCATTTTGTATAAGTAACAATTCGAATTTTCCTCTAGGGTCAGGTATTGTTTAGTCTTATGTTGGAGAAAACTTGTTGTTTAGCAGCTCCACTTTATTTTCTTGGAGGGATGTATTTGGATTGATTCAATAATGAAGATTCGTGCCATTTTTAGCTGCTAAGGATTGGTTTCTTCCATAGGACTGTGAGTCCTCCTTGGGCTTCACCATCCCAGGATCCTCAGAGCCCTCTTGCACAATTTCTTCTTTTCTTTTCACTTCTTATTCACATGCATCTCTCATTTCTATTTTGCATATTTATGTATTTAGTATTGTTTCTTTTGTTGCTGTAGGATTGAGTTAAATGATTGAAGTGATTTATTTTTCAGGTTTTTACAGATTCAAAAGCATTATTAATCCTTAGAATAACTTTGTAAGGTCATCTTAATCATTTAGTTACTTGCATTTTGTTACTAGTTCACAAATATAACATTTTTGTAAATGCCTTGTAGTGAAATAGTAGTAATTTTCTACTATTTTTTAGAATGTGTTAATGAGCTTCATTTGAATTGATTCTACTTGGATTAGGTCATAATAATGTTAAATTTAATAAAAAAATTTACCCCATTTCATTTTCACTTTATTATTAGGTTATGCATTTTATAGATTAACGAGCTCACTAGTTCTTGAATTTCCAGATTTTAGAGTAGTAATTTTATTTTATTTTTTAGCACATGTGAACGGGTATTTTGGAGTGATTCCACTTGGTATGGAGACCTAAGACATCCCAATTAATAAATTTTTTTTTCCCCATCCCATTTTCATTTGATTTAGTTAGTCATTTGGTGAGTTATCTCCAAAACATAAATTCCTATAGCGCTCTTGTACCATGTGCAAACTCGACCATATTTGCTCCCAAAGCTACTTTTTTGTCTCTTAGGATTGAATCATGACTCCTAAGATATAAATCCATGATTGAGGAAGAATAAACACCACTTAGGACATGCATTTTTACAAAGTAGATTAGACCTATTTATTTGACTTCATACTCTTAGGATTTCAATTACAAATTGTTGTTCTCGCCTAGGATTAATTTCTTTTCAAAGAAACACTTCCATTTATGAAATTAGTTTAGGCTTTGATTTCATGAAATTCATTCCATCATATCAGATCAAAAAAATAAGGATACATTGTATGTTTCACATATAGTGCTGATACCTCCTAAGTTTGTACAAACCCTGGGTTGATAATTAAAGCTAGTAGCCTTGGGAGTTGCAACATTATTGTTGCAATACTAAGGCTCATCAACTGGCCCTTAACGCAATCTGAGAGGACTGACAAGTTTTTTTCCAGAGCATTCTGGGAAGGCCTACGCCTCCTAGTTGGGAGCAGATGTGGTTAGCACTTCAGGAGGAAGATATGAGGAGAGATATAATCAAGTGCAAGCTTGAATGCAACAGCGTGATCGGATCTAAGGGTCTAGAGGAGGAGGAGAATGTAGCCCTCGCATAAAATGGGTAGCAAGGGAAACAAATAAAAAATAGAGATGTCTCGAAGGTGAAATGATTCATATGGGGTGAGATTGGCCATTTTGCATCACAATGTCCTCTGAAGAAAAATGACAAGGATGAGAAGCATGATTCGACAGTTGCAACCACAAAGATCAAGCCAGATGAGTTTGCTATGAGTGCCCATGCTTCTCCTAGTAAGAAGTGGGGTGACATAGAACTGTAGTTCACCTTGAACTTCAGTTGGGTAGGATCCTTGAGGATCCCACCTCATGGATCAGTACCTTGCTATGGGAGCCCATATTTGCAGTAGCCCATAGAGCACCTTCCTCGCTAAGAGGGAGTGTTGATTTTTTTTGCATCAGAAAGTGATCTAAGCCCAAAATTTTGTGGAGAGGCTTAGACACTGGTATTCCAAAGAACCCAAAAATTGTTTGTGAAAATTTCACTCGGTTAATGTTTTATTAAAATAATTAATATTTTAATGGAGACTCTAAGTCTAACTTAGGGAAATTAAATAATTAAAGGACATTAATAAAACATAGTGAGAATAATCTAGAAAATGCGGGATCAAGTCTAATATAATATTAGTTATTTATTAGAGATCTAATCTCAGTCGTTGATTTATTAACGAGAAGACTATAAAGGAAGGCTTGAGGGTCATTTGGAAAGACACACAGAGTGAATATCGAGATCAAATTCTTCTGATGGAGCAGTGCTCGGACGAAGATTAGATCTAAGTGATTCAATGCAGTGAGGGGCAGAGTAGCTTCCTGAGAGAAAGATTTTCTCATCCGGAGAATCATTAGTAGAGAGAGGAAGGAAGACATCTAGCAGATCCAATGAAGATCTAGTCAGGATGAGGCAAAGCCAACATAGAGCCATGCAGGGCTACGCAGAGGCTACACAAAGGTTTAGAGGTTTTCCGAGATTTACCTTTTAGATAAGATCTCGAAGTCGGAAGTCGGGGTGTGAGACTAGGAGGCCTAGATCTGAGATTCCGAGACCCAGATCGATCCTTTCCTAGGGTGACACAGTCCTTAGAGGAGGTGACGTAGTGCCTACGCAGATACCTCCAGAGGCAGTTCTTCGAGTGTCCAGATCAACCGGGTTTTCCAGTGATTGAGTGAGGTAAAACTCACATTTCTTTCTGCCAATGTTTCTCTTTGTAACTGAATAAACCTTGAGTTATTCAAATATGTATTCATGATTTTCTACTGCTTAATAATATAAACCCTCAGATCTGCTGCATCGGTTTTCCTGCATTGGGTTTTTCTGGGGACTTGTGTCCAAAAATAATTGTGTCCTATGTGTGATTTATTTCTTGCTCAATTTCCTTGGTTTGGAATCATATGCTATTCAGTGTAGGCTGCTTCAGTAGTTACTTCAATAATTCATGTCTGCATTAATTCTTTAAAAGTAATTTACATAATAGGAGAAGTACACTTAGACGTTGTTACAGTAGGATTCCTAAGATTGTCAGATCTAGGAATTTTCACACCCCCCCTTTAGACGTTAGTGAAGGGAGGGGGGTTGAATATTTAATAACAACTGTTTATTGAATGAATTATTGCGAACCATAAAATTTTAGAGGGTCATATATATATATATGTGTGTGTGTGTGTGTGTGTGTGTAATGATATTACGATGGTGCATCACTTATTATATAATGGTGTGTGTATATAATAAGTAGTGTTCCCTCGTAATATCATTACACACACACATGTGTGTGTGTGTGTGTGTGTGCACAATGATATTACAAGGGTACACCACTTATTATATCCACACGCCATTATATAATAAGTGGTGCACTCTCATAATATCATTACACACACACACACATATGTGGCCCTTCTATATATATATGTGTGTGTGTGTATGCAGATGGTACACCCACATGAAATGGTGGGGTGTAGAACATAGAATAAGATAATGAGACCCACCACATGGGTTCCATGTGGAAACAAAGGAGAGGATACATAGGTAAATCAATAAAACTTTAAAGGAGCATAATTTGCAATCCTGGAGTCCAAATTGGACAAAATTTATGTCATTAGTAAAGTATCACTAAGACAAATATGATGAGTACATCCAAATTGAGTTTTGGGGAACCATGAAGTTTTTTTTTACCTCATTTTTCTAACTGCACCAGGGAAGTTAGGTTGACATAGTGAGCACACTCCCAAGGATATGTGGGTGTGTTTATAGTTTGAAAACTGGAGGAAACATTTGTAGCACACCATACACATGGTATGTTGATGCCTGAGATTAACATTTCTTATTTTATAAAACAATCATGTGTATTTTTGCATTGAAATTTAATCTAGATTGGATTATTATAATTTTTTTCATCCATCTCGGTGCTTTAAGAGCGGAAAAAGTGGAGGAATCATCTCACATGAACATTTTTATTTATGGGACCCAATTTGGAAAATTTAGGTGTAAAAAATTCTGAGAGCATTTTGAGGCATTGAATGATGATTTTTTCCTATCCTACACACAAAAAAATTTCAAACAATACAAAAATTTCCTTAATCAGAATCCATATGTGTAACAACCCTTGTGAAAATTCCATGTAATAAAAGTTAATAAAGGAAAAAATAATAACCAGGTTTATGAGACACTTATTCCAAGCTGAATGTTGGGAAAAACATCCTAGTGGGTGTTCATTTCGGTTAATATGGCCAAGGAAATTGGCAAATGCAATGACAAAGGCTTTGGAAAGGCAAGAGGCATTATTTGGAACATTTACTTACGAAAATAATGGAAAGTATGAGAAAAGGAAAG
This sequence comes from Pinus albicaulis, assembly GCA_034641835.2. Classification (NCBI taxonomy): domain Eukaryota; kingdom Viridiplantae; phylum Streptophyta; class Pinopsida; order Pinales; family Pinaceae; genus Pinus; species Pinus albicaulis. The sequence continues at coordinate 1,128,207,425 of CM076583.1, read as the reverse complement.
TGAAAGGTCACAAGTTGTATGTGAGGAGGAAAATGAAGGAAAATAATGGAAAATGAAGAAATTAGAGGCCTCACTGATAAAAAGGCTTCTAAGGATCAGTTGGCATATTTTTTGGCTAAAAAATTTTGTCAGTTTAGTTTTGGAGCACTCTCATTATTCGCTCTCTCACTCTCTCTCACTCTTAGACACAGAGTTTTCTTGGAGCACTTTGGAATTGGAGAAAGAAAGGCGAGGAAAGCAAGAAGAAGGAAGGAGAAAGAAAGGAAGAGTGAGATCAAGCAACTACATCATGATTCTTTACAGGTACTTATTTTCATGTGTGTTTTCCTTGCTAGATCTAGCATGCATGGTAGTGCATGTGGTTCTTTTCTATCATGGCATGGGTTTTTCCAGGTGTGACAATGTTTTCAGCCTATCCTTGCTATTTCCAGATAACCTTGATGAGATGGTTTCTCATACTTTGGTTGAGCTAGATTACCAAATGGATTCAAAGCTTAGTAAGGTGGATCTCCGAAATGAAAAACACATGGCTTAGTGGTCCCTGAACCAGACTATGGATCACGGTAAAGCCAATGGCTTAGTAACCCCTGAACAAGACTATGGGTTTCAGTAAATCCAAGATTGTGTGCCTTAGTGGGCCTAGGAATCCTTGCCTGTGAATGATGGGATATATGGTAAATCCAAGAGGTGGATTTCTCTCTGTTGGGCCTAGTAGTCCCGGGATGGGATATGTGGTAAATCATGGAGAGTGGGTCTTGGTGTAGGGCCTAGTGATCCCTGGATCAGATTGTGGATTATGGTAAAGCCTGAGAGACTAGGAGTCACTAAAATTCCTCACGGTGTAGGTGGAGAACTTTGATAAAATTCATGCTTGTTTGGTTCTTTTTGGTTGTTTATGAGACCCACATTCATGCTTGGAATATGGCACATGGTTGATTGGATGAAGAGAGAATTGGCTCAACTAATCTATGGTCGGGTGGAATGTTGTAGTCCCATCCACAATTGGTTTCTATATTCATTAATGAGAAATTAATTCCTTTTGTATTTAATGTGTAAATGTACTGATTTATATGTGGATTTTGTGGCCGATGTATTCATAGTATTTTTGTTGTTATTTTGCTGGTTATGAGCATATATTGTGATAGTGATGATGTATGGCTCTCCTCATGTTTTAATTTTTAAATGAATAAACAATGTATGTATGATCTAATAGACGATACTACAACTAATGATGTAAGGGAACAATGATTCTTGGCGATTCCCAGATAAGTACAAAACCCTATGTTCAAATCTGTTGTTTACACTTGTAGTTTTCATGTCTGTGATATGTTTGACAAAATTCGTGTCATGGCTAGTAGGGGTATAGATGAGTCCTTATTGATGTAATTGATTGAGCATCATTGTTGTGTTGTTACAAATCATCTTGGAACTTGTCATGAAAATCTGGGTAGTGAACTGGGTTTTGGGCTTGAAAAAGTAGCTCAAATCCCAGGGATGCTAGCACAACACTGGGGAATTTAGTCTTTGGAAGCTGGAATGCAGAATTATGCATGCATTCAAAGATTCCCATATGCAGGCATTCAGGCCTATGCATGCATATATAGGTCTAGGAGCTCAAAATATCAATGGGACCCAGGGGCAGGATGTCTGAATGGTTGGGTTGGCTCCCAAGGGTATTATTGGTGATACACAATGTTTGTGTGATATGTTTTCATTGATTCCACTTACTTAATGTCTCCCAGGTGGTTGAATCTCATCATAGTATCCTCTCGTTGCATATTTACCCCAGTTTGATGGTTACTTGGGTAGATGTGGGAAGAGGGTGTTATAGAGTGGTATCATAGAGGTTGCACTCTCCTTGGGTGGTGTGTTGATCGTGCATTCATGTCGATTACTTATGTATTCCTCATGCTTATGTTATATGTTCTTGTCGCATATGCATGGTGTCTTTCATGGTTGTAGTGATGTCGCCATGTGAAAGAGGATGTTTTTGTTGTGAAGTGTGTCATCATGAGTGTATGATTGGTTATGCATTGCTATATGTTTGTCGTGCATACATCTCAGTTGCATATGTGTTCTATATGTTTGTGGACTATGTGATTTTTGTGTATGCACGACAGTGGTTATTGTTGCAGTTGTGTCACCATTTTTGAGATTCAATAAGAAAATTTCAGCACCCACGCCTACTGAATTAAGCACCTACACTAGGGTGGGGTCCACAGTGCTATTTTTGGGTGCATGTCTAATTTAGTCATCCCTTAATTAAGATGGACAATAAAATGTAATCTATTCTCAATGATGACTTGAAATAGTTAAATGAGAGTGATAAACTCAGTTAGCTAGTGGATTTCGGGTTAGAGGTAGTTGGTGAGGCATGTAGAGTAATTCTAGTTGTGACAGAGTTCGAAGTACAGTGGTGCATTAGTTAATGTAGGTTGTAATTAGTTTAACTTAGTTAAGTGAGTTAAAATCAATTGTTCTAGTTGTAACAGAAGATACACTAGTGAGAGATCAAGTGAATTAAATATTAATTAATTCACAATCAGTGATCTCACATGCAACTGAGGATTCACTATTATTAGCTGCATGCATGTTAGATCCAGTGGAGACCCATTTGAGTTCTAGGTGAAAGGGAAGTTGACTATCAGTTATAGGATTATTGGGTTGCACACATGCAACCAAACACCCATTGGAGTGCCCATGATACTTGCACAATCAAGGAAGGCAGGAATTCCTATCTTTTAGGGATTGTATTCATCAAGGATTGTGAAAGCAAGGCAGGCTGTATGGAGGCAGTAAATTGGATAAGTATTGGTCAATTTTTGTATGATAGTGCGAGACAATTAGCTGAGTACTGGAGTGCTCTTGTGAGAAGAGTTTTGTATGTAATTTTTTCATGATCCATGCTGGATATACAATAGAATATAGTGGGGTTTTTTTGTGTGTGATTTGATTCTTCTTTACTTCATGTGATTAGTGATTGTGTTTTTAATTCCGGAAAAGATTTGTAGAAGCAATTAAATATTTAAATTTAGTACATTGTTAGATTGGGTGAATCTAAGATATACATGCATGTTGTATAATTTATACATGGTATCAGAGCACATGAAATTGCATAAGTGAAGCAGGAGCTAAGTTTGTGATTGGATAGAATTTGAATTTGCAGAAAGATTTTCTTGGTGCTATAGCTGATTTAAGATTGAAATGGATTTCAATGGCTTGAGGTTGGAGTATGCACTCAAGGGAAACTAAAACTATATTTCTTGGAAGGACAGGATGGAGGCAGTACTCAAAGACAATGACTTGAAGGAATTCATTGACAATGATGTTCCTAAACCTGCTGTGGAAGATGCTGCAAATCTAGATGCATGGAAAAAAGGAGTGGCGAAGGCGAGGAGGATCCCATTGGAGGGAGTACGAGACCACATTGTCTCAAGCCTCCATGGGAAAGCCACACCATATGCAATGTGGAAGGCTTTGACGTATCTATTCCAAAGAAACAATGACCATAGGAAATTGGCGCTCAAAGATAAACTCAGGAAGATCAAGATGGAAAAGGGCAACACCATTCCAAAATATCTAACAAAGTTTGTGCAATGTCAGGATGAACTGGGGAGCATTGGAATAATAGTCGCTGATGATGATTTGATGAGCTTGGCTCTCCTAGGAATTCCCAAGAGTTGGCACAATTATCAAGACTCTATCAATGGAAGGGAAACATGTCTAGATTGGGAACAAATGTGGTCGGATTTGGTGCAGGAGGAGTTCAAATGGAACATCAGAGATGGATATCCATCTAAGAATGAAGATGAAGAGGATTGTGCTTTGGTTTCCAAGGTGAGGAAGGGGACGAAATTCCATTCTAAATTCGAGTCCAAGAATGGAAAAAAGCAGGACATGTCCAAGGTGCAGTGTTTTCACCGTCACGAGCATGGGAATTTTGCTACTAACTGTCCACAAAAGAAGAATAACAAGAAGGCTGGAGGATTTGTAGCTCGTGAGGCTCTTGCTTCACAATTTGAGCTTGAATTCTCATTGATCGCATGCATGGTGTCAAGTGCATTGGGATCTATGCGGTATTTGGATAGTGGTGCTTCCTTTCATATGATGGGAGACAATGAACTTTTCAGTGACTTGGAGGAGAAGGATCTCCAGATGCATATTGAAATGGGTGATGACGGGCGGTACAATGCTACTAGGATTGGTACCATTACCTTCCAGAGGCAGTCAGGTAAACCCTTTCAATTAAAAGATCTAATGTATGTACCAGGTTTGAAGAAAAATTTAGCCTCAGTCATAATGTTGGAGGATAGAGGCTATGATGTTGTTTTTAGTGAAGGAAAAACCTTCCCGCGACACAAAAGAACAGGAAAATCCAAGAGGATAGGGATTCGAGTTAAGAATATCTACAAGCTGGAGGTAGATGGCTGCACAATAATGATGGGCAAGGCATATCAAGTGGTGAGCCAGGATGAGGGAGAATTATTACATAGGAGATTGGGCCATCTTCACCATGGAGCCTTGAAAGTCATGCAACAGATTTCTACTGGTCTTCCCAGGGGTACACTTGCGTAGTCAGACACATGCAAGGGATGTACTATGGGAAAATTATGTAAAGGCCACCTTTCATTAGAAGGAGAACCGAGCTTCGGGGACGCTTGAGAGAGTTCACATAGACATGTGTGGTTCTTTATCTGTTGCTTCGACAACAAAAAATAAGTACTATGTAATATTTGTTGATGAATTTTCTCGTAAGTGCTGGATCTTCTTCATGCAGAAGAAAGATTAGACATTCTCTAAGTTCTTGGAGTTTAAGGCACTGGTGGAGAATAAATCTCTAACGAATTCAAAAACTTCCGCAGCAAAGAAGGAATTCGAAGATAACTAATAGCGCTTCATAACCCAAAACATAATGGGGTCGAGGAGAGAAAGAAAAAAATGATCATGGGTGCAACACGAGCGATGTTGCATGATCAAGGCCTTCCAAAGAATTTGTGGGTGGAAGCATGCAACACAATGATACATGTGCAAAACCATTGTCCTCATAGGATACTTGGCATGAGTACACCTGAAGAGGCTTTCACTAGTAATAAACCTGATGTTTCACACTTTAATTATTTTGGCTCATCTATTTATGTGCATGTGACCAAGGACGCCAGGAAGAAGCTGGAACCAACAACTGAGGTTGGGATTTTTGTGGAGTACACTGAAACACCCCATAATTATTGTGTGTATTTTCCAAACAATAGAATGACTATTGTGCGACGAGATATAAAATTTGATGAGGAGAAAGCCATGCAACTGTCCCTTGAGAGGGAGCTGTAATTGCATGTAGAGGAGGAACTGTTGGTTCTCAAAGATGAGTCTCAATATGTGGATTATCCACATGCAGATGATCATGGAGTGGAGGAAAACACTCATGCAGATCCATCCATCAAAAATGGCAGAAGGCGCACCACGGAAGCTGATAGATTGAGACTTGATGCTACAGAGAATGTAGGAGCCCCTACTTCACAACGAAAATAGAGATGGTCTCCTGACAGATTTACTGAATACATGGCTCTTATGAGAAAATGTATTGTCACTAAACCATATTCCTTTCAGGAAGCAGTGCAGCAACCAACTTGGGTTGATGTAATGGTGGAGGAGTATGACTCCATTTTCAAGAACAATGCATGGGATATAGTCCCAAGACTAGTCGACAAATCAGTGGCTAGATCGAGATGGATCTACAAGGTAAAGAAAGCTGCTGATGGGAGTGTGGAGAAATACAAGGCCAGATTTTTGGCCTGGGGATTCTCATAGATAGAGGGGATAGATTATGATGAGACTTTTGCACCTATTTCAAGGTACTATTCCATAAGATCCATCATTACACTCTAAGTGCAGATGGGCTGGTGCATTCATTAGATGGATGTGAAAACTGCGTTTATCAATGGGATCATTGAGGAAGAGGTGTACATAGAGTAGCCTGAAGGTTTCGAGATCTTCAATAGTGAGTCGCATGTGTGCTGACTCAAAAGAGTACTGTATGGGCTGAAGCAAGCACCCCGTGCTTGCTACACTCGTATAGAAAACTATTTCACCGGAATGGGCTTCACCAAAAGTGAAGCATGTTGGGGTTCCCATGTTTTGGCCAGATTTGCAAGACCAAAAGATGAGACAACATCAGAACCACTTTCAGACCTTAGGATCTAGCCCTCCTGGGTCCAGAGAGGGATCTCTCTAATAAAACAAAGAATGATATATCTTTGAAGCTCAAAATGAGATGTTAGGCTAGGTATGAAGCACAAAGGGGGGTTTAAAATGATTTGGTTGGCTAGTTGCTAGGTTGGTCATGAGATCATAGACTGAGAAAGTGATGGGAGAAAAGGAACAAAACAACAGGATGTTTTAGCAAAGAGGATAGGTCAAGAGAGTGCCATCCATTGGGCTATGGAGTCATGAAAGGTGATTACATGCAACAACTAGCCAAAGCTTTCAGAGGGCAAGTCATCTAATACTAAAGGATATTTTTAGATTAGATGGTGGGATGGAACATTAAGGAAAGACAATTAGATAAGGAAAGCAACCCAATTTTCTGTCTATAGATCAGGTCAGAGTTCATTTAACTCCAGGCCTGCTTTAGCATGCTCCAAGGGAAAACTGAGATAAGTTTAACAGAGAGATCTTAGAAAGGCCAGCTGGTCGCACAAGGATCCTAGTGGACAGGGCTAACTCTAATCCCCAATGTTCCCAAATCTTCCTGCTTAAACCCAACAAGAACATCTAAAGACAGATTCATTTAATTCATACATCAGCTAGTACGCAATGACATCCACTACACTGGTTAAATTAACTAAAATCAACCCTCAGATACCACATTTAGCAGAAAAAATTGAGGGCAAGGAGAGCAGAAACATAGGGTACCTAAAAAGGGTAAATCCTATGCTAATATTCTGATGCGAGCCCAGAAGAACAGTGAACAGCATGAAAATGTAATTAAACGATTAGATAAGAGAAACATCACCCGTAGTAATAGACCATGATCCAAAGAAATGTGCTTTGATTAATTGATGCAAAACCAGTCACATAAAATGAGCTCAATGGCTGTTGCAATCCAAACTTCTCCTCCTAGCTTACTACAATACAAACTACTCAGCTACTTTCTCCCAAACTGTTCTAACAGTAAAAAATGAATCCCTCTAACTACAATCGGCAACAACCGAACAACAACCATTACAATATGTTCTCGAGAATTATTATAGGAGACCATAATAACAGGAGTAGATGATATTCATTAAATGGACCTCATTAAGATGGAGTGGAGAAAGAGTTCATGCCCACTCTGCTTAATGGCTGTCTGCATTGTTGTAAGTACTCTATAGTATGTCTCGGAGACTCTGTCAGGCCAATATTGACCTCAGATGTTTCTTTGGAGTCCTTTCTAGCTGTAAGGCCCTCTGCGCTGCCTTCTGGAATTGGTGAACTGGATGGAAGAGTCTGCAGGCTGCTCCATACCTCCATAACTATCGTCTAACCGTCTTATATAAGCTTCTGTCAGTGTAATTAACCGTTTCAGGGCTTGAGGAGATATGAGGAATGCTGTAGATAAATGTCCTTCCTGGAGGAATGCGTTCTGGTGATATTAAAACACAGATATGACCCTTTGTGTGCTTAAGTCTTCAAACTGTGCCTTGATGCTTCGAACACGGGATTATAATTGTTAATCTTCAACTATGGGTGTAAATCCCTTCAAAATCCGTCACTGCTGCTTCACTTGGCGGCTGTAATGGCCTCTCTGTGACCCCTGCATAAGGAAATAAACTTGTCACAAAACCCGAGCAGTGGTGGAGAAATAATGCGGAGGCCGGAGGAATGGTGGCGAAGATGATATACGCAAGCGGAAAACCAATGGAAATCACTGCAGAATGGTGGAGAAGAGAGCCAGTGAAAGTTTGGTGAAAATGGCCGCAGACCGTCCGATCAGAGGAACAGACAAAGATCAACGGTCGGGATCAAGGGATGGAGGGGTTAATACGCAATTAGGTGGAGCAAAAGGCCTTTAGTGCAAAACGCAAAAGTATAAGGTTTGGCCTTATTACAAAGAAAATTATGGAAATGAAATGAAACAGGGCTCGATGTGGGACCCGATTGTGGCGGGGGGCGATTAACGTTGGACTGTCGGATCTCAGGAGGAGATCGACGACGAAGATCGAATGGTGAAATGTTCGAGAGATCCGATGAAGAAATACGATGGAGGGCGCGATCCAGCATTGGCCGTCGATCTTGGATCAATGGATGGATGAGATTGGATCGGGGAATTTCAATCGCAAAGGGAGAAGAGTGGTAGCGATTGGAAATCTCGCTTGCGATTGGAGCGACGATGCGATTATGCGATGGATGTTGGATCAACAAGGAGATCGACGGTGGAGATCTGATCAGAGGGGCGAAAGGGGAGGAGCGATGGGCGTGAAACGATTAGCTCTGGGCCGTTGGATCTGCATTGGATGGATGGCTTGGATTCAATCGGGGGATCGCAATCGCATGGGGCGGCAAGTGGCAGCGATTGGGAAATGCGATTGCAATTGGAGCGGAAAGCGAGGGCTGTCGGATTTGGAAGGGAATGGACGGCTGTGATCTGATCGGGAGATCGCAATCGCAGAGAACGGAGGAGTGGCACGGCGAGACTTTGCGATTGCGATTAGAGTGGGATTGTGATTAGCGCTAGGCCGTCCGATCTAAATGATAGATCAACGGTGGGGATCGTGTCGGAGGTCATATAGAACAAAACTAATCACATCAGAGTTTTTCAATGTTACAAAGGAAATTGCCCGCCCGACAGCTCCGATTGCGATAAGCACCCGGGACTTAAACGCTTGGTCCTGGGTGCGAGTCACGTGGGGAAGTGGTTAGGGGCTGGCGAAAAAGGGGCTAGGCCCTATTATAAGTTGGAAAGTGGGTTTTCGGGCCCTTTTTAATGAATTTTAAGATTGGGAAAGGGTAACGGTAAGGGAAAAAAGGGGAATTTGGCCAAACCAAGGGTAAGGGTAGAATTTAAAAGGGATTTGTGTATGATTTAGAGGGTTAAAGGGGGAGAAGGAGAGGAATTAAGGGGAATAAAACAGAGGTTTAGAGGGAATGAAATAAGAAGGAAAGGAGGCCTTTTGGGCATTTCTTAACAAATAGAGAGGCTTTATAATGGGAATTAGCAGAGTGGATTTTATCAAAGGACCAAAGGCACAAGGAGGCTTCAAGGATGATGTGTTTTCAAAGGAAATGCATTCCTTGAAGGCTCAAAAACATTTTAGCCCCCTGTTTTCTTGTCAAAAAATTTATAGGGGGCTAACAAAGCAGATGAAAACCTATACCATATTGTGGTTGAGGGTAATCTATTGGTAATTTTTATTTATGTTGATGATATAATTTTGACTCGTGATGAGCAACTGATACAGTCATGCAAGGAGGATCTTGCAAGGAAGTTCAAAATGAAGGACATGGGAATCCTTCATTATTTACTTGGATTGACAATATGGAAGTGGGATGGTGAAATTTTTGTGTCTCGAGGAAAGTATGCAAAGGAGATACTGGGTAAGTTTCACATGGAGAGCTACAAACCCATGGATACTCCTCTTCTAGGAAATTGGAGGAAAGAGGATGCTACTTCTGGAGAGGTAGTGGATGCAATTGTCTATAGAAAATTAGTTGGTTCACTGATGTATCTAGTGAACACTGGACCATAAATTTGTTGCGCAGTTAACCAGTTGAGTCAAGCTATGGTTAAGCCTACCAAGCTCTTTTGGAAGGTGGGGAAGCATGTATTAGATACCTCAGGTGCACATCAGAGTATGGTCTATGGTACAGACGAACAAAGGGAGTGAAGCTTCAAGGCTTCACGGTTGCAGATTGGGTGGGTAGTCCATCAGACAGAAAGAGCACATCAGGAGGGATCTTTAGCATAGGATCAACAATATTTTCCTGGTACAGCAGGAAAAAACGATCTGTGGCACTCAGTTCAACGGAAGTAGAATACATGATAGCAAGTCAAGCTACATGTGAGGCTATCTGGATGGGAAAGTTCTTGGTTGGTTTGTTTGGTTCTTAGATGGATCCGACATTAATTCATTGTGATAATCAGAGTTGCATTAAACTCTCGATTAATCCTATGTTTCATGATAGGTCCAAGCATATAGATATCCGGTACCATAATCTCAGAGATTTTGTGCAGAGAAGAATAATGTTGCTACAGTACATTCCCACGGAAGATAAGGATGCATATATTATGACGAAGGCGCTCACTAGGAGAAAATTCGAATACCATAGAGACATGATCGAGGTGAAGGATAATCCCTTTTTTGTTAAGAGGGAGTGTTGAGATTCAAAAAGAAAATTTCAGCACCCACGCCTAGTGCATTAATCACCTACACTAGGGTGGGGCCCTGTTACACGTTATTTTGTCACCATGAAATTTGACTATCCATATAGGTTCACCACTACCTATATTATGCTCCCTTAGAATTCAAAAACCCTAACGTTCCTAAACCAAGTCTTGGAATTGAAGAGAAGCTCATTAAAACCCTTAAAAGTCTAACTCTGCACTTTTCCTAGCTCTTTCTCGCGGATTCGCAGATATTTGTTCTATAGCCTGCGGCAGCTCTCGCACATTCTGCTTATAAAACCTGTGGACCCCTGTAAACAGTCAAATAAAGGAAAAAAGTAAGTTCTAGAAGCCCAACTTGTCGAATATTCTCCCAAATGGAAGCTTCTAGAAGCGTGATCGGTTCGAGCTTTATCCCTCCACTCATGGTGCTTATCCCTTGGTCTATGGAGATCAAATCCCTTCATGAGAGTAATCCATCCCCCTCTTCATGGAATCAAAACTACCTCCATTTCCCTATAACTCGAGCTCATGTTTCAGTCTCAAGGGTAGATGGTAGCATATAGGAGGTAATTGCTGAAAGAATTCTCAAGAGAGCATACTCTCTACACTACTTGTTATTGGCATGAGAATGATCACACACTTATGTCCATAACTCCATGCTGGTTCAAAGAGATGAAGGCTTGTCAGAGTGAAGGAGGAAAGATTGTTCAGGACCCCGGGAGAAACTTGTACGACATCAAGGCATCAGGTTGTAAAGTTACTCTTTTCATTCAAGATAATACATATGGATCTCCTTTTCTCATTGAGTTGTTATTGTGCTTATTTGAATAATTCAATACTTAGAATCCTTGATCACTAAGTTAGATTAGCTGTTCTTAATTATTATATGTTGCAGGTGCTTTTAATTCTTTTGTCTGTCTTTGATTGCAGGTTCTACTTACTGAAGAAAGCCTCTTGGAGCGACTGGATAAAAGACTGCACCGAACGTTGGATCTCAAGGTTGGGGCATGTCCTCTTTCTTTGTTTATAATAATTATGAATTGCAAATAATCTAGGGAAAATGATTTACAAATGGATGTTTGTTTTTAGATATTCGTAGAATACTAGGGAGATCGCTCTTGTCCATAAGAGGGATTTATCCGCATAACAGGCCCACAATGCTATTTTTGGGTGCATGTCTATTTTAGTTATCCCTTAATTAAGATGGACAATAAAATATAATCTATTTTTAATGATGACTTGAAATAGTTAACTGAGAGTGATACACTCAGTTAGATAGTGGATTTCGAGTTAGAGGTAGTTGGTGAGGCATGCAGAGTAATTCTAGCTGTAACAGAGTTCGAAGTGTAGTGGTGCATTAGTTAATGCAGGTTGTAATAAGTTTAACTCAGTTAAGTGAGTTAAAATCTATTGTGCTAGTTGTAATTGAAGATACACTAGTGAGAGATCAAGTGAATTAAATATTAATTAATTCACAATTAGTGATCTCACATGCAACTGAGGATTTACTATTATTAGCTGCATGCATGTCAGATCTAGTGGAGACCCAGTTGAGTTCTAGGTGAAAGGGAAGTTGACTATCAGTAATAGGATTATTAGGTTGCACACATGCAACCAAACACTCATTGGAGTTCCCATGATACTTGTGCAGTCAAGGAAGGCAAGAATTCCTATATTTTAGGGATTGCATTCATCAGGGATTGCGCAAGGCAGGCAAGTTGTCTGGAGGCAGTAAATTGGCTAAGTATTGGTCAATTTTTATATGACAGTGTGAGACAATTAGCTGAGTACTGGAGGGTTCTTGTGAGAAGAGTTTTGTATGTAATTGTTTCATGATCCATGCTAAATATACAATAGAAGATAGTGAGGTTTTTAGCTGTAAGATTTCCCTGAGAAATTATCTGTGTTGTGTGTGGTTTGATTCTTCTTTACTTCAATGTGATTAGTGATTTTTTTTTTTTTTTTTTTTTCTAATTCCGCAAAATATTTGTAGAAGCGATTTATTATTTAACTTTAGTACATTGTTAGATCAGGTGAATCCAAGATATACATGCATGTTGTATATTTTCTACAACCATGTGGAAGTTGATGGTGTTTGTTGTTGGATGTGATAATCATGAGTTCATGTTGGTTATGCATTTGTTATGCATGTCAGTGTTTATATGTTGTTATCCATGCATTTTCATGGCTATGGTTGTTGTCCATAAGGTCATTGTATGAAATTAGGTCATCATGATGCAGATCATCAAGGTGAAGTTGCAGCGCTAGACTTTGGGTAAGAGAAAATCATCATACATGTATTGTATGATTGGCATGCAGGTATGTTAGTTAATGGATTGTTACATGCCTTAGGGTTACTTAAATACATGCTTCTTATTTGATTGTCGTTGTGGTTACATGTATGTTAAATGTTAGTGAATGGGTGTGGTCATATGTACGTTCTTTGGATAGTCATGCATGGTAGTAACATGTTGTTGTTTTGTGATAGTTAAACTTGATTATTATGTTATATGTTGTTGATGAGTATGTTATATGTTGACTTGTTGTTGTTACATGATAGTAACTTGATGATTAGGGTTATAGAATTAATATATTGATGCTATATATAACATGTTAAGTTGGATTGGCCTGTGTAGATGATTATGGCTATGACATTTAGGTATGAGTAAATATATTGTGATATTATGTCATAATAATCTAAGCTGACTATGCATAAGTGATTGTTATGCATGAATGACAATTGTTTATGAGTTTATGATGTGAATAGGCTAGCTAGTTACTGTAATGGATATCGTGAATTTATTTATGAATGAGCTGATATGTTGTGAAGTATATCATTCTAATCTAGATTGATTGTGTAGATAAGGTAACCTCCCCTGAGATACGTTAAGGTATGAGCTTGCTTATGTTGTCTATTTTGTACTTGAATGTTTGATTGTGTAATCTATTTGGTGTTTGAGTGGTGTCTATTATGTTGTCCATTTATTGTTGAATGTTTGATTAATCGCATGATATGAGTATGTGTCCATAAGATTGCATGAAGACATGATTTGGTCTTAAGATGGTTGTACTAATGCAATATGTGTTGAGATAACTGATGTATACTTGAGTATAAGTAGTTTAGAGTTGTAGTATTCCGATTTTGACTACTAGTTAATTATTACATGGTTGTTAGTCTTGGAAAATTTTGATTTCAAATTGAGAGATATGATGTCTTGATATGTGGGACATGTGATTGACATATGTGAATAGTTGTAGGGAAACATGTTTGGTATTAGCATGACAAGGTAATAGTTGAATTATTTATATAAATAACAATAGGGTGATGTGGTAGCATGTAGTAAGATTTAATTGTAGCAAGGTAAATGGTAAAATAAAGGATTTGGGTAAGAATTCCTTTGAGCTATGTTTTGAAACCATAGATCCAAATGAATCAATTATTTTCATATAGGAAGTCTTCTTAACCCTAATATTTTCTGGCCTTATGTGGACATGTGATATATATATATATATATATATATATATATATATATATATATATGTATTTGACAAGTATAACAATTAGTTTCTAGTTATGGATGGATTCGTCAAGGGATTGGAGTCCCTTGAGAGATGATATATGTATGTGTTTAGGTGCAAGGAAGTGTGCCTAGCATAACAAGGTAAGATAACTAGTATATTTTTATTTATATATTATACACTGACAATTATGTGTTTACGAAAATATGATACAAGGAATTGCATGGAAAAAAGACTACCGTAAAATCTTGAAGAAGGCTCGGGCTGAGATTTCCTTTGGAAGCATTGGGAACCATGGGGATTGGGTCATGGTGTTTGTTGCTAAGTCTTGTGCTTTTGGTCTTTTTGATTTGTTTGGGCTTGATTTGCGGTCTTGATTACGTCTAGTGAATGATCATGCCACTTTGTTTGTGGTTTCATATTGCTATTGGTTTTCCATGGTTTTCTTCTTTTGTTTATTTTGCTGGCCTTTTATGTATAAAGAGTCTTGGGAATTGGTTGGAAAAGAGGAAAGTTGATGGAGATCAGGGAGTTGTGGTACCCAACAGGTAATTAAAGACATGATTGAAGCTCAATGGATGAGTAAACGCAACGAAAGGTAAGAATATGACAGTCAGTTGGACTAGTTGGGTCCATTGTGGTAAATGGATGGCAGCAGTACAAACATGAGAAAGACACCAAAAAAGGTAAAGAAAATGAATCTGAGGTGTTATATGCCTTGGTTATGTTAGGAACTATTGTTATCAATGTTGTGCATGGATAAAGGGAGTTATCTTAACCTTGAACTTACGCTATCTGGTAATTATGATGTGATCATGATTATGCTGGTGTTTATATATGTATACATGTATGTATGTATGTATTTTGTGTCTGAAAAGGTTGTCACGGAACATGGTTGTTTGATGCTAAATGTTTATATGTGTGTATGTATGTCATTGTCTGACAAGATGATGATGGTTTTATGCTAATGATTATATATGTATATCATGTGGACATGAATTGATATTATATGATTGTACTATGCTTATGTTTATGTTATGGACAGGTAATGCTGAGAGGTACATCAACGAAGTAAAAGAAGGGTGATCTGCGACATACTAAGATAAGCATGGATAGTGGAAAGAAACTAGAAGAAAGGTTGCTTGTGGCATCAGTGTGTGGTCTATGAATGTGCAATACTACCATTGTATATATGGTGTATATTTAGTGATTGTACCTATGGTGATGTGTAAATTTTGTATATGTATTATTGTGTACATATGATGTTGTGTGTATGTTGCATATCTGGTGTTGTGTGTATGTTGCATGTGCAGTGCTAGATATAGATGTTGCTATGTACATGGTGGATATGCGGTGTTGTGTACATATCGTATTGTGCGCATGTTGGATATGGAGTGTCGTGTTCATATGGTGTTGTGCACATGTTGGATATCTGGTGCTATGTACACATGGTGATATGTACATGTTGTATATGCAGTTCTATGTATATATGGCGATGTGTGCGTGTTGTACAAATGGTGCTATCTACATATGGTATTGTGTGCATGATTATACATGTGGTGTTGTTTGCAGGTAGTGCCGTGTACATGTTGTGCATGTGGCATTGTGTACATGTGTTTTCGTGTACATGTCGTGCATGTGGTGTTGTGTACATGTGGTATTGTGTACACATTGTTATATTATTTATTTTCCAATTTTAAGGTCACAGCCAAGCCAGACACCAAATTGGTGTATGAGACCCCCTTGTTTGTGGGACCTGGGACCCACCTCCGTGCAACGATTTGACTGCTAAGTCTACAAAGGCATACATACTCTACCCCCCTCTGGTTTTGAATCTGTGATCTCTTAGGAGGAAACACATTCTCTTAACCATTAGGCCCACTCAAGCTATATGTGGTGCGGTGTACATTTGGAATTGTGTACACGTTGTGCAGGTGGTGCAATGTACATGTGATGTTGTGTACACATTGTGCAGGTAGTGTGGTGTAAAAGAGGTATTGTGTATATGGTACTAGTATACATGTGGTATTGTGTGCATGTCATACATGTTGTGTTGATGGCATCCAATGCAAGGTGTAGTCGCGGTATTGTGACATGTGTATTCGTTATGTTGTACTCTTTATATGTATATGTATTGTACACTAGGTTTAAGTGTATGTGTTGTATCGTACACTGGGTGCAAGTCTATGTGTATGTGTACGTAGTTGAAGAGAAGGAACTGGTGTTTTTTCTTGTGTGGAAACCAATTCGGTGTGTGTATAAAAGAATAAAGGTAGAAGTAAGGACCGAAAAAGGATAAGTATCAAAATTTTATTTCAGTTCTATCATGCATGTGATCTAAGATTCTGACTTATGATGGTTACATGCGATTTATGATTATGGTTTATGATGATTGCATGAGATTCATAATTTTGACATATGATGGTTGTGTTTTGAGCTAAACAGATGTGATATGTTTATACATGATGATTTTATCAAACAACTAGTTTGACTTCTTGTGACAGGAAGTGAACCGAATTGCAAGTGTACCTTATTGACGAACTACCAATGAGGTATGATTTGAATTCATTTCAATTTATTTTGAATCTAATGGAAATTATGTGCTTGGTACAGGAAAGCATGCAATGCCCATTTGGGATGATTAAAAAAAAATGCAAGAACTAGTAACGTCATCAAAAAAGAATTGGAACATGCAACAATATGCTAGAAAAGCACTTTAGTAGCAGGGCCATTGTGGGACATTGGTGCCCAATAGTGTCCATTGATTTCCATGAGCAGGCTATGAACGGTATAGTGGTTTTGAGGAAGATATATGCCTTGTTTGTTTGAACTTCCGATGCGAGGAAGCCTTGCCAAGGGATGGATCACCTAGGATAGGGGATGTCAGGGAACTTGGAAGGTGAGTAAATAAAAAGAAGGGGATTATCAGATTGCATGAGGGACTATGAATAAGAGAAGGGAAGGACAGGGATGGATTTTTTTTGGTCATTAGCATTTCTAGATGGAATCAAATGCACATTGGAGTGTACCCTGGAATAATGAGACAATAACTATTCATTGAGGGTACAATAGCATAGGATTGTAGTGCTGGACACTAGATGCAGAATTTGACTATGATAGTGGATTTTGGACTTCCTAGGAAGGAAGTGAATCCTAATACTACTTTGAGGGTGGAGGTGTGAGCCTTTGGATTCCCTTATTACTGATATTGGCATCGTATCCTTTTATTAGTTGGTTGAAAAAATGTGTATATGTGTGTTCTACTGTAAATACTGTAATGAGCCGTGTTATAAAGCTCTAGTACACAGTATGATTGTCATGATTATTTTTTCCTTTGAGTAGGTTATACATTGTAAATGATGAAATGAGCTGTGTTATAAAGCTCCATAGGCAGTATGTTTTATTTTCAGTGGTTTGCTGGTTGTAGGTGTCATTAAACACCGAGGATGGTGTTTCCCCAAGGGGGAGGGTTCTATAACAACCCTGGTGAAAATTACATGTAATAAAAGTTAATAAAGGGAAAAATAATAAACACGATTGATGGGACACTTATTCAAAGCTGAATGTTGGGAAAAACATCCTAGTGGGTGTTCATTTCGGTTAATAAGGCTAAGGAATTTGGCAAAGGAAATAGAAAAGGATTTGGAAAGGCAAGAGACATTATTTGACACATTTATTTATGAAAATATTGGAAATTAGGAGAAAAGGAAGGTGAAAGGTCACAAGTTGCATGTGAGGAGGAAAATGAAGGAAAATAATGGAAAATGAAGAAATTAGAGGCATCATTGATAAAAAGGCTTATGAGGATCAGTTGGCAATCTTATTGGCTCAAACATTTTGTTAGTTTAGTTTTGGAGCTCTTTCATTATTCTCTCTCTCTCTCTCACACTCTTGGAAACTTAGAGTTTTCTTGGAGCACTTTAGCAATGGAACAAGAAAGGAAAGGAAAACAAGAAGAAGGAAGGAGCAACAAAGGAAGAGTAGGATCGAGTAACTACAACAAGATTCTTTGCAGGTATTGATTTGAATGTCTGATTTCATTGCTAGATCTGCCAAGCAAGGTATTTCATGTGGTTATTTTCTGTCATGGCATGGGTTTTGCTAGGTGTGACAACATTTTCAACCTAGCCTTGCCATTTCCGGATAGCCTTGATGAGATGGGTTCTCATACTTTGGTTGAGCTGGATTTCCGGATGGATTCGAAGCTGAGTGAGGTGTATCTACGAAATGAAAAACACATGGCCTAGTGGTCCCTGAATCAGATTGTGGATCATGGTAAATCCACTGGCCTAGTAACCCTTGAACTAGACTGTGGGTTGTGGTAAAGCCAAGATTGTGTGTCTCGGTGGGCCTAGGTATGCTTTTGAGTGAATGGCAGGATATACAATAAATCCAAGGGGTGGATTGCTCTCCATTGGGCTTAGTAGTCCCAGGATGGGATGTATGGTAAAACTTGGAGAGTGGGTCTCAGTGTAGGTCCTAGTGATCCTTGGATAAAACTATGGATTACGGTAAATCCAGAGAGACTAGAGGCACTAAAATTCCTCACGATGTAAGTGGAGAACTTTAGTAGCATTCATGTTTGTTTGGTTTTTTTTGGTTGGTTATAAGTCCCACTTTCATGCTTGGAATATGGAATGTGGGTGATTGGATGAAGAGAGATTTGGCTCAACCAATCTATGGTCAGGTGGAACGTGGTAGTCCCATCCCCAGTTGGTTTCTATATTCATTAATGAGAAATTCATTCCCTTTGTATTTAATGTGTAAATGTACTTATTTATATGTGGATTATGTGGTTGATGTATTCATAGTATTTCTGTTGTTATTTTGTTGGCTATGACCATATATTGTGACAATTATGATGTATGGATCTCCTCATGTTTTCATTTGTAAATGAATAAGTAATGTATCTATGACCTAATAGACGATATTGCAACTAATGATGTAAGGGAACAATGATTCTTAGTTATTCTTAGATAAGTATCAAACCTGTATGTTCAAATTCGTTTTTTACACCTGTAGTTTTCACGTTTGTGATATGTTTGATGAAATTCTTGTCACGACTAGTAGGGGTCCAGATGAATCCTTGCTGATGTAATTGATTTAGCATCATTTTTATGTTGTTACAAACCATCTCTAAACTTGTCATGAAGTTTTGGGCTTGAAAAAGTGGCTCAAATCCCAGGGACGTTGACACAACACAGGGGAATTTAGTCTCTAGATGCTGGCATGTAGGCTTATTCATGCATCCAAAGCCTCCCAAACATAGGCATGTAGGCTGGTGCATGCGTATATAGGTCCAGGAGCTCAAAATATCAGTGGGACCCAGGGGTAGGATGCTTGAATGGTTGGATTGGCTCCTGGGGTTGGTATTGGTGATGTACAATGTTTGTGTGATATGTTTCCATTAATTCCACTTCGTAAAGGTCACATAGGAGGTTGAATCTCATCATAGTAGCCTCTCATCGCATGTTTATCTCGATCGACCAATTACTTGGTTAGATGTGGGAAGAGAGTGTTACAAAGTGGTATAAGAGCGTGGTTGTGCTCTCCTTGGGCGGTGTGTTGATCATGCATTCATGTCGATTGCATATGTGTTCCTCATGCTTATGTTCTATGTTCTTGTCACATATGCATGGTGTCGGTCATGGTTGTAGTGATGTTGATCTGGATTTATGTAGAAATGAAATAATACAAAGAAATAAACATAAACACATAGATGCAGCAGAAATAATATTTCGTTTCATTAATATCAAATCACAGAAATATGCTTACAGACATAATGTAAATAAACTAGCTAGGGCACTAGTAGCATATATCTGAGAAGAGATGTGGCGGCTACAGGCCTCTTAACTATGTTACAATGAGGTTCAAAGGCCTATTTATTGTTGAGAAACAATAGAAAACCCTAAACATCCAAAAACCTAACCCTAGGAGATGAAGCGCCAAAACTGTGGACCCTGTTTGGGTAAAATTGGTACATCAATCTTCCTGGGGATGTAACTTTGGCATACGATCTCCGTTTGATGTGCTCAATACCTCGTTAGAAATATATATCTGAGTAATACAAATTTTGAGTGAGAAACATCAGTCAATGACCCATGTTGCTCCTGGTTTTCCCAAAAAACGTCATTTAGGGCCTCAAAATGGCTCTGGAAGTTCAAGACCCGAAAAATTGCTAAAAATAGTAAGTTGTGCTGAAACTGAAAAAAATTAAAGAATCGATGGTGGGGGTTCAAATGGAATAGGTGGGTGGCCACCAATATTCACTTGGATCATTAGGGCCTCAAAACGACTCCAAAATTTCATGACTCGAAAAACTGCTAAAAATAGTAAGTTGTGTTGAAACTGAAAAACTTAAAGAACTGATGGTGCGGGTCCAAATGGAATAGGTGGGTGGCCACCAATATCCACCTGGATCATTCCTCCCTCCTTAAGAAGAAATGGTTCCCATTGCGTTAAGTTCCTCCATGAGAGGAAAATTATGCTAAACTTGGTATTGGATTTGTCCAGGATGTCGTGGACGTGCTGGATACGTTCAATAAATTTGGTTGCCTCAGACAATACATGTGTGGATTCTTTCTGTGTAGTTGCATGAGGTATGGCAACATTAGGCGGCGGTGCACTGGGGGTTATATCAATGGATTGCTTGTCCTGACAGTAGGAACCTCTGTGTGTAAGGAGAAAATGTCCTCGTATTCGTCCACAACTTTATCCATTTGCTGCAAGCGTGCAGGGGAACCTTGTTTAGAGGTTGTGGCCACAATCTTATTCTTTCCCTGTGAGCGAGTTGTAAGGAAAATAAATTTCCTGGTTTGGGAAAGAACCTTACTGCGTTGTTTTGCAATAGTCAAGGATATGGCAAGAGGCGGTACTACCTCCGGTATCTTGTACAATTTATTTCCCAAAGTAATAACAAAAAAATGAGGCCTAGACTCATACGCAACATGTCACCTCCACAAGTATGGTTGGCCCAATAATACATTAGCTACATCAAGAGGAGAAACATCACACAATACCTCATCCGTGAATGAATTGATACCGTACGGAAGGCATAACTGCTAGAAGACACGAAGATCTCTCCCTGGGTTAAGCCACCCGATGGTATATGGTTGTGGGTGTGCTATGGTCGGTAGGCCGAGCCGCTTCACGACCTCTGCTGAAATTAGCCTTTCTTTTGGCTTCCGCTATCGATAAGGAATTGCAGTGGAGAACCCTTCACCCACATCTGTGAATGGAAGAGGCGCTCCCCCTCCTCTCGATCCTCAGGATCCTCCCTCTGGAGCTTGGTGGTGGCAACAATGGCATTGGGGTCCGCATCAATGATATGCTTCCATTTCTCATCTCCCTTGTCTGGTTCTGGCTCAGGATCAAAACATGCATCTGATTCAGGTGCCTTCAGTTTGACCACCACGAATGTTTGGCCCGACAGTCATTTGTGCTATGAATGGGGCTGTTATGAAATTCAAACCACTTCCCCGTGTCCTTCATTAGATTTGTGGTGTTGTTTCGAGTCACCCCACTTTGGATTTTCCTCCTATTCTATGGTTCATGGGCATCTATCCTTGGCTTCGTATTCATAGATCCAAAGAGTCACTTCTTCTGCTTAAATTTCTGCTCGATCTTGGCGGCATAGCGATACATCGTGCCAAGCGAGGTAATGTCAAGGAAATCCATTTCCTCCTGAATGTGTCTGTGCAGACAGCTGCGGTACTTGAGCACCAAATGTCTCTGAATATTTAATAACCAACTTTGTGCGCAATGTATGAAACAAATTCGTCAGTTCGTGCACATCTTGATCCCTTTGCTGCCGCAATGTGGTCCATTGGATGTAGTTGTCCTCATAGCTCCCCACGGGGTAATATTGTTCCTTGATGCTGTCTCGGAATGAATTCCAAGTGGGTGCGACCGAGAATAGAAAGGGTTCCCTAGCATTCTTTTTCTCACCAGTAGGTTTCCCACCAGTCTTTGACATGGGGGGCGACTTTGAGGAGTGGAAAAAATAATCTTTTCTTGGTCACAGGAATCATGGACTGAGAAATACCCTTATAGAAAATTTAAAAATCTATCTATGGCGTCTACATCTAGTTGGGCTTCAAATACAGGAATGTTAAATTTTACCTATACCTTGAAGGGAGTGGCGCCTTCAGAGTGGTTGTTGGATGCAGATGCGCCGTAGGTGGGCAACCGTTGAAGGATCTGAGAAAATTTATCCATCATCACGTTCCTTTGTTTCTCGAGGGCCTCCTCGAGTAATATTTTGATAGGATCTCTTGCTCCCTCGTATTTATTTTCTTCCGCCATGGTAGGTCATCAGGGTTTGTGAGGCTAATCTTACAGGGGTTCAACCAGATCGAGCCCTAACTCTTTATACTCTGACCTCGTTGGGGACATGCAAAGAAAAATAGAGAGAGTAGACCGCTCTGATACCATTGATCCAGATTTATGCAGGAATGCAATAATACACAGAAATAAACATAAAAATAGAGATGCAATGGAAATAATATTTCATTTCATTAATACAAAATAACAGAAATATTCTTATAGACATAATGGAAATAAACTAGCCAGGGCGCTGGTAGCGTATCTCTGAGAACAGATGTGGCAGGTACATGCCTCTGAACTGTGTTACAATGAGGCTCGAAGGCCTATTTATTGTTGAGAAACAATAGAAAACCCTAAACATCCAAAAACCTAACCCTAGGAGATGAAGTGCCAAAGCTGTGGGCTCCGTTTGGGTAAATTAGTACATCAATCTTCCCAGGGACGTAACTTTGGCATACGATCTCCATTTGACGTGATCAATACCTCGTTAGAAATACTATCTGAGGATTTCAAATTTTGAGTGAGAAACATTAGTCTATGACCCATGTTGCTCACGGTTTCCCAAAAAACGTCGTTTAGGGCCTCAAAACGGCTCCGGAAGTTCAGGACCCGAAAAAATGATAAAAATAGTAACTTGTGCTCAAACTAAAAAAATGAAAGAACCAATACTGGGGCTTCAAATGGAATAGGTGGGTGGCCACCAATATCCACTTGGATCATTAGGGCCTCAAAACGACTCCGGAAGTTCATGACCAGAAAACCTGCTAAAAATAGTAAGTTGTGATGAAACTGAAAAACTGAAAGAACTAATGGTGCGGGTTCAAATGGAATAGGTGGGTGGCCACCAATATCCATCTGGATCATATGTTTCCATGTGAAATAGGATGTTGTTATTGTAAAGTGCGTCATCATGAGTGTATGATTGGTTATGCATTGCTATGTGTTTTTTGTGCATACATGTTAGTTGCATATGTTTTATGTATTTTTGTGGACTATGTGCTTTTTGTGTATCCATGGTGGTGGTTATTTTTGCAGTTGTGTCACTATGTGGAAGTTGATGGTGTTTTTTGTTGGATATGATCGTCATGAGTTCATGTCGGTTATGAATTTGTTATGAATATCATTGTCTATATGTTGTTATGCATGCATTGTCATGGTTATGGTGGTTGTCCATAAGGTCATTGTATGCAATTAGGTCATCATGATGTTTTTGGTATGTTATGATGCTAATGTGTTGGATGAGATAGAGTAGGAGATGCATATCATTAAGGTGAATTTGCGACACTAAACTTTGGGGTAAGAGCAGATCGTCATACAGGTATGTTAGTTAGTGGATTGTTATATGCATTAGGGTTACTTATATACATGCTTGTCATTTTATTGTCGTTGTGGTTACATGTATGAGAGATGCTAGAGAATCAGTGTGGTCATATGTATGTTCGTCGGATAGTCATGCATGGTAGTAACTTATTGTTGTTTTATGTTAGTTAAACTTGATGATTATTTTATATGTTTACTTGTTGTTGTTACATGATAATAACTTGACGATTGTGGTTATAGAATTAATATCTTGATGTTATATATATTATGCTATATTAGATTGGCCTGTGTGGATGATTATGGCTATGAAATTTAGGTGTGAGTTAATATATTGTGATATTATGTCATACTAATCTAAGCTGACTGTGCATACATGATTGTTATGCATGAATGACAATTGTTGATGAGTTTATGATGTGAATAGGTTAGCTACTTAATATTATGGATATATTGACCTTATTTATGATTGAGTTGATATGTTGTGAAGTATATCATGCTAATCTAGATTGATTGTGCATACAAGGTAACCTTCCCTGAGATACATTAAGGTATGAAATTTCTTATGACATCGAATTTTTACTTGAATGCTTGATTGTGTCATCTATTTGGTGTTTGAGTGTTGGTATCTATTATGTCGTTTATTTATTGTTGAATGTTTGATTAATCACATGTTATGAGTATGTATCTATAAGATTGCATGAATAAATGATTAGGTCTCAAGATGGTTTTACTAACACAATATGTGTTGATATAGTTGCTGTGTACTTGAGTATAAGTAGTTGACAGTTGTAGTATTGTGATTTTGACTAGTACTTGATTATGACATGGTTGTTAGTATTGGAAAAATTTGATTTCAAATTGATAGATATGATGCCTTGATATTTGGGACATGTGATTGACATGTGTGAATGGTTGGAGGGAAACATGCTTGGTATTAGAATGATAAGGTAATTGTTGAATTTTTTATATAACTAACAATAGGGTGATGTGATAACATGTAGTAAGATTCAATTGTAGCAAGGTAAATGGTAAAAGAAAGGAATTGGGTAAGAATTCCTTTAGCTATGTTTGGAAACCCTAATTCTAAACGAATGAGTGATTTTCATACATGAAGTATTATTAACCCTAATCTTTTCTGGCCTTATGTGGACATGTGTTATATTTATGAACATGTATTTGAGAAGTATAACAATTGGTTTCTTGTTATGAATGGATCCGTCAAGGGATTGGTGTCCCTTGAAAGATGATATATGTATGTGTTCAGGTGCAAGGCAGTGTGCCTGGAAGAAAAGGGTAAGATAAATGGTATATTGTTATGTTTATATCATACACTGAAAATTATGTGTTTACGACAATATGATACAGGGAATTGCATGGCAAAGAAACTGCCATGAAATTTAAAGAAGGCTCGGGTTGAAATTTCCTTTGGAAGCATTGGGAAACATAGGGATTGGGTCATGGTGTTTATTGCTAAGTCTTGTGCTTTTGGTCTTTTTGATTTTTTTGCGCTTGATTTGCAGTCTTTATTACATCTAGTGCATGATCATGCGACTTTGTTTGTGGTGTCATATTTCTATTTGTTTTCCATGGCTTTCTTCTTTTGTTTCTTGTGTTTGTATTTTATGTATCGAGAGTCTTGGGAATTGGTTGGGAAAGAGGAAAGTTGATGGAGTTAGGGGAGAGCTTTGTGGAACCCAAAAAGTAATCAAAGATATGGATGAAGCTCAATGCATGAGTAAGCGCAACAGAAGGTAAGAATATGATAGTCAATAGGACTAGTTGCGTCCATTGTGGTAAATGGATAGTGGCAGTACAAACATGAGAAAGGAAGAAGAAAAGGTAAAGAAAATGGATCTGAGGTGTTAGATGACTTGGATATGTTGGGAAATGTTGTTTTCAATGTTGCGCATGTTGTGCATGGATAAAGGGATTTATCTTAACCTTGACCTTATGCTATTTGGTAATTATGACGTGATCATGATTATGCCGGTGTTTATATATGTATACATGTATGTATGTATGTATGTCGTTGTCTTACAGGATGATGATTGTTTTATGATAATAATTATATATTTATGTATGTATATATCTATGTCACTGTCTAACAAGGTTGTCAGGGATCATTCTTATGGAGGAATGATTGCTTATGTAGGTGAATGGCATGAAGAGGTTCCTGTTTATGATGAATCAAGTGACATAGTAGCCTTGAAATATCTGTGAGGTTTGTATCATGTGGACATGAATTGATATTGTATGCCTGTAATATGCCTATTATTATGTTATGGACATGCAATGATGAGAGGTACATCAATGAAGTAAAAGAAGGGTGATATGTGACATGCTAAGATAAGCAAGGATAGTGGAAAGACACTAGAAGCAAGGTTTCTTGTGGGGTCAGTGTGTGGTCTATGGATATGCAGTACTACCATTGTGTATATGTTGTGCATGTTGTATATTTAGTGATTGTACCTATGGTGATGTGTAAATGTTGTATATGTAGTATTGTGTACATATGATGTTGTGTATATGTTGCATGTGCAGTGCTAGATATAGATGGTGCTATGTACATGTTGGATATGTGGTGTTATGTACATATCGTATTGTGACCATGTTGGATATGCAGTGTTGTGTGCATGCTAGATATGCAGTGTTATGTATGTATAGTGCTATGTACATGTTGTATATGCAGTGATATGTATATATGGATTTGTATGCGTGTTGTACATATGGTGCTATGTACATGTGGTGTTGTGTGCATGTGGTACTATGTACATGTGGTGCTATGTGTAGGTGGTGTTGTGTACATGTTGTGCATGTGGAGCTGTGTATATGTGGTGTCATTTACATGTTGTGCATGTGGTGTTGTGTACATGTCGTAATGTGTACAAATTGTACATGTGGCGCGGTGTACATTTGGCATTGTGTACACGTTGTGCAGGTGGTGCAATGTACATGTGATGCTGTGCACACATTGTGAAGGTAGTGTGGTGTACGTGAGGCATTATGTACATGTTATGTATATGGTACTAGTATACATGTGGTATTGTGTGCATTTTATACATGTTGTGTTGCGGCATGCGGTACTATGGATGTACATGGTGTAGTCGCGGTATCATGACATGTGTATTCATTATGTTGTACTCTGTATATGTATATGTATTTTACACTGAGTTTGGGTGTATGTATTGTGTCCTACACTGGGTGCAGATATATGTGTATGTGTACATAGTTGAATATAAGGCACTGGTGTTTTTCAGGTGTGGAAACTGATCCAGTGTGTGTACAAAAGAACAAAGGCAAAAGTAAGGACCGATGGAGGATAAGTATCGATATTTTGTTTCCGTTCTATTATGCATGTGATCTACGATTCTAAGTTATGATGGTTACATGTGATTTATGATTATGGTTTATGATGATTGCATGTGATTCATGATTTTGACTTATGATGGTTGTGTTTTGATCTAACCATATGTGATATGTTTATACATGACGATTTGATCAAGCAATTAGTTTGACTTGTTGTGACAAGAAATGAACCGAAGTGCAAGTGTACCTTATTGACGAGCTACCAATGAGGTATGATTTGAAGTTATTTAAATTTATTTTGGATCTAATGGAATTTATGTGCTTGGTAAAGGAAAGCATGCAATGCCCATTTGGGATGATTGAAACCAACTACAAAAACTAGCAGCATCAATAAAAAGGAATTGGAACATGCAACAATATGCTGGTAAAAAACTTCAAGAGCAAGGCCATTGTGGGACACTAGTACCCAATAGTGTCCATTGGTTTCCATGAGCATGCTTTAACCGATATGATGATTTTGAGGTAGGCATATCACTTGGTTGTTTTGAATTCTGCTGTGAGTTAAAGTTTCCAAGGGATGGATCACCCAGGATAGGGGATGGTGGGGAACTCTGAAGGTGAGTGACTGCATGGAAGAGGATTACCGGATTTCCTAAGGGATTGTGTAGCAGAGAAGGGAAGGCCGAGGATGGATTGTTTTGGTCATTGCATTTCCAGATGGAATCAGATGCACATTGAGCCGATTACTGTTCACTGAGGGTACAATAGCGTAGGATTGTAGCGCTAGAAATTGGATGTAAACTTTAACTATGACATTGGATTCTGGACTTCTTGGGAAAGAAGTGAATCTTGGTACTACTTTGAGGGTGGAGGTGTGAGCCTATGGATTCCCTTGTTAGTGATACGAGAATCATATCCTTTTATTTGCTGGTTAAGAAAATTTGTATTTTATACTATTGTAAATACCGTAATAAGATGTGTTATAAAGCTCCAGTACACTATATGATTGTCATGATGATTTTTTATTTTGAGCAAGTTGTTCATTGTAAATGCTGTAACGAGTTGTGTTATAAAGATACATAGGAAGTATGTTTTATTTTCAGTGGTTTTCTAGTTGTAGGTGTCATTGAACACTGAGGATGGTGTTCCCCCAAGGGGGAGGGTTCTGTAACATTCCTGGTGAAAATTCCATGTAATAAAATTTAATAAAGGAAAAAATAATAACCATGGTTGATGGGACACTTATTCCAAGCTGAATGTTGGGGAAAACATCCTAGTGGGTGTTCATTTCGATTAATATGGATAAGGAAATTAGCAAAGGATTTGGAAAGGCAAGAGGCATTATTTGCCACATTTATTTATGAAAATAATGGAAAGTAGGAGAAAATGAAGGTGAAAGGTCATAGGTTGCACGTGAGGAGGAAAATGAAGGAAAATAATGGAAATGATGAAATTAGAGGCCTCATTGATAAAAATGATTAATAGGATCAGTTGGCAAGATTTTTGGCTCAAACCTTTTGTCAATTCAGTTTTGGAGCTCTCTCATTATTCTCTCTCTCTCTCTCTCTCACTCACTCTTGGATACTTAGGTTTTTCTTGGAGCAAGTTGGTATTGGAGAAATAAAGGAAATGAAAGAAAGAAGAAGGAAGGTGTAAGCAAGGAAGAGCAAGATCAAACAACTACAACAATATTATTTGCAGGAATTGATTTGCATGTTTGATTTCATTGCTATATCTGGCATGCATGTTATTGCATGTGGTTATTTTCTACCATGGCATGGGTTTTTCTAGGCGTGATAGTGCTTTTAGCCTAGCCTTTCCATTTCCGGATAGTCTTGATGAGATGGGTTCTCATAATTTGGTTGAGCTGGATTTCCAGATGTGTTTGAAGTTAAGTGAGGTGGATCTCCGAAATGAAAACACATGGCCTAGTGGTCCCTGAACCAGAATATGGATCACGATAAATCCACTGGCCTAGTAACCCCTGAATCAGACTGTGGGTTGTGATAAAAACAAGATTGTGTGCCTTGGTGGGCCTAGGAATCCTTGCCAGTGAATGACAGGATATACGATAAATCCAAGAGGTGGATTTCTCTTTGTTAGGCCTAGTAGTCACGGGATGGGATGTACTGTAAATACTGGAGAGTGGATATAGGTGTAGAGCCTAGTGATCCTTGGATAATACTGTGGATTACGATAAATCCTACGAGACTAGGATGCACTAAAATTCTTCACTATGTAAGTGGAGAAATTTGGTAGCATTCATGACTGTTTGGTTCTTTTTGGTTGGTTATGAGTCCCACATTCATGCTTGGAAAATGGCACGAGGGTGATTAGCTGAAGAGATATTTGGCTCAACCAATCTATGTCCAAGTGGAACGTGGTAGTCCCATCCCCGGTTGGTTTCTATATTCATTAATGAGATATTCATTCTATTTGTTTTTATTGTGTAAATGTATTGATTTATATGTGGATTCTGTGGATGATGTATTCATAGTATTTATGTTGTGATTTTTCTGGTTATGAGCATATACCATGACAATGATGATGTATGGCTATCCTCATGTTTTCATTTGAAAATGAATGAAAAATGTATCTATGACCTAATCATTACTGTAGCTAATGATGTAAGGGAACAATGTTTCTTAGAAATTCTCAGATAAGTACGAAACCCCTATGTTCAAATGTGTTTTTTACACCTATAGTTTGCATGTTTGTGATATGTTTGATGAAATGCCTGTCATGG
Source organism: Pinus albicaulis (assembly GCA_034641835.2). Lineage (NCBI taxonomy): Eukaryota > Viridiplantae > Streptophyta > Pinopsida > Pinales > Pinaceae > Pinus > Pinus albicaulis. Next base: position 1,128,177,849 of record CM076583.1, on the reverse strand, counting down.
ATAGTAGGGGTCCAGATGATTCCTTGCTGATGTAATTGCTTTAACATCATTTTTATGTTGTTACAAACCATCTCTGACTTGTCATGAAGGTCTGGGTAGTGAACTGGGTTCTAGGCCTGAAAAGTGGCTCAAATATCGGGGACGCTGACACATCACTAGGGAATTTAGTCTCTAGATGCAGGCATGTAGGCTTATGCATGCATCCAGAGCCTCCAAAACATAGGCATGTAGGCCTGTGCATGCTTCTATAGGTCCAGGAGCTCAAGAGCTCAGTGGGACTGAGGGGCAGGATGCCTGGATGTTTCGGTTGGCTCCTGGGGGTGTTATTGGTGATGTACAATGTCTGTGTGATATGTTTCCATCGATTCCACTTTCTTAAGGTCATATAGGATGTTTAGTCTCATAATAGTAGCATTCATAACATATTTACCCTGGTTCCCTGGTTACTTGGGTAGATGTGTGAAGAGGGTGTTACAAAATGAAAAATTTATGCCATTGGGAAGTTGTCCTTCCTGTTCTGGCCATAATAATTTGAGAGGATGCCAAATAAACCACTATTATTCATGGAAAATGGGACAAACACGTGATAATTATGAATAATACTATAGAAGAGTCCATTTTGTAACTCTAGTTAAGAGAAGGATTCAAACTTAACCACTAGTAGACTATCAGGCTGTGTTATAACATGGCCACTAGGAGGAAAAAGGGTTCCATTATTTTCAAATGTATCTTGTCCCATATACGAGCATAGTAGCTGAGAGACATAGGGAGAGAGAAGGTAGAGAGAATTTTTTCACTGTAGTAGCCCATAGGCCAGAAACCTTAGCTTGCTTCTTTGTACTCACAACTAATTTCTATTCACAGAAAGAGAGCAGAGCTATGTCACCTTCCCACTGGTCTTTCTCCCAAAATGTTTTCCCAGGATATATCTTGTGTCAATCATGGTTTGTGAGTTTTTATTTTGTTTTTGTATATTTTTGACATAATTATAATTTGTACTCATACTAAATAAACTGTAATTTATAGATCCTGAAATCTAAAGAGAAATAAACCCTCATAGTGTGGATTTTGGATTTTTAAATATAATTTATTAGATTTGTTGTGATGAACTATCCAATGGAATATCCATGGAATTTTATGGATTATATTGGTATAAAAGTATGTTTCTTTTATTATATTGTGGATATTTATAGGAACACTAGATTGATGAAGCCAAATTCATAAAACCCTAATCATGGATGAAGAATACATGAATAACCATCATGATCATGCACATGACATGTTTTCGTGATTGGAAGCACAAGTTGTAAATATAAGCTGTAATGTTAATCTCCTCATGGAAACCCTGACCAATAAATTTGGGCTATTTAGATAAGATGGGGGTTCTAACACAAAGTTACAATAAAAGGGGATATTAGGAGATTATGAAGAAACAAAGAACGAGTCGAAGAAATGACTCAAAAAATATCAACCCAATTTGAGTGCGGTGAACCATTCATATTCCCTATTTAAAATGGAAGTGAAGGTTGATATCAAGCCATACCAAGGTGATATTGACACTTTTAAGCTAAGTAATTGGTTGCAGTGATTATAAGTTTATTTCAGTGTTCATCATATAGAGGAAGAATACAAGATTTCATTTACATGATTTAAATTAGAGGACCATGCACTTACTTGGTGGGAAATCCACATATATACCTTGAGGTTAGAGGGAGATCCTCCATACTAAGTGGGAGGAATTTAAAACCATCACAAAGTCATAATTTTACCCTAAGTGTTATGTAGAGGGCCATTGGATCCAATAGAACTACTTTAGGCAGAATTAGGTGTAGAGTGTACAAGAGTACACCATAAAGTTTAGAAATATGGCCATAATGCTCAGTATCTCCCCAAAGAAACTAGATGTGCTTATCAAGTAGCTGGGGGGTATACACAATAATCTACGGAATCAAGTGATTATATTTAAGCCCATATCAATGGAGAAGGCTTATGTACACACATATTACCTAGAGAACATAGGCCATAAGAAAGGGAAATAAAGTGGATTGAAGAAAAAGGAGCACCAAGACACTTCTAAGGAGGGGAAGAAGAAGTAGAAAGTGAGAAAGATAAAAATATGGAAGCCACAACACATCAGTGCAAGTATATTAGCAACCAATAGAACCGTTGTAATATTGACGACCATACATAGAAGAAGTGTTGGAAGTTGCATCTAGAGCTTAACCAAAAGAACAAAAAGAAAGATAATAATAAGAAGAATCTTATGGGCACTAATCCAAGCAACCAAATTGAAAGAAACTTGGATGTGGATGAGAATATTGTCCATACATCAGTAAATAAGGACGTGATTTTGAGTATCCTTTAGTAATATGAAGAAAAATAAATGAACAAACCTTCCACATAAAGATGCATGTGAAGAAATAAGAGATCGGTGTTTTGTTTAACTCAAGATCGTAGGAAAATTTCATTGCAGTAGAGCTGGCTGAAAAATTGGGATCATAATTTCATTATCATCCAAGTCCTTGTCCATGGAGATGGGTATGTAAGGATGCATAGTTGAAGGTAAAAAAAAACAATGCAAAATTAAATTTGCTATCAATGCTGGTTTTATTGATGAAGTAGAACAAGATGTAGTTCCCCTTGATGTATGTGGACTAGTGTTTGGAAGACCCTACATGTACATGGGATGCAATGTTCATTTGGAGAGCCAACCAATACCATCTCATCAAGGATTGAAAATAATTCATTATCAATGTGCACCAAGGAAAATAAAACATTTTGTTGATAAGTTATAACTAGGCCAAGAAACTAATCAGTTTTAGAAAGAAGTTGGCTTACTATTTTTAAGAGAGAATTAGTTTGTAGAAGAGTTATTAAGAGGAAAATAATCCTCGGAGGGGATTACTAAGAAAAATTAACAACAACAGGAAGAGTTTCTACATGCATATAGGGATGTTTTCTAGGAACCTGAAGGGTTACCATCCACGAGGGAACACTGGAGCACAAGATCCAGCTATTGATGGAATCCCCATCGCCAAACATTGTGTTGTATAAGAAGTCTATTATAGAAGTAAGTAAGGCAAAGAATCATTTGCAAAAAATATTGGAATAGGGTGTTGCTCAACCAAGTATATCATCATGTTGGTCACCCATCATCATAGTGCCAAAAAGGATGGTACTCGACGAATGTGTATTGATTATAGGGAACTTAACAAAATCTTGCTCAAGAACAGGTACCCCCTACCTAGAATAAACGATGTGATAGATCGGTTGTAGCAAGATAAATACTTCATGAATTTGGAATTAGAGTCTGGATATCACCAGGTTCGAGTAAGAGAAGAAGATACCTAGAAAACCATCTTCAAAACTAGGAAAAGTTTGTATCAGTGGTTAGTCATGTCATTTGGACTATGCACTCTACCAACTACATTTATGATCTTAATGAATGATATACTACACCATTTTATAGATTCATTTGCTATTTTATATTTGGATGATATATTGGTATACAATGATACCTGAGAGGAGATCATCTCACATTTGATGCAGATGTTGGAGACATTAAAGACACAACAAATACTAGTAAATCTCAATAAGTGTGACTTTTCATTTTAGTATTTGGTGCATTTGGGTTATGTGATAAGTGGAGGAGAGATAAAAATATATCCTTACAAGATGGAGGCCATCCTAAAATGCTCGATTACTACTAATGTTTCTAAAGAGTTTTGTTGGGGCTACATAGTACCTACGGAAATTCATAGCCTTGTTTTCAGTGATAAAAAAACTACTCCACTCCATAAAAACAAGTGGAAAGAGTTTGATCCAGAATTATGAAGGAAAAAAACAAAATATAGATATAAACATAAACACAAAGATGCAACAGAAATAAATTTTCATTTAATTAGTATCAAAGAACTGAAATATGCTTACATTCAAAATGGAAATAAACTAGCTCGATGATGGTAACTTATCTCTTAAAAGAGATGTGGCGACTACATGCCTTTGAAATGTGTTACAATGAGGCTCAAGGGCATTTTTATTATTGAACAACAAAGGGATACCCTAAACGACCAAAACCCTAACCCTAGGAGATGGAACACCAAGATTTTGAGGGCCTCGTTAGGGTTAGTTGGAAAACAAACTTCCTGGGGTTGTAACTTGAACATATGACCTTCGTTTGGCACATACGATACCTTGTTAAGGCTGGCCAATGCTGAATAACTTTTATCTTAGCTAGGTCCACATGCACACCCCAATTATCAATGATTTACCCTAGATATTGAACCATGGTCATACCAAAAATGTATTTCTCCAAATAGGCACATAAATTGTGTTGTCGCAGGGTTTGGAGGATCTGTCGAATATGGTGTAGGTGCTCTTCCTAACTCTAGTTGAAGATTAGGATGTCGTCCAAATACACTACCATGAACGAGTTAGTGAAGGGATACAAGATGTCATCCATCAACCTTATGAAGGTTGTGGGGGCATTCATCATCCCGAAAGGAATGACCAACCATTATAAAAGGTCCTCCTTGTATTTGAAGGTAGTATTCCACACATCGGAGGGTTTGATTGTAACCTGGTGATAACCAGATTTCAAGTCAATATTGTTGAAATATTTGACCCCCTTGAGCTGGTCCAGAAGGTCATCTATCCGTAGGATTGGATACCTATTCGATACAATGATATTATTCATCACTCGATAGTCAATACAGAGCCCCCAGGTCCCTTCCTTCTTCTATACCAACACGATCGGGCTCCCACATGGTGAGGAACATGGCCTGATGTGCCGTTTCTAAAAACTCCTGAATCTGATTCTTTATTTCATTTTTCTCCAGAATAGAGGATAGGTAGATTGGTCCATTGGGTAGAAACACACCTAGGGTCATATCGATGGAGTGATTGACCTGAAAGTGTAGGGATACACCTATTGGTGAGATGAATATGTCCTTGTACTCCTCCATGACCTTGTCCATCTACTGCTGCCGTGCGGAGAAGTTCTATCTGGCGGCTGTGGATGTGGTCACAATATTCCTCCTTTTCTAAGGGTTTACCATAAGGACGAAAAATTTATGGGTCTGGGAAATGATCCTGCTGCATTTTTTAACATAGATAAAAGAAAAGGTGGTAGGCAACACTATCTCTAGTATCCTGTACAATTTATGAACCAAAGTAATAATAAAATAACGAGGTCTAGATTCATATATAACATGATTCTTCCATAGGTATGGATGAACTAATAAAACATCACCGACTTCCAAAGGTGAAGCATCACACAATACCTTGTTTGCGTTAGCCCCCTATGAATTTTTTGGCAAGCAAACGGAGGGCTAAATTGTTTTTGAGCCTTCAAGTAATGCATTTCCTCTGAAAACACATCATCCTTGAAGTCTCCTATGCCTTTTCCTTTTGATAAATACTCATTGCTGTTCCCAGTTTAAAAGCCTCTCTGTCTGTGAAGAAGAATGCCCAAAAAGGCCTTTTCCCTCTGTTTCCATCCCCACTTAACCTCTGTTTTCTTCCCTTTTTACTCCCCTATATTTCCCCCATTAACCCCTTAAAATCACCATAACTCCCATTTTAAGCCTTATAATACCTTTATTCGGCCTTAAACACCCTTTATTCCTTCTATCGAAACCCCTTTTAAGCCTTAAAAAGCCCTCTTTTTGGCTTAAAAACATCCATTTGACATATGCGGGTTAAGCCCCTTTAGGCTAGCCCCCTCGAACCACTTCCCCATATGCCCGGGCACCAAGACCAGGTGCTAAGCCCTTGAGCACTTATCGCATTGGAAGATCGGTTGGGAACTGTTTCCTTTTGGTCCTTAAAAACTTTCGATGTGATTGAAATATTGTTGTAATGGACCGGCGCAATCTGAGCCGTCGATCTCTTGAGATTCGACGGCCCAGTGCCCATCGCAGTGTGCCCGTTGCCCCTATCCATCCACTCCTTTGATTTCATCAGAGCCGTTGATCTGCCTCGAGATCGGATGGCAGTCACTCCATCGCACCTCGCTCCAATCGCAATTGCAAGTTTCAAACGGTGCCACCCTCCGCCCTTTGTGATTGCGATCCTCCGACGCAATCTCTGCCGTCATTTTCCCGTTAATCCAATGGTCATCGCAAGTCCCCTCGCGCTCGCGTTCCCTCGTTCACCCCTTCGATCACATATCAACAGTCGATCTGATCTGCAGATCGACGTCCCACAAATCAGCCGTCTCGGTGGTCCCTGCGTCAATCACTGTGAAAAACCGGCGGTTTTGATCGCACCCCTTTTGGAAGGAAGGCCATTTTTCCTGTTCAGCAGTGATCAATGCCACCGGTCGACACGTGGTCTCAAGCTGTTTTGAAAACCCGCTCTCCCTGGGCGTTAAAGGCTGACAGCAGGCCCGACGCGATATGAGTGTACGCCATCTGATCAGAGGCTGGTTCATCGAATGGCGATCGCGCCCCGAAGAAGCTTAGGGGATAAACCAAGGTAAACAAGACCCTGAGCCCACGATTTATCGGCCTTCGACGCGATCGTAGCCGTCGATCTCCTCCTGAGATCCGACGGTCCAGAATGATTCGCCCTTTGCCCATGACCGGGTCCCGCCATCCGCGACCTTTTTCACTGCACTCCGTCCGAAGGTTCAAACCTTATGGTTTGTATTTAATATTGTTTCTCAACCTAAATGCATTTCACATCTCCTTCAACCAATCTCCACCGTCGATCGTCGCCCCATGCAATGATCGAACGGTCAGCATGCATTTCTCCACTAAGCCTCCACCTGTCTAGTCTTCCACCATTTTTGCATTGTTTTTGCCTATTTTCACCGTTCCACTGCATTTTTCGCCATTCCTCCATAGTTCCGCTACCATTCACACAACCTTCCACTGCAGCCATCCCCCTCCAGCACAAATTTCTTAACAATTTTGTGTGTTTTACAGGGAATACAGATGGTGAAAACCGTTCTGTTCTACACAGTCACTATTAGTGACACAACAGCGCAGAGGAAAGTTTATCAGAGCCAATGATTGCAGGAAGAATAATGAAGGATTCAAAATGCATATTTTATCCAAATCAGGGGTATTAACTCCGCTTAAACCCCCAGCACCATAAGCCTTGCAAATTGGCAGTCAGAGATAGTAATGGAGTGGCAAAGAGTATCAGTGAAAGATCAGAGAGTTAAGGCATGTAATTGAGGACGTCTGAACCTTAATTCAATGATTGAAAAGCAAGGTACCAGATTGAATACCCCGAGATTATCACAAAAGGCATAATAAGGTCTAACGCACAGAAAATTATATCATCAGGGTTTTACATCGACAAAAGTTTCCTCCCAAGAAAGGACACAGTACCCATACTGTCCTTGTTCTACATTGTGTTCCTGAGGGATTTTCCACCCTGACGGTAGTCCTGACCCTACCAGAAGCATTTGTTATGAATTATGGTAGAACTCAAAGTCATTTATCTGCCCCTTTGTTTATTCACCAAACTATTTCAGAGTACTACAGTCAGATATCACATCAAGGACATACCTGGAGTAAATTGCAGCCCGTCGAAGACCACTCTTTCACCCAAAGAGTACCGAGGATTAATGCATAGAAATTAAAGCAGAATGGGCCTTGAGCCTCCTTCTCTGCTCTGGTTTAATGTTCATTTAGTGTTTCATCTACCTCCTCTACCTCTCTTTCAGCTATAAAACTCATAAGAAAACATTGTAAAGGTTGTTGATCGGTTATCTGTGAATTGTAAGCTATTTCTCTTGAGACATAGTTATCTGTGTAAAGTTGTAAGATAGGCTAAGGAAGATGTTTTCAGACTGAATATCAAGCTGTTGGCAATGCTGTACATGACTGGTGTTTCTATTTAATATGAGAAGCACATTTCTTTGGATCCTGATTTAAAGCAGCGGTGATGTTTTCCTAATCTTTGTCTTTGTTTTACTTTGTAGTTCATTGCATTTCGTTTCTTCTGGCACACATCAGAAATCTGGCATATGATTTACCCTTGTTAGGTACCCTATGTTTTTTCTCTCCCTGCCTTCAATGTTTTCTGATGTAAGTGTTATCTGAGGATTGATTTCAAGCTAATTCAACCAGTGTAGTGGTCAAATATATACTGCTAGCTGATGTATGAATTAATGAAACTGTTCTTAGATGTTCTTCTTAGGTTTTAATTGAATGAATTGGGATACTGGGAGTTTAGAACTCTGTCTCTGTCTCACTAGGGTCATTTTCAATTAATTGAACCTTCCTAAGTTCCCTTAACCTGGATACCAAAGCATTGAGAGTTAAAAGTCTCTCTCTGATCTCAGGTTTTCACCTTTTGTGTTTAAATCTTTAATGTTTCCTTGTTTGAAGAGTTTACCTTTTAGGAGGTGGGTCACAAGTGTCTAATGGCACGTCCTATCCCTGGACCTGATTCCTAAGTGGTCATCTTGGAGGTTTCCCTACCTTTCACCTTCCTTCTTTCCATTTCATGCCACACTATTATCTTTAAGATCCAATGCTTTAGATGACTAGCCCAACTGAAAGCCTGCATATTGAATAGCAAGTAAACCATTTCCTGACTCCATTGCCCAATGGTCTCGAGTATTCTTTGAAATAATCCCTACTTTGCCTAAAATCCTCTTTGCACATCCTTGCCTCACATTGAACCCTTCCTTTCCAATTCCCAACAACCAAACAAACAATCAATCAAACAAACCAATACCTATAACTAGCCTAATACCTTAACTTTCGAGCTTCAAAGACATAAAACCTTTTCCTATATAGAGAGATCCCTCTCTAGACCCAGGAGGGCTAGATCTTGAGGTCTGAAAGTGGTTTTGATGTTGTCTCATCTTTTGGTATTGCCAAACTTGCCAAAACATGGGAACCCAAACATAATGGTGACTTCGCTGGGGAACTTTGAGTAAACACACCTTTAAACACTTCACAGACTCGAAGAATACCATAGTAGCCTTAGTTTGGTGGTTAATCACTGTGGTGGACAATATAACATTCTTGAAACATTCTAAACCTTCCACCTGGCGACTCCATAGTTCCCTAACGACTAAAGACTCCACTGGTGATCAGTAGGCCTGCTGATTATCTTGGTTCACATAAGACTCCACTGAGAGACTAGAGTCCACAACAACATCAGACATAATAGAAGTAGCGAGTAGGATTAAGTTTCTTGATTCAAAGACAAAATTCTGGCTTCAAGAGCCATTCATACAAGAGCTTATCCCGAACCAAACCCACCTGGAATAGTTGACAACCCCGAGAGCATTCTCAAGAAATATCCCACACCTAAAAGATCAACTATTTCTATACATATACATAGAGCTAACTCTGCACCGGAAGACTTTACAGCTCTATCAGACCCACTTTTTGACCTAGACTCTCAAAACAATTTACCTAGAACTAGGTCATTCAACGCTCTAGACCAGTCAGACCTTGAGTCTCCTGGTTCACCACCTCAAAGGGTTAAACACATCAGGGACAGAGAGACCCCTCCATCTACACCTCCTGATATTCACTTCATTCAAAACTTGGGGCTCTGCCACCCTAAATCTGCTCAACAGACTTCTGCTGGTCCTGGTATCCCTGTCATCCACATACCAGCCACTCAAGCCAACCCTTTACCTCCTCAGAACATCATCATGGCAGCCTGGTATGAACCTCTAGTGTTACCTCAGCCTCTAGTGCCCTTACCCAATGATTATCAATCAAAGATCCCACATTTCACTGCAAAAGAGTCGGCTATAGCTCAACACCATGTAGACAGGATGGAAGATTCTTTTGAATATATGGAGATAGACGATGAGACAATCAAAATGAGAATATTTGCCCAAAGTTTAGGAGGTGATGTGAAGAAATGGTTTAAAGGCTTGCCTCCTAATACCATCCATAATATTCCCTCCTTATATCAGACCTTCATAAACAAATGGGAGGTCAAGGCCAACCCTCTCCAAATCCTAGCAGAATACAAGAACCTGAAAAGAAACGTAGGAGAGAGTGTCCATGACTACTCTACAAGGTTCAACAACGTTTACAATGCTCTTCCTCCACACATGAAACCTCCCCAAGGTATGGCTTTAGTGAAATACCCTGAAGGCTTTGATGCTGACATGGCCTACCAACTTAGGGAGAGAGATTACAACACATTAGAAGACATGCAAAAAGGAGCAGTGAGTGTTGAGGCTAACTTGATTAAGAAGAAAGCAAGAATGAGGGCTGAGAAAAGGGTAACATATAGAGATGACACTGTAGCCTCCACATCTGACCCCAATTATGACCGTCTATCTAAAAACATGGAAAAGCTACAGAAAATTATGGAAAAAATGGTTGTCACAGTTAGTAATCAGAACAGAAACCAAAATCATAACCAGAACCAGAACTTTAGAAGGAACAATACCACTCCCAACAGACAAAGAGACTCGGACCAACAAGTCATACCCCCATTTCAAGAGAACTTCCTTGATGAAGATGAGGGGATTATAGAAGAGTCTGAGGAAAACATGATAAATATGTTTGGTATAGACAACTCAATCCATAACTATTCCACAGAAGAAGATCAACCCTCACCCTCATATTGGGATGAGGAGAGATTAGAATCTGAGGATTACAGACTTGGATTTGAAAATTCCATCATGCAGGTCAGAGAATAGTATGAACTTAGGAGAAAAAAGAGCTTAGACAATTCCAAACCCAAAGCTTCTGAGATTACCATTAAGAAAAGGCCTGAGAAAACTTCCAAAGTAACTGTTGAAAGTAACAAATCAACAGCTGAGAGTTCTGGGAAGAACAAAGAAAAAGACAACCAAAACACTGATAAACAAAGCCAACCGACTAGAAGCACTAGCACTGCAGTTAGTGCTCCTGATAAAATAGTCCCTAACACTGTACGTAGTGAGAATCAGCCCACCGATTCAGCCACTAAGGTAGTGGCTAACAAAACAGAGTCGAGTATCACAAAGAGTCAGTCCATTTTCAATTTGGAGAGTGAGATTGTGAAAATTAAAATCTCTGTCCCACTCTCTGAGCTGGCCACTCAGGATGTATATAAAGGCCTAATTTTGAAAGCTTTAAATCTAGGGGAAAATAGTGACACTGTCAATCTGAGTGATGATCAACCAGCCCTTTTGTTTGGTCCAAATATAGAAGGGAAGTTTCAGGAAGGGGTAGTACCTCATTTTTATATTAGTCTCAATATCCATGACAATATCCTTCACAACGCGATGCATGACTCTGGGGCATCACACAACTTAATGCCTAAGGTGGTTATGGAAAATTTAGGCCTAGAGATAACTCGCTCTTATAAATATTTATATTCATTTGACTCTAGCAGGGTAAAGTGTCTTGGCCTGATCAAGGACCTATGTGTGAACTTAACCCAGTTTCCAGCGAAATGTATGGTTATGGATGTTGTAGTGGCAGATGTGCCACCTAAGTATGGCATGTTGCTATCAAGGTCATGGGGAGCCAAGCTGCAAGGTACAATACAGATGGATGGGGCATATGCCACAATCCCTGTCTTTAGCTAGCTTAGGAGATTGTATAGAGAGGCACAAATGAAATTCCTGGTCAGCAGCCCTGAAAAGCCTGGAAATTCTCCTCTATACTCTATACACACAGATCTGGACTCCTTTATCCTTTGCAATGATGAATCCTTAGAAGAGCCAGAGCTAGAAAGCAGAGATACAAACAATAGGGAAGAGCCCATAGATTTCAACATAATGGCCACTCTAGACTTAAAGGAAAATGAAGATGAAACCTGTGGACAGTGCACTAAAAACGAAACTCCGAGGAAACAAGGAACACAATGCAAAAAACTAACTAATCAGCTCTCTGAACTCCATTCGCATCATGAAGGGAAAAACCCTCCACACCTCGAATCAGACCCTCCATTGCAGGATAACCATGAAAATAACGCTGGTAAAGAAATCAATGATAAAACCGAGCAAGAACCTTTGTGGGAAATGAATTTCGATGGGTCCTGTACTAGAAAAAATGCAGGAGTAGGAGTGTGGGTACATAACACAGAGAGTGATTATGCAGAGAGTCATGCCTTCAATTTGAACTTCAAATGTACAAACAACATTGCGGAGTATGAGGCTCTCATCCTAGGCTTGAATCTGTTGAAAAAGTTAGGAGCCCGTAGGATAGCTGTTCAAGGAGACTCTGAGTTAATCATCAAATAAGTGAATGGTGAATACACAGCAAAACACCCTAGGATGAGAGCGTACAGGAATGACGCTATGGATTTATTGAAGACCTTTGTGGAATATGAACTAGTGTTTATTCCTAGGAGTCGGAATGTAATTGCGAATGAATTAGCATGTATAGATAGTTCATATCACAAGCCTCCCAGTGACCAACAAATCATCATTCAGATGAAGTTCAGACCTGCAGTACCTGATAATGAGAAATATTGGCAGGTTTTTGAAGGAGATAAGCAGATTGAGGATTTCCTGATAGGCAGGAACGAGTTTGAATTTTCCGATTCAAACTCTAAGTCCAATGATAACTGCCTAAGTGAAGAGCCCTCAGACGAGGAAGAACCACCCTGTAACATAGAAATAAACACTTTAAACGAACAGATTGGAAATCCAACTGAAGAAGGTAAAAATGTAGATAATGAGGAAATAGAGGTGCTATAGGCAAAAGATAAGAACATACCCCGAGGTCTGGCACCTTTAGAAGATATTTTCGATTTCGATGATGTAGCGAAAAGGCCCACCATAGAACACTCAGACTCTGACGTTGAGGAATGCAATATAGGCACTGAAGACAAGCCTAAGATGATTAAGTTGGCTAAGTCCTTACCCGCAAACATGAAAAAGAAATATATTGACTTGTTCAAAGAGTTCATTGATGTGTTTTCCTGGGGCTACGAGGACTTGAAGGCCTATGACACAAACATCATACATCACAAAATACCTTTGAAAGAAAATCAGAAACCCTTCAGACAAAAATTTCGCAGGATAAACCCAAAACAATTACCTGCAGTAGAAAAGGAAATAAAGAAGATGTACGAAGCAGGAATAATAGTTCCTGTGAGGTTCTATGATTGGGTCTCAAGCCTTGCAGCCATGAGAAAGAAAATAGGTGAGATCAGGCCGTGCATAGATTTTATGAACCTTAACAGAGCCTCACTTAAGGACAATTACCCCTTACCAAAGATGGAACATATCCTGCAGAGGGTAGTTGGCTCAAGGTGGATCTCCCTGTTAGATGGTTTTTCAGGTTACAACCAAGTTTTAGTGCTCCTAGAAGACCAACTCAAGACCGCTTTCACCACTCCATGGGGGAATTTTATGTATGTAAAAATGCCCTTTGGACTGATGAACGCTGGTGCAACCTTCCAACGAGTGATGGACATAGCTTTTTTGGATGAAATAGGGCACTTTATTGTCATCTATCTGGATGACATAACAGTCTATTCCAAGACTGATGAAGAACACCTAAAACATCTGAGAAGAGTGTTTGAAAAATGTAGAAGGTTCGGTCTGTCATTGAATCCTAAAAATATTGTATTTGGGCTGCAGGAAGGAAAGCTTCTCGACCAAATTATATCTGAGAAGGGAATTAGGATAGACCCACAAAGAGTTGAGGGAATACTACAAATCACACACCCGAGAAACATTAAAGAGTTACAGTCCTTCATTGGGAAAATCAACTTCTTAAGGAGGTTTATTCCCAAATTAGTTGAGCACCTCAGGAATATGACTAATATGCTGAAAAAGGGTGTAGGGGTTAAGTGGACTATTGAAGCTAAAAAATCTTTTGAATCGGTTAAACTTGCACTCACCCGGGCTCCTGTCCTAATTAGCCTAGATTTCTCAAAATATTTTCTGATATTTTCATTTGCCTCCAAGCATACAGTGGCTGCAGTTCTGCTGTAGAAAAATCCAGAGGGAATGGAACAACCTATTGCTTTCTTCAGCAAGGCTCTGAGGGATGCACCCTTAAAATATAACATAATGGAAAAACAGGCCTACGCCTTGGTTAAGGCCTTGAAAGAATTTAGGGTGTACATATTGCATTCCCACACCATAGCCTACATGCCAAACATAGTGGTGAAAGACATCTTGTCCCAAGACCCAGATGGGAAGAGAGGCAAATGGATTGCCGTGATTTTAGAATATGACCTGGAAATAAAACCCACAAAACTTATCAAGGGTCAGGGCTTAGCTCAACTAATGGCCGAATCAAAATTTTCAAGCCCTTGACATTAACATGGTAGATGCCTTGGATGAGCAGGAAGGATTGCCTGATCCCATGGTTGAGGAACAATTTCTAAAATCCCCTTGGTATTCCGATATCTTGTATGTGCTCACAAACCTCAATGCCCCTCCTGAACTATCAAAGACTAAGGCCAGATTCCTAAAGCTAAAAGCCAAAAACTATTGCATATTGAATGAATTTTTATACTGGAAAAATGCAAATGGTCTATTGCATAAATGTTTGCTTGAAACTGAAGTAGAGAGGATTAAACAGGAGTTCCATGCAGGAGAGTGTGGAGGCCACCTGAACTGGAAAGCCACTGCTAACAAAATACTCAGAGCTGGCTATTATTGGCCTACACTTTTTAATGACATCCATAATATGATAATTTCCTGCCATAAATGCCAGATTTTTGAAGGCAAAAGAAAGCTCCTCCCTCTACCCTTACAATCCATCACTGTTGAAGGTCCCTTTATGCAATGGGGCCTAGATTTCATAGGAGAAATACACCCTACTTCTTCTGCACAACACAAGTGGATCCTTACAACCACAGACTACTTCACAAAGTGGATAGAGGCCATACCTTCTAGGAATGCCACAGATTCTGTTATCATTAAGTTCCTAGAAGACCACATCCTCTCTCGGTTTGGCTGTCCAAGAAAAATAATCACTGATAATGCTGCTACTTTTGGGTCCAAGAAAATGGTTGATTTTTGTCACAGGTATCAAATAGCACTCGGTCATTCAACTTCTTATTACCCACAAGGTAATGGGTTAGCTGAATCATCGAACAAGAGCTTGGTGACCATCATCAAAAAGATGTTGGAAGAGAACAAAAATTCATGGCATAACAAGTTAGTGCATGCTTTGTGGGCTGACAGGCTTACAATAAAGAAATCCATTGGCCTGTCACCATATCAGCTTGTCTATGGAACATAGGCAATGTTTCCTACCAGCCTTGGGGTACCAGTGATTAAAATTTTCCAAGAGATTCAGACAGAAGAAGATAGCATGGTGAGGAGGATAAACCAAACAATTCATCTCCAGAAAATAAGGGAAGAGGTCTATAACAGAGCCCTGAAGGTCCAGGAAAATATAAAGAAGTTGTTCGATAAGAGGACCAAGGCTTCTGACTTCAAAATTGGGGATAAAGTTCTAAAGTGGGATTCAAGGAGGGAGGACAAGGGAAAGCACAACAAGTTTTACAGTTTGTGGCAGGGCCCATACATCATCCAGGCCACTGTTGGTCCAAATGCATTTTTTCTGCAAGATCTAGATGGTATAGATTTGTTTGGGGGTCCTATCAATGGCAGGATGCTCAAGCATTACTATTGCTAATTTCCTATTTCCAGTTTCCATGTCCATTGTAAATACCATTGCTGTGTTATGTTTTCAAGAAAAAGAGAAAATGTTTCAAAAAAGAGAGAAGAGAGGTTCGAACATGCTCAAAACATGAACCTCCGAAGTGCAAATATTAGCTCTAACATGATCAAAACCTGAGCCAAAAGAAGTGAAGAATTAGCTCTAACAAGCCCAAAACCAGAGCTGAAATGAAGAAGTAAGTGACTCTAACAAGCTCAAAACTTGAGTCACAAAGAAAATAAGGATGCTTCAAAGTTTCAGATTTCAAGCCTTCAAGATTTTGTTTTCAAAATTTCTGCAATTTCAGTCCATGTGCAACTTTCTTTATGCCTTGGATCCACAGCAAACTAGACTGTCTAATCCTAGTTTGACTGTTTTTAAATTTCTGTTGTAGAATGTAGGGAAAAAATCTGCTGGACAGTTTAATCCCAACAGATATTAGATTAGGTAGAGAAACATGTGAGGCCAACAGTTTAATCTGGTCTCATGGAGTGATAAGGGTTGAATTAGATTAGTGTGTTTTTTGTTTTCAATAAAAATGATGAAGAAGGTCTGCTAATTCAAATGCACCTTGAAGAAAAAATGATAGGATTGTAGGATGGTTAGGTAGATGGTTTGGGAGTGTTTATGCTGATTTATCATGTTTGTAACAGCTGAAATCAAAGAAGAAATATGGCTCAAAGATCAAGCATTTGGCCCGCTCCAAAGATTTATTTTCTGAATTCTTGACTCCTTCAGGAAGAAGCCATCCCCATGTGGAGCCACTGTTAGCCCCCTATGAATTTTTTGGCAAGCAAATGGAGGGCTAAATTGTTTTTGAGCCTTCAAGGAATGCATTTCCTCTCAAAACACATCATCCTTGAAGTCTCCTGTGCCTTTGCCTTTTGATAAATCCTCACTACTATTCCTAGTTTAAAAGCCTCTCTGTCTGTGAAGAAGAATGCCAAAAAAGGCCTTTTCCCTCTGTTTCCATCCCCACTTAACCTCTGTTTTCTTCCCTTTTTACTCCTCTCTATTTCCCCCATTAACCCCTTAAAATCACCCTAACTCCCCTTTTAAGGCTTATAATACCTTTATTCGGCCTTAAACACCCTTTATTCCTTCTATTGAAACCCCTTTTAAGCCTTAAAAAGCCCTCTTTTTGGCTTAAAAACATCCATTTGACATATGCGGGTTAAGCCCCTTTCGGCTAGCCCCCTCAAACCACTTCCCCATATGCTCGGGCGCCAAGACCAGGTGCTAAGACCTTAAGCGCTTATCGCATCGGAAGATCGGTCGGGAGCAGTTTCCTTTTAGTTCTTAAAAAATTTCGATGTGATTGAAATATTGTTGTAATGGCCCGCCACGATCTGAGCCATAGATATATTGAGATCCGACGGCCCAGCGCCCATCGCAGTGTGCCCATCGCCCCTATCCATCCACTCATCTGATTTCATCATAGCCGTCGATCTACCTCCAGATCGGATGACAGTCGCTCCATCGCACCTCGCTCCAATCGCAATCGCAAGTTTCGAACGGTGCCACCCTCCGCCCTTTGCGATTGCGATCCTCCGATGCAATATCCACCGTCGTTTTCCTGTTAATCCAACGGTCATCGCAAGTCCCCTCATGCCCGCGTTCCCCCATTCACCCCTCCAATCACATATCAACCGTCGATCTGATCTGCAAATCGACGTCCCACAAATCAGTTGTCCTGGTGGTCCCCACGTCAATCACTGTGCAAAACCGACGGTTTTGATCACACCTCTTTTGGAAGGAAGGCTGTTTTTCCCGTTCGGCAGTGATCAATGCCACCGGCTGACACGTGGCCTCAAGCTGTTTTGAAAACCCGCTCTCCCCGGGCGTTAAAGGCCGACAGCGGGCCTGGCGCGATATGAGCGTACGCCGTCTGATCAGAGGCTGGTTCATCGGATGGCGATCGCACCCCGAAGAAGCTCGAGGGATAAAAAAAGGTAAACAAGACCCCGAGCCCACCATCAATCGCCCTCCGATGCAATCCCAGCCGTCGATCTTCTCCTAAGATCCGACGGTCCAAAATGATTCACCCTCTGCCCATGACCGGGTCCCGCCATCCGCGACCATTTTCACTGCACTCCGCCCGAAGGTTCAAACCTTATGGTTTGTATTTAATATTGTTTCTCTGCCTAACTGCATGTCACATCTCCGTCAACCAATCTCCACCGTCGATCGTCGCCCCATGCAATGATCGAACGATCAGCATGCATTTCTCCACTAAGCCTCCACTTGTCTAGTCTTCCACCATTTTTGCATTGTTTTTGCCTATTTTCACCGTTCCAATGCATTTTTCGCCATTCCTCCACAGTTCCACTGCCATTCACATAGCCTTCCACTGCATCCATCCCCCTCCAACATGGATTTATTAACAATTTTTTGTGTTTTGCAGGGAATACAGACGGTGAAAACCGTTCTGTTCTACACAGTCACTATTAGTGACACAACAACGCAGAGGAAAGTTTTATCAGAGCCAGTGATTGCAGGAAGACTCCTAAAGGATTCAAAATGCATATTCTATCCAAATCAGGGGTATTAAATCCGCTTAAACCCCCAGCACCATAAGCCCTACAAATTGGCAGTCAGAGACAGTAATGGAGCGACAAAGAGTATCAGTGAAAGTTCAGAGAGTTAAGGCCTGTAATTGAGGATGTATGAACCTTAATTCAATGATTGAAAAGCAAGGTACTAGATTGAATACCCCGAGATTATCACAGAAGGCCTAATAAGGTCTAACGCACAGAAAACGATATCATCAGGGTTTTACATCGGCAAAAGTTTCCTCTCGAGAAAGGACACAGTACCCATACTGTCCTTGTTCTACATTGTGTTCTTGAGGGATTTTCCACCCTGACGGCAGTCCTGACACTACCAGAAGAATTTGTTATGAAGTATGGCAGACCTCAAAGTCATTTATCTTCCCCTTTGTTTATTCACCAGAATACTGCAGAGTACTACAGTCAGAGATCACATCAAGGACATACCTGGAGTAAATTGCAGCCTGTCGAAGACCACTCTTTCACCCAAAGAGTACCGAGGATTAATGCATAGAAATTAAAGAAGAATGGGCCTTGAGCCTCCTTCTCTGCTCTGTTTTAATGTTCATTTAGTGTTTCATCTACCTCCTCTACCTCTCTTTCAGCTATAAAACTCATAAGAAAACATTGTAAAGGTTGTTGATCGGATATCTGTGAATTGTAAGTTGTTTCTCTTGAGACATAGTTCTCTGTGTAAAGTTGTAAGATAGCCTGAGGAGGATGTTTTCAAATTGAATATCAAGCTGTTGGAAATGCTGTACATGACTGGTGTTTCTCTTTAATATGAGAAGCACATTTCTTTGGATCCTAATTTAAAGCAGCGGTGATGTTTTCCTAATATTTGTATTTGTTTTACTTTGTAGTTCATTGCATTTCATTTCTTCTGGCACGCATAAAAAATATGGCATAGGATTTACCCTTGTTAGGTACCCTATGTTTATGCTCTCCCTACCTTCAATGTTTTCTGCTGTAAGTGTTATCTGAGGATTGATTTCAAGATAATTCAACCAGTGTAGTGGTCAAATCTATACTGCTAGCTTATGTATGAATTAATGAAACTGTTCTCAGATGTTCTTCTTAGGTTTTAATTGAATGAATTGGGATACTGGGAGTTTAGAAATCTGTCTCTATCTCACTAGGGTCCTTTTCAATTAATTGAACCTTCCTAAGTTCCCTTAAGTTGGATACCAAAGCATTGAGAGTTCAAAGTCTCTCTCTGATCTCAGGTTTTCACCTTTTGTGTTTAAATTTTTAATGTTTCCTTGTCTGAAGAGTTTACCTTTTAGGAGGTGGGTCACAGGTGTCTAATGGCACGTCCTGTCCCTGGACCTGATTCCTAAGTGTTCATCTTGGAGGTTTCCTTGCCTTTCACCTTCCTTCTTTCCATTTCATGCCACACTATCATCTTTAAGATCCAATGCTTTAGATGACTAGCCCAACTGAAAGCTTGCATATTGAATAGCAAGTAAACCCTTTCCTGACTCCATTGCCCAATGGTCTCGAGTATTCTTTGAAATCATCCCTACTTTGCCTAAAATCCTCTTTGCACATCCTTGTGTCACATTGAACCCTTCCTTTCTGATTCCCAACAACCAAACAAACAATCAATCAAACAAATCAGTACCTATAACTAGCCTAATACCTTAACTTTCGAGCTTCAAAGACATAAAACCTTTGCCTATATAGAGAGATCCCTCTCTAGACCCAGGAGGGCTAGATCCTGAGGTCTGAAAGTGGTTTTGATGTTGTATCATCTCTTGGCATTGCCAAACTTGCCAAAACATGGGCACCCCAACAGTCTGCAAAGGGGTTGATGCTATAAGGCGAGTGACACTATTGGTTGAAATAAATATCCGGCCCTTGGTGGAGCCACCCTATGTGATTCTATGACAAATATTATACTTTTCCGCCAACTTTTGAATTAAGAGGGATGTAAACTGGGGTCCTCCATATGTCACTATTTCTCTGGGTATCCCAAAGTGAACGAATATTTCTTCAAACAAAAAGTATGAAACAACCTGTTCTGTGGCTATGGTTAATGATTTTGCCTCCACCCATTTCATGAGATAATCTATGTGAACCAAAATGTAGGACTTTTTTCGAGATGTCGGGTTAATTGGTCCCACAAAATCTAGGGCCCATTTCTAAAATGGTTCCAAAACTAATTGAGACTGCAACGACATCTCATCTGATTGTAGTGGTTGACCCATTCTCTGGCAGCTATCACACCCTTCCACAAACTTCATAGCATCCTAAAATATTTTTGGCCAGCAATACCTTGTTGAGAGTACTTTATATCCTGTCTACTTATCTACGAAATGCCATCCACAGGGTTCCTCATCATAGGCCCTAAGGATATCAAAAATTTTGTCCTCCCTGACACAATGTCTGATTTGAAAATATGGTCCAGTGTGATATAGATTCCCTTCTACCCACGAGCATATAGCGCTCTGATGTATGATATTTTTCTTTTCTCTGGGGGATACGTATTGTGGGAACTTCCCTGCAGCAAGGTAATTAGCAATGTCTGCATACCACAGTGAGTGTGTTGAAATTTCAAACAGATATTCATCAGGAAAGAATCCTCTGTAGGTACACAATCATCACCAATACTTAATCTAGAGAGAAAATAAGCCACTACATTATCTTTTCTAGCTTTATCTAGAATTGTGATATCAAATTCCTATAACAACAATTACCAACGTGTAACCTTAACATTAGTAATTGGCTTATTCATTAGAAAATGAATGAGAGAGTGGTCAGTGTGTACAAATACTTGATACCCAGTGATGTAATGTTGAAATTTATTAATAACACGCACCACTGCAAGGAATTCTCCAGTGATTTAATGTTGAAAATTGTTAATAGCATGCGCCACTGCAAGGAATTATTTCTCAGTCACCATATAGTTGAGTTTAGATGGGGTCAAGTTCTTTCTTATATACTAGATAGCATAAGGTTTTCTATCCTCCAGCTGGACCAAAACAACACCCACAACAATGTCGCATGCATCAGTAGCTATGTCAAATGACAATTTCCATTTTGGTCAATGAAAAACAGGGGCTGTTGATATATATTTTTTCAATTTCAAAAAGGCTTGCTCGCACTTCCCTTTCAACAAAAATTCCACATATTTCATAAGTAAAGAGAATAGAGGCGATGAAATCTTCAAAAATTTTTCTATAAATTTCCTATAATACCCTACATGCCCAAGAAAACTAAATACCTCTTTTTGTGTCTTGGGGGTTGGAATTTTCGATATTACCTCTATATTAGCAAGGTCTACCCTTATTCCGTCAGTAGAAATGAAATGTACCAGCATTATCCCTTCCTTCATCGTCATGTGACACTTCTCAGTACTCAAAGCAACATTAATCTGTACACAACGTTCTAACACTTTTTCTAAATTTACTAATGCTTTTTCCAAGGCATCACCGTAAGGTGTGAAGTCATCCATGAATATTTAGAGACAATCGTTCAGCAGATCCAAGAAAATCCCTAGTATTTCCCTTTGGAAAGTTGCTGGTGCATTGCAGAGTCCAAAAGGGAGGACTTGGTATGAAAAATTTCCCCAGGGGAAAGTGAAGGTTGTTTTATCTTGATATTCTAGGGAAATATATATTTGATTGTAGCCACTAAATGCATTTAATAATGAGAAGATATTTATTTATTTATTTTTTTCTTCAGAAAGAGTGTCGAGGACCTGTTCTATAAATGGTAAGGGAAAATGGTCCTTGTGAGTGGCTTTATGAAGTTCTCTATAGTCCACACAAACTTTTCACTTACCATTATTTTTAGGAACGATGACAAGTGGATACACCCACTGACTATTAGATATCGGGCAGATGAAGTTAGCATTTAGGAGCTTCTGGAATTATTCTTTCACTACCTCTTTTAGTACAAGGTTCATGTGTCACTGCGGTTGTCTAACTAGATTGCAACCATATTTCAAATAAACGCGGTGAGTGCACAGGCTGGGGTGAATCCCCTTCATGTCTGTATAATCCCATGAAAACACATTATTATATTTTTGTAACAGCTGTAACATCAATTTGGTTTTCTCAACAGTCAAGTTGGGATTAATATTCAAATACTTCCCTGATTTTATTTCAACTGGACTGCTATTAGTATGCAGAGTGGTTCTTATCTACTCAAATTTCTCATCTTATACCTCATCTTCCTCCCCTGAGTTCTCAATCGTAGTGACAGAAAGTGAGCTACTAATAAAGCCATTTATGATATAATCCTTTGTCTCATCCTTAAAATACTGAGCTTTTCCAAGGGTAAGAAGTGGTGGGGAAAGATCGGATTCAGGCTCAAATTCATCCCACCAAGGATTGTTCAAATCCATTGGCCTCGCTGAAGGGTAAATATTAAGGTTCTTTGTAGCTTGGCCATACGAAATTATCATGGATCCCGATATACATCCTATGAATGCATCCACAATAGCTAGCCAAGGTCTTCCTAAAATCAAATGATGCCCTCCAGGTTGGATTTGGTTTGCTACATAAGGAAATTAGCCGGATACCTCCAGGAAGCGAATGTAATGAATATATTCTCTAATACCCCCTCGGGTTTAACACATGACCTATCTACTAATTAAAGCATTGTAGATGTGTGTCTAAGCCTATGGAACCCCAAGGTGGTGAAGAGGTCTTTCGTCATTACATTAATGGACACCCCTAAATCAATCAATGTATTGGTTATGGGTTTTTCGTTAATGTAAACAATAATTGTAGGATTTCCTTGGTAATTATACTTGGTCAAGAGGGGCTAGTTAGTCATTAATTCAGACAATTTTCCCATCACATGTACAACAACAAGATGCTTAGGCTTCCTTCTAGGATTTTTAATGCGCATGTCTCGTATCGTTTTGGCATATATAAGTACTTCTTTAAAAGCTTGCAGTAGAGGGATCCGTATGTGAAATTTTTTCAACTCCCATGAAAGAAGATTCAACTTATGAGGTTGTTTTGGTCTCAATTAGTCTTTGGGGATACGGAGGGTCCTGAGTTATAATAGTCGGATCAAATTTTACAGATGTATCAAATTTATTCGAGTTGACTGTTACAGGAGTAACAACTCTTCTCGAATTAGTTGTTACATGCGTAACAGTCCGTCCTGCATCGATTGTTATAGGTGTAACAACCGCCTGAAGACCTACATTATCTTCTTTGGGATACTCATATTATTCTTCAATGATAATAGGATAATGGTTTGATTTAATCACTTTTCCTTACCGAAGCTAAATTTTGTTATGTCTAACTAGAGTGATGAAATAAGTCTGGAAGGTAGTCGGGTCCTCTATACTCTAGGCTACCTTATTATTTGGGTTAGGGTTAAGTTTCACAGGTAATTGGGGTCGTACATGAGGTGTAGGAACATGAGTTTGGAGAGGAGGTAGTTGTAACTGCTGTTTCATTGGAAATGCAGAATGGGTTGGACCCTGGGAATTTCCCCTCCAGTTCTGACTCCAAGGATATGATGAGATGGAGGATATTGAATAGGTGGAGTGGGAAACCATTGGTTTCAGGGTGAAGGGAACTATGAAGGATAAGGGGTAGAGTATTTCCATGGAAATTACTAAGCATTATATGCATTATTCCATGAATTAAAATAAGAAAAGTCTTGAGACATACATGGAGGCCGTGGATGCCATGGTTTTTTGGATCCAATGAAATAGGAGGAATGAACATCTTCATTTGATTCTCTAAGTACCATTTTTATTCTGGGAAGCTCCGGGCACTGGCATGTAGAATGATCTAATTCAAATATATTGCATAAGTTGATGCTGTTCATTTCACACTCCCTCAAGGGATGTTTCTTTATGCATTTTGGACAAAACACAACTAAAGCTGCATCAACTTCCTCGTCCGCTTTCTTGAATTGTGGTGTCATTATCTGAGAAGATAAATTTCTAAGGAGATCAGTTTTAAAATATTCGAATAAATTCTCGATCTCTGCCCTGTTCACGCCTCCACTTACAAATATCTGTATTCGGACCAAGCGGTCCCGTACCGAACTTCTTCTTTTAGACGATCCTCTCAAACTTCTCAGACAGAGTCTTATTATTTCATCAAACGATTCTTTAGATATGTCCCCTTTTCCAAATAAATTCATATGTTCCAGGAAGTCATCTTTCATGCCCATTATAAATATGGATTTCAGAATTTCAGCAGATAAATCACTAAATTTAGATCTCTACAAATTATAGTGAATCGATCCACATAATATTTCAGGCTTTTGTCTTCCTTTTGTGTTATTATGAATATTTATTCCCTCAAATCCCAGGTCGAAAAATGATCCTTATATTTGGAAATAAACTTCTCTCTCATATCACTCCATGTCCAAATAGTAGCAGCACCTAGTGCCATAAACCATCTCAATGATGCTCCTTTTAAAGTGGAAGGGAATAATTTCAGCTTCTGTGCATCTGCGGTATAATCATAACCTCTGCATAGGACATACAATTCAAACAGGAAGGTATCTGGATCTTCTACTGCCATTCCTTGAAAATATGGATGAGACGAAAAGGGAATATTCTTCATGGGAGCGTCGCCTCTTACTTCTTGTATTGGAAACTCAAAGGTAGTGATAATGCCATCTAACTTAGTATTTTCGTCTCCCTTAATTAAATCTCCTGATTCCTGATGTGATACATCCCATTCATAATGCTTCTGTGACTGTATTATAGGTGAGGGATTATGAGATGACAGCTTAAGCTGCTTTGGGGTTGGCTGCTTCACCGCATTGCATGAATCTAAATAATTATAGTCAAATGAATGATTTTCCAATTTAGGCCCTTGGTACTCCCGGCTAGTCTCCCCTTGTCCTTCAAGCTTGAAACCCTGTTTAGTAGATTCCCATTGTTGCTCTTGCTCAGGACCTCCAACCTTTGGGGTGGCTAGATGAGGTCTGGAGACAGAGAGACCAAATGCTCCTGGCTTAGGTGTGACAAATTTTTTTTGTGGCCCTATTTTCCTTGTATCCTTGTACGAAATGGACTGTTATTTTTATTCTTTTGAAATCATATCCATAATAAATGTCTTCCTCCGCAAATCTACACTCTTCTTTTCCTTTCTACGACCCATTTTTCCTGTGACTAATTAGAGTGGGGGTATTTCGGTTTCTTTATTATTCATATGTATTCACGCATGGAACCTATGTGTATTAAGTCACACCCTAAATGTCCCAGCTTTTATAGTGGTGAGCCCACCCAAGTATTTAGATCGATGTGCAGGTTCTTACCTCTCGTCTTACCGCCCAATGACTATTCACTAGAGACACTCTATCATCAAATAAACAAATTGGTTGAATGTATCGTCAATTGCCTTCCCTGTCAATGATGCCAAAATGTTGAGCTATTTTAATCACGGTTAATTGACTAAAAATGCAACTATTAATTTTCAACCAGGGTATGTCGTTTATTTTGTTGAAAAGTCAACAAGAAATGTGTGTCTAATTTAATTTTCCCTTAATTAAATTGGACAATAAAATGTAATCTTATCTCATAATCACTTGTAATAGTTAAATGAGTGTGATAAACTCAGTTGGCTCCTGAATTTCGAGTTGAGGGTGGTTGGTGAGGCATGCAGAGTGATTCTATTAGTTATGGAGTTTGAATTCCAGTTAGTGTATTAGTTTAATGCATGATAAATCAGTTAACTCAATTTATTGAGTTAAAGTTAGTTGAACTATTTGTAACTGTTTGTTGCACTAGTGAGAGATCAAGTGAATTAAATCAGATTTAATTCACATTCAGTGATCTACCATGAAACTGATGATTTATTATTAATAGTTTCATGCATGTAAGTTCCAGTGGAGACCCAATTTAGAAAAAGGTTAAAGGGATGTTAACTATCAGTTGTATCATTAGTAGGTTTCCCACATGAAACTAGACATCCATTTGGATTTCCCATGATCCTTGCGCTGTTTTGGAAGGCTGAAATTCCTAAATAGGGATTGCATTCCACATGAATTGCACAAGAAAGGCAGGTTGATTAGAGATAGGAAATTGGCTAAGTGTTGGTCGATTTTGTTCGGGTTAGTGTGAGATAGTTGTGAGAGTGTAAGAGAATCTTGTGAGAAGAGTGCATTGTAATTGTTTCATGATTCCATGGTGAATATACAATAGAAGATAGAGGGGTTTTGAGCAGTAAGCTTTCCCTGAGAAATATCTGTGTTGTGGCTTGATTTGCTTCTTTCTTTACTTGTTGTGATTGGTGATCGTGTTCATTTTCTGCAATTGATTTGTAGAAGGATTCAATATCTTGATTTAGTACATTGCTTGATCGGATTGAATCTATTTATATACATGTTCTTGTATAATTTCTACATATTTCAAAGGAGTCTTCACTATCTGTGCCAATGCACCACAACCAAGAATAAAAATGGGGAAACAAGAAAGAATGTCGTTGAATCAATTTGCAGGAAATAATGCTTATACATAAATTAACACTTTCAGATAATAAAATCACACTTCAGATCTACCCGAACAAAGGCACGCCACACACCACACGAAGATCTATACTAGTTGGTCAATAACCACACTTCTCACCAAATTAGTGTAACAACACATTATAATCCTGAAACTGAAGTAGATCTATTCTACAAATTGTGCAGCGACAACAAAAGTCTCATATGTACTGGAAGAAAGAAATAACAATAGACAAATACTCTACTACTGAAATCCCTACTAAAGAGGAGGGCCCTTCCTCCCTAGCAGGGCACACAGATGAAATACGAACTTAGTTAAAAACTCAACTCAGAACATGTACCAACATCCCCAAAATGTATCTTTATTGAAAATATCTGACAATTATAGAATCAAAATAACAATACTCTCTTGCCGTATATGTCCTCTGTTTCCCGAGGGACTGAGTCTCTTATAGAAATTACAAATCAAAATTAGGAACAAATCAGTCACGAGAATATCATGATTCTCATGCTGATCATTAAAATAGACTTTGTTATAACAAGTTCTTAACTACAAGGTTTAATCAAATACATCAGTTTTGAAATTATAACCACCTAGATCTCCTATCCTTCTATAGAGAGTCTGTAACTAATTAAAAACTATCACGTGGAATAGTACCCACGGTTTGACAGTTGTGGTGTAACAACATCTGGAGTGTGACAACAATAGTCTATAACAACAACGAAAAGTAAGAACAAGTCTGTAACAACATCGAGGTGTAACAATAGTCTGTAGCAACAACCTGCCCCATCATATTCATGGATCAATGAACACGACTATTCACTTCATGGCCTTGTACCCAGGGACAATTACCTGAAAGAGAAAAAGAGAACCATAAATACTTCTCCACGTTTGTCCCAGTTAGCCAAAAAAAGAAGTATCACTCCATTATATTTTAAAAAAATGGAAAAGTAACATGTTATAACAAACTATGCTTTCGATAGCCAAGAAAGGGACAATTAATATGTAAAGCTCTGCAGGTTCGAAGGAAAAAAGGGAAAAAATAGGGAAATAAGGTATCTAAATAGGCACAAAAACTACACCCAACATGATTGTGGAACTTATCCATAACAAAATATTTTATCTCTTTACCATTTATGGGACACATGTTCAAGAAAATACTCCATTTACTAAACCATTTGTTAATTTTCTGCATCCAAGTCTTCTTTCTTTTGCACAATATGTCATTAAATACAACATTAGGCCATATGTCCTCCTCCATTTGCTCAATTTTTTAAAATGCCTTATGACTTGCACATTAGCAATTTATTCAATAGGAGAAACCCTTGTTTCTCTTAACAAGATAACATAAGGAACTGCACTTTTAATTTTGAATTTGTTTATAATCAAATGCTTCTGAATTTTTTAGTTTGTTTCCACTGCATGTCAAATGTACTGCTAGTCCACACTTCACAGACAATAGAGAATCATCAAAATCACTAGAAGCCCAAAAAGGGTTTGAGTGGTATTCCAGTCCCATAAATCTGCCTCTATACACCTATATTGAAAATCATAAAATTATTTCAAACCCCCCAAAGTTCGCTTCTTTCTACAACCACCCCAATTTAGATTTCTGTTGAAGTCAATTCCGAGGTATTTTTAATCCAAAACTTCTTCCAGAATGTTGCCTTCAAAGTCGAACTTATGCTGGTTATGTTTTATTTTTTTAGAGAAAAGCACTACTTTCATTTTTCTAATATTGACTTGCATCCCCACCCTTATAAAAAAATGCTCAAGGGATAGTAAGTGCTCTTGCAAACCAAGAGCGGATAAATAACAATCAAAATTAGGCCATCTACATACAAAATAAGTCTTATAACAAACTTGACCAAATGGATACCATCACTCGCTTGCGAATTTAGCCACTCCTCAAGCTTGTCGATATATAAACCAAAAAGGGTAGGAGACAATGAGAAACCTTGATTGACCCTGATATTGCTTCTAAAACTTTCAGAAATGCCTGCTGAAGTTCTAATTTTGACTTTCACCTCTTCTTACAACTAATGCACAAATGCTCTCAAATGTCCAGGAACCCCAAGTTCCTCCATTCTGTGCCAAAGCTTATCCCTAGGAACCGTGTCAAATGCTTTTTTGAAATAAAAAAATAACAAAAGGCTTCTTCGTTTTTCTCGCAAACTTTTTCAATGATGTGACTTAAAGTTATATAATGATCAACTGTGGAATTTTTAGGTCTAAAACCTGCTTTCCCTTTAACACACTTATCTCTTTATTATTTCCACTTGCCGATTTTATTTTCTATAATGCTTCCAAATAACTTGGCAAACAAGAGGTTTACCATTATGGTCCTATAATTGGAGGGATTATTGACGTCACCACTCTTGGAAAGAGGTATTTCCAAACTAGTTTTCCAATCTATGGGGAACCCCTGTTGTATGATGTTGTTGAATTTTTTTGTAATGTGAGGTGCAAGAACATTTGAGCCCCACTTTAGATACTCTGCTTGGAGTTAAACTAAGTATTTTGCTTTTCCAACACCCAACTTCTTGATACCGATCTCTACCTCCTCCACCATGAAGAGTCCAATATCAATGTTGACCAATGGAGGAGGGTCAACCTTGGGATCCTGCTCATAGAGTTGTCTTTCATATTCAAACCATTTAGAATTTGTAATACTATTTTCATTTTGCATCTTTCTCGGTTAGAGCTCCTTCCAAAATAATTTGGGGTTATTTTTCCCAAGGAAGATTAGTTCTTCCCTCCTTGAAACCATTAAATCATCCTTTTTATTTCTTAATAGCTACTTGTAAGCTTTGATTTTTATTTTATCCTTGTTTGAATTTTTCCACATTCTCCTTTCCTTTTTGCATTCCTTGTCAAACCAAGCATTAACCAGAAAGAAATCTGTTTCAGACTTCTTATTTTTTTTAATCTTTTGCACTCTGAAAGTGCACCTTGAATTAAATGTGTTAATTCATGACTATGAAGGCCGTGAATTGCCTATTTCGATTATAGCCAAAATTAATTTTCAATTTAAAAAATATTTTATTTTTCTTAAAAAACACGTGTCAATTCTATGTTGAGCACATACGAAATTACACATCGTCCCAAGAATTACACATAGCCTTCATAAGGCTGTAGAATGAGCCTCTATTTTTTAATTTAAAGAATATTTAATTTTTCTAAAAAACAACGTGTCAATTCTATGTTGAGCACAAACGAAATTACAAATAGCCCATGGAATTACACATCTTCTGTAAAATGAGCCTCTCAACTTAATTAATGCATTATGCTTAAAAAAATTATAAAAAAACCAGTTTAGACAAATAAATATTTAAAATTGGTTTAAATAAATATTTCAGGGGTTACAAATGAAATCAATTATCAAAGTGTGGTGGAGTATACAAACAAATACAATATTATAAGCAGTGCAATTTCTAGAGTTTCGAACATAACAACTCTCTTTGGAAAAAACTAATTTTTTGCACACTATAAACCTTTTTTTATAATGTATTTAGGATTAATCACATTTCAAGTTGTCGATGTGTGGTGGAGTATACAAACGAATACAATATTATAAGTGTAATTACTAGAGTTTCAAACATAACAACTCTCTTTGGAAAAAAACCGTTTTTTTCACACTATAAACCTTTTTTGATAAAGTCTTTAGGATTAATCACATTTCAAGTTGCCGATCCACGTTTCGAACCAACTAATTTGGTTCATCCTTAGGAAAAAGATGGAAAAATTAGTCTATTAACTTGTTTAGATAACAGAGATGCATCCAGTTCCAAAGATAGCACTTAAGAAAATAATTTTTTTTAATTAACAATTATGAACGTTTGATGAGAGAATAGGTCAATATAT
Source organism: Pinus albicaulis (assembly GCA_034641835.2). Taxonomy (NCBI): domain Eukaryota; kingdom Viridiplantae; phylum Streptophyta; class Pinopsida; order Pinales; family Pinaceae; genus Pinus; species Pinus albicaulis. The sequence continues at coordinate 1,128,147,439 of CM076583.1, read as the reverse complement.
TATTATATTATTCTAAAAATAAATATATAATCATTTATTTGAAAACTTCAATGCATTAAGTTATAAAAAAACTCAAAAAAATCTAAAAGTTATAATTATATTATTATAAAATTAAAAATTTTGGTCAATATATTATATTATAAAAAATAAAAAATTCCCAAAAAAACTATCAGTTAGTTAAGGAAAAATAAAAATAAATAAATAAATAAATAAATAAATAAATAAATAAATAAATATAAAATAAATAAATAAATAAATAACTAAAATAAAATATAAAAATAGAAAAATAAAATTGAAAAATGACAAGGAAAAGAGAGGAAAAATAAAGTAAAATGAGAAAAAAGGAATAATATATATATATATATATATTGTAAGTTAGGCTAAACTATATTAGATCATAAAAGAAACTTTACATAGGCATTGGGCTGAGATGGCAAGCAGTGCTTAGCCAATCCCAACCTTGGTAGTTTCAAAATAAAGTAGGTTTGCGGCTGCCTCCTAGGAGGAAACCAACCACTTAAAAGAGTCATACAGTCATGTTTTACAAAATGTTTCGTAACACATATAAAAGCAAAATAGCTATAATATGTCCTGAGTTGACAAAAAACAGAAATGAACTGTGCTATCGCACAGTCATGGTGTTCCTTCATCTTCCTCTGTTGCAGGGCCCTCCTCCTCGATGAGGCATCCATATTCACGCGCAATGGCCTCCTCATCAGCTGTAGGCTCGCACAAGGGCCTTGGAGGGGCCGCGTGGATGATAGGAGCAACAGGGTACTCTACATCTAAAACTATGGTCCCGACTCCATCCGAATCCATGATCCAAACATCTGTCTCCTCCTTCGTTGACTCATGAATAGGGAGCGACTCAGTTTTCCGAGGAGTGGGAATCTCATAGTTCGCTATGGTGGATTTTTTGGGGCCTCTCCTACACCTAGGCTTCTCTAGAGTTAAGACAATCTCTTCTTGGGTGCAGTCAGGCATTTGAGTATCCTCCCCTTCGTGGCTACCAGAAGAGGAACCTTCAATGGATTCCAGATGCTGGTCTTGGTTGTGGAAATAGCGCCTCGAGAAAATAACTCTATGGCTGCCCCTGATGGGCTTTTGACGTTGTCGCAAGGCCATGGAGTGGTTATCGAGCAGAGAGAGGGAAGCCTGACCAAGAATAGGGAGGTGAGCAGCTAGAGTAAGTGAAAAAAAGATGCATAATGGGGGGGCACACAACAGGGGGCACACAGTGAGGGAGCTCGCCGCGGATAGCACGCAGCTAGGAGAGGCACATGAGGAGGGGCATTCAACAAGGAGGTGCATAGCTGGGGGGATAGCAACAGGGGGTGCGCAACAAGGAGGATCTCAGAGGGAGGAGCACACATCAAGAGCGCACGCGATAGGGGGCTCACATCCAGGGGCCCGCAACAGGGGGAGTGCACAGTGGGAAGGGCAATGGCAGTGGAGATGCACGAGGGAAGCTGGAGCAACAACGTGATGGTGAGGGGAATAACAACGATTTCACTTGAGACCGGCTAGAGCAGCAATGAGACGACTGAATGAGGAGCTTCAATGCCTTTTTAAGACCTGTGGCACGAGCGTAGATGCGGTGAGGTACTATGGCATGAGCACAGATGCGATGAGGGATAGTCTAAGTGTGACTCCATGTGATGCAAAGTATGGCAAGAGGTCAGGTGTGGCAGAGCACCATTGTGAATGATTTCCGAATTGAGTTTCCACATCATGTTAGAGTTGGCATTGCAGGGCGGCGCTAGCCTGAGCATGGGAGGATCTTTCCTCGCACGATCTGGACGTGTCACCCACATCCGGGGAGGAATAAAATTAATATTAAGTTATATTATATTAGTACAATATTATAATATTTAGGTGACACACACACACACACACACACACACACACACACACATATATATATATAAGAAAGAAAACAGTAAAACCAATATTGTCATTAGAATAAACCAAAGAGTAAAAAATAAACCATACTCAAGAAGATCAGGATTCTAGCTGGTACTCAATTTCCAACCATCGTCCCTATTGAGATTAACTGCATGCTTCACAATAACTATGGCTTCCCTTAACTTCCTTTGATGGAAGTGATTGATCTTGGCGATGACCTGAGAATTCTCAATGCAGACATGGTGTTTATATTTGTCAGGAGCTATAGCTGAATATAAAAAGAACCATTGTGTTTAATGTCTCTTGCATGCTCTTGAATTCTTTGCTTAATGGAGAGAATAATTTACCGAATGTAAGGAATCCCACAAGAGAAAAAGATTGATAAATTTTATTCTCTTTTTCTGGTTGTCTTTTTTCAATTTTATTTATTTATTTTTATTTTATTTCAATTAATTAATTAATTTTTATTTATTTATTATTTTCCTTAATTAATTGATAATTATTTTGGGTATTTTTTATTTTTATAATATAATATGTTGAACAATTTTTTTTATTTTTATAATAATATAATTATGACATTTTGGATTTTTTGAATTTTTTATAACTTAATACAATTACTTTTTCAAGTACATGGTTAGATCTTTTTTTTACAGTAATATAATAATTTATTGACCTATTCTGTAATCAAAATTTCATAATTTTAATAAAAATATTTTATTTTCCTAATTCGAATTAGATGCATTTGTGCTATTTAAACAAGTTGTTAGACTAAATTTTTCAGATTTGTTGTGATGATGAACCACATTAATTGGTTCTAAAAGTAGATCAACAATTTGAAATGTGATTAATCCGAAAGACAATATAAAAATCAACATGAATCACAAAAGTATAAAATCAAGCAAGAATATAAAATTATTTTCAAAATGCAAGAAATATCATATTAATGGTCATAGATATCAAATAATTCATTTCTTTATATTATATTTTCAATTCATATAAACATTCTAGAATTATTTATATTGATATTTTTATGTTGAGGTTGAAATGAAGCTTCCTCACCCCCGAATTTATCCGTTTAATTGAGGATGGACACAACCATATTCTTATTTCGAGTTCTCCATGTGAATTATCTGATCGACATGGTATATTTCACTGAATTATGTGATCGATGTGGTAGATTTTACTCAATTTCAATATTTTTTTTAAAATTTTCTACGTACTCATGGTTTGAGATCGCTGTGATTTCAACATTTTCTAAAATTTCAATTATGCTTATTAGTGAATGAAGACTTCTGATTGTATTTACAATTAAACCTACTTGAAATAACTACAAATTCTTGAGGGAGGACCAAATTTGATAAATTTTGCAGGGGAAGTTGGAGTCAGAGCATGCTGCTAGAGGCACAGTAACATAAGGGTGAGAATCCAAAAAAATATGGATTCATGGCGAGTTGTAACAAGGACTTCTGAGTTTCAGGCAGATACAACTTGGTGACAAACATGAATATCGTGATTTGGTGTTTTATTAAGTTGGTTTTAAACCTGCCTGAGAAATAGGAAACAATGATATATATCCTCATCGGCTTGAGATGAGGAATATTTGGAGTTATATCTTCCCTCTTAGTCGACCCTGTAAAAGCATGAGTTTACAGTTATGCAATCATTGGTGGAATTTCGGGTCATGTTTATGCTGCTTTTGCGATTATTAACGCTATAGGTTATTGGGTTAGTTTGTTGGGTTGCCATTGGTGCTGTTCTCCTCTTAGCGCGTTACATCCTCTGATCCGCCATATGGTATTTGAATTAATTGGAGGGTGGGGCCCTGCGATCTCTTGGGGCTTTGTTTGCTATATCTTTTCTCCACATCGCTCAGGATCACAGTTTTCTGTTCTCAGAATCCAGTGTTTCTGGGCGACATAGTATTATGAATATGGAGGGCCATCCCGCATCGGACATCCCTGGTTTTTTCGGTGATTGGGGATCGGAGAGTGGTGACTGTGATTTTCAAAATTCTCCGATCGTGTGAGGATAGATCAACTTGAAATTTTCGGAAATATGGTAGGTGATATAATCGTCTCGATGCATTAATTTTCATTCCTTACCATTTATTCCTATTAAAACATGGCGCTAGGAGGCCACTCTATGGTAGGGGTGGGTATAGGTTTAGGTTGTGGACGTGATTATCTATTTTAAATGCAATTAATTGTGCGTCTCCCGATAGTGGAGGGAGGCGTAGGAACGTTGGAATCAGGATGGTTCATTAATTCCCTTGGTGTCAGATAGCCTTAACCCATCCTTTTCGGCGGCTGGGTTTTATTATTACATTGGGAGTTGTTATGGCGGGTTTAGACTCTTTACTTGCGGAGTTGGAGTCAAAGGAATATGACAAGGAATTTGTGCATGCAGTGGAGTTGGCAGAGGGTGGTGGACTGGCTAAAAATCATCGAGAGATAACAAGCCTGAAGTCACTGTGCCACGTCTCTGATTCTCTAGTCGATGTAGAGGTGCACTTGGAAATTGGACATAATTCCACTTTTATCCATGGCGAGGAGTGCAGACCCTCGACGAGCGGTATAGGGTTTGCTAAAAATCTGCTAAACCTTTTAAACCGGTGGGTGATTGTAGGTTGTTGAGTTTTGGGAGGGATTTCATGTGGGATAGAGCTGAAAGCTTAGTAACTCCCGTAGTTGTGGGCTGGTGGTATTTCGACAAGCATTGCAAGGTTGATATGCAAAACTGGTTGGAGGAGGTGGTGAGCCTTGGTATTGCACCAAGAGTGCTACAACTCCCAGGGGCTTCCCTAATTTACTTTATCAACTCGGGGTTCATACAAACATGGAGGTGATAGTGCTATATACACAATAGATGCATTCTATTCATGTCATCCTTTTCTGATTTACAAAAGGGTGTTGTTTCTTCACTATGATAAAATTGAAAGGTAAATTGCTGGAAGGAAATGATAGAAAGGAAACTAACTTAATTTGCAGAAAGGAAATGACGTAATTGAAACTAATTTAATGTGCAAAAAGGAAATGACATAAATAAACTAAATTAAATTTCTGAAGAGAAATGACAGGAAGGAAACTAAACTAAATTGCTGAAAGAAAATTAATTTAAACCACACTAAACTTGGCCAATCGGCTAAACACACCCTACTTATATTATACTCTATCTACCATGCTTCTATCCATGCAGCTAAGCTATCCATGACTTAATTATAATTGAAAAAGTGTTGATTTGCAGCTTGGAGAAGAAAGGGCTAAAGGTGCTAATGGAGGGATAAACACATGAAACCAGGCCTAGAATTGGAAAGAGGGGGTTTAAACCTTATTAAAGCTTTATTACGGCGCAAAAATGCTTCAGAGCGGAATGATTTAAAAAATACGATGGTGGAGTTGCGATGGAGGGTGATTGCAATCGACGTTTGGAGCGGTAAAGGTTAACATGAACAAAATAAAAAGCGTGATTTGTGATGTGTGATGCGGCGGATGACGTGCTAGTGGGACCGGTGGCAGAGTACAGAGTGATATCGCAATCAGCAAACAGGAGCGATAAGTGTTAACGAAAAAAATAAAAAGTGCGATTTGCGATGAGCTGGATGACGTGGTGATGGGACTGGTGGCGGAGTACGAAACAATATTGCAATCGTCATTTGAAGCGGGGAGTGTTAAAGGAAAAGGGGAAAGGTTGCGAAGTGTGAAATGTGATTGCAGTAAGGAGAAAATTTGCGAAATGCGATGGGGACAAAAACTGCTAAGTGCGAAATACAATGGGATAAAAACTGCGAAGTGCGAAATGCGATATCGCAATCACAATATCACAAAGTTGGAGGGATAGTGGAAGTGTTGTTCAGGTAAAGGTTAGGAAGTGTGAAGGGCAATGGGAAAAAAGGAAAAAGGTTGCGATGACTCGGATGACGTGGCAGTGGGACCAGTGGCGAAGTGCGATACCAATATCGCAATCAGCAAAAAGGAGCGGTAAATCTTAAAAGTAAAAATGAAAATGATGCGAAGTGCGATGTGCGAGGCAATAGAGTTATTGCAATTGGCATTGGAGTGGTAAGTATTAAAGGAAACCAATAGAAACTACAATTTGCGATTTCGTAATATCACAATATTGCAAGGTTGACAGAGAAGCGATAGTGCAGTCAAGAGGAGAGTGCGAAGTGTGAAATGCGATAGCGGGAATTTCGAGGCGGAAAGGCGAAGGTCAAAATTTAAAGTGTTTGGAGGGTTTTCAAGCTAAAATGGTTGCAATAGTTGTGCAAAGCGAAAGAAGGGATAGAAGGTGAAATTTAATGTTTTTGGGGAGTTTTCGAGAATAAAAAGGGTGCGACAGCGGTGATAAGAGAAAAGGAAGGAATAGAAGGCATAACCACTATGCACAGGGGCGTAAAGCAATGTACCAGAGAGTAACAGCAGAGGTGTAGAAATTATATAACTAATGCTTTATACATCCAAGGTTCTCCCGATCACACACTATTTGACTTCATGCACAATACAGAATCTCTTATACTATTGATCATTACTTGCGGAAATTAAATCAATTGCATGCACACATTGAAACCATAAAAATTCACACATATGAACACAGTGTTTTAACGGGAAAAATTGAAGCTAAAAACCCCAACTATCTACATATAATATATGTCATAGAGATCATGTAACAATCCTCATAGAAAGCTGATCATATCAAGCTCTCAATAAAATACAATCGCTACACACTAATCAGGCCCGATCTAGCAAATCCATGCACTGATTTTTGCCACCTGCTAGCTTGCCTCTACTGCACAATCCCTATTGAATGTTGGCTCTGAATGAACTCGAATTGGTCCATCCTTTCTCACACAATCCTCATTGGCATCTCCAATCACTGTGTGTTGCAAATCATGCAACACTATAGTCACAACTGATAGTCAACCTGCTCTTTTACCTACCTCTCCACTGGTCTCCACTGAAACTGTCCATGCACTGTAGTTAACTGATGTATTCTTCAGTTGATTAATGAGTTAATAATTAGTGAATTAATTATTAATTAATTCACACCACTCTCACTAGTGTATCAATCAGTTAGACTAGATACAACTAGCTCAACTATGTCTAACTGAGTTAAACTGAACACAAATCCACCAACTACCTCAATAACTCCACCAAACTCTGTCACATGAGTTCTAACTGAAGTCTCCATGCAATAGCTCCACTTAAACCTTAGGAATAGCGTAATTCCTTCTTTCAACTCCTGTGCCACATCTGTGCACTTAACTGAAGTGCTCCAAGAGAATAAGATAATGTTTATAGTCCAAATATTATTAAGAGCTAATAATATTCAACATATCTATTTTTAGACTGGCAATCTAAAAATAGATTCCGCCCAATATGTCTAAAAATAGAAGTCCATCTATTTTTCCAACTTGACCAACCATCCACAAATAGCATCTTGCAACTCATAGAATATGATCGACATGTCTAAAAATAGACATAGTCTAAAAATAAACTTGCACCAAAAATAGCCTACAGGCCCACTTAGTGAAGGCGACTCTTTTCACTAAGCTCATCATCTTGTTGCAATCTCAACACTCCCTTTAAACAAGATAAGGATTATCTGCCACCCTGATCCTGCTTCAATGGTATTTTAATTTGCTCCAGGTGAGCGCCTTCGTCAAGATATCAACATCCTGATCCTCCGTAGGAATGTAAGAAAGTAACATGATCTTCCGCTACACACAATATTTGATATGATGATACTGGATTTCAATGTGTTTATAACTATCATTAAATACTGGATTAACCGAGAGTTTGATGCAACTCTGATTATCACAATATATCACAGTAGGATCTAAGTGTGAACCGAACAACCCGACCAGGATCTTCCTCATCCATATAGCCTCGCACGCAGCGAAACTTGCTGCCATGTACTCGGCCTTCGCTAAACTGAGTGCCATGGATCTCTGTTTCCTGCTATACCAAGAAAATGTTGTAGACCCGATATTGAAAAATCCCTCCAGATGTGCTCTTTCTGTCCGTTGGGCTCCCTGCCCAATCTACATCCGTGAAGCCATGCAGCTTCACCTCATCCGACTGTCTGTACCATAATCCATATATCGATGTGCCTCTGAGATATCTCAATACATGTTTCCCCGCCTTCCAAAAGAGCTTGGTAGGCTTAACCATAGCTTGTGAAAGCTGGTTAATAGCATAGCATATGTCCAGTCGTGCATTGACTAGATACATGAGCGAACCAACCAACTATCGGTAAATAGTGGCATCCACTACCTCTGCTGATGTAGCGTCCTCTTTCCTCCAACCACCAGGAAGAGAAGTGTCAATAGGCTTGCAGCCTTGCATGTTGAACTTCTCCAGTATCTCCCGGGCATACTTGCCTTGAGACACAAACAATCCATCACTACGCTGCCAGATTTCCAATCCCAAGAAATAATGAAGGAGGCCCAAGTCCTTCATCTCAAACTCTTTTGCAAGATCAACCTTGCATGAGAGTATCAACTATTCATCACCCGTCAAAATCAAATCATCTACATAAAGTACAATGATCAACAACTTACCCTCCACAACAATCTAGTATAGGTTCGGATCCGCCTCACTCTTGGTGAATCCAAGACTGGTGAAATAACTGTCTATCCGTGTGTACCAAGCACGAGGTGCTTGTTTCAACCCATACAACGCTCTTTTGAGCCTGCACACATGCGACTCATTGCTGAAGATCTCAAAACCTTCGGGCTGCTCTATGTAAACCTCCTCCTCAATGACTCCATTGAGGAACACAGTCTTCACATCCATCTGATGAATGTGCCATCCCATCTACGTTGAGAGAGCTAGGATGCTTCGTATGGAAGAATACCTTGCGACAGGTGCAAAGGTTTCCTCATAGTCGATCCCCTCAATCTGTGAGAAGCCCCGGGAAACAAATCTTGCCTTGTACTTCTCGATGCTCCCGTCAGTAGCTTGGTTCACTTTGTAGATCCATCTTGAACCTACCATTGATTTCCCTTCCGGCCTTGGGACAATCTCCCATGCACTGTTTCTAACAATCGAATCATACTCTTCCACCATGGCATCTACCCATGTAGGGTCCTCCACATCTTCCTCGAAAGAGGATGGCTCTGTCATGATACACTTTCTCATCAGAGCCATGTATCCAGTATATCGGTCAGGTGACTGTCTCTATCTGCATTGTGATGTAGGTGCTCCTACAATCTTCTCTGCATCAAGATTCAGTTGCTCAGCTTCTGTAGTGCGCTTCCGCCCTCTGATTGTTGGCGCTGCATGAGGGGTTTCTTCCACTCTATGAACCTCCTCTTGTGGCTGATCCACATCCTAAGGCTCATCCTTAGGAACTAATAGCTCCTTATATGCATGCAAGTGTGGCTCCCTCTCAAGCGAACACTTCATGGATTTCTCCTCATGAAATTTGATATCTCGTCGCACAACAGTCTTCTGACTGTCTGGAAAATACACACGATAGTTGTGGGGTGTTTCTGTGTACCCCACAAATATCCCAACCTCTGTGGTCGGCTCCAGCTTCTTCTTGGCATCCTTCGTCACAAGAATGTAAAAAGTGAGCCAAAAATCTTCAAATGAGAAATATCAGGCTTCTTACCAGAAAACACCTCTTCGGGTGTACTCATGCCAAGTACTCTATGAGGACAATAGTTTTGCACATAAACTGCAGTGTTACAAGCTTCGGTCCAAAAGTGTATGGGAAGGCCCTGATCATGCAACATCGCCCGTGCAACACCCACGATCGTTCTGTTCTTTTGCTTCGCGACCCCATTCTGCTATGGGTTATGAGGTGCTATGAGCTCTCTTCGAATTCCTTCTGCACTGCAAAAGTATTTGAATTTTCCAGAGATGAATTCACTACCATTATTTCTCCTAAGAGCCTTCATGTGCTTCCCTGACTCTTTCTCCACCAGTGCCTTAAACTCACAGAACTTTGAGAATGTCTCGCTCTTCTTCTGCATGAAGAAGATCCAACACTTACGAGAAAATTCATCAAAAAATATCACATAATACCTGTGCTTTGCTGTCGAAGCTACTGAGAAAGTTCCACACACATCTGTGTGAATTCTCTCAAGGATCGTCATGGTGTGACTATCCTTCTCATGAAAGGTGGCTTTCACAAATTTTCCCAAGGTACATCCCTTGCACTGATTTGACTACGCAAGTGTACCTTTGGGAAGCCCGGTAGAAATCTGTTGCAAAATTTTCAAAGCGACATGGTGAATATGGCCTAATCTCCTGTGCCATAGTTCGCCCTCATCTCGATTCACCACTCCTTCTGCTTTGCCTTCATTTTCTGCGCAGCCATTTACCTGCAATTGATAAAGGTTCTTAACTCGAACCCCTATCCTCCGGGTTTCACCAGTTTCCTTACTGCACAGGAAAGCCTTTCCCTTGCTGAAGACAACATCATATCCCTTGTCTTCCAACATCACCATAGAGATAAGATTCTTCTTCAATCTTGGAACATGAATGAAATCCTTCAAGATGAAAGGTTTTCCAGACTCCCTCTCAAAGGAAATGGCTCCGATACCATGTAGAAATTATATAACTAATGCGTTATACATCCAAGATTCTCCTGATCACACACTATTTGACTTCATGCACAATACAAAATATCTTCTACTATTGATCATTACTTGCGGAAATTAAATCAATTGCATGCACACATTGAAACCATAAAAATTAACACATACGAACACCGTGTTTTAACGGGAAATCCTAAAGCTAAAAACCCCAACTATTTGTATATAGTATATGTCATAGAGATCATGTAACAATCCTCATACAAAGCTGATCATATCAAGCTCTCAGTACAATACAATCGCTACACACTAATCAGGCCCGATCTAGCAAATCCATGCACCGATCTTTGCCACCTGCTAGCCTACCTCTAATGTGCAATCCCTGCTGAATATTGGCTCTGAATGAACTTGAATTGGTCCAGCCTTTCTCACACAATCCTCATTGGCATCTCCAATCACTGTGTGTTGCAAATCATGCAACACTATAGTCACAACTGATAGTCAACCTTCTCTTTCACCTACCTCTCCATTGGTCTCCACTGAAGCTGTCCATGCACTGTAGTTAACTGATGTATTCTTCAATTGATTAATGAGTTAATAATTAGTGAATTAATTATTAATTAATTCACACCACTCTCACTAGTGTATCAATCAGTTAGACTAGATACAACTAGCTCAACTGTGTCTAACTGAGTTAAACTGAACACAACTCCACCAACTACCTCAATAACTCCACCAAACTCGATCACATGAGTTCTAACTGAAGTTTCCATGCAATAGCTCCACTGAACCCTTAGGAATAGCATAATTCCTTTTGTCATCTCCTGTGCAAGGTACCTTTTAATCTCTCAACGGTTAAGGATGACTCCTCTTGGGATGAACAATTCTGGTATGATATGTAAGGGTTATCTATTTATTCTTCTCATGACCCTCCATATCTCTTTTGCTCTAGTTTCCTCATTCATCATCCAAGATACTAAAGCCATCAACTGCATATCGCCCATTGTAGGATTGGGGTCCCAAGTATCCAGATTTGTCAGCACAAGGTTATGCATATAAAACTTTGCCATCTTTTCCTGATCAACCATGTTAGCTTGCTTGTATAAATCCATGAATTTCATACAATATTGGAAAGGTAGGGATCCATGGGAGGCTAGAGTTTTTATTTGAAATAAGAGCCATTACTCCTTGAGGTACACAACATATGAGTTAGAAGGTTATCTGTGCTAAAGGCCCTCTATTCATAATTCTGCCATGGTGGCTACTTGCTGCCCTTTTGGCTACAATTGCTCCTTCAGTGCTACATTCTCTGCTTGTGCCTTATGCAGCTGCTCCTTAAAAACTATTTATTCGATTCTTTCCTCCTCCCTTGATGATTCTTCAATGATAGTCGATCTCGTGGGAGGAGTTTCTATCTCTCTCTGACTTATCCTCTGACTCTTGTCAGCTCTGAAATACATAGAGGTCTGCCTTTTTCTCTTTGCGCTCAGAGGAGATAAGGTGGCAACTACCTCTTTGTCTTGAGGGGATGTGGTGCTCTGCTGTGAGTCTGCTTCTTGCTCACTTTCTACTATCCTTATGAATTTTGTCTCTATTTCCATTTCTCCTGTTTCTCCTTGGCCTTCTGTCTCTTCCTCTTCTTCTTCTTGTTCCTATTATGGTTCTTCTTCTTCTGGATCTTCTTCTCCTTGATCTCTTTCTTCTCTAAGACTAGGGGAAAAGCTTCCCTTGGTCCCTTTCTATTGTGTCTGATATGCGGTATACTTCAGAAGCTAGCTCGACTGCTGGTGATATTGTTTTTCTACTTTGTAATATTCCCAACTAGCCATGATCTAGTTGGAATATTAAATTTTGTTTTGCTACTTTGTTTTATGAATAAGAGGACAATGGAGGTCCATAATTCTCCCTAATAATGAATAAATCAATGCCAATGTGAAAGGGATATATCTTGGCAGCTTAATTGAGCACCCTTAGGTGTGAAAATGGGCTGGAACACCTTGACTGGGTCAACTTTGACCAAATCAACAACGCTGTCATGGAGGAGTGGCCATCAACGAAAGACAATGCAGTTTTAGATGGAGATGATTTGCATGGAAGTAGTGCTATTATTGGATGGGGATTAGGGTTTGGAAACTCATATCTTATTTAAGGAAGAGGATGGCAGCCATTATTCAATATGCTGATGTATATGATATTTTTGAATATATGGTTTGTTTAGACATATATCTTTCTCTAGCTGTTTAGCTGAGATTGAGTGCTATTTAGCACTGGGTGTTCCTGATTAGGAATCCCACCTCTTCCATTGAGAAGCTCTTGGAGGAGTCTTGTACTACATTGTCCACTATCAGCCTTAAGGCCAAGATTTATCTTTCATTTATAGCGCAGATCCTGTTGAGGGTTGAGTTGTTTTGCAGGTTGCAGCAGTGGAGACCATCTTTGGGTCATTTCATTGCTTATTTTCAGTGGAGAAGGCTTCCTTTCCATTGGGAGGACAGTAAAAAATGACCTTGTGCATATTTTCAGATCTTGGCATCAAGCCAACTGTTTATTTACCCCTACAACGTATTTTATTTCCAGATCTGCGTTATTTCTGTAGGAGGAGTTGTAGGGTGGTTTGGCACACCATTTGGAGAGAGGGTTTTCTATTGAAAGGGATCTGCCTTTCATTTAGAGGATCTATTGGAGGAGGATATTATATTGTGCATATCAGATCAACCACACTTTCCAGATCTGTATTTTGCAGTGGATCTTCAGCCCTAGAGCCTAAATCCCCATATTGTACATGGTGTTTTGCTAAAAACCCTTGAGGGGTTCTTCAAAGGAGGTTGTATAGTGCTCATATCTGTATTGGATCTATCTTTTGAGGCACATATCAGCCCTAGATATGTTGTATATTCATTTGCTGTAGCAGTGGCTTTTAAACAATGCTATAACAGTCTTCCAACTTCTTATATATAGTAGCAACACCTCTTTTGAGGGATTTTTTCCATTGGAGGCTTGTTCTTTCTTATTGTACATCTTATGGCCCATTATTTATGCATATTTTTCTGTTTTTATAACATATGAAAGGTCTTCATATTGGCCTCTTGCTTTCATGTAATGTTTTCCCTGCTATTTCCATGGTTTTGCACTATATTCCTGCTTTTCCCATTTGGGAATATTACATGCTACTTCTGCACGCTGTTAAAATACATAGCCCACTCTTGGTACTGCTGTGCTGCAGGATCCCTTCGGTCTCTTTCCCTCAAAAATCCTAAATTCATTGGTTTGGATGAGACGAGATCTCTTTTTTATTAGATTGCACTACTAATTTTGGAGCCCTAATGTAACTTGACTCAACTCCAATTCCTGTTGTAGACAGTTGGACCCTCTTCTTGTTAACTGGCTGATACTACATGTCTCCTCCCCTCGTTCTCCTCCACTCCACTTGATTTAATTTTTCCTTTTGCATGCCTAGGTGGCATGACTTTGCAGTTCTCCCTAGTCATACTTCACGATAGTGGCCAAGCTAGCTGGCCACCTTTCTGCCCCTTAAACTCTAAATTTGCAAATTTAATTATTTCTAGATATTATGGATGCATAGCGAGGGGTGAGAAGCTATACTTGACTTTACCTGTTTTTTTCAAGGCATTTGCAGGAGCTGGAATTTGGAGACAAGCCTCTTATATGCTGTGTTATTCCTTATTTTCCTGTTTTCTGAGTGAGTAGCTTGCTGAATGAGAAACTCTTTGAGTAAGCTGCTGATATTTCTTGTTGTTGCTTCCCATTGTAGATGTTGCGTGGGGGTGATCCAGATGCCATGGGTGGCACTCTTGTATTTCCCGGGGTCTGATTTATCATCTCCTCTCTTTGTTTTTTCTTTCTATTCATGAAAAGAATTTTGTGCTGTAGGAATTCCCTGATGTTTGTAGTAGTCTGTGTTTTGCTTTCCTTGCTACATTGTGCTCAAGAATGGAGGAATGTGGTGTATGGAGGTGATGGATGAAGTTTATGAAAATTAATGGCATGAATGATGGGATGGATGGTAAAATAGAAGAAAGGAAAAGAAGATGAATGCTTCCCTGTGTTTCCAGAAACCATTAATTACCTGCAAAACAACAAACACAAAAAACACAGAGATGCAGATGTATATTTTTTTTGTCTTTGTTTTTTTTTTTTTGAAAGAAAGTGGGTTGTCTCCATGGAGGTTTTCAACCCACAAACTTGCCTTGGGCGCGTTAGAGAGGTTTTCACCCATGGATATTTATTATTTTTTTTTTAAAGCAAGTGAGCTTCCTCCATCGAGGTTTTTAACCCACAAGCTTCCCTTGGGTGCCTCAGAGAGGTTTTCACCCATGGATATATATATATATATATATATATATATATATATATATATATATATATATATATATATATAATTTAATTTTTAATTTTTAATTTAATTAATTAATTAATTAATTTATTTATTTTTTTCAGGAGGTGTGGGAAACTATGGAGTTTCTCATCACGTACACCTCTTTTCTTATTGAATTTATGAACTCTTCTGTTGAAAAAGGCTTCTTGTAAATTTTAAGTCTGTGACCATTGACAAGCAAGAGGATTCCTTCCTCATCTGTGGTTCTGATTTGAAATTTACCATTATCAAAATTTTTTTCAACCGTGTAAGGTCCCAACCATCTTGTCATCAGCTTTCCTTTGAAATATTTAAACCTCGAATCATACAACAACGCCAAATCTCCTTCTTGGAAGGCCTTCTCCTTAATGTTCTTGTCATGCCATACCTTCCTTTGCAGTTGAACTACCTCTGTGTGCATAAGTGCTTGCATTCTGAACTCATCCAATCCATTTAGTTGCGGAAATATCTCTTTTTGGGAATTTGATAGATCTAGATCTAACTCAGCTACCATTCTTAAAGTATTTAATTCAAACTCCACTGAAAGTAGAGCCTTCTTACCATACACTAGTTCATAAGGAGTGAATATTGTTGCTGTCTTCCAAGAAGTGTTGTAGGCCCAAGTAGCTTTTACCAATATATCTGCCCAATATTTTCTACTGCTTCTCACAACCTTGATGAGGATGCTCTCTAAAGCTCTTTTAGTTACTTATACTTGGCCATTCGCCTGAGGGCGATAGGCAGTAGAATTTCTATGATAAATCTTGTGCTTCCTCAAAATATTCTCAATGAGGTGAGAGGTGATTTGTGCTCCCTGATCAGTGACTATTTCTTTGGGGTATCCAAAGTTGTAAAACACATTCTCTCTTAGAAATTATACTACTTTCTCCTCGGTTGCTACCTTCACTACTTTCGTTTCAACCCACTTTGTCAGGTAATTTGTGCAGACTATGATATACTTCCTTTGTTCGAATGGTGGATCGATAGGTCCAAAAAAGTCCATGCCCCACTTGTTAAATGGCTCAAGAGACACCTGAGGGTGCAAAGGCATATCATCCCTTTGCATGGGTTTCCCCATCCTTTGGCACTGGTCACACCTGCTGGTGTATCTTCTGGAATCTTGGTGAAGGGTAGGCCAATAGTATCATGCCTGCAAAACTCTGTAAGCAGTTCTCTTTGCAGCAAAGTGGCCTCCACATGGGCTGTCATGACATGCAGAGACGATATCAAAAACTTCTCCTCCCTCATACATCTCCTTAGGATTTTATGAGGGCATAGCTTGAAAATGTTTCCCGCAATCCATGTGAAAGGGGTGCTTTTTCTGATGATGCTGCTCCTCTCCCTGAATGAAAAATTAGGAGGGAGCCTCCCAACAACCAAGTAGTTGGCTATATCAGCAAACCATGGTGAGAGTGATGATATAGAAAAGAGATGCTTATTTAGCAGCTGGTCATCCACCATTCCTTCTTCACCTGAATAGAGAGCTAACCTGTAAAATTTTTTTGCAGCAACATTCTCCTTTCCACGTTTATCAACAATAATCAAATCAAATTACTGCAAAAGTAACAACCATCTAATTATCCTAGCATTAACATCCGGTTTTTTCATTAAATACTCGATGGCTGCATGGTCAATGTGAACAAATGTCTGATATCTAGTTACATAATTCCTGAATTTGTTCAAAGCATGGACAATGGCTAACATCTCCTTCTCAGTAGCAGTATAATTCAGTTCGGCCTTGGACAAGTTCTTGCTCATGAAATAAATGGCATAAGAGGTTTTGTCCTCTAATTGTCTTAATGTTGTCCCTATATCTTTGTCAGATGAATCAGTGTGGATGTGGAAAGGCAGAGTCCAATTTAGACCTTTGAGGATGGGGGCAATAGTCAACTTTCCCTTAATGAGCTCGAAAGCCTCTTGACAAGGATCAGACCAAATAAACTCAGAACCTTTGGCCAATAACCGAAATAATGGCAGAGCCATCTTGTTGAAATCTTTGATGAACCTTCTATAGTAACCAGCTAAGCCTAATAAAGTCTTGACATATTTCTGGTTTTGAGGAGCATGTACCCTTTTGATGATAGTGATTTTGTTTAGGTCTAGATGTATTCCTGCTTGGGATATGGAGTGTCCTAATACAACCCCTAATTTCTTTAGGAATTCACACTTTTCTGGGCTAAAGGAGAGATGCATCTGAATGCACCTTCTTAGTACTTTACCCAAATTGGAGAGAGCTTCCTG
Organism: Pinus albicaulis; assembly: GCA_034641835.2. NCBI lineage: Eukaryota > Viridiplantae > Streptophyta > Pinopsida > Pinales > Pinaceae > Pinus > Pinus albicaulis. The sequence continues at coordinate 1,128,130,376 of CM076583.1, read as the reverse complement.
GAAGTCATCCCCATATGGTGTGAAATCATCCATGTAGATTTCGATAGAGTCATGGACTAACTCAGAAAATATGCTTAGGTTAGCTCTTTGGAAGGTAGCTGAGACATTACACAACCCAAAGGGTAGGACTCTATAAGCGAAGGCACCCCAGGGGCAGGTGAAAGTAGTCTTATCCTGGTCTTCAGGGCTGATTTGAATATGGTTGTACCCACTGAAGCTCAAGACATATTTTTGGAAGGTAGCTAGGGCATTGCACAACCCAAAGGGTAGGACTCTATAAGCGAAGGTACCCCAGGGGCAGGTGAAAGTAGTCTTATCCTGGTCTTCAGCGCTGATTTGAATATGATTGTACCCACTGAACCCATCTAAGAAGGAAAAGAACTTCTTCCATGCAAGGCCATCTAGGACTTGGTCTATAAAGGGAAAAAAGAAACGGTCTTTCTTGGTGGCTTTGTTAAGTTCTCGATAGTCAACACAAATTTGCCACTTACAATTCTTCTTTGGGACTAGGACAAGAGGAGATACCCACTCACTGTCGGATATAGGATATATGAACCCTGCATCTAATAGTTTATGCAACTCTTCCTTGACTATGTCCTTCAGAGCTGGGTTCATCCTTCTTTGGGATTGTCTCACAGGATTGCATCCTTATTTGATGTAAATATGATGTTTTCACACTGAAGGATGAACCCCTTTCATTTCCTTGTAATCCCAAGCAAATGCATCTAGATTCTCTTTCAAAAGTTGGCATAGATGCTTCTCTTCTTCATTCGAGAGGTTTGGGTTGATTTTTAGAGATATGGATGGGCCAAACTCAATAGCCTTGGTGGATTCAGAGGTTGACTCAATAGAGTTCACTTCCATCCAAGGTTGGATTTCAAACTCTTTAACTAAGGTTTTGAGAGGAATGTTAGTGGAGGACTGGTTTTGAATGGCATGGTCGATGAGTTCATCTTCATCAAGCTGCCCCCCTCTAGCATCTATGGTACACATAGGTTCAATGTTATATAATTCATATTCTTCATCCTCCAACCATATAGGGAGATCATGATCAATGGAAGGCTGGGCTGGAGGATATAACACTAGCTGTTTAGAAAAAGGCCCATTTTTGATAGTCATGTTTCTAGCCCAAAAACTAATATAAGCATCTGCAGTGGCTAAACAAGGTCTCCCTAAGATGATGGGATAACCATTAAACTTGGTTTTTGGTTGTAGGACCAGGAAATCTGTAGGATACTCCCAAGAGTCAATGGTAACCATAACATCCTCAACAATTCCTTCTGGATTTACTATGGATCAATCTGCAAGTTGCATAACTGTTGTGGTTTTATTCAAAGTGACTTGGAGATTAAGTTTCAACATAATTTCCTTGGTCATGATATTGATGGCAACCCCTAGATCAATCAGAGTGTTGGGGACTATGACGCCATCTATATGCACATCAACAACTAGACTACCAGGGTCCATCTATTTTGTAAATATCACCTTCCCCAACATTAGGTTAGATAGTTGTCCTACCACATTTATGGTGGCAGTATCTCTCCTCCTTCTCCCAGGTTTCTTGAAGCACTTTTATTTGATGAGCCTATTGTATATAGGGACATCCTTAATGGTCTGGAGAAGTGGTATATTTACACACAATTTTTCCAATTCTCCCAGGAGTTCAGTCTCCTCTGGGGTGTGTTGAATAGGGTGGATCAAGCGCTCAGGAAAAGGAGTTTATTGGATTTGAGTGTTACCTTCTTCCTTTTCCTCCTCAACCTCTACAGGTGGAGATGGAGGATGGTTGTCTGTGAGTACTCTTCCCGAACTGATATTAACTTATTGTATCTCCACAACATAAGATGGAGAGGATGTTTCTCCACTGGGAGCTTGCTATGCCTGTCTGTTGTTCGGTTTCATATTGGGTTGTGCAAGTATAGGTAGCCTAGGTGGAGCAACATGAGTAAGATGAGGTTGAGGTTGGGGTGGAGGAATTAGAGCAGGTGGTTTATTTTGTTGAGGCCCCCGCCCTTGGGATGGATTGTTCCACTGAGGTTTTTGTGAAACATACTTCTTAAATGGTTGGCTGAATGGCTGAGGATGATATGAAGGGTTGTAAGGCCAAGTAGGAGGTGTAGAGTAGGATGGAGGAGTGAGGTTGTACCAAGGTTGCATGGGTGCACTCTGATTTTTTTGATCATAAGAGTAAGGTGCACCTGGCATACCTTGTTGATATGGCCTAGGGCCTTGAGGCTTTCTCTGGTTGATGAAACAAAGTTGCTCTGACATTGGTTTCCACCTTGAAATAGAACCTTAATTCTAGGTAAGGAGGGACACTTTTTTGTGGCATGATTATCCTCACAGACTAAGCAAACCTCTATGACATTCAGTGGACATTCATTTCTTGGGTGCTTCCTGGCACATCTAGGACAAAATATGGCCAGGGCTCTCTTTGCTTCCTCTTACTTCCTTTTGACCTGAATTGTGTCCATTTTCAAAGAAAATGTGTGAAACATGTCACTCTTGAAGTCCTCTAGCATGTTTCCATTCTCATGTTTTATCAAGGTGGAAGAGGAAGGGGTATTGGATGTGTTTTAGGCAGCTCTGCCCTTCTTTGCAAATTCCCTCGAATGGTTCGAGAAGATAGTTTTGATTGTTTCATAAGGCAATTGGTATATATCTCCTCCTGATAGCATATTCAAGGTTTCCATCATCTCTTCATTGATCCCTCGAAGAATTACAAGTTTAAGTGATGCAGGATCAAGAGTACAGTTGCATCTCTTATAGTTTAATTGAAACCTCTCTTCATAGTCCTCTAGGTATTCATCAGGTCTTAGAGTCATCCTAAATATTTCATCCTTAGTTTCCTTGGACCTACAATAGTCTCTGTATTTGTTTTTGAAGGTCTCTTCCATCTGTGACCAGGTAGTGATGCTATCCACATGCAGACCCATGAACCAGCACAAGGCTGCATCCTTGAGGGTGGATGGGAATAGCTTCAACTTCTGATCATCAGAGGTGTAGTCATAATTCCTAAAAACAACAAAAAATTCAAACAAAAATGTGTTAGGGTCCTCAAAGGTAAGTCCATGGAAGTGTGGAAGAGCTGAGGGGCTAATGTTTTTCATCTTAGTTTCCCCATCTGCCTCTCTTATGGGAAAGGCTCTTTGGATCCCAACCATGGTTAAGATAGGTGAAGCAGGTCCCTCAATCGAAACAAGGTCTTCTTCTTCTTCCCCAATAGGTTCCTCAGAGTATTCAGAAGGCTCTCCTATAGGGGGTTCAATCTCACTATCACTGAAGAAGAGTGAAGGGTGGCTAGTAGGTGATGTGGGGGTTTTAGGTAAGATTTGTCTTTGAGTATTCCTACTCCTACAAGGCATGAAAATAAGATCTTTTTGTATATTTTCAATATTTTTGAAATGACATGAAAATAAAGGAAAGCAGAAAAGAATGCTAAAACAAAATCAAAACATCTACTAGACACCTCCCCGGAAACAACACCAAAAGGTGGTGATCCCTGGTATTGCACCAAGAGTGTTGCAACTCCTAGGGGCTGCCCTACTTTACTTTATCAACCTGGAGTTCGTACAAAATTGGAGGTGATAGTGCCATATACACAGCATATGCATTTTGTTCATGTCATCCTCTTCTGCTTTATGAAAGGGTGCTATTTCTTAACTATGATAAAAACTGAAAAGCAAATTGCTGGAAGGAAATGACATAAATGAAACTAACTTAATTTCCAGAAAGGAAATGACGGAAATGAAACTAATTTAATGTGCAGAAAGGAAATGACAGAAATAAACTAAACTAAATTTTTGAAAAGAAATGATAGGAAGGAAAACTAAATTGCTAAAAGGAAATTAATTTAAACCACACTTAACTTGGCCAATCGGCTAAACACACCCTACTTATCTTATGCTCTATCTACCGTGCTTCTATCCATGCAGCTAAGCTATCCATGACTTAATTCTAATTGAAAAAGCATCGATTTTCAGCTTGGAGAAGAAAGGGATAGAGGTGCTAATGGAGGGATAAAAACATGAAACCAGGCTTAGAAGTGGAAAGAGGGGGTTTAAACCTTATTAAAGATTTATTATGGTGAAAAAATTCGTTGGAGCGGAATGATTTAACAAATTCGATGGTGGAGTTGTGATGGAGGGTGATCGCAATCAGCATTTGGAGCGGCAAGGTTAACAAGAACAAAATAAAAATTGCAATTTGCGACGTGCAATGTGGTAAATGACGTGGTGATGGGACCGATGGTGGAGTATAGAGCGATATCGCAATCGACAGACATGAGCGGTAACTCTTAACGAAAAAAATAAAAAGTGCGATCTGCGATTTGCGATGAGCTGGATGACGTGGTAGTGGGACCGGTGGTAGAGTACGGGGCAATATCGCTATCGGAGTTTGAAGCGGGGAGTGTTAAAGGAAAAGGGGAAAGGTTGTGAAGTGAAAAATGGGATTGCAGTAAGGCAAAAATTTGCGAAATGTGATGGGGACAAAAAATGTGAAGTGAAAAATGCAACAGGATAAAAACTCCGAAGTGCGAAATGCGATATTGCAATTGAAATACTGCAAAGTTGGAGGGATAGCAAAGGTGTTGTTCAGTAAAAGGTTGCAAAGTGCGAAGTTCGATGGGCAAAAAGGCCAAAGGTTGCGATGCGTTGGATGACGTGGTGGTGGGACCAGTGGCAGAGCGCGATATCAATATCGCAATCGGCAAAAAGGAGCGGTAAGTATTAAAAGGAAAAAGGAAAATGATGTGAAGTGCGATGTACGATGCGGCGAAGTTATCGAAATCGAAGTTGGAGTGGTAAGTCTTAAAGGAAACCAATAGAAATTGCGATTTGTGATTTTCGATTTCGCAATATCACAAGGTTAGCGGAGAAGAAATAGTGCAATCGGGAGGAGAGTGCGAAGTGTGAAATGCGATAGCGGGAATTTTGAGGCAAAAAGGTGGAGGTCAAAATTTAAAGTGTTTGGAGGGTTTTCAAGTTAAAATGGTTGTGATAGCTGCGCAAAGTGAAAAGAAGGGATAGAAGGTGAACTTTAAGGTTTTGGGGGAGTTTTCGAGAATAAAAAGGGTGCGGTAGTTGCGATAAGAGAAAAGGAAGGAATAGAAGGCATAACCACTATGCACAGGGGCGTAACACAATGTACTAGAGCGTAATAGCAGAGCTAGAAGGAAAATGGAAGATGAAGTAGGAGGGGTTGGAGAATTTTTTTGGGACTATTGAGACTTATTCCTGCAATCAAACTTACTGATTCATGCACGAAAAAAACAAAATGCGTGGTTAAAACAGTGGACATAAAGCAGTTTTTTAGATCTGTGGGAAGGTTCGCCCTCCTCGAGCTCTATTGACAGAGATGAGAAGGGGGTCTTGATCCACAAATTTTTTGGTTTTTCTCCTCTATTCTATTACTCACAAGAAAATGACCTAAAACAACACATTGAAAGAAAAACTAAACAACAAATTAAAATATAAATGAAATTATTAGAAGTGGAACTAATGAAATGACACAAAGCAGAGAACAAATACAACAGAGAGGCTGAGGCACATGGATTGGGCCCTAACCCATGAGCTTAGCTCTCTGAAACTTAAATCAGTAAAATGAAATCAGTCTACTCATTTCATAAAAGAATAGCCTCATACATTTTTGAAAGTTTGATTACTGAGTAAAATAATAAAAATCTCAATAGTTTGTAACAAAGTTCCGACTAGAATCGACCCCTTCCTAGCTCTATCTCTACTCTATTTATTATATAGGGAAGCTACCAACAGCTCCCTAGAAAATAGTGTTTGAGTCCACTTGAATCCAAGTAAACAAAGATTGAGTGCAATCCTCTTTGAGTTGCTTGGCTGCCTTTGGAATTCGAATTGCTGGAGAGAATCCTTGGGGATCCTTTGGCTGGCTTTGGAATTCGAATTTCTGGAGAGAATCTTTGGGGATCCTTTGGCTACCTTTGGAATTCAAATTGCTGGAGAGAATCTTTGGGATATTTTGGTTGCCTTTGAGAGTTAATGAGGGTGGAAAATCCTCCTATAATTTCTCCTTTCTATCTCCTCCAAGTCTTTATGATAAAATCCTTATAAAAATGCTTAATGATTCATGATTTTCTGCACTCAACCTCATATTAGGCACTCAGAGTATGTTAGCCTTAATCACCACCTATATTAGCATCATAAAACCAAATAATAATAAAAATGCAAGAAAAAGAGATCTAAGAAGGCAAAAAGGTGACCATTAACCCCTCCAAATATGTCTAATGATGGAGCTCATCAGGATGCGTGGAAAAATCTGCTCGTCTATCCCCCGAAGGTTAGAAAATTGCAAAATGGATGGTTTTGTTACTATTTTAATCGGAAGACGAGGGGAAAGTGCTTTGGCGTTCTTGGGTGATTAGTATAATTTTCATGGTGCCCCATCGATGGTACGTGGGGTTTAACCGAATAAAGACACTCCAAAAAACCACATGTTATGGGTTAAGCTTCTAGGGTTGCCTCTGGAATTCTGGTTGATGCACGTACTATCCGCCATTGGTAATAGTATTGGTTGCGGTTGATATGTGGATCCTAAGTGCTTACATGTCTTTGATAAAAGGGTGGCTGGGATACTGGTGGAGGTATCTTTCTCGAGTGGTTTACCTACTCAAATCGATTTGGAGTGGAAAGGGTTGGTGCACTGCCAGATTATTGATTACTAGAAGACCCCCTTTAGATGCAACCATTGTCACGATATGGGACACCTCATGCGCCACTTCCTGAGATGGAGGTTGGAGACATCAGCCACTATGGTATCGGGTTTCAGGCGGGTGAAGAAGTTTGATGGTGAACGTAATTATGCTCCGATTCTCCGACTGAAAGAAGTTTCAATCTATGACCCCCCAAATGGTATGTCAAATCCATCCTCTCTTCTTCATCCTTTTGTTTTAGCACAGTCGTCTAGGGGGGGGATAAGGAGTCGAGTCCTATGTGGGGGTCGGGTTTCGGTTTGTCTAGGTGTTTGTCAATTAGGGCTGAACCGGTGGCTCAATTGGATGGTTCTGATGTAGTCTCGAAGGAAAATCACAAGTTTCTCCTCCCTCTCCCTGACATCCCGACAAAAACTCCTAATTTTCATTTGCTCCATGACCCTCTGCTTTCCCCTCAGCCTCTTCTTGAGGTTTCGACATTGGGCCCATCTGTTTCCCCTCCTCCGGTCATGCTGTCTTCCCCTCTGGGAACATTGGAACCTCTTTCCCCACGAAATTCAATTGGTAGTGACCTGGAGTATCTGCTTCAGGTCCCAGACGCACAGTTGGTTCCTCTGGTGGTGATACTGGCCGTTCGAATTCTCCTCCTATTGTCATTAGTTCTGCTTCAAAATCTAATGTCACTATTAGGAAAGGGAAGGGGTGTCCATGCATTAGGGGAATTTCAAAATCTAATGTCACTATTAAGAAAGGGAAGGGGCATCCATGCATTAGGGGAATTTTGAGGTCCAAAATGGGTCTCTTAAGGAAAATGTATAATCAAAATTCACTTTATGAGAACCAATCACATTTTAGGGGATGATATCATCCCCAATGGTTGAGGTGGCATTTCTTGAGTTAAAAGTACTTACTTGTTACATTCTCAATGGTGGATAAAAACTCATGGTTAACCATGGTATTGCTCTAAGTATTTTTAAAGTCATAAAGTAAAGTACTAATAATAAATGTCATTTCACAATTTTTGAATAGAATATTATTATTTTCATTTCATATTTTTTGAAAGAAACAATGCATATTCTTAAACAATCTTCATGTCTTTACACATTTTTCAAAAAATATTATATTTGTATATTTTCACATATTTATTTTTAAATTATATATTCATCTCATTTTATTTAATATTATAATTTCAAATTAATTATAAGTTAATATCTATACATATATATCTATACATATGAAATCAAAATAAATAAAAAGGTAACCTTGTAAATTTATGATAAATCAAATCTACGAGTAATATTATTATAATATTAATAACAATACACAAATATTAAAATTAAAGAAAAAAGTATATTAGTTTTGTGCGATGAAAAAATGTACATTAGTTTTGTATGTTAAAAAAAATTATATTAGTTTTAGGAATTTGGCTTCTGTGATCCATAGAATGTGTGTAATAATTTTCGGTGAAAATCACATAAAAGAAATTTTTGTCGACGCGTTTCGAACCAGCCAGTGTGGTTCATCATCAGGACAAGATGATAACTCTGATCAGGAAACCAGTTTAAGTAGATCAGGACACCTCCAACCAGCCGTTGGAAAAACGGCTAGTTTGACTAGAATAGGAAGAATTTTATTTTTAATATTTATTCTATTATATTTTAAAATTTTTTTAATTATATTTTTATTTTAAATTCTATATAAAATAAAATAAATAAATAAGTAATAATAATAATACTTAATTAATCAATTATAATTAATCAATTAATACTTAATTGATTAATTAAGTATTATTATTATTACTTATTTATTTATTTGATTTTATTTTATTTTTGTTTTATATATAATTTAAAATAAAAATATAATTAAACTTTTTTTAAAATATAATAGAATTAATATTAAAAATAAAATTCTTCCTATTCTAGTCAAACTAGCCGTTTTTCCAACGGCTAGTTGGAGGTGTCTTGATCTACTTAAACTGGTTTCCTGATCAGATTTCTCATCTTGTCCTGATGATGAACCACACTGGCTGGTTCGAAACGCATTGACAAAAATTTCTTTTATGTGATTTTCACCGAAAATTATTACACACAATATATTAGTTTTGTGCGATGAAAAAATGTACATTAGTTTTGTATGTTAAAAAAGTGTATATTAGGTTCAACATAGTTTGGGGCAAAAAAGTAAAAAAATTGAATATATATAAATCTTATATTATACTTATAAATATAAATTAAACATATTTCAATACTTTTTTATTCATTTATTTAATTTCAAATACAACTAAATTAATTTCATTATGATTATATTAATATTATATATTATTATACATAATGTTATGAAAAATAATCTAAATGTTATAGAATATATATTATATATTATTTTTCCTTTTGTTATAAATCAAATCAATTCAATATGTAATATACAAAAATACATAAAATAATATATTACATTTATTATATTATTTTGTTTTATTTTTATATAATATATTAATTACATGTTATTATATAGTTTAAATAATATGAATTTTAATTAATAGTATATTATATAATTAAAAATCTATGAATTTATATTTCTAATTTATTTTAAGTTATTTAAGTACAAAGGACAAATGCATTAGTTGTTCATTGATAATGACATTTTATTGAAAAGCTCATTCTTATTTATAGTCACATCAATACAATTTTTTTATTCATTTTATTTTGGTATACATTTTCAATTGAATTTAACCATGGTTACATGGATTGTGGTGCAAAAAGTAAAATGCAAATTCATAAATATTATTTTATTTGTTTAGCTATTATTTTATTATTTCCTTAGGAGGCCCATTTTAGACCTCAAAATTCCCCTAAACGTCGATGATCATAGAACCAGATTTGCAATTGGAGAATTTAAGGGATGTTCCGGTGTCCCTAGCCCTGGACAGGGTCCTTAGAGCGCTTGCGCCCTCATCCGAGGTCCCGTAATGATGGTTTGTTCTATGAATATGCGAGGGTTGGGGGGGAGGGAAAAGTTTGTATCTATTAGGGAGTTTAAAAAAAATTGAAGCCTTGCATGATCCTCATTCAAGAGACAATGACAGATGTTGTTCACTCTCTTATTTTCTTCTGTGCCATGTTTCCAGCATGGCACATGGTTGCGAAAGATGCAGACATAAGATCAGGTGGTCTGGTGGTGATTTGGGATCCCTGTTGGGTAGCTTTTCAAGCTTTCAGTTTTTTTGGAGGTATTATAATGACTGGTTCATTAAGAGGTTTCAAACACAAAATTCACATGGTTAATATATATGTGCCAAATCATGATAGAGAAATATTTTGGAGGAAGATGGAGGCTCGTAGGATTTTAACTCTGGAATTCTCCATTATAGCTGGAGATTTCAATTGCACTTTGGAAGAGGGAGAGATTTTGGGAGATCGGGGAAGACGCGACCCCATGTCAAAATACCTGGGGACCTTATGCGTGAATCAAACCTTATGGATATCAAGATGGAGAAAAATTTCCCAACATGGTACAATGGGAAAAAAGGGACAAATTTCATAAGGAAGAGAATATATAGATTCATGGTGCAGGTGGACCTCTTATCATAGATGGTCGCGGTATCATCTTGGGTTGAGGGCCTCATCGTATTTGATCATCAACCGATTGTCATGGAGTGGAACTTTGAGAGGAATATAAATGGATACCCATTCAAATTTAACTGGGCATTACTGGAGGATGAGGAATTTGATGTACTGGTCTGCGGGTGTATGAGAAATCACAGTAGATCAGGTGGGACATCAGCCTCGAAACACTTAACTCATACCCTCCGTGGGTTGAAAAGGAAGGTTAAGGAATGGGAGAAAAAGAAGAAGCAGAATATGAATGTAGAATTAACACAGATTACAATAGAAATGATCAAGGTCCTTAAAGAAATTGAAGCAGGCGATTAGATATCGGAAAATTGGACAAGGCTCAATAGCTTGGAAGCAAAAAAAAGGAAGATTCTATTATTTCAAGAAAAAACCTCGCGACTAAAAATCTGTGCTATATGGCTAAAGGAAGGTGATAAAAATATGATTTTTTTTCATTCTTATGCCACAAGAAGGAATATTTCTAACGACATGTGGAAAGTGAATGTAGAGGGTAAGTTATATCATTACATGGAATAGATTCAAAAAGAGGCGGTAATTTATTTGAAGGATTATATACGGTACATGAGGTCTTGGGGATTGAGGATCAATTATGGGCTCTGGAAACATATCCGAAGATGTTTGAGATTGAAAACATCAACAATCTGCATAGGACTGTAAGAATAGATGAGGTGGAGCGTGTTCTGAATTATTTTCCCCTGGAATAGAGTTTGGGACTAGATGGATGGATCCATGATTTTTTCATGCATTACTCTGATCTGTTTATAAAGGATATTGCAGAAATGGTGGAAATAACTCAAATTTAGGGTAAGGTACATGGCGCGGTTAATTCAATTTTTTTGGCACTCATCCCCAAGAAGAAAACATCCATGTCTTTCGAGGATTACCGACTCATCTCCCTGTGTAATACCTTATACAAGATAATATTGAAGACCATAGCTGAAAGAGTGAAGGTGGTATTATTGAGACACATGGTTTCCTTCAGAATCATAGCATTCATGATGCAATGGCTACTACACAAGAGATTCTGCATACAATCCATTCTCTAAAGATTGAAGCTGTTGTCATGAAAGTGGATCTTAGCAAAGCCTATGGTCGGGTAGACTGGGGTTTCTTGCATATGATTATTTATAAGATCAGAATGGACTGTATCTCGGTGGATTGGATCATGGGATGTGTGTGCAACTTGTTGATGGTTGTGATTATAAATGGTGCACCATATAGGTTTTTAAAGCCGGGAAGGGGCCTTTGACAGGGCTGTGCTCTATCACCACTTTTATTTATCTTATTCATGGATACTTTCAATTATAACATCAAGCGAGCGGTGGATAGGAGGGTTTTCCATGGCATAAGGGTTACTTTTCAAAGAGAGGTCTCCCATAGTTTTTTTGTAGATGATGTTTTGATCTTTGGACAACTTATCTTGAGATGCTGGGAAGCTTTACATGAAATATTCCATAGATTCTATAAATCATATGGAATGGAGGAAAATGGATCAAAGTCCTATATATATTTCACTTCAGGTGAGAGGGAGGTATCAGAACACATTGGTGCGCTTTTTAATTTTAGCACTGCATCCCTTGCAGATAGTCTCACATATATGGGTTTCCAACTGAAGCCCTATGGTTATTAGATAGCAGACTAGAAATGGATACTGGATAAATATAAAAACAAAATTAAAGGGTGGTCAATCAAGTGGCTGTCTAAGGGTGGGCGACTTGTATTGGTACAAGCGGTCCTACAAAAATTCATAGTGTACTAGGCACACCTCTTCCAGATTCCTAAGACCATCATAGCAGCTATAAATAAAATCATGGCAAAGTTTATATGGAATGGTGGTCGGGAGGAGGGAAAATACCATCTGGTAAGATGGGTGCAGATTTTTCTTCCAAAGGACTAGGGGGGAGGGGGGGGGGTGTGGGGGTTGGGGCATCTGGGATCTAAAGGCATTTGGAAAGGGACTTTTAATTAAATCACTATGGAAGTGTATCCAAACACCCAGAAATTTGAACGAGATAATTAATTTCAAATATCTATGGTATCAATGTATGGAGGATCTTTACATAGTGGGATGGGTGAAAGTGCCGAAGGGTTCATACATTTGGAACGGTTTTATGAAAATTTGGCCACAATTCGAAGACATGTTAAGGTGGAGTTTTGGAAAAGGATATAAAATACAGCTTGGCCACTTAGGAATCTGGGGTTATCCATCGAGAAGCCACATTAATGCGGAATTGGGTAAAAAACTGAATGGGAAAGGCGTTTTTTATTTGGCACAGGTTATCAAAGATTGGGTGGAAGGCGTGCCATGCTGGAAGGAGTCAGAGGATTTGGAACTTCAAGGACTGTTGGGAGTATAATTGAATCTTCACTTGGACAAATTGAGAAGCATGGGTATTTTCCATAATAGAAGGGGAAATCAGGTAATCTGGGATGGAAGCGTGAAAAAGGGTCAAATCATCATCAGAGATATCTATGTAGAGCTAAAAAAGGCAGACATTGGGGATCAAAGAAGTTGCTGGTTTAGCAGGAAATGGAAGGACAAAGCCCAGATGAAAATGATCATTTTCCCATGGCTCGCATGGAAGGATAAAAAAATGACATGGGATAACCTTCAGAAAAGAGGGAAGATAGGTCTAGGGATATATAAACTGTGTTTGAAGGGGAATGAGGACAACGCACATATTTTTTACACCTGTACTTTTTCCCAAGTGATCCATAAAAAATTGAGTAATTTTTTCAACATACAGGACCTAGAAGATTCAAATGTCAAAGACTGCATCTCTTGGTGGTACAAGAAAGGTAAGCTTTTCAGGAATATTCCAATATTTTTTCATTGGAGCATTTGGTGTTGTAGGAACAAGTGGATTTTCGATGAGAAGGATAATACACCTAATATGGTATCCTCAATGATTATTCGGCACTGGATAAAACTCAAGTTTCATAAAAAACCTCCAATTTGTATAAATTATACAAAATACATGTATGTCATGGATTCTCCTGATCTAACAATAATATGCTACTGTTAAATACAGAATATATTCTACAAATCTTTGCGGAATTTGAAACACAATCGCCAATCACAATATCATGAAGAAATATCAATCACACATCACACATATAATTTTACCGCGAAAGCATAAAGCTAAAAACCCCACTATATTCTATTATGTATTATATATTGGATCATAAAACAATTACATGCAAAGCTCCAATCCAAGAGATCTCAGTACAATAGCTAACTGTCTCACACTGTCATACAAAAATTGGCAAGTTCCTTAGCCAATTTATTGTCTCCAGATCCACTGCGCAATCCCTGATGGTCAAGAAACTCTGAATGATTTATTCTTTCCTGCCTTGAGTGCACAATCCTCATAGGCACATCCAATGTGTGTGTGGTTGCATGTGTGCAACCGATAATGTCACAACTGATAGTCAATCTGTCCCTTTTACCTACATCTCAACTGAGTCTCCACTGGATCTGACATGCATGTAGTTAATAGTAGTAAATCTTCAGTTGCATGTGAGACCAGTGATTGTGAATTAAATAATAATTATTTCACTTGATATCTCACTAGTGTATCTTCAGTTACAACTAACATAACTGAGTTTAACTCACTTAGTTGAGTTAAACTACTTTACAACTCCCATAACTGCACTTCCAACTCAGTTACAAATAGAATCACTATGTTACAACTCAAGTCAACCTGTATGTCCCACCAACCAATCTCTTAACTCGAAATTCCTTTAGCTAACTGATTTTCCACTTCAGTTAACTATTTCCAAGTGCTCATTGAGAATAGATTATTGTTTATTGTCCAACTAATATTAAGGGATAATAATAGTCAACATGCATCTATAAATAGACATGCAATATATAAATAGAAATTGCACATACATCTATAAATATAATTTTCTCATGCATCTATAAATAGACATCCACCTAAAAATAGCCTGTGTGTGCCCCACCTAGTGTAGGTGCTTAATTTTCACTAGGATCAAGGATGTTGTTTCCGGATGGCAATTTCAGTGTTTCTTGTTGCAAACTTCAAAACTCCTTCTCAACAAGAAAGGAATGTCTTTGCATGCGACATGCAACTCCATGCATGCGCCCTGCAACCTTTGCATGCGCCATGCAACTGCATGCATGCACCTTGCAACCTTTGCATGCAACATTTCCAAAACTGAATAGCCTCCAAAAAACTGAATCAATATAATGCATCTGTCATCAAAGTCTTCTGAATTTTGTTGGTACCAACTACACATGTCTTCTAGATCCACTGCGCTTTTGACCTCTGCATCCATGTACTCTGCACTTTCTGTCAACTCTAATCCGCGCTCCTGTATCCGACACTACCACTTTGATTTCATGTCCTCATGAATTATGAATACATCAATCCAACTGATCCTGTTACTTCTTCTCTATGGGCTCCTTGTAGCTAGGTTCGATTCATGAGATCCACACCATCTCAATGAATCCTGCCCAAAAATTTCTTCTTGGGATTATCCATGCATGTCACCCCACCTCTCACCTGGTGGTATAGCTGCATGCACTCCGTTTTCCCATCTGTCTCGAAATTTCTCTACATGAGTGGTTGCTCCCACTCCATGATCCTCATCTTGTGGCTGCTCCACATCTTGAGGTTCACTCTTACCTGCATGCAAATCCTACTCCCTCTCAAGGGTCAATTGCATGGCTTTCTCACACTTCCTAACAGTAGGAAGCTTTGTATCAATCCCACCTACATCAAGTCTATTGAGATTCTTAACTCGAATCCGAACCTTCTTGGTTTTTCCTATTGCATTTTGCCACAGGAAAACTTTTCCTTCAATAAAGACAACATCATAGCCCCTATCCTCTAACATTGTGACTGAGACTAAATTTTTCTTCAAATCTGGTACATGCATTACATATTTTAAATGAAAGATTTTACCTGATGCCCTTTGAAAGGTAATGGTACCAATGACAGTCACATTGTATCATCCATCATCGCCCAACTCAATATGCATCTGGAGATCTTTCTCCTCCAAGTCACTGAAAATTTTCTTATCTCCCGTCATGTGAAAGGAAGCACCACTATCCAAGTACCACCCTGATTCCAATGCACTTGACACCATGCATGCGATCAATGAGAATTCAAGCTCAAATTGTGAGGCAAGAGCCTCACCACCTGCAACTCCAACAACCATCTTGTTCTTCTTCTTTTGTGGACAATTTGTGGCAATATATCCATGCTCGTGATAGTGAAAACACTTCACTTTGGACATGTTGTGATCCTTGCCATCTTCACCAACCTTAGATTTATAATGGAATTTATTCCCCTTCACCTTCTTTGACTTGGTAGCCATAACACAATCCTATTCATCATCATGCTTTGATGAAGAGCCATCTCTGGTGTTCCACCTGAAATCCTCCTGCACCAGATCCGACCACAGTCATTCCCAATCCGGAAATTTTTCTCGTCCGTTGATAGAGTCTTCATAATAGTGCCAACCCTTAGGAAGTCCCAAGAGAGCCAAGCTCACCAAATCATCATTAGCAACATTTATTCCTACACTCTCAAGCTCATCCCAACATTGGACAAACTTTGTTAAGTATATCAGAATAGTTTCATTCTTTTCCATCTTGATATTCTTGAGTTTATCTTTGAGCGCCAATTTCTTATGGTCGTTGCTACTTTGGAATAGATCCGTCAAAGCCTTACACATAGCATATGGTGTGGCTTTCCCATGGAGGCTTGAGACAATGTGGTCTCGTACTCCCTCCAACTGAATCCTCCTCACCTTTTCCACTTTCTTTTGCCATGCATCAAGTAATGCATCATCTGTCGAAGTAGGCTTAGGAACATCGCTAATGAATTCCTTCAAGCCATTATCTTCAAGCACCGCCTCCATCCTGTCCTTCCAAGAAATGTAGTTTGAGATTCCCTCGAGTGAATACTCTAAACTCAAGCCATTGAAAGCCATTTCGATGTTAACTTAGCTGTAGCACCAAGAAAGTCTTTATGCAAATTTGAATTCTTTCCATCAACAAACTTAGCTCCTGCTTCACAATTGCAATTTCTTGTGCTCTGATACCATGTAGAAAATTTATAACACAGATCTAGTACCATGTAGAAATTATACAAAATACATGTATGTCCTGGATTCTTCTGATCTAACAATAATATGCTACTGTTAAATACAAAATCGCTTATACAAATATTTGCAGAATTTGAAACACAATTGCCAATCACAATATCATGAAGAAAGATCAATCACACATAACACTGATAATTTTACCGGGAAAGCATAAAGCTAAAAACCCCACTATATTCTATTATGTATTATATCATATATCATAAAAAAATTACATACAAAGCTCCAATCCAAGAGCTCTCAGTACAATAGCTAACTGTCTCACACTGTCATACAAAAATTGGCAAGTTCCTCAACCAATTTACTGTCTCTAGACAACCTGCCTCCACTACGCAATCCCTGATGGTCAAGAACCCCTGAATGATTGATTCTTGCCTACCTTGACTGTGAAATCCTCATAGGCACATCCAATGTGTGTGTGGTTGCATGTGTGCAACCAATACTGTCACAACTGATAGTTAATCTGTCCCTTTCACCTACATCTCAACTGGGTCTCCTTTGGATCTGACATGCATGTAGTTAATATTAGTAAATCTTCAGTTGCATGTGAGACCATTGATTGTGAATTAATTACTTATTAATTCACTTGATCTCTCACTACTGTATCTTCAGTTACAACTAGCACAACTGGGTTTAACTCACTTAACTGAGTTAAACTACTTTACAACTCTCATAATTGTACTTCCAACTTTGTTACAACTAGAATCACTCTGTTACAACTCAAGTCAACCTGCATATCCCACCAACCAACCTCTTAACTCGAAATTCCTTTAGATAACTGATTTTCCACTTCATTTAACTATTTCCAAGAGCTCATTGAGAATATATTACTGTTTATTGTCCAACTAATATTGAGGATAATAATAGTCGACATGCATCTATAAATATACATGTAATCTATAAATAGAACTTGCACATACATCTATAAATAGACCTCATCTATAAATAGAATTTTCTCATGCATCTATAAATAGTCATCCACCTAAAAATATCCTATGTGGGCCCCACCTATTGTAAGTGCTTAATTTTCACTAGGATCAAGGATGTTGTTTCTGGATGCCAATTTCACTGTTTCTTGTTGCAAACTTCAACACAATTGATCTCTCATTTAGAATTAGACCATTTGAGATTCACTACCCAGCTATATTTTTCAACGGGGAGACTTAGAATATGAGATGTGGATGTGGAGCTTGGTTAATGATCACTCCACAATGTCATTATAAGATACATTGGTACGGTGGATAGGGTATCAATATGAGGGCCGAACTACTCGCGCTCCAGGGTCTGCTTTGGTTCGCGAAACAATTATATATTGATAAGATGTGGGTGTTTGGGGATTCAAAGGTTCTCATTGAATAGATGAACAATCAGTCAAATTTGGCTCCGGGTCACCTCTCAACATGATTTGATAGGATTATTGATCTGAGAAGATCTTTCTCTTCCATATCCTTCATGCACATCTTCAGGGAGAAGAACCAAATGGAAGACCATATTTCTAAGAAGGGGCTGAATGGGATTTTTGGAGAAATGCAGTATGAATTAATCGATGCCTCAGGACAAGGGGTAAAAGGCACGGTTAAAATTTTCTGATAAAAAAAAAAGTCAAAGTATAGGTAAGTGAGGTATAGGTCGCTAGTAGATGGCGTTTTTTCTTGAGATCGACGGAATATACACTTTAAATATGATAAAGGTTTTCATGTTATGCATCGAACCCATTACTGACTTGGCATAAGGTAAATAATGGTAAAATTTTGAGAAGGAAGAAATTGCAGAGGAAGTACATTTCTCTCGGCATAAATTATTCCTCTTTTTTTGTAAAAGTGATAGATAATTTTTGGTGTACAGGGGTACAATATTTTGGTTTTATGAAGATGGAACAAACCATATATATGGATGTAAACAACCTCTTGACTTTGTAATGATACTAAATATAAACCAGATGTTTTTTCTACTAAAAAAAAAAACTCATGATTTGAGATATGCTCGTAATTGAGAGGCACAACCATGGTTGTAGTAATTTTTAACAAATCAAAGAGTGATGTGTTTAATGTATGTTCATTATTGAGAGGCACGACGTAGAAGTGATATACTCAAATCTCAGGAAGAAGAAATAAGGATGAAATGTAGGATTATATGGATTAAAGCTTGAGACAAAAAGACCATATAAAAATACCATATTCTTTTAGGCACATTTTAACAGCAGAAAGTTACACAAATCTATTCGGTCTATCAAAGACGCAACAGTGAAAATACATAGATATCAAGAGGATATTGAGCACGCACCATTCTTAAACTTCAAAGGTTAATTATCAGAACAATCACATCTATATATGACACAAATGGAATACATCTCTTTGTTGCATGTCATCTTTTCATCGGAGGAAAATGATAAACTTGGGTGTCCGATCACAAGAAAGGAATTGATTAAGGTTATGAAGCAATGTGCCGAAGAAAAGAGTCCAGGTCCAATCGATTGGGGGGTGGATCTATTTCTACATTTCAAAGAGCTGATGATTCCAGACTTATTAGGGGTAGCAGAAGAATCAAGTACATTTGGATATTTTTTAGGAGCAATTAATGCTACATTCATCGTGTTGATCCCCAAGAAGGAGAGAATTGTATCGTTTGCTGATTATATGCCGATTTCCCTTTGCAACTTGGTCTATAAGGTGATATCTAAGTTGATTGTCTGTAGAATTAAACCGACGTTGTCTAAATTCATCACTGAGGAACAATTTAGGTTTTAAGAAGATAGGAAGATTCAAGATGCTATTGGGATTTCCCAAGAAATAATGCATTCCATTAAATCCAAGAATCTGAAAGCTTTCCTTCTCAAGGTTGACCTTGTCAAGGCGCATGCCTGTATTGACTGGGAGTTTCTTAAGTTGGTCTTGGTAAAAATAGGCACGTCCATTAAGAATGTTAACAAGATCATGGGGTGTTTGACAACAACCAATTTTGCGATAATCATTAATGGTTTTCCAACATAGTTTTTTGAGGCATTCAGAGGTGCGCGACAAGGATGTGCCCTCTCCCCACTTCCTTTTCTGCTTGTCATTGATTGCCTCAGTAGAAAATTGAGAGAAGCTCGGGATAATGGAAAAATTATTGGGGTTAGGATTTCCAGGGATATTACTATTACACACCTAATGTCATTGATGACCTACTATTTGGTGGCCAATATTCCATCAAGGAGTGAGTCAATATACATAAAATAATCATATCATTTTGGCAGGCATCTAGGCTTTGTGTGAACGAGGGGAAGTCTCTGCTAGTTGGAACGAAAGGGGAGACAACAAGGCATAAGGAGATTTCAATGCTTTTTAGTGTGAAATATGCGCCCGTAGATGAGGGTTTTACTTATCTGGGTTTCTTCTTGAAGCCTACATGATATTTCAACTTGGATTGGGACTAGTTGATTGACATATTTTAGAAGAAAATTTCGTGCTGGACACTTATATGGCTAACGATGGGAGGTAGGATTGTTATACTGAAATTTGTTCTTCAAAATATCTCAGTTTAATGGATGCATTATTTTTTCCCAGGGAGATCATTCATAAGATATATACAATCATGGCACATTTTCTGTGGGCGAGATCTCAACAAAATAAAAAATTCCACTTGGTTGGTTGGTCAGATGTAGCTCAACCTACCGAAGATGGTGGATGAGGGATTATAGACACCTTTTCGTTTAATAAGGCTTTGATCATAATAAGGCTTTGATCATAATAAGGCTTTGATCATCAAAAACATGTGGAGAGCTACCTCAAGTAATTTTTTGTGGGCACACATAATCAGAGAAAAATATATGTATGAACATGATTTCGTTACTTGGATAGGTAGAGGGGCAAGGGATAAATCTAACAAATTGATTATATGAAGGAGTATGCTGATAATCTACATTAGTTGTCAGGATTTAATCGATGGGAGGAATGATATGGTTCAAGGATCAACATTGGCTTAGATGCAATTTTTGGGATGAGTGGAAATCATTCCTTTTTAGAACAACTACTCAATAATCTTCACAGTAAAGGCCTTTAATTCCCATGAAATATTGATTAGACATGTGGACAAAGTATAGATCATCAAAATTAGTAAGGAGTAAAGAGCTCAGGATTTCAGAACGTCATTTAGACATTGAATGGGAGAGGTATACTTCACAATTAAGAAATGCAGGCATCAAGTTAGAGGAACATGGGGAACAAGATCTAATGGTTTGGGGGGGTAGCCTTAAGAAGGGAATGCCGAGGGTAAAAGACATTTATCAAAATCTACCCAGAGTTGAGAAGATTTTTAACAACAATGAATGGTCTCAGAAAATGCGGAAATGACATATCCCATATAAAATTAGAAGTTTTTGTTGGCTAACTGTTAATGATAGAATATTAACTTGGAATAATTTACAAAAATGAGGTTTCAATGGTTTGGCATTTGTCCAATGTGTAGGAGGGTTTTGGAGAGTCCTGTCCATTTATTACTCACATTTTGTCATGCGAGGGAAGTTTGGGAAGGTTGCAGGGGAATTTTGAAACAAAATCTGACATGGAATAATTTTACTCTTATTTTTTACATACAGTTATGGTACAAAAAAAACAAAAGGTTCAAATAATTTCCATATTTTATAATGTGGATCATATGGAGAAGTAGAAATGCTCTTATCTTTGAACATAAGCTAGTGAAGGTGTGGGAAGAAATTAACAAGGCCATCACTCTCTACAATGAATTGGGAAAACACATGAAGGCTTATAGGACTAGGACACACAAATATAAGAATATGTGGCAATCATTTCCTGTAGGCTTCTTTGATGGAGCGAGTAAAATGAGGCTATGTGGATGTGGGGCAATCATCTTCATGGGTCCTGGTAAATACTACCATTTTTGGTGGGAGGGAAGACAAGGATCGAACAATAAGGCTGAGATTGTTGCATTATGGGGAGTTTTAATTGCGAAAAAGTGGCTTAGAATTGAGAAGATAAAGGTTTTTGGAGATGCGAAAGTCATTATCGATTGGGTGAAAGAGTTCACAAATTTCAGTCCATCGATATTAAGTAATTGGATGAAGAGTATCAGAACACTAGTAAGCAATTTTCAGAACATTCAATTCCAACACATCTATTGAGAACAAAACTCAATGGCAGATCTTTTATCTAAGAGAGGGATAGCAAAGGACACATGTAAGTTTTTTTCAATGAATTTGATCACGGGAAGTTGATTAATGTTGGTAAAATAAATTACTCCTAGATGTTTGGATCAAGAACAAGGTTTTCATACTTAAAGACAAAAATATAAGCAAGGGAGGATCAAGAACAAGGTTCAAAAATATAAGCGAGGGAGAGGCAGGGAAAATTTTAGGGGCAAATTTTAGCCCAAAGGAAAATTTTAAGGGGTTTTAAATTTTGGTAGGGCGAATTTTTTATATAAAACCCATTTTCTATAGTTTATATAGTTATTAGCCCTATAATTATTTTAAAAATAATTAATTATTAAGTGTTAACCTAACAAAATAAATGTGCTTAAAACTTAAACCATGAAATTCGCATCCCAATTTTCTGCTTTGGAGCTGATTTCAATGGCATTCGCCTGGATTTAATGGGTCAGGGGAGGGATTGGAGTGATTCGCCCCCATTTTCACTGGTTTGGGCTTGGAATTTGGAGGTGCAAGAATAATTTAATGGCATTTTCCCGAATTTACTGGGTCAAGGGAGGGATTTGCCCCCATTTCAACTGGTTGGGCCTTGGAAGGGACTTGGAAGTTGACTGTTGGAGGTGCATGGTGCCAGATTATATGCAGGATTCCAAGATCTGGTTCTACATGCATTGATAAGGGAATTAGGGCAACAAGAATCAAATTCTAGCTACAGGGAGGTGCACGATGCCAGATTCTATGCAGGATGCCAAGATTTGGTTCTACACGCATTGACGAGGGCATTAGGGCAATAGGAATCTTCAATCGAGTTCTAGTTCCGGAGAGGTAACAAGAATCGAGTTTTACTTAGGGATTTAGAGTACCAATATGGTCCATTTCCCCAGTGCCATGGAGCTAAAACATGGAGGGTAACAAGAATCGAGTTCTAGTTAGGGATTTAGAGTACCAAGATGGTCCATTTACCCGGTGCAAAGGAGCAAACCCGCGAGGAGGAGTTTGGACATGCAACTGCAATTATATATATATTTTTATAAATTTGCTGAGATTGGACACCGAATGCTTCAAATTTCAAGTGTGCTGGTGATTTCTTTGGCCTTCGGCGAGTCTAACAACAACGCTCTGTGATTATTATTTTTTTATAAATTTTCGAGTCCGAATGCTTCGACGAGTCTAACAGTGCTGGTCAATGGTGATTCGGTGAATACGGGTGCTCTGTGGTTGAATTGTGGGTGATTTGCAATAGGTAAGCCAAAATCTAGAAGTTTACACTTGTTCCAGCCTTCTTTTAAGCTCGCAATCGCTAGAAATCCAAATTGTTTACACTTTGCTGGGTAGGAATGCACGTGTAAATCCTACACAAATATTCTGGAAGCTGCAATCTGTAATCAAGGTATGGCTGAAGAATTCCAATTTGAATATTAAGAGTATGGAAACATTTTGAGACATATAGTTTATGAAATTTTTATTTTGAAGTGTTTTGGCTTCCTTTTCAAGTATGTTCTTCAAGTTTTTAAATTGGTGTTGATGCAATTCCAAGATATGGTCTTGAAATTCTTAGGTTGGTGTTAATGTAGTTCCAAGTTATATAGCACACAAGCAGTCTCTGCACACCCTGAGTATGTGCATTACTCTAGGGAGTTTTGAATACCATCCAAAATGTGTACACCCCATGCTATGCAAATGTCTACGCCCATAGCTGATGCAAGAATGGCATGTGGGTTGCCATCTGTGGCACATAAACAATCTTCTTTACTTGCTCTGAATTCAGCATTGGAGGATCAAGTCAACTGGTAGGCTAAGAAGGGCTTGCTAAATTTCAGAAATTCCACAAGCCAAAAGATGGTTATAGGTCCAAATTCAATTGCTGACAAGCCCATAAACATATGTAGTAGATCAGGGGTGTTTAGGCCAAGGATTGTGGCACAGCAGGTTCGCACACATTCGACATCAGGAGCCGATATAGGTTTCCAAGATGATGGTATTGGATTAAGTGCACTTATGGATGCCTCAAGGGCATCAAAATTGATGGAGTTTCTCACATCAAAGAGAGCCAAAGTTGCTGTCATGATGGCTCTGGGGTTGTCACTTTGTAATGCCAATAGAATTGTAATGTATGTTGCCATTGTGCCTCTTACAACGACTCATGGATGGAGAAGCTCTTTTGCAGGAATTTTTCAGGAGTGTCTCTGTATTCTTTTGTCCACCCTGAGATTGTTATGCATGGAATTTTTCTTTAGTGAATATTCTGTCAACTATTTTACAAATTTATGGTATTCTTATTCTTTACCATTAAAAGTGTTGCACCACATATAGCAGATTTTGTTTGACTCTAAGGGCAGGATCGGAGGTGTAACTATTCCACCAAAATTACCCTGGACTTGCATCTGGCATCATTCCTTTGAAGTGCATCCTATTTGGCTGAGGTAGACCACAGAGTTGAATAGATCCATGGTGCTAGTTTAATATTATATTGACCTCACCAGTGAACCAGGGTCCAGTTGGCCTGGCTTTTAGTATGCAAATTTACTGATAGCATTGAGCCTTATATATGATCTACACTTTTAGGCTGCAAGGGATAAAACTTTCAAATTTTCTAAAATGAATCCTTTGTTGAGATAGACAAGAAATTTTACAAGAGACTTGCAACTGAACCTACAAAGTTCAATCCAGATGACATGTACGAAGGTTGTCCCATTTTTTCAATTCATCAACTTCCTATTGTGCCTGGATTCAACAAGATCACTGAATTTCATTCTCTCATGCTTTTGCAATAATTTGCATTTCCCCTTTCCAGGGAAGGGCTGGTACTAATGAATTTATCCAGTCTTTCATCTGCTCATGTATTGAGCTAAGAACAAAACACAAACTATTTTTTCGTATGCTTTAAAATCTGATCATGTTAGATTCAGTTTTAGATTAGGTCTTTGAGTTGCTGTTGAAAATATCCCTGGTAAAGACTAGAAACCCTTTGAATTGGGAAACCGTATTAATCAAAGATATATCTTGAAGCATCTGGCTAGTATCATTAAGAATTAGCAGGTTGAGCTATATCAATAACCTTACTAGAGGGTATGTATCCTCTTTAATTTTGTAGTTATGTTATTAGCACTAGCTGGGCCATTTGTTGCCCAGAGGTTAGCAAAATTGTATTTCAGCATACCCATCTCTAGTCTTTCTTATGCAGCGAGTATGGTATTTCTGTGCTTCTAGAAATCTTCTCTTGAATCCATGTCCCGTTAAGTCATTACTTCATAGGTTCTGGACAAAGCATAGGCCTCTTCTGTGAATTCCTTAGTTAGAAACGAAAATATGAAACATAAAAAAGATGGGTACCAAAATCTCTTTAGTTCATTGTTGTACACCTTTAACATATTATATTATCATTAAACTATCTTTGTTAGGTACTTGAAGACTTGATTCATACTTCTCTATGTAGAAGGATCACAAAGGATCACAATAATGAACAGAAAATTAGAAATACTCAGTAAAGTTAATCAACAACTCATTACTGAGACATTTATTGCTTAAATGTTGGTCCAAATTTTACAGGGGCCGCTACCTAGATGGTAATAAATTGAATATCCAAATAGGTCATGACAATTACAAGTATCTGTAATGCATTGCAAAGTGTGTTGAATGACAATCAAGGGAGGTCACTACACCGTGATAATTGTACTCTTGTATAAAGCACATAAGGGATACTAGCAAGGTGGCAGGTACTATTTGAAGTGAGTCACGTCAGAATTTGAGTGCTCTAATGTGATCCAAGGAGTGGAGGGTGTCTACAACTAGCATGAGAGTTTGAGACTTCTCCATCCTTTCATTCACAAGTGGAGGATGGCCTAATCTAATTTGAGGCTTGTTTATATAATTTGATAAGTACCAATATTAGAGAAATAATTTGACAGATGAGCATATATAAAGAAAGCATAAACCCCTGTTTATTCAAAAGAGGGCTGAAACCCTAGTTTGAGGTGCAAGCTATCTTTCAGGTCTAATTAGACTCGTATCTAGTATCGGTAATACTAATAATTTTATTATAGACATTATATAAGTTGAGAAGGTCAATTGGGGTTATCCAGGGTGGTTGGGAGAAAGAAATGGAATCCTCCTCATCCAGGTTCAATTCCCGCAAGTGACATGGGATGTTGATAGTATTGACAATACACATATTTTTTATATGGAATATACAACATTGTACCCTGAAGAAAACAAGAAAGAAAAAAAAAATTGTGGTCTGAGAACAATATGATCATGAAATAGCTCAAGGAGATATGATCAAAATTTTATCATATTGCACTACAAAACTATGATCTTATAAGAAAAATAGCTCATTTATAAATGAATTTATTTATATAACAAAAATATGTGTGTTTAAAATTTAGACACACCACAGATTTGGAATCTGAACCGACTCTACCATGACTATGCATCGCTTGATATATATCTCTACAGCTGAGTATGATGACACTGATGATGGCTTGATATATATCTCTGTTACCTTAGATGTTACATGATTATGATTAATGTTTTTGGTACATGAACCTATGGGTCAATAATAGGAAGGGGGCAATTTGCAGATAGCTTGATGATTATGGCAAGTGGACGAGATATGTCATTTTTATGATGTCTACCTATCAAATGATGACCATCTCATTTATCAATGTAAAGTTAAGATGGAATACTTAGACTTGATGTACTATTTTTTGTGCTTAAAGATTTGATGATATGGAGAAGTATATATATATGGTAGGTGTTTGTCAAGAATCACCAGGTATCCCACAATATATATATATATATATATATATATATATATATATATTGTGGGATACCTGGTGATCTTTGACAAACACTTACCATATGCCTCGTTATAAAGATTTGAATCGATTTGTGAATGAGCCTCATATATTAGATAGCTGCTTGTTGGGATATATTTATGATTCTATTACCTATGGTTGGAGATACAATGGCAATTCCATGGATAGTCTGATGATGGTGTGATGGGTGGAAAGAGCACAAGAAATCATAATTCCTCTGTATTATTACAATCACCTATTTAGGGAAAACAAACAGAAGAAATACATAGTGGCTATTTATTATTTTCGAGATATTATAGAATTTCTATGAGAAATAAAGTTAAATATGTATACATTTTTGTCAACACGGAACATCATAGAAAGGTGGAAAGTGTTTTTTATTCGAAGCACATTGATGAAGCCATTATATCTAAGCACATTGATGAAGCTGTTCTAAACTATTATCAACATTGCCTAGAGGAGCATTGTTTCTTAATGCAGTGATACAAAGGAGAATTATTTCTCAAGCCAATGACACAGGAGGATTTCTCGCTATAAGAAAGGTCTTCTTACGCTTCCAAACCATATTGTTAAAGAATAATTTTTTTGGGTTTTTTAGTCTCCTTTAGGACCTTAAACATTGATGTATTTTAAGTGCGAGTTGGATTGTGTGCTTATTATGTTGGTTTGGATTTTTATGCCTTGAATGTTATGATGGAATCACCACTTCAAGATACTGAGTCTATCATCATAGAACTTGAAATTCCATGGATATTCCACTATTATGTTAACCCTTCTTCACAAGAGTGTCAGGTTTGCATGTTGAATATTCTACTTATGTAAAAGTTTTGATAATGAATGTCGAATCATATAAAAATTGAGCTTATCTCATGGGTGTCGAGATAGTCATCACATGAATCTGAGTTTTTTCCTTCATACATATTCTAATACTGCCATTATAAGTTAGTTTGAGAGAAGGTAAAGATTTTGTCCCAATAGTTACATTCACTATAGTCACAAAGACACCACACCCATTACATCATGAAGATATTATAGGTGTGCCAAGATTTTTATTGAGAGACCAAACAGGTTTTTCACCTCTAAATGACAAAATATATGCTTAGACAGTCATTATACACTAAGAGATCAAATGAATGTTTAATATATTGCCACATTCATCCTAAAGAACATATGTTTGTTGAGAATGTCATGTAATACGAATTCTATAATATTGTTGAGGTTGTTTGTCAATATGTCAAGATATATATGTTTAGGTCCATTCATACTTTTCAGACATATATATCAGATCTGTCTCCAAACAACCACTTAGATAATCACCATAGGAACCTGAAGTTTGTTTACTTGAATGCTAGAAATTGAGGCATCTGAATCCACAAATTTAATATGTTATTTGAATTTCAGAGGCATGAACTCATATTTACAAAATATAGGATGATATTAATTGTTTCTGAGCATAGGATCTGTATCTAGAAGAAATGAAATAGAAAAGTATGTAGGCACTTACATGATACTACAATGTATTGCTTAAAATGATACTTAAAGGCTCCATTGGATTATATCAAATGCAATTTTTTGGTGTAAGGATTTTATTTACATAAGTCACAATGATAAAACAACAACCAGATCTACCCATTCAACATAAATGATAAAGACACTCAACTACAAGTTTCAAAGCAGTGAAGAATTCATAAATTTTGCCACATTTGAATGGATCTGAATTTTATGGCAAGCGTATGATAAAAGCTGCTCTTTGCGTCCAACGCATCAAATTCATTTAGCATAACATGTATGATTTTCAAATTTGACGGAACACTCAATATTTTTAGGTATTAAATTTTAATGTTTGTTTCAGTTCTGTGATTAGATGGTGGGGTATATTTCTAAACAAAAATCTATTTTTGGTGAGGATTTTTTGAAATGTCTTCTTAGAATATTTCTGTGTAGAAAAATTCACTGGTGTTGACAGGAAAATTTGTCCAGCCAACAGTAGGGGATCTCCTCGGTAAAAAGTCCCAATTAGACCTTAAACCGTTTGGAGTAGGGATCCCATCAGGGGTGTGGGTCCGGCTACCGCTTAAGACGCCTTCCCTCCTGGTCTCAAAAGAACTTGATTAAACCTGTGGACACACACTTATCCATAGGATACGAAATACATGATTGATGCATGGAACATGTCTACAACACTATGCGTAGCAAGAGAATGAATAAGACACATGCGCCCGAAGAGATGCAGTTAACGGCACGTCTTTGGGGTCATGCTTGCAAGGTATCTTACCACAGAAGAAATAGTTCTTAATGGCAAGATTCCTTCTTACTTCTGAAAGATAAAACGAAATGCTAATAGACAAAGGTATTAACATTCATTTAGAAAGCGATAAAACTGAACATCATTAACACAAGCATAGATAAACATGATGTATAAATGATATTTATTAGAAAATGCAGTTTCATTAATCATAGGATGTTCTGAAACTGTTCAAGAAATACACATAGTGCTGTCACAACAACATACATCATCCAACAAAGGGGTTTTAGCAAGTATTCGTATTCATATGTCTAAGAATATGGTCTTTCAAATCAATACAATGTAGCTCTTGAGTATTCCCAAAAAGAGAAAAGCCCCTGTTACAAGCTCCCGTAGGAGTATTTATAATGCCAAAACTGCCCATTGGGCTTCCTTTACTATTCACCTTCTTGACCGTTGGGTTGCCTTGTGACCCATTCCTTTTGCGACCTGCGACCTGAGTCGCTGTTGCGACCTGCGACCTGAGGTGTTGTTGCGATCTGCGACTTGACTGGGTCGCGGGGTCGCAGGTTGTAAGAGAATTGCCAAGATGCGACCTTGCGACCTTGCGACTAGGTCGCTGGGTCGCATAGTCGCAAAAAGGTGGAAAAACATAGATATGCGACCTTGCGACCTTGCGACTGGTCGCTAGGTCGCTGGGTCGCAAAAGGTGAAAAACCGACGAAATGCGACCTCGCGACCTTGCGACTAGGTCGCTGGGTCGCAAAAAGGAGGAAAACCAAAGAAATGCGACCTTGCGACCTTGCGACTAGGTCGCTGGGTCGCGAGGTCGCAAAAGGCGGAAAAACTGAAAAGGTGCGACCCTGTGAGCTTGCGACCTTGCGACTAGGTCGCTGGGTCACGAGGTCGCAAAAGGAGGAAAAACTGAAAAGGTGCGACCCTGCGACCTTGCGACTAGGTCGCTGGGTCGCAGGGTCGCAAAAGGCGAGAAAAACATAGACATGCGACCTGCGACCTCGCCAGCATCTGCTTGTTCTGAAAATGTCTCCTTGTGTGCTGGAGAAAAATTTGGCTCTTCTGTGTAACAGAGTGATTCCTCCTGCAATAAAATAACAGAGGTCACATATTGAATAATAATAATGCTAAGGACACTTTAATTAATTTGCAAAAGAGAAAACAATGAATTTAGACCCCTGTGTGGTCAAAACTTTATCAGAGATAATGGCATGTGTAGGCTTTCTCCGTGCCCTTTTTCTGTCAGGATCATCATCTTCTGCACGCATGAGGTTCTCTTCACTCACGTTCTCAGTTTTCGCTATAGGTCTTCACTAAGCTCTGAGTGTTTGTAGAAGAAACTATTGATAGGATCGAATATTTTCTGTTCGTGCCATCTCCTGCTGAATGCTATCCTAGCAGGTCAGGAAAATGGCAATAGCCTGCAATGCATTTTTAGAACCACTACAACTAGATTGATCTTTGTTCATTGCCATACACTTATAATATGCTCATACAACCGTTTTCCTGCAGTTCAAGTGATCAGCGGATTTGCTGGTGTCTAATCTTGTGACTTAGCAACCACAGGATAGCATAAGCGCAGAGTGACTTATTGCTGCACGAAGTTTCATGCAACAGCGACATGGCCTATGTGTAAAGGTTATGGCGCTCGCGCGCATCTTAACACATGTTCCTTTTGTTGTCTACATCTTCAATCGTTGCTCCTGGATAGGTTTGAGAGCTTTAACACTGGTTAGTTCACTATCCTGTTCCGCTCGGTAATGGTCCACGAGTCCTATGATCAAATTTTGTTGGATAGAATATGCTTGCATCCTCGTTTAGCTTTCAGGTCAAGAAACAATCTTT
Organism: Pinus albicaulis; assembly: GCA_034641835.2. NCBI lineage: Eukaryota > Viridiplantae > Streptophyta > Pinopsida > Pinales > Pinaceae > Pinus > Pinus albicaulis. The sequence continues at coordinate 1,128,099,859 of CM076583.1, read as the reverse complement.
GGCGCAACTTCCTTCCTTAACCTTCTGTGTATCATGCACGAAACTCATCCATAATTCAGCAAAGTGCAACTTCTTTCCTTGAATCCTTCTGTGTATCATGCACGAAACTCATCCATAATTTAGCAGAGTGGTGTCCAGTCCTTTCTTCTGCCGAATCAAAAGAAACAAATGGTTGTTTCCCAAGCGTTTCTCTTTTCCCTGGTGCATCCCATGGTAATGGCAGAGCCGATACGGCTTAATCCAAGCATCCATTCAGGACGGGATGATGTTGCCATTTCCCACGCTATCTCAGCTGAATCCACGTGCATGCACCCGGAATGGAATCGCATGCCACTTTCCCCGCTATTACATCTGATTCAACGCTGTATAATACCAACACACTGTCGCCTTCAGCGAAATAATGAGATATGGGCGGTTACTGAACGCAGTGCTTTGCATGGGAAACTTCCTTTATCAACGAGCTATTCTTGCCGGAAACAGCTTGGTAAGAGCGTAATTGGTGCCGATAAAGACGTTGAACCCATTTCCTCGTTGTAAACTCTGAACGTTACTATATCCGCTCCAACGTTCACCCTGATTCAAAACTCCACCTTTGCCGTGCTTGCATGCTGTTATAGTTTCATTTCGATGTTTGGCTCGAGGTTTCAAACACGAAATTTGGCCGTTATATTTATCTACGCTCCATACTTATAACTCCATGTAGAAGCGCTCGTACCAATTGGCCATGCCGCAGATATAACTCCAGTCATCATATATAAATGTTCCATCTATAAGCTCTAGCCATTGTATATATAAAATTTACGTTTGGCTCCATAGGACGTACACATGGAACGTTTTGCATTCATGCAACGTAGACAAGGCTTTGGACATTCGCATGGCGCCATGCGTATACACGCTTTTGGACCACTGACCATGTATACATATCTGCTCTAGAACCTTTAGCGTAGGTCGAACCTAGCCATCGAAATGTTTCAGTCCCCGCAATGCAATTTTATATGGTTGTGAAACTATATGAGATTTGCACCGTATAAAACGAAGTTACAACGCGCCAGGGTAGTTGTAAAGTAAACATGGCACGTTGGACTCCATGCATGACTTTGGACGTTAAATATACATAAATATATCTCCTCTACAAAGTCAAACTCCGCCCCATGCTTCGAATATAGGTTTCGATATGTATGTTCCCCATGCGTTTATCCGTAGGTTTAAAACCGAGCTGATGCCTTCATATAATTCGACGTTCCCTTTGATTATATCCGCACAATAATGGTTATATCATCACCTTCGCTGTTTTTGTAAATGGTTCTTGTTTCACGTCCACACATACTATTCGGCCATTAATATATATATGTTCCACGTCGAAACAATGTTTGACCGCTTATATATGCTGCAATTGTTTATTACCGGATGGAATACTTCAGTAATGAAAACCTTTGAGCTGACCAAGATATTACGTCCCATGCAAACGTGCCCATAGATTTATGCGCCACGTTTCCACGTTCTGTTGACCGTTCATTTGCCACAAGTTTGAAAACAGCCGACGGACCTTTGCACCCGCTCCACGTTTAAAAAAAAATAAAACCATTGACCGTTGGATTCCAATGCCATGTGTCCATGCGTATTTATGCCATGCAACGTTGGGCTCCATGTTCCCAACGCAAGGTTGACTGCTGTACGTGTATGTTGCTTCAACATACCCCGTGAATTGAAAACTCCATCAAACCCTTTTGCTCGAATATCTTAAAGCCGAGGAGGTTTGTATTATTTTGCTGGCCACACAATAAAACTTGCCATCAAAACCTTTTACGCTCACTTGTATAGTTATGATTAATATCTTAGTTATGAAGTTGGACCGCGGCATATGCATATGTGCTCTCAAGTATTTATCATAAGTCGAACACCTCCTATCAAACATTTGCGCCTTAGTTTTAATTATAAAACATTGACCATTGCTTTTTCTCCGATTGTTAGCGCACATAGATGACAATTCCCTATGCCAAGGCCACCACCTCATAATATGAAGGCTTTGTTTTTGAAAGGTCGAGAGCAGAAATCTGCTAATCTAACCACATGGATTACCCCTTTAATATTAACCCCTTTTTATCTTGTGGTTCTGGAGGCTCTCTTTGCATATGCATCAATGCACCTAGCTACAAAAGGTGTATGCATTTAAACAGGACCCTTTAGGTTCAATCTGACATTCTCCATCTCATATGGTCCCACATACCAAAACTTTATGAATATGAAAGAGTAAAGGAGACTAGGGTTGTAAGACCATTTTATTGCTCCACGTGGTACTCCTTGTAGCATAATTAATTCCACACTACGTAGCTTAAGATCCATAATGTTGCTTCAAAAGGGGTGCGCTCACATGTTTGAAACCTTGTCGTTGGCTTGCCATAGAAACACGTATGCTTTTGCACTGCTGCCCGACACGAGCACGCCTTGAATGAGATTGTCATTCCGTAGGGAAATCTCCTAGGTCGGATATGCTCACCGGGCTATACTTCAGGCTAGATTCATCGAAGTGGCGAAACATGTTTCTTTGAGTGCGCCCATCGACATTGAGATGGTATAATGCAAGATCTGGATATTTCCAATAGAGCGCTTTAAAGCATCTGGTGCGCACTAGTGAAGAACTCTTTTGCATAAGTGACATAGAAGGTTCTCTCTGATCAACATGTATCACACTATTCCCCTTTTAACAGTACTGATCGTTCGCTCCTGCTCCTCCCCTGCTCCGCAGCTTTGACCTCGTCGTTGAGCCCAATTTTATTTCCCTTGATGTCGTGACATGACGGAGGAGTTTGTCACCCGTGGGGTCAACAACAGGAGGGCTTTTACTCGTCAATACACACAAGGTTCTCGTTCAAGCATATGCATGGCAATCTCATTACACATGGCGCGACTGCGGTAAGAATGTTCGAGCGTACGCTAGATGGTTCCTCCCACATATGGCGTGATGCAGCGACAACATCGAGTCATGGTGATGAGACAACTCGTGAGGGGTTAGAGATAGGTCGATGGGATGTCGTTGACTGTAGGTCAGGTGAAAGACTTTAACGCCTAGGCGAACAGAGGGGGAACCCGAAATTTTAAATATATCCAAAATTTTGGGTGGTGTTGTAGCGGCTACAACAACTGGTTAATATGGAATTTTTAAGTCATCTTGGTTGAAGAGCATACTATATGCTGATGATGTTACCAAAAAAAAACTCTATGTTGCTTTATTGAATATTTTATGATCTGTTTTTCTTTCATGAACTTTTGGGATCCTCATTCTGGATTTGTCAACTTCTGTTGGACATAAGGAAATATGTGCCTCCCTTGGTTAAATCTCATTTTTGACCATCAATGTCGTGGGGCTTTCACATTTTTTGGCAATGAGTAGCTACATAATTATTCTTTGTCCTTCTAAAGAGTCTTAATCCCAATTTGTAAATTTTTATTTTGAAAAATATATTTAGATCTTTGATGCCCAATGGTACTTCCCTTATGCATGCAGAAGGGTCTCTGCCACTCCCTTGGTCTATCATGATGAAAATTGCATTGGGTGCAGCAAAAGGTTTGGCATTTTTGCATGGAAGGGCTGAAAGACCAGTGATTTATCGGGATTTTAAAACATGCAATATTTTGTTGGATTCGGTTTGTACCTACAAATTCAAAATTATGAGATGGCTCAATGTTACACTTTGGATTCTCTTAAGTCTTTATGGAGAGATATGTACTTGGTGTAGGAATACAATGCCAAGCTGTATGATTTTGGACTAGCAAAATATGGACCTGAGGGAGACCACCCATGTTTCAAATCATGTTATGGGAACATATGGTTATGCTGCTCCAGAATATGTAATGACTGGTGAGAATTTTAACTAGTTTAAAACCTGTGGCAATAATATTTTGGTGAGGAAATTTTAGTATTGATACAGATCAACAATATTTCTAGCCTCTTTAAGGGTCTTGTCTAGTAACTGGGCAAGTAGAAAAACTGACAAGTTTGTTCTAGGAGAATTTTTCAGGTCTCATCCTATTAGCCTAATGTTGAATGTAGACCAACCAATTTTAAAGACTCAAGAAAATTTATATGAGGTTGAATTTTCCTTAATTTATGAAAAAAGTATCTAAACATGCATATGTCTCCTAAAAGAAACATATGTTTGGTGATACATATTTAAGTTTATCTCAATGTACTCTTCATTGGATTCTCTCTTATTCTTGACTTATAGATTAGCACAGGCATTGCCTTTTTTACATTGCCTATTACTGATGTGAATTTTAATAAAAGTTAGCATAGACATTTTAGATATTTACAAAGATAAACAAGACTAACTGAGTCAATGATTAAGGTTGGAAGCCAGGACAATTTGTAAACTGCATTTTTGTTCAGTGTCTGGATTGATGCATCCAAAAATAATCCTATTAAAGCCTTTAGATGGAGAGGTTATTATATTACACAATTTGGCTTTCTTCAGTTCATACTATCTAGGTTTTTAGCTTTACTAGTTCACACCCTAATGTTTCAGACATCTTCCAAGCTTCAAAATAACTCATCTCCTACCATTTGAAGCTAAAGTGAATAATCCCCTGATGGAGAACTTTGGATAAATTGGAATATCCGATCTTGAGCATATAGGATGCTCTTTTTAGAGACCTGGATCAGTGGGAAGGAGGGTGTCTTATGTGATTGTAAAAAGGGCCTCGACAAAGATACTATTGTAAGGGTCTCATGGGTGGAGGTAAGAGGTATCCTCGAGATCTCATGAATTTGCATACTGAGGTGGCGCTGCTCTCTGCCTGTAACTTATTGCTTCTGTGTGTGAGCTCTACAAAGTAGGGAGGTGATCATCCTGTTGTGTGGATTGATGGGAGTTATTCTAAGGCTCCTCCATTTGAGTCTATTGTGGGTGGAAAAGCCGACAAGTCGAATTGTGCCCTAACTAGATGAATTTATAGCATCAAAGCTTCTTTATTCAACATACTAGAAAATCTATTGTTTCAAGTGATACTATTGTTGAAGTCATATAAGGAAGCCTTAGTTGCCTACATATTAGATAAAACCTTTGTACAGTGCAAAACTTTGTAGTGATATCTTTTGCTAATATTTGAAGTGTTTTCTTCCACTTCTAACATCCAAATCTACAATGCATATAACCTATAAAATTATAATATAACTTCATACATTGCGGTGCTCTCTCTAAAAAAGGTTCTGAGAAATCCCTAAGCTTAGAGAGATTTCCTTCACTAAAAACTATCAAGTCTCTGCATCTGAAAGAATTTGAACATGAATAGTTTTCCTTCCCATAAAACATATCGGTCCCCATTTTTTTACCATATTCTTCATCTCATGGATCTATTTGCAGAGCAGTAGGGAGTTCTAATAATTCTATTGAATCTAGATTTGCACAACAATATTTTTGCTAGAGTTTTCTCTTCATGGATTTTTTTTTATGGGTCTGTTTAAATTTGAATATTATGCTGCCTTCATGATCACTAATCAAACTCATCACCACTACTACACATGGGATCATCACCAGGAGCTACATAAACATCATTTGGCTCAGAGTCCGAGGACTCCTCAAACTCCTCTCCAACCTCTATATCAGTGCTAGTAGTAGCATGTGCAACAACACTACACTTAGTAGAACTAGAAGAACACGTTTTCCAAACTATACGAGAACTACTTCCCTCATGAGTCACCATGTGCCATGCTTGGTCTTGGTGGTTCGCTTCCTTCAACTCCTGGTTCAACTACCATATCTTCATTGGAACCAACACCCTGAACTCCACTAGACAACGATTCACCATTTTGTACTAGTGATTCACCATTTGTACTGGTGATTCGCCATGATTTTACAAGATAATATAATATCGTGAGAGATTCACCAAAAAAAATTATATATACATATTATATTATTAATAAATTCACCTTCCATTTTTCATATGTATCATGGGGATTCACCCATTTATTATACCTATAAATTTAGGGGGGTTATTTAAATTTTCCCTAGGGAAAGGCAGAATAATAATCTAAAAGTAACAAGTAAACATGGTTTTTGCATAGTTGTAAATTAAAACAGTGTTTGAACAAGATATTTAAAAAATGTTAGAAACATGATGCATTTTCAGTTAAATTTGAAATGAAAAGACAAAACTTTCCTTTTTTTCCAATTATACTCTGGGACAATTTTGGATGAGATGTAATAGAAATTTCAGATACAAGATGAAATCTAGATGACCATAGAAAAGAATGAACAATTTCAATAAAAAAGTGCAACATCAAAATATATATTTACTCTTTTTTAATAAAAGAAAGAGCGTTTTTTTTTTTCTTTAAAAAAATACCATGCTTACAGTGTTTTTTACCCTATCAAAGAGAGAGAGTGCAGAGCAAAACTATTTCGTCAATGTTGGAATTAATTCCAACTGCCGGCATAACAGCAGGCGGCATTACAACAATGAACGGGCCACAAAGAAATTCCGATAGGGTCGATAAGGTAGAGCCGGCATGGTGTTGAACCCAATCAGACTGGCCCCACATCATTTGTTCGTAATGAAAGTCCGCGGGGGTCGTGAAAGAATTGTGGCCAGAGGACTGAACCCCCTCGGAATGCTGACAGCACCACAGCTGGCCCACATATATAATACGGCACATACATATGTTTTATATGTTATATAAGGAGTGCGGGGTTTAAATTTTAATTTTCCCATCGCACAGAATTTTTTTTAACAAGTTTGGTTTTAAATGTTAATTGTTTTGTTTTTAATATATGTGACATATATATTAAAAAAGGCCGTGAAGCAGAGATGTATTTTTTTATTAATACACAGCAGTGTATACATAAAAAGGACAGCAGAATGTAATGTTATTACACATGATTTTTTTTAAATACACAGAAGTGCGGGGAAGAAAGAACAGCAATGCCAGAAAGTCAATTTTCCATCAATGAGAATTGAAGCGGTGCTGACAGGAGTAATGAACCATTAATGTTATTCCAAGCGGTGAACTTAGTGGTTGAAGCAATTTATGGCTGAAGATATTTCTGTTTTGTAATATGTAGAGACAGAGCCATTATTTTGTAATGTAATGTTTTAATACACAGCAGCGTATTTTAAAACAGAGAGCAGAGTTTTATGCACAGTAGTGCATTTGTAAAAGACAGAGAGCTGTAATTTTTATAATTACACAGAACAACAGAGTTTTTTTTTTTTAAAACAGAGTATGCACAGTAGTGTATTGTTGTTGAGTTAGAGAGACAGAGTATTTCTCTGTGTGAGACAGAGAGTGATAGTTTACTCTGTGTTTGCAGCAGATAAACCAATTTGTAATCCCTCTGAGGTTGAGGAAGTATTGTAACAACAAGTTTTTTTTAATAGAATTTTTTTTGTGAAACTCTGTCAAAATTCTGAATATTTCTCTGTGTTGGGCAAGGCAGTTTTATTTGTTTTTGGAATTCTGAAAATTCCAACATGGTATCAGAGCCAATCCAGGCTATTTGAAGGTCAAATAAGCTGAAGGAAAGGAGTTCGTATTTGCAGCAACCTCTCCAGCAGAGTGTAGGTTCAGCCAAGAAGAATTCGAAGGTATTTCTCTATAAAATTTGTTGTGTTACTGTTGCAGTACAGTGAGTTATTTTAAACACACAGTCAAGTGTTTTTATCATAGTTAGAAGTGCAGAATGGCTGGTTCTGGCACAGGTATGAGTTTGGGAAATGTCCATCTCCCACAATTCAATGGAAAGAATTATGATTACTGGTCAATAACCATGAAAGCTTTATTTACCTCACAAGAGCTATGGGAATTAGTTGAGGATGGCTTTGAAGAGCCAAAAGATGAAGCAGAGTTTTTTATGTTAAATCAAGCAGGAAGAGAACAGTTGAAGAACAATAAGAAGAGAGATGCCAAGGCTCTTTTCTTTTTGTATCAAGCAGTGCATGAGAGTGTGTTTCCTAGGATAGCAGCAGCCAAGAAATCCAGTGAAGCATGGGAAACTCTCAAGACAGCCTATCAGGGTATGGAGAGAGTGAAGACAGCAAAACTTCAGTTGTTGAGGAGAGACTTTGAGACTCTCTGCATGAAAGAGTCAGATAACATTGACTCATTCTTCACTCATGTGATTGGAATGGTCACACAAATCAGATCTCATGGAGAGACTCTTGAGGACAAGAGGATTGTGGAAAAACTCTTGAGAAGCTTACCCTCAAGATTCGATGTGATTGTCACCACCATAGAAGAGACAAGGGATCTCACAAAGTTTTCAGTGGATGAATTACATGCATCAATGATTACCCATGAACAGAGATTGGGTAGGAGTGAGAACTCATCTCTTGAACATGCTTTTAAGTCCCAGATGTCTTTCGGAAGAGGAAGAGGGCAAGGCAGAAGAGGAAGAGGCAGAAGCCAGAACAGAGGTGGAAGGAACAGTCCAGCAAATGCTCAAGGAAGGGGCAGCAATCCAAATCAGCATCAAAGCCAAGGCAACAGCCAACAGAATGGTCAGCAGAATGCACAAGGACAAAGGTATGACAAATCCAATGTCCAATGTTACAATTGTAAGAAATATGGTCATTATGCTAATGAATGTAGAAAGAAGAAGCAGAATGATATGAGAAGTGAAACTAGTGCAAATTTCACAAAAGAAAACAACAGTCAAAGTAATTTGTTTTTAGCTTGTAATATGGCTGAAGAAAAGAATGAGGATATATGGTTTCTAGACTCCGTTTGTAGTAACCATATGACAGGAAACTTAACAATGTTTTCTATATTAGATGAAAGTGTGCAGTCACAAGTCACACTAGGAACTGATAGCAAAGTTTCTGTTATGGGAAAAGGAGATGTAAATGTTTTAACAAGATTAGGTGCAAGAAAAACCATAGCAGATGTTTATTATGTTCCAGGAATGAAGTGTAACCTCTTAAGTATTGGACAGCTTGTCCATAAGGGGTATAATGTTTTCTTTGATAATGATGTTTGTACCATCATGGATAAACCACCCAGCAAACAGTGTATTGCTGAAGTGAAGATGACAAGGAACAGGATGTTCCCTCTCAGAATGAGAGCAGACTTGAAGAATGGCGAAGAGAAAGCAGCAGTTGCACAAGAGACTTTTCAAAGCGAACCAAAGGATGATAATTGGTTATGGCACTTGAGATTTGGACATCTCAACTTTGGAGGTCTTAATTTATTGAACAGAAAAGGAATGGTAAGTGGTTTACCATTGATAGAGAAACCAGACAGCCTTTGTGAAGGTTGTATTCTTGGGAAACAACACAGAGAAAGTTTTCCTTCCGGGAAAAGCATAAGGGCGAAAGCACCCTTAGAGATTGTCCACTCAGATGTGTGTGGACCGATGCAAACTCCATCACTTGCTAGCAGCCACTATATCTTAACATTCATAGATGATTTTACAAGAAAAACTTGGGTTTACTTTTTGAAAAAGAAAAGTGAAGTGTTTGAAAAATTTTGCAATTTCAAAGCACTTGTTGAGAATCAGAGTGGGCTGCATATCAAGGTCTTAAGGACTGACAGAGGAGGTGAGTATATATCTAAATATTTTCTACGTTTTTGTAGAGAAAATGGTATTCATAAGCAGTTTACAACTAGATATACACCGCAGCAAAATGGAGTGGCCGAAAGGAAGAACCGAACCATAATGGACATGGCAAGGAGTATGCTTAAGGCAAAGCATTTGCCGAATGATTATTGGGCTGAAGCTGTACATTGTGCAGCGTATATCTTGAACAGGTGCCCTACAAAAGCAGTTATGAACAAAGTGCCGGAAGAGGCATGGAGTGGCGCAAAGCAAGGTGTCACACATATGTAGGTTTTTGGATGTGTAGCTTATGCACACATTCCGGATCAGCTAAGGAAGAAGTTGGACAGCAAGGGGGAGAAATGTATTTTCATTGGATACAGTGAGGAATCCAAGGCCTACAGGTTATATAACCCATCCGGTAAGAAGTTTCTTGTGAGCAGGGATGTTCAGTTCATTGAAGAGGAAGCTTGGGATGGAAGCATAGAGAAAACAGTGAATGTTAAACACTGTTTATCTCATGATGATAATGATGATGAGGTGGCTGAAATACATCCCCAAACAGCAACACCAACACCGCAAAGTACACCCTTGAGGAGAAATGAAAGTGCTTCTCCAAGCACACCACAAGGAGGAAATTCAAGTGCTTCTTCAAGTACTTGTACACCTACTGAAAGAGGTAAGAAATTCAGAAGTTTGAAAGAGATTTATGAACAAGATATAGCTAATGAAGGTATCAATTCTTTGTTTGCTTTATATTGTCATGTTGATGATCCTGTTCATTTCGAGGAAGCTATCAATGATAGAAAATGGATAGAAGCTATGGATGAGGAAATAAATGCCATAGAGAGGAACAAAACTTGGGATTTGGTTGAACTCCCAAAAGGTAAAGATGTCATTGGTGTTAAATGGGTCTACAAGACCAAGAGTAATGCTGAAGGAAGGATAGAGAGACACAAGGCAAGGCTTGTAGTCAAAGGCTATAAGCAGAAGCATGGCATAGATTATGAGGAAACTTTCGCACCGGTTGCCAGAATGGAAACCGTGAGAGCAGTGTTGTCTATAGCAGCACAAAACAAATGGAAAGTTTACCAAATGGACGTGAAGTCAACATTCCTAAATGGAGTGTTAATGGAAGAGGTTTACATTGAACAACCTCTCGGTTATGAGAAGAAAGGCCAAGAGCACAAAGTGTGCAAGTTGAAGAAAGCTCTTTATGGGATGAAGCAAGCGCCAAGAGCGTGGTACAGTAGGATAGATTCATATCTACTGGAAAATGGATTTGAGAAGTGTGAGGGAGAACCCACCCTCTACATCAAAGAACAAGACGGTAAAATCTTGATTGTAGTCTTGTATGTTGATGATGTTATTTTTACAGGTAATGATGATTGCCTTATTGAACATTTTAAAACAGTCATGAAAGAGGAATTTGAAATGACTGACATGGGTTTGCTGAGATACTTCTTGGGAATAGAAGTAGAACAAGCTGAAAGTGGGATTTTCATCTCACAGGCAAAGTATGTTAATGAAGTTCTTGAAAGATTTAACATGCAGGAATGCAAAGCAGCAATCACTCCCACAGTGATGGGATTAAAGCTCAGCAGAGAGGACAGCAGTAAGGATTTTGATCCTAGTTTGTACAAGAGCATAGTTGGCAGCCTTATGTATTTGACTGCAACTAGGCCGGACATAATGCATGCTGTTTGTTTGATTTCCAGGTTCATGGAAAAGCCAAAAGATGAACATTGGCAAGCAGCAAAAAGGATTTTGAGGTATGTTAAAGGTACTAAAAGGTTTGGTATTTTTTATACTACTTCAGAATGTTCAGATTTAGTTGGATACACGGACAGTGATTGGGCTGGAAGTGTAGATGATCGGAAAAACACTTCCGGTTATGCTTTTCATATGGGTTCAGGAGCCATTTCATGGGCTTCTAAGAAACATCCCATTGTAGCATTGTCTACAGCAGAAGCAGAATATGTGGCAGCTATAGCAGCAGCGTGTCAAGCAGTTTGGATGAGAAAAATGTTGAGAAGCTTATGTCAAGAACAGGTAAAAGGGACAGTGATATTTTGTGACAATAGCTCAGCTATTGCATTGTCTAAAAATTTTGTTTTTCATAAAAGAACAAAGCACATTGACACCAAGTTTCATTTCATACGGGAATTGGTAAGCAATGGCGAGATTGTTTTGCAGCATTGCAGAACGGAGGATCAGTTTGCAGATATCCTCACAAAGCCACTACAGCAGAAAAGCTTTGAATATTTCAGGGAATGCTTGGGTATGAAAGAAAACCCAGCAGTTGAAATTAAGGGGGAGTGTTGGAATTAATTCCAACTGCCGGCATAACAGCAGGCGGCATTACAACAATGAACGGGCCACAAAGCAATTCCGATAGGGTCGATAAGGTAGAGCCGGCATGGTGTTGAACCCAATCGGACTGGCCCCACATCATTTGTTCGTAATGAAAGTCCGCGGGGGTCGTGAAAGAATTGTGGCCAGAGGACTGAACCCCCTCGGAATGCTGACAGCACCACAACTGGCCCACATATATAATACGGCACATACATATGTTTTATATGTTATATAAGGAGTGCGGGGTTTAAATTTTAATTTGCCCATCGCACAGATTTAAAACAAAGTTTGGTTTTAAATGTTAATTGTTTTGTTTTTAATATATGTGACATATATATTAAAAAGGCCGTAAAGCAGAGATGTATTTTTTTATTAATACACAGCAGTGTATACATAAAAAGGACAGCAGAATGTAATGTTATTACACAGGATTTTTTTTTAATACACAGAAGTGCGGGGAAGAAAGAACAGCAATGCCAGAAAGTCAATTTTCCATCAATGAGAATTGAAGCGGTGCTGACAGGAGTAATGAACCATTAATGTTATTCCAAGCGGTGAAACTTAGTGGTTGAAGCAATTTATGGCTGAAGATATTTCTGTTTTGTTATATGCAGAAACAGTTATTTTGAAAGAGCAATGTTTTAATACACAACAGCGTATTTTAAAACAGAGAGCAGAGTTTTATGCACAGCAGTGCATTTGTAAAAGACAGAGCGTTGTAATTTTTATAATTACACAGAACAACAGAGTTTTTTTTTAAAACAGAGTATGCACAGTAGTGTATTGTTGTTGAGTTAGAGAGACAGAGTATTTCTCTGTGTGAGACAGAGAGTGATAGTTTACTCTGTGTTTGCAGCAGATAAACCAATTTGTAATCCCTCTGAGGTTGAGGAAGTATTGTAACAGCAAGTTTTTTTTAATAGAATTTTTTTTGTGAAACTCTGTCAAAATTCTGAATATTTCTCTGTGTTGGGCAAGGCAGTTTTATTTGTTTTTGGAATTCTGAAAATTCCAACAGTCAAAAGTTAGAAAATGCATTGAAATTGGGATCCCAAACAATCAGAAGGCAAGTGAAGAAATAAGTGGCATAAAATCTAACCAAAGCTATAAAATGAAAAATACTTAAAACTGTATTTCAGGAATGAGAACAATTTTGAAATCAAAATAAAACTTTTATAAAAGAAAGAATATAAAATGATCTTTATTCGATGCAAAATCTTTAAAAAACAAGAGAATACAATGCTGCGAGGATATCTTTATATTAAATTATATTAAATCTGCTGTGAGTATATATATTAGTTACGCATGGAGCAGTTGAGTACATCAGAATACTTTTTGTTTTTTACTTTCTTTTGTTTTTTTCCTTTCAAGAAAATACAGGTAAATTTACCTTAAGGATCACACGGTTGTCCGAACTAATCAGAACCTAATATTCCGAAACGTAGAGGGAGAATTAATCCAGTGATTTCCCAATCGCAAAATGCTTTAACAATTAAACTAACGCCAGTCAGCTGAGTAAATAAAAAGATACACTAAAATCCCAAGGAGATCATTTTATCAGGGCTGCAGAATGCATATTACCCTTCAAAATCTATCCCAATGCAATTCTGGTACAGATGTTGCATGTCACGAACAAAAGCCTGCAAGTCAATAAATGAAGACCCCTCTTTGTTCACAGCCATTTTTGCATGCTTCCTCAGTTCTTGAGCTTTCCTTCGCATGGTAAATAAAAATACTTAAGTAGACTTACACAATCTCCCCGGTGGATAAAAAGATACAGTAAAATCCCAAGGAGATCATTTTATCAGAGCTGCAGAATGCATATTGCCCTTCAAAATCTATCCCAATGCAATTCTGGTGCAGATGTTGCCTGTCACGAACAAAAGCCTAAAAGTCACTAAATGAAGACCGCTCTTTGTTCACAGCCATTTTAGCATGCTTCCTCTTCGCATGCTTTTTCCTTCTTCCTCCACCAAAAGCACGGTAACTGCCCTTTTCACTTCCTCTTAAGACTTGAATTTAAGATTTTGTGGAAACTATCTGACTAGAACCAACTAGTTTACCAAGTCATGATTAATTATTCATTTTCAAAATAATATGCAAAGTTTTAAACTTACGTTTTTAATTACATTAAAAGCAAAGTTTAAAAACTAGCTATATAAATTAAAAGGCGGGTACATCAAAATACTTACTTCATTCTATATCATAAAATTAACTAAATCAATTTATTTTAAATAATAATAATAATAATTGATAAAAAGATGCAACAAGATTTTTAAGCTGATTTATCTCCATTTTATCATGAAAATTTTTAATATGAAAATATGATTTGATACAATACCATAGGTCAATACCATGGATTATAGATATTTTTTAATAAATCAATTTAATTAAATAGACAAAAATACATAACTTAATCTTTAATTTTTGAATACTATTAAGAATATTCTATGAAGCATAAATCCCTATCGTCTACTCTTAATTATTATAATTAAATGCCCTATTTTGAAATATATTATGTATACAAAATTATTAACATAAATAAATAATTGGGCGGAGCCCAGTATGAGAGAGGTTGTCACTTAAAGTTACATTTAAAATTATTAAAATAATAATTTAAATTAGCAAATTAAAAATAGTAATAATAAAAGAAATGAATCTCCACCATAATTTAAATACTTCCATTTGCACCTTAATTATATATATATATAAAGTAATTGCGAGTTAAAACAATTACTTTTTAGTATGAGGAAGAAATGTAATTTCTTCACTACTCAATATGGAGATGAGTAAAAAAGAAGATAAGATATGAGCATGCACGCTATGTTCTATTAATCAAAAAAAGATTACATATATACATGAAGTGTTGTCTCAAGATAGGGAAACTATATTGGACACTCAATAAGTTGGTTGAGAGAATATCTCAACCACACATCAAACTAGGAACATATAGATTTAGCCAACTCCTATGGAATAGGAATAGACTCCTTACATAGAAAGTCACAACTGAGACAATTAGGAATTATATATTCCAACACACCCCCTTAATGACTATTTGTCTTGATATCAATCTAAAAAATCTAGTTGTGGTCAAACATAACAAAAGGATATGTCGACGTCCATATAAAGGAGCAACCATCCACCGAAATGCATGGGTGCCAACTGCTACAACCGCTAGTCTTGTAGGACGTCCTTCACATACATGGTTCTTTCAACCATTATCACTGCATACTTGTACATGTACCTACAAATCCCCCTCCAATATCATCATCATGGGTTTTATCGGATTACCCAAATAAGCGTTGATCGCTTTGTGCTCAATTTGCTGAGACCTATCAGAAACCAAGTTTCTCCTGTGACTAAGGTGTTTCTGTAGACCACCCATACTCTGAAACTGTGAGCACTGAGGCTCCTATGTTTCCACTGGGGCACTTTAGCCATGGAGTCTATGTAGCCACGAAGGCTCTGTAGCCACTAAGGCTCAACTCATAGAACTGAATCAACTAGGCCCAAGGTTTTCTCGGCTCACCCTCAACCATGCTAACGAGAATCCCTGTCCACTTCACTCTCACCTGTGGTTTCTAGCTTACCACAAACCAACACTACAAAGTGGTTTTCGACTGACCACAAACCTGCAATTACAAAGTGGTTTTCAGATTACCACGAAATTCACGGGGATACACGTGCCTTACAAGGCTTACAACACAACTCCAACTCTTAGAGTTACTAGATACATACTTTACAAAGGTCACTACAAAATATCCTAGAATTTCTTACAATTAAAAAGTGTGACTCATAATACACATGCTAGTGAATCTATCCCACAAACTCACACAAAATCACAAACATTCACTTTTTTTTTCCATCATATTTTAATCTTTGATGTAGCTCCTCTAATGCCATCTTCAATATCATGTCTTTATCATATCCTGCAAATTTTTGTAGTGTTGGAATGACCAGTTCCAACACACACTCAGAATTGTGACAATAGTTGGTTAGGCCAATGTCACTTAAATTATAACCAGGTTTACATTAATGACATGAATCTTAATCAAATTAAAATTCAAAAAACACTAGCACAAGAGCCCTTCATTATATGTCGTCGAGGGGAACCAAGTGACCTCTTTTCACCAAATTCAGAGAGCCTCCACTTGACATTCATGTGACCAATACTTACTACTGCTACTTGAATTCTCACGACTTCTCCATCACTAGTACAGTTTCCCTGAACTGTCCCGCGAGCTTCTCTTTGTTGGCGCTTGCAAGATCGAGCATGTCCATCAATGTGACCAGGAGCTTAGACTCTGTTGCGATGAGGGGCCCATTCGTACAAGTAAAGAAAGTCCTGTGAATAAGAGCTCCTCTCACATTTCCGCATGAAAAATCCCAACAAGGCTTGTTACGAGAAATTTTCCGCTAGCAGGGCAATGACCTGTTGCATAGATTCTGAAAGCTGGACCAAATTCTCCATGGCTTCCATTAAATTCAACGAATTTTCTACTTTGATGGATCTGCGAGAGATCAAACCCTAGCCTTCCTTATTTTTCCTTATCATCTCCAGCTCAAGCACGATCCCAACCTTTAGGCTATTTAAAAAAAATGATGATATTCCACAAGATTCTCCCACGGGGCTGGATCCAAACCCGTGACTAGCAAAACCCGAGGACGTCCACCACATGCCAGAAAAATGAGTACAACCACGCTGCCACACAATCTCTAATCCAAAACGATCATAGTCACGGAAGCCGCATTCTCAATTACTGTCAATATCTCTGTGATGTCAAGGGATCTCGGCCTCAAAGCAATGTCGACCTCAACAAAACGACAGGAAGACCAAAAAAGGAAAGTTTGTGATCTCAGCCTCTGACTTAGATCTGCGAATCGATCTCCGTACCAAAGTTTGAATTAAATGGATGCATCTAATCAATAGAAAATGCGTTTGAATTTTAAGCACACTCAGTCGATCTACCAAAAGCACGAGCTGCCATAGAGCATCATATCATTTCGACGATCTATCTACCAAGCGATCAAGGCACCATTGTAGCACAAGCCACATAATCAAATTATAGGATAACTCACTCCATCTCAGTGCACATACAACAGGAGTACCCTGGAGACAAGTTTACTACCAGAAAACATCACACTCCCTCGACTCTCACAACCCTGCTCGATGGAAAAAAAAATACTCACAAAAATATTTATTTCCCTTGGCCCAGGAAGGGCCAAGACGAGGCCCAAATGAGCTTCTATACCAAGATAAAATCTGAGCATGCATGCTATGTTATATTAATTAAACAAAGATTACATATATACATGAAGTGTTGTCTCAAGATAAGGAAACTACCTTGGACACACAATAAGTTGGTTGAGAGAATATATCAACCACACACCAAACTAGGAACATATATATTTAGCCAACTCCTATGGAATAGGAGTAAGCTCCTTACATAGAAAGTCACAACTGAGACAAGTAGGAATTACATATTCCAACAAAAAATAAATTTATTTTTTACTTCGAGGAAGAAGTGTAATTTTTTCACTACTTAATATATTTCTTCACTACTTAATATGGAGATGACATTAAATAGTATTATTGATATTACATGATGTGTAATTCATTCTACAATTTACATGTGATATAAAAAATAAATTAATAACAAAAAATATTTCAATAGGCACGTTGAGTAAAATATTTTAACATGAAACATATATAGAGAAAGATTAAGATTAATAAGTACTTTCTAATTCAATATATGAGGGATATTTGTAATTATTTGGATGCTTAATATGGATTTGATATCTAATATTTTAGAAAATATTAATAATAAAAATAATTAAATGTAATGTTGTGAAAGTAAATTATAAATAATGCCAGCTACATATATATTATACTAGCCTAGATCCATCTTAAATCTGGATTTACCAAGCACCTAAAGGAATCAAATCTCTTTTCTCTAAATTATACCATCCTAGATCCATTTTAAATCTAGATCTACCAAGCACCTAAAGGAACCAAATATCTTTTCTCTAAATTATACCAGCCTAGATCTATCTTAACTCTGGATCTACCAAGCACCTAGAAGAATCAAATATATTTTCACTCTAAAGGATGTTTGCATATCAAGATATTTTATCTCTCTTGAGGCTTGGTACATCTAGAGTTAAGATGAGTCTACCAAGATCCTATAGGGATCAAATCTATTGAGATGTAAACATATTTGAGAGTGAAAATACATTTGATCCCTCTCGGGGCTTTGTACATCCAAAGTTAAGATGGATTTAGGGTTGTATAATATATATGTAGTTCACATTGAAATATTTTATTTATAATTCAGAGTTAAGATGGATTTAGGCTGGTATAATATATATCTAGTTCACATTGAAATATTTTATATATAATTCACGTTATCCACATTAAAATGTTAAAATATGCCCCGTCACAATATTTTCCTGTATGTATAATTAAAATGTGTAAATTGAAGTATTGTAAATATGATCGACATTAATTTAATTTCTTTTATTATTACTATTTTTTTATTTAAAATATTATTTTACTATTTTTAAATGTAACCTTCCATGACAACATCTCCCTGAGTTATGCATGTCAATAATTTGGATGGATCCACTTAGAGGGGAAACTCCTTTTACAACGAATGCAATGCATAAGACAAGATTATGATGATCCTAAGACCATGTTTCCTTAGTGAGTGTGAGAGAGAGGGAGACAAATGGTACAATTATAATAAAATGGGAATATGAAAGGCTTTAGCCTACAAAACAATATAATAATAGAAATTTAATGACTTAGTATCTAAGATTAATAAGAGGTTTTAAATCACTTAATATCTAGGTATTAATAAGAGTTTTTAGGGTTAACATGGGGTTTACACAGGGATTAACATGCTCCTATGCTTCAAAGAAGTGTTTTCCTCAATACTTGACTTACTAATAGTGATTATGCATGAATAAGCCATCTTTCCATGTCACCTCTTCCATTGCTAGGTTCTTATATTTAATGAGGTACTCCATTTTTACTAGATTACACCACTCCTTAATCCTTTTTTCAAGGATTGTTTTTACTTCTAGTATGATTTTCCATTCTACATTTGTCTCTGGTACACTTCCAAGCTATAAATTAATAGTTTAGTCATAATCTTAAGTAGGTGGAAGACTCTTAGGCATTAATCCAAATACCTTGGAATGATTATCGATAACTTTATAGGGATCCCTTGACATAAATAATATTGATTTTTGAACATTTAATGAACACAATTATGCAGTTATACCATCATGCCCATTTTTGAGTAGTTTTTTCTTTCCACTAGAGCTTGAGAGGGTTTCCTTGGGATAGCTCTAAGGTCAATTTTCCTTTTGAGATAAAGATTATAACGAGATTTTGAAAATTAAAGGTGAGTGTTCTTAATGATTGTAACAATTAGACCTCTAATACAACATTAACACCATCCATCCGTATTACAATCATGGAACTATCCAATAATTAGTCCCCTATATTGACCTTAATATCATGACACTTTTCTGAATATTTTATGGTACTTCCATCTACACTCATTACTCAAAACTCTGATGCTCGATATAAAAAACAATTTAGAGGTTTTTCTCATTTGTAATTGATGAAGTTATTGGTACTACTAAAATAAATTAACATTGTTACATTTCTCTTTCTAATATATCCTTCTATCTTAAGGGTTTGTGGAGTATTGATGTTGGCTAATGCATGGCATGATATTGTTGGAATAGTCTTATAGATTTAGATATTGTGGTTCCAATTCTTGATCTTATTCTTCTTCAAGTTCTATGTAGAATAATTTCTTCTCACTACATTTATGAACATTAATATACTTGTTGTTACAATTGAAACATAGTCCTTTTACTCTTTTTTCATCTATTTTTCAAGGTGTCAACCTTGTTGGTTGAGTGAGGTTAGGAGAGGAAGCATGATGTTCTCTATAGTTGTTTGTGGCTGATTTTCTAGTAGCTATATTTTTGCTTTCAATTTTCCCCACTATATGAAAACATGCTATGAGGATTTAGGTTCAAAGAGAAACACCTCATGTTGGATTATTTTCTTTAAAGTTTTCATATAGAGGTCTAACAAATTATCCTATAAAATTGTTCTTCACCCTGAGACTCAACTTTTGGAATTATTGAATATGCCTTATAATTGGAACTTTTTGTCAAATATTTACCAATTGAATAAAGAATGTATTTCTCTCCTATAATGTGCTATCATTTCCTCTATAAAACTGGATCAACATATGATATAATCTTTTTCCTTTCAAAAATCCATGGATGCCATACATGATATTGTTCTAAAACACATATGCAATGTTTACCTTTTGTAAATATGTCACTTGGTGTATATCAAAGTATTGCTCCATCTGGAATATCCATGTTGTAGGATTGTTACCATCAAACTTTCTCATAGTAGTCTTCAAAATGTAGTAGTTCCTTGGAATTGTCTTGAAGCCCTAATGTTGTGGATCTTGGATTGGAAATTCGTTATTATTGTTCTATGATAAAGGAAAAAATTAAGGATGGAAATTTATGTTAATGATTAGAAACTTTGGTGAATCTTACTTGTCCCTAATATGAAAACTATAAAATATTTGGTGACATCCTTGTAAAATTATTCAAGTTTATAATGGTTTTATATATAGCGTCTATATAATTTTGGAAATCTTTAAGATAAAATAATTTTATCCTATAAATTTGGGCTAATAAGTTTTTGAAAAAATGGGAATTGGTGATTTTTTTTTGGGAAAAACCATGGAAAATTAGCCCACCTGTGAATATTAGCCCCTAAAATTTTCTTTGTCTATGATTCTATACTTTTTCTCTCTAAATGTGATTAAATACTCCCCATGTGATTGAGTACCAACAACATGATTCTATTTTTGTTCATGATTTCCTTGGATCACCATATCCTTTTTTGGGAGATCCAATGATAGGATGGCTTGTAAATATTTAATAGATTTTTTTTTTCTCCATTATTTTCATTCATCTTATTTTTAATTTCATCCCTCATTTATATTTTAATTTTTTCTTGATAACCTTATAAATTCACCTTTTTCAACATAAAACCATCAATTTCATTACCTTTCTTCTATTATTGGGAGAATATAAATTCTGTGTCTTCTCTTTCTCCATAAGTCCTAGATGAGCATTCAAGAGGTTTAATTGGTATAGCGGATTTTGGATATTTCTTTGGAGACATGTGAGAAAATAATAATAGTACACCTATTTGCCGCAATTTTTAGTCACCCAATAGAATAGATCTTCTAATCAAAAGTTATATCACTTGTAAGTTACATAAATTTAAAACCTTAATTTGAAGAATAGAATGGATGCCATTTTTATTGATATATCTATGTGATTTGAGCCCTTATGAATCTAAAACTTTTGTTTGTAAAAATCTTATATGTTTTCTTTGCAATTCCATACGTCTGAGGAAAATTTGATGTGCCAAGTGAAAGTTATGGTAACTTTTCCAAAAATTGCTCATTTTTGACACCTTTTGTGACAACCCCCCATCGACCCTGTAGCCCATATTAAGGGTAGAAGAAGGTGATACTATCATTGGCTCGACCTCCAAAGTCCTATTATGGAAATGTGGTATTAAAATTTTGTCATTTTTAAAACACCTCAGAATTGAATTATGACATTTCCATTGTGTTTGTCTCATCGAGAGGTTTCTGACGATATAAAGTTTTTCAAAAGCAGGCTTCTGGATCCAAAATTATGGGTACTCGAATTTTGGGCCATTTTTATTTCTTACAAGTGCACCTTGAATTAAATGTGTTAATTCATGACTATGAAGGCCATGAATTGGCTATTTTGATTATAGCAATTTTTTTTTTTTTTTGAATTTAAAGAATATTTTATTTTTCTAAAAGAACACATGATAATTCTATGTTGGGAACAAACGAAATTACACATTGCCCAAGGAATTACACATCACCTTCATACGACTATAGAATGAGCCTCTATTTTTTAATTTAAAGAATATTTTATTTAAAAAAAAACAAATGTCAATTCTATGTTGAGCATAGACCAAGCATAGAAGAAATTACACATCGCCCAAGGAATTACACATCTACTGTAGAATGAGCCTCTCAACTCAATTAACGCATTACACCTAACAAAATTATAAAAAAAATAATTTAGACAAATAAATATTTAAAATTGGTTTAAATAAATATTTCATCGGTTACAACTGAAATATTTTATCAAAGCATGGTAGAGTATACAAAAAAATACAATATTATAAGCCATATTCTAACCAGCTTGCTTTTCTGCCCTGAAAATCATGGAAGTTTCGGCAAAATTTTAAGAAAATCTGACAGAGATTTTTGTAAATCTAGGTTATAGCTATCAAACTTCAAGATTTTGGGTGCCCTTGAGGTTTTTTATGGTGATGAATCCATTTCCACCATCAAAAACATGATTCAAACACTACTACTTCAATCTTTCTTAAATGTTTTTTGCCAGGATTCCGACCAATTTTAGTCGTCCGGGAAATTCCTCCGCCTCCATAGACAAATCCATATTATTAGGAGCACAATTACTAGAGTTTTGAACATAACAACTCCCTTTGGAAACAAAACCCATTTTTTACACATTATAAACCTCTTTTGATAATGTTTTTCGGATTAATTACATTTTAAGTTGTTAGTCCACGTTTCCAACCAACTAATGTGGCTCATCCTTAAGACAAAGGTGGAAAATTCAGTCTATCAACTTGTTTAAATAACAAAGATGCATCCACTTCTAGAGATATTCGTTAGGAAAATAAAATAATTTAATTAAAAATTATAAACCTTTGATTAGAGAATAGGTCAATATATTATTATATTATTTTAAAAATAAATATCTAATCATTTATTTTAAAATCTCAATGTATTAAGCTATAAAAAATTTAAAAAAAAATCCAAAAGTCATAATTATATTATTATAAAATAAAATTTTTGGTGAATATATTATATTATAAGGAAATAAGTAAAAGCACAAAAATAAATTGAATAAGTTAAGAAAAAAATAAAAAAAATATGATAAGCAAATAACTAAATAACTAAAAATAAATAAATAAATAATTAAAATAAAAATAAAAGATAAAAATATATAAATAAAATTGAAAAATGACAAGAAGGAAAACCAAAGAAAAATAAGGTAAAATAAGAAATAAAATAAAGTAAACATTAAGTTATGTTATATTAGTATAATATTACAATATTTTCCATATATATATATATATAGATGGAAAATGGAAGAAAACAAAAAAACTAATGTTGTCATTCAAATAAATCAAAGGATTACAAAAAAAGATCCAGGGTGAAGGAAACACTCAATGATGGAAGTAGAATTCTCAATGCACACATGGTGTTTAGGAGAATGATATTTTGTTTAATGTCTGTTGCTTGTTTTTAAATTCTTTGCTTAATGGAGAGAACAATTTCCGCAATGTAAAGAAACCCACACGAACAAATTTTTATTTTTATTTTTTTAAAATTTCGTAGAGCCTTACCATTTTCTATTTATCAAAAAGAGAGCAGATTGCCATACATATACTTAAGCAATTAATGGCCTCAACTTGCCCGAAGGAAACCAGGTTTGTTGGCCACCTTAATGAGTTAAAAGCCAACCAGTATTAAAATAGTTTCTTCCTTCTACTTGCCGCTATATCTAGTTTACTATGTCCATCAAAGTATAACTGAAAACAGTATAAACTTTCCGCAAAAAGCATTAACAACTATTAAGATCTAAGGTCAACCATCTGAAGAGTCAATAGGAGCCAGGTCCTTTGCAGTAGACCTTGACATATCTACTTGCTGCATGGATTGAAGTTGCCATTCAATTCTGTCAATTCGAGTCGTTGCATGATACTGTGATACTCCAATCTCTTGAATTTCCTCTTTGATTTCCTATAGAACTGAAACCACATTGGGGTTTCCTTCCATTTCCCACATACTGGTCATGGCCTTAGCCAAAACACATTTAAGAATCCAATAGGTATGGATAGATTGGTGAAAGAGAGATAACCTCCCTCTTGTATTCCCGGGGTTTGAGATGAAGTCCATGGTGGCCTCCTACTGTTTAATGTATTCTTCTTTGTGATTACTTTCTCTCTCCTAGCCCTGAATTAAATTGTGAACCGGAGGTGGGCTCCTGTTGCGTAAATATCAAAAATATTCTCTATGAATTCTTTTTTAGTTTTTTCTGCTACACTTGCTTGGTCCAGCATTATGAATTGGAAGCTTCTGCTTCCCTTTTCTCGTACCCTAATGTTTGCCATATTGACTCTTTTCCATGTTTTTAAATTAACGAACACACACTGACAGCTCTTGTGCAGCCCCTGTGAAAATGTGAAACGAGCTTATGTATGGCAAGGCAAAGTCAATAACATAATTCATATGATCTCTTATGGGGCCCACTACTTCCTTCGAAGCTGGCGGAACCACAAAATTTGTTGCCATGCAGTCACTGTTGTGGATAACAACAGCATGAAGGGTAAACAAAAGAGTCGCAAAGACTGTAGAGCATGAATGTATATTCCAAAAACCATATCAATAGATAGATTGACTAACTGGATTGGGGTAACAATTACCGACCCTACTAGAGCGGCCAAAACTATGAAACAGGGCAGAGGTTACCCTTACGCCCAACGACAGTGAATTTTTCTGAGGAGGCCAGCTTTGGACAACGAAGTTATCTTGCCTTGACATACAGGCAAACTCATAGGCTTGAGATATTTCGACATTGTTGATAGATTGACTAACTGGATTGGGGTAACAATTACCAACCCTACTAGAGTGGCCAAAACTATGAAACAGAACGGAGGTTACCCTTACGCCCAACAACAGTGAATTGTTCTGAGAAGGCTAGCTTTGGACAACGGAGTTATCTTGCCTTGACATACAGAAAGCTCATAGGCTTGAGATATTTCGACAATCTTGAGTATTTTTATTTGTTTTTTTTTTTTTTTTTTTTCCTTTTTCAATTTTATTTATTTAATTTTTATTTTAGTTATTTATTTATTTATTTTATTTTTATTTTTTATTATTTTCCTTAATTAATTAATAATATTTTAGAGATTTTTTGATTTTTATAATATAATATATTGAAAAAAATTTATTTTTATAATAACATAATTATGGCTTTTGGATTTTTTTGAACTTTTATAGCTAAATACATTTGACTTTTCAATTAAATGATTAGATATTTAAAATAAATATAATAATATAAATTCATAATTTTTAATTAAAATACTAATTGTAATTGATGCATCTTTCCCATTAAAACAAGTTGATAGATTCTAAAATCAATCAACCTTTCAAAATGCAAAAGATATCATATTAATGGTCATAGATATCAAATAATTAATTCCTTTATATTATATTTTGAATTTATATAAACATTCTAGAATTATTTATATCGATATTTTATGCTGAGGTTGAAATGAAGCTTCCTCCACCGAATTTATCCGTTTGGTTGACGATGGACACATCCATATTCTTGTTTCCAGTTCTCCATGTGAATTATGCGATCGACGTGGTGGATTTCACTGAATTATGAATTATGTGATCGACGTGGTAGATTTTACTCAATTTCAATCGTTTTTTAAAGTTTTCAGAGTACTCATGGCCGTTTGCGATCGCCGTGCTTTCAACATTTTCTAAAATTTCAATTATGTTTATTAGTGAATGAAGACTTTTGATTGTATTTACACTTAGACCTACTTGAAATAACTACAAATTCTCATGATTTGAGATATGTTCGTCATTGAGAGGCGCAACCATGGCTATAGTAATTTTTAATAAATCAGAGAGGGATATGTTCAATGTATTGTCGTCAGGGAGAGGCACAATTAACAAACCAAAGAGCGAAAGTGTTCCCCTAAAAGCTATTTCGTTAAAAGTTAGAAAATGCACTGAAATTGGGATCCCAACTAATGAGAAGGCAAGTGAAATAAGTGGGATAAACTCTAACAAAAGCTATAAAATGAAAAATACTTAAAACCTTATTTCAGGAATCAAGAACAATTTTGAAATCAACATAAAACTTTTATAAAAGAAAGAATATAAAAAGATCTTTATTCGATCCAAAATCTTTAAAAAACAAGAGAATACAATGCTGCGAGGATATCTTTATATTAAATTATATTAAATCTGCTGTGAATATATATAGTAGTTACGCATGGAGCACTTGAAACTTTTTGTTTTTTACTTTCGTTTTTTTTCCTTCAAGGACAATCCAGGTAAATTTGCATTAAGGATCACACATTTGTCCGAGCTAATCAGTACCGAATTCCGTTTCGAAACGCAGAGGGGAATTAATCCAATGCTTTAACAACAAAACTCAGACCCATTACACTAACCCAGAGCTGAGTAAATAAAAATACTTCAACAATCTCCCCGGGTGGATAAAAAGATACACTGAAATCAAAGATACACTAAAATCCCAAGGAAATCATTTTTTCAGAGCTGCAGAATGCACATTACCCTTCAAAATCTTCAAAATCTATCGCAATGCAATTCTGGTGCAGTTGTTGCATGTCACGAACAAAAGCCTGCAAGTCAGTAAATGAAGACCCCTCTTTGTTCACAGCCATTTTAGCACGCTTCCTCAGTTCTTGAGCTTTCCATCGCATGGTTTTTCCTTCTTCCTCCACCAAAAGCACGGTAACTGCCCTTTTCACTTCCTCTTCATCTGGCAAACTGTTCATTCCCTCACATATCCGTATGGCCACCCCCATGTGTTCTTCCAGAAGCTTTGAGTTATATGGCTGATCTGCAAACATGGGCCACGTGATCATGGGGATTCCCATGCTCAAGCTCTCCAGAGTAGAGTTCCATCCGCAATGATTGAGGAATGCACCGATGGAAGGATGAGAGAGAATAAGGAGCTGAGGTGCCCACCCCCATATGATTAGCCCTCTATCTCGGGTTCTCTCTTCGAATCCTTCCGGCAAACCCACTTCCACTTCATTCGCTTCGAGTTTGGGCTCAGTCTGAGGGAGTTTGATGGCCCACACGAAAGCTTGCCTGCTCGCCTCTAAGCCCCTAGCGAGCGCGCAGATTTGCTTGTCGTTCAGAATAAATTGGCTTCCCAAACAAACAAACACGACGGATTGCGAAGGCCGAGAATCCAGCCACTGCAAACATTCCTCCTCATCGATATCCGCCGCCTTTCCCCGTTTGTTAATAATTCTTCGATCAATCACCGTATCGTCGAAAACAGCGGGAGAGAGTATCGGACCTATGCTCCACACCGGTTTTCCGGTGAGGTTCCTGAGGTGATCGATTCCCAAGGAATCGAGCTCGTAAAACGTATTAATCACGATGCCCCGACCCTCCATGCTCCGGTTAATGGCCTCCCTCAGGGAAGCCCAACGGGGAAAAGAATCGGGATCTTGCAGTGGCAGAGCCGTGTCAGATTTGCGCAACTTGACATCGAAGCTCAGTTGGGGGACATCAAAAAACTCGTCGTCTCCTTCTACGCTTTTCTGCGGCATGTGGTTAAGGATGGAGTGCATGATCGACCAGGCGAACGCCCCCGCCGTCTGAAAAACCACGACGGGGATCCCGAATTTGTCGCCCGTGCGGTGAATCCATTTTGTCGTCATGTCGCCAATGATGCAGGAGATTGCAGGAGAGTATTGGGGAGCTTCCTCGGTATTCATGATTTGCTGCTCCAGCCATTCTTCCAGAGGCTCGGCTAGTTTGTGGGACGAAGTGATAAGTTTATCGAAGACATGATAGGGAACGTTGTCGGAGCTTTCGATTCCGAGGGGCACTCCCTCGATGAAAGGCATTGGTAGAGACACCAGCCGGATGTCCAGATTCGAACCCTGGACCTGAGGCTCCAGCCGTTTCGCGTTCCCGGGAGTCGTTATATACGAAACGGCGAGGCCCTGTGAGGCGAGAAGCTTGGCCAGTTCCATGAAGGGAATGAGATGGCCCTGCCCCATGAATGGAACGGCAACCACATGAGGTTTGATTTCTTCCATAATCAATCCCGACAACTCAACTTCGAAAAATAACCAACTGTTAATACACTAACAACCTGAATGTCCTTGAAAATTGCAGGTCAGGACCTTTATTTATTTCAAGAATGCCAGCAGAGTTCTTTTAAAAATAAATAAATTTCTGACTGTGACATTCAAATTGTTATCTGCCATAAAAGTCACTCTGCATCTCCGACATTTTAATACTTAACTGCAGTGCGCGTGCAAATCATACAGGGAAACCAAAAGAATAAAACTGAAAGTGGGAGCATCATTTCAATCCTAGATTTTGATGGGATTTATAATTTTGGAGCCCATTCAGATGAAATTAGGCCATGAAGCATATAAAATGGGATGGTTCAGGGTAAAATATATGCGAATCCAAGAACTTGGAAGCTGCACTTCTTGCTTTACAGACGGAAAACATCTTATCACATGGCACATTTTTGATAAAATTTATGCTTGATAAACATCTCGATATTCCCTAAATTTATAAAGTTGATGTTACGGAAGGAATCACATTATGATGACGGTTCTCCTAAATGAATATGCGTCTGAAAGAGACCAGGGGTTGGCAATGGTAAGTATTATAGTTATTAAATTTGAATTTAAATATGAATTAGAATTTGATTTGATATGATAGAAAAAAAATCGTGTATAAAATTTAATTTGGGAAAATGTGAAAGTATTCATCTTATAAAATTAAGATATTATTAATTTTTATTAAAATTTTAAATAATTGAAATGATTTTTTACAATCACATATCCTCTATATTTATTTTCAATATTAACTATTTTTATTTATGAAGATGATCTATAAGAAAATATAATAATATAAATAACAAAAACTTAACTTGAAATATAATAATATAAACAAAAACTTAACCAAGTATAAATATGAAATATTAGATTTTAGTATGCTTCAATTAATCTCCACTTACAATAAAATTTATATGTCAAAGTTATTGTACTTTTAAGATCCGAATTTATTTAACAATAAATGTACTTGAAATGAATCTGTTTAACAAACGATCACAATGCAATTCTAATAATAGATATCATCCAACTAACTAATAACTATCATCCAAAAAACATATGAAAAATAAAAATATATATATATTTTAAAATTTATACAATCTTTTAAATATAAAATTAACATTCTATGTAATTTTTAAAATGGAAAGTTCCAATATTTTAATGAGAAATTTAAGAGAAACATTTAACTATAATTTTTTAAATATAAAAAAAACGTTCCCCATAATTCCCTAGTGCTATAGATGTGTCATTCTACCTTGGCTTCTTGCTCATTGATCAAAGGAAATTTATAAGTTGTTTGGGAGCATCGTGCACTTTGTTGAGCCTCATTGCTGAGAATAGGGGAAGGTTTGAAGTTCAACTGGATAAATAATAGGAAATGGAGAAGCAAGCGCACTGTCAATTTGAATTGATCAACGATGCACAAGTCTGACTGCCAAAGGAGAACCCTGCCCACTGTCAACATCAATTAATTTCATAAATCCAAATTCCATATTATTGGAATGGAAGAAGAGTAAAGGCACAAATTACACAAATATTTCACACAATAACACAAATGAGCCGCGAATCCTCTCTATTAATCACATGAACTTCAATCACAATAATTGAATACAATAAAATTGACGAAGGGCATTTATCCTAAATCGCTTGACATGCACACACTTACCAAACTCATCTATCACATATCTCAACTTGCTCAACGCTCATTTAACTAACTCTCTAACTCACTCAACAATTCATCTATCTCACAACTTAACTCTTACTTAACTGATTAACTCTTCATGCAGGAGTTAATTAACTATTTTAACACTTCCCCTTAATTACGACCGCTAAACTAAAACATAACTCATGACAACTCAAACATGCATGTTGGTCTATGTCTCAACTAGGATTACAACACCCAAATTTCTTTTGTGAAACTCAAACACATCTATTGCTAATGGATTTGTAAATATATAAGCCAATTGATCACTAGATTTACAAGGCTTCAAGTGAAATTCTCCATTGCCCACAAGTTTTCTAATAAAGTGATATCTAGTATAAATATGCTTGTTCTGTTGATGAAACATACTATTCTTGGATAGTGCAATCACTGAGGTGTTTTCATAATATATTGTTGTTGATCCTTGTTGTTTCTGCTTGAGTCCCTCCAATACTCTTCTTAACCATACTGCTTGATATGTTGTTGATGTTGCTACTACATATTCTGCTTCTGCTTATGATAGTGTCACAATGGTTTGTTTCTTAGATTCCCATGCTATCACACCGGAACCAAGATGGAACACATAACTGGAAGTGCTCTTCCTATCATCCAAACTACCTGCAAAATCACTATCTGTGTACCCAATCAAATCTTTCTTTTCTGTACTTGCATACATTATGCCACAATCTCTAGTTCCTTCTATGTATCTCAAAATTCTTTTTCTAGCACTCCAATGTGTGTCTTTTGGAGTCTCTATAAAACTGGAAATCAAATTCACTCCTTGCATAATATCTGGTCTTGTAGCTGTGAAATACCTAAGGCCGCCAACCAATCTTTTGAATAGAGTTGGATTGACATCTGATCCTTCATCATCCTTGCTTAACTTTGTATTTGTTGCAACTGGTGTAGGTACATGTTTGCAATTATCCATCCTGAACCTTTTTAGCAAATCTCTAGCATATTTATTTTGGCAAACAAAAATTCCTCTTTTAGATTGCTCAATTTCTATGCTAAGAAAATATTTCATGATACCAAGATATGTCATCTCAAATTCTTTCATCATGGCTCCTTTAAATTCATCTAACTCAAGATCACCTGTAAAAATCATATCATCAACATATAAGTTAACAATCAAAATCTGTCCATGAAAATTTACCTTTGTGTACAAGGTAGGCTCAATGCTGCTTCTAAAAAATCCATTCTTAATCATGTAACTGTCAAATCTTCTATACCATGCTTTAGGTGCTTACTTCAGTCCATGGAGTGCTTTCTTCAACCTGTAAAATTTATCTTCTTTACCTTCAACTTCATAACCCGAAGCCCGCTGCACATAAATTTATTCTTCTAGAATTCTATTCAAGACGGCTGATTTGAAATCCATTTGATATACTTTCCACTTTTTCTGAGTTGTTGTCTTTAGAACTTCTCTTACAGTATCCAATCTGGCTACTAGAAAAAAAATCTTCCCCAAAGTCTATTACTGGTTGCCACGAGAATCCTTTTGCTACAAGTCTTGCTTTAAATCTGTCAATTTCACCTTTCTCATTCAACTTAGTCTTGTACACCCACTTCACATCAATGAGGTTTTTATACTTTGGAAAATTAACCAAATCCCACGTATCATCCTTTTCAATAGAATCAATCCCTTCATGCATGGCTTGCACCTAATTTTCATCTATGGTTGCTTCTTCAAATGAAGGTGGGAATGACAATAATGCAAAATTTGAACTAACATCCAAATCATCATAAATATATTGCAAAATTCTCATCTTTCTCTTACCATCACCTGATTGGATGCTTGGAGAATTCTGGTCTATTGATCTGCTTGAAGATCCATGCTGCCCTGAAAATCTCAGAGTTCTTGCTGGTGTGACTCTGTTTGGAGTCTGCTCTCTTGGTTCTTGCTGTACCTTTTCTGCTACATCGTCATCCTCCATCAATGGTGCTTGTGCATTAATTGTTCTGTCTATACTCCCATTCCATGACTCTTGTTCTTTGAACACAACATCTCTGCTAATTATCATCTTCTTGGTGACAGGGTTATACAATTTGTAAGCTTTTGATTACTCACTATAACCAAGAAATATGCATTTTTCACTTTGATCATCCAATTTTCCTCTTATTTGCTTAGGTACATGTGCATAGGCTACACATCCATAAAATCTGAAATGAGATGCGTTGCATGACATACCTGACCATGCTTCTTCAGGAACTCTGTTCATCACACTCTTTGTAGTTGATTTGTTTATCACATAAACATCACATGCAACTGCTTCTGCCCAATATTCATTCGACAAGTGTCTTTCTTTCAACATGATCCTTGTCATGTTCATAATCGTTCTATTATTTCTCTTTGCTAGACCATTATTTTGCGATGTGTATCTGGTTGTAAATTGTCTTTTGATTCCATTTTGTTTGCAATACTCATGGAATTATTTCGAATCATATTATCCACCACAATCTGTTCTCAGTATCTTGATTTGTCGATCACTTTGGTTCTCCGCTAAGGCTTTGAACTCTTTGAAATTTGTAAAAGTTTTAGACTTCTGTTTCAGAAAGTAAACTAAGTATTTCTACTATAGTCATCAATAAAAGTGAGGAAGTAACAACTTCCACCAATCGAATGTGTCCTCATAGGTCCACACAAGTTTGTATGCACCAACTCAAGTGGTTTCTTTGCTCTGTATGAAAATCCTTCGGAAAAATTTCATGATGTTGATTTCCCAAGATGCAACACTCACAAGTACTAGTAGGCTCTTTCATGGGGGGTAATCTTATGACTATCTGTTTCTATTGCAACAATCTTAAACCAGAAAAGTGCAAGTGTGCAAACTGAAAGTGCCATAACCAGTAATCACTAGAACATGCAGCTGTAAAAGAACTAACTTGATTGGTCTAGTTCATAATTATAGGAGATGGTCTGTTACTCGTCATCTACATATTTTATATTAGCTTTTTTCTTGGGGGTTTGTCATAAATGACACACTCTTACCCCTAAAAGATAACTTTGTATCCTTTCTGTGGCAATTGAACAACACTTATCAAATTGTGTTTGAGACTAGGAATATAATATACCTCTGAGATTGCCTTTGGCTCCCCTTGCTTGGTCAGAATGTTGACCACTCCTTTTCCATCTACATTCACAGTCTTGTCAGTCCCCAAATTTACTTCTGTCTTTAGATATTGATCCAAATTTGCAACCAAATTATTGTTGCCTGTCATGTGGTTACTGCAACCACTGTCTAATAGCCACACCTTATCAGACAGTTCATGCATGTTGTTGCATACTAGGAACATGGAGTTAGTATTCTCTGTACTAACATTAGCTCTTTGGTTTCCTTGATCAACTATCTTCTTCCTGCAATCATGAGCATAATGACCAAATTTATTGCAATAATAACATCTCCCCTTTGATTTGTTAGATATGTAATTATTTTTGAAGCTTCTGCTGCTACTGCTTCCAATTTCATGTTCATGCTCTTCTCAACCATCTCTCTGACCACTATATCTTCGACCTTGTCCTCTGCCTCTCGATCTGCCTCTGCCTCAACCTCTTCAAATAGAAACTTGAATTTTGAAAGCAATTTCTAAAGTGGAATCCTTATTTTTATCTATCCTTACCTCATGCGATAGAAGTGATCCCATCAACTCATAAAATTTTAGTTTTTCCAAATCCTTTGCTTCTTCTATGGCTGCTACCACAACATCAAACTTGGTAGATAAAGATCTAAGGACCTTCTCAATCAATGTTCGATTTTTAATTTCTTCACCATAAATTTTTAACTAATTTACGACAGACATGACCCTATTCATGAAGGAATCAATGTCCTCTGTCTCTTTCATATGCAGACTTTCAAAATGGAGTTACAGTCAAGAGAGGCTGAGAATCAGGGAAGCCGGAAATGATAAACTATCAACCTCGGTCCCAATAAGTAACCAAGAGAGAGACAAAAAGAGATAAGATGATAAACATGGAAGCCGTCAGAGGCAAACACAAGGATCTACCCAGAATGGGTTGAATCCTCAATATGACATTTATTTCCTTTATTTTTTGATACTTTAACCCACACGTCTTGGGGCGGATGAGCTAAAACCACTTGAATACTGTTGTTGACTAAAGGAGTGGTCTCCTTATCTGAATCTGAGGAGGAGGACTCATGAGATCTTTTTTGGGCACTCGCAAAAACATTAGGCTGGGTCAAGGTCCACCAAGAGCGTATCATTTTCCTGCTTGGCAACCTCCTCATTTTCTTTAATCTCCTCCTCATCCGAGCTGAACGAGTCAATGTCATCCATGGGAGGTGGTTCATAGGCTTTCAGCTTTTAGAGTTTGATTTGGGGTTACTTCTCTTCTTTTGGGCAAGGAACGTAGTGCAGGAGTTTTGAGGATGCCTTGTTTGATGGAAATGATGACATCGAAAAGCAGTATTCTCATAGTCCAAGGTCTGTGTCCAGTGGAAATCCCCAAATTTGAGGTTGATTTGATTGGGCAGAACTTTTCTTATGTCTATTTCAACACATATTATGTCGTAGGTGTATATGCCCGTCTCCTCCCTGGAGGGATCCATAGCCAGAAAGTGACCCAAGGTGTTTCTAATACCTTGAAAGACAGAGTAGTGCCATAAAGGAGCATGTAAGTTTGGAATCCTGACCCAAATAGGAAGCTTGGTGATGACTGACGTTGAAGGGTCGAAATCTGGTAACCAGGGTATGAGGAATACCCTTCTTTTCCCCAGAACCAAGGGCCACCTATTAAGGATTTTTGATAATCTTCATTGAATGCAAAAATAATTATGAAGAAGACCTATGGGCAGAAGATGAACTTGCTATTATTGGTCCAAATGGAGTGAATCCATTGGTATAAATCTGTTGAGCGAGGCCATAATCCGTTAAATTGACAAATGATGGTAGATTCTGCATATGTTTGAAACTGATTATCAAGTACCGGATGAGAAATTTCTACTGATGGGACCTCCTCCATTTTATTAACCAAAAAAGGCTTGGGAACCTCAAAGGTTTGAGCAGCTTTCTTGCGGGGTTGCGCATGGACAACATCCTTGTAGGAGAAGGCTTGACCTGAAGAGGGCTGCCCAACTGCCCCTCCTCGTAGTCTAAGGGTTAAAACCACAGAAGAAATTTTTTCAATATTATAAAATGAGAGCAGAAGAGAGTCCTCTAGTTGTTTACCTCCATAGAGTAATTGCTGAAGAGAAGAAGGAACCCCCAGCCCGTGTTCGAGGGCATGCGAAAGTCCCTTCACCAGATCCGTGGAGTGAGTCCAGATAGTCATGGTTTTGCCCATGAGAAGTGAGATTTGAAATTGAAAGGGCGGAGATAAGCGATTTAGGGATCCTTGGCAACCAGTGCAAGCCTTCTCCATCTTTATTTTTTCCTAGATACTCTCAAGGATGGGACTTCGACTGTACAATGGCTCCCCTGATCAGAGAGTGCCCAGATCCACGCGGCTGCGCTATTGCATGGAAAGAGAGGGAGTTGTTGTGCAGATGCAGACCCCTTCATTCTCTTGTTCGCCTTTCTTGCATGTGATAGGAGAGACAGGTCCATCAAATCGGCAGTTGAGAGGACCAGTGTCGGCTTTGATTCCTATTGCAGTGTGCACAGTTCTTGTAAATAACCGAGGGACCATAACGCTCTCTAGATCAACGTGGCTACGTTGTTTCATTGCAACAGCGAGAGTTGTTGTGCATCTGCAGACCCTTTCAGTCTCGATTTCCCCTTTCTTGTAGGTGAGAGGTGAGATACGTTCATCAAATCGGTGGTCGTGGGGAGCGACATCGGCTCTGCTTCTTGTTGCGGCGATCGCAGCTCCATCAAAGACCAGAGAAACCCTAGCGCTCTCCATCACACAATTCCAACTTCCTTCCATTCTCCCAATGACTTTAAAATTAATGTAATATCATACATCCAATTACATCAAATTAGAAATCAACATATACATTGAAATCAATGCATCTAAGGAAATAAATCAAATAAGGTTAGAAAACAACATCTACATTGAAATCAACACATCTAATGCAACTAATCAAATAGGATTAGAAATCAACATCTACACTCAAATAAATGCATCTAGTGCAAGAAAATAAGATTATAAATCAACATCTACCCTGAAATCAATGCATATAGTGCAAGAAATCAAATAGGATTAGAAATCACCATCTACACTAAAATCAATGCTTTGAGTGCAATAAATCAAATATGATTAGAAATCATATACATTGAAATCAATAAATCTAGTGCATGCAATCAAATATAATTAGAACTCAACATCTACATTGAAATTCATGCATATAGTGCAAGCAATCAAATAGGATTAGAAATAACCATCTACATTGAAATCAATGCATTTAATGCAGGCAATCAAATATTAGAAATCATCTACAATGAAATCAATTCATCTAGTGCAAGTAATAAAATATCTGTAGAAATCAACATCTAAAATAATATAAATACATCTAGTGCAAGCAATAAAATAGGATTAGAAATCACAATCTATGCTGAAATCAATGTATATAGTGAAAGAAATCTTCTTCCATCTCTCCCCCCTCCATATATATATATATATATATATATATATATATATATATATATATATATATCTCCCTTCATCTCTCCTTATTTTTCTCTTTGTCTCACCACCCCCAACACACATGCTCTCTAACTCCATAGCTATCAATCTCTTTGTCCCTCCCTCCCTGTCTCCATCTCTTTATTCTTTCTCTTCACCTTCCATCTATATCTCTATCTCCCTTTGGCTCTCTATGTCAACCCAAAAACATACACTTTTTTTCTCCAATATATCTATCTATCACTCCCTCCTCCTCCTCTCTCTCTCTCTCTCTCCCCCTTCCCTCCCTCTCCCCTGCTTCTATCACTCTTCCCTCTTGTTGTCCTCTCTCTGTCTCTCTCTCTCTCTCCACCTTTATCTCTCTATTTATGTCTTCTTACATCCCTCTCTCTCCCCCTCCATCTCCAACTATCTTTTGATACCTCTCTCCACTCTCTCACATCCTCTCTCTCTCTCCACCTTCCAAATTTGTTACTATATTTCTCTCTCCCTTTCTCACCTCCCTTCTCTCCTTCTTTGTCTCTTAATCATTGTGCAAGAAATTGAATAGGATTATAAATCACCATTTACATTGAAATCAATGCATTTATTGCAACAATCAAATATGATTAGAAATAATATACATTGAAATCAATGAATCTAGTGCAAGCAATCAAATATAATTATAAATCAACATATACATTCAAATTAATGAATCTAGTGCGAGAAATAAAATAGGATTAGAAATCACCATCTAAACTAAAATCAATGTATTTAGTGCAATCAATAAAATAGTATTTGAAATCATCTACATTGAAATCAATGCATCTAGTCCATGCAAACAAATATCATTATAAATCAACATCTACACTAAAATCAATGCATCTAGTGTAAGCAAACAATTAGGATTCGAAATCACTATCTATGCTAAAATAAATGCATCTAGTGCAAGACATCTTCTTCCATCTCTCCCCCCTCCACACACATACACACACACACACACACACATATATCTCCCTCCATTTATCCTTATTTTTCTTTTTATCTCACCTCCCCAAACACACACGTTCTCTCACTCCCTATTTATCAATCTCTCTGTCCCTCCCTCCCTGTCTCAATCTCTCTCTTCTTTCTCTTCACCTTCCATCTATATCTATATCTTCCTCTGTCTCTCTATATCAACCCCAAAACACACACTCTCTTTCTCCAATCTATCTATCTATCACCCCCTCCTCCTCCTCTCTCTCTCTCTCTCTTCCCCTTCCCTCTCGCTCCCCCTCCCCAGCTTCTATCACTCTTCCCTCCTACTATCCTCTCTCCCTCTCTCTCTCTCCATCTTTCTCTCTCTATGTATTTCTTCTTACCTCCCTCTCTCTCCCCCTCCATCTCCATCTCTCTTTCCCTACATCTCTCCACTCTCTCACATCCTCTCTCTCTGTTCCTTTCTCTCCCACTTATCTCTCTCTCTCTTCACCTTCAAACATTGTTACTATATGCCTCTCTCTCTCATTATCTCCCCCTTCTTTCCATGTCTCCTCATTTTTCTCTTAATATCACCCCAAACAAACACACACTCTCTCTCCATATCTCCCTTGTCACTCCCTTTCTTTGTCCACTTGTCACTCTCTATGTATGTCTTCTTCCCTCCTTCTCTCCCCCTCCAACTCCATCTATCTATCCCTCCCTATCTCCTCCTCTCTCTCAGGTCCTCTCTATTGTCATTCCTCTCTCTTCCCTGATCAATATTTCTCTCTCTCTCTCTCTCTCGTAAAATCCTCTCTCTTCCTCCATGAATCTCCTCCTTTCTCTCATGCTTCCCTCTCTCTCTTTGTTTTCCCTCCAATCCTCCCTCTTCCCCATCACTCTATCACTCTCTCCAACTATGTTACTATATCCCTCCATTTCTCCTTTTCTTTCCTTCTCTCCACCCTTCTCTCCATTTCTCATTTTATGTCTCTTTATAACACCCCCAAATATACAAAATCTCTCTCCATCTCTCCCTTGTCACTCCCTCCCTCTCCATTTCTCACTCTTTATGTATTTCTTATTCTATCCTTCTCTCCCCCTCCAACTCCATCTATCTATCCTTCCCTCTCTCCTCCTCCTCTCATCCTTCCTCTCTCTCCGTTTCTCTCCTAACTCCCTCTCTCTTCCCCTTTTTCTATCTCTCTATCTCTCTCTCTACCCTCTAATCCTGTCTCCTTCACTCTTCCTCTCTCCTCCTCTCTTTCACACCTCCATCTTTATGTCTCCCTCTCCCTCTCTTACCCTTCTCTACCTCTCTCACTCCTCTCCCTCTCTCTCTCTTCATTCCTCCTCATCCCTCTCTTTCAGTTTATCTTCATCTCTCCCTCGTCACCCCCCCTATTTCTCCGCATCTATCATATTTCTTTGTTCTTATCTCCCATATATGTCTAGAGTTAATATATATATCATGATATCTTAATATATATTATAATATAACAATTTAATATTGTATTAATCCAAAGTTATTAAATTTAATAATATTAATATTATAAGATATTAATGTGAATATTAGATTTAATAATAATAATATTAGTATTAATATTTTAATATTAATATTAGGTTAATAATATTTATGTTTGCATGGTATTAATAATAAATTGGTCCATGGTATTTTTAGATGTTGATTTATAATCCTATTTGATATACTTTTATTTATTTACCTTATCTCTTTATACCTCTTTGATATTTATTTATTTACCATACCTCTTTTATAAATATGGTATTTTTCCCATGGTATTTGGCCCATGGTATTAATAATAATTTATCCCATGGTATTTGGTCCACAGACTTCACCTAAATAAAACTTATTTTTTGAGTTTTTGTAAATAAAAAGAGGTGTATGGAGTAAATATAAAAATAGGTTTTATTTATTTACCATACCTCTAGTTTATTTATAATTTTTATTTATTTACCATACCTCTGTAGTAAGTATAAAAAGATGTTTTATTTATTTACCATACCTCTGGTTTCTTTTTTGAGTGTTCGTAAACCTCTTCATATTTTAAATTTATATTGTTTAAATTTATTTTAATGAAATTTTAATTGTTTATTTATATTGTTATGTAAGTTATGTTTAAGTTGACATTATTTATATTTATATTTTAATTAATTTATTTAGTTTTTAATTTGGGCCGACATTAGTGAAATTTCATGTGGACATACCCACTTACACATCTCCCCCATACTAGGCTGTAGAATGCACCTCGTGACACAATTACCTTGGATTTATAATACTTGGGTTTTTAGTATTAATCCTTTTGGTTTATTATTCCCCTGTTTTTATAATGTGAATCCCTTAGGTTTATTAATTTAAGTGTTCTTATTCCTAGGGTATAATATTATTCATAGGGTTTATACTATTAATCCTTGGGTCTAATATAAATCCCCTTGGTTTATAGTTATGACCAACCATGGTCCAATGTCACATTGTGACAAATATTTGTTCAATATGAAAATCGACCATGGTCCAACGTTGCATTGTGACAAAGATTGTCACCATATGAAAATCAATCATGGTCAACCATAGTGCAATGTCGTATTATGACAAAGATTGTCTCAATATGAAAATCAACCATGGTCAACCATGGTCTAACATTGCATTCTGATAAAGAATGTCTCAATACAAAATATTATTCATAGGGTTTATAATATTAATCCTACGATTTAATATAAATCCCTTAGGCTTATAATTATGGTCAACCATGTTCCAATACCACATTGTGACAAAGATTGTCTCAATATCAAAATCAAACATTGTCAACCATGTTTAACCATGGTCCAACGCCACATTGTGACAACAATTGTTTCGATAGGTAAATCAACTATGGTTAACCATGGTCCAATGTCGCATTGTGACAAAGATTTTTTACATACACAAATCAATCATGGTCAACCATAGTGCAACATCACATTGTCAAAAAAATTGTTTCAAAATAAAAATCAACCATGGACAACCATGATAATTCTAAGGCTTCCAATATTTATCTTCTGATTTTATTCCTTGGGTTTATAATGTTAATCACTTAGGCGTAATTTTATTCCCTTGAGTTTATAATCTCTTAAGTTTTTACTATTAATCCTTGTCTTATTACTATTATTAACCATAAATAATATAATTTGTATAAAAAAAAAACATTATATATAATTGGCTTCCCAAACAAACAAACACGACGGATTGCGAAGGCCGAGAATCCAGCCACTGCAAACATTCCTCCTCATCGATATCCACCACCTTTCTCCGGTTGTTAATAATTCTTCGATCAATCACCGTAATCGTCGAAAACAGCCGGAGAGAATATCGGACCTATGCTCCACACCGGTTTTCCGGTGAGGTCACTGAGGTGATCGATTCCCAAGGAATCGAGCTCGCAAAACGTATTAATCACGATGCCCCGACCCTCCATGCTCCGGTTAATGGCCTCCGTCAAGGAAGCCCAACGGCGAAAAGAATCGGGATCCTGCAGTGGCAGAGCCGTGTCAGATTTGCGCAACTTGACGTCGAAGCTCAGTTGGGGGACATCAAAAAACTCGTCGTCTCCCTCTACGCTTTTCTGCGGCATGTGGTTCAGGATGAAGTGCATGATCGACCAGGCGAACGCCCCCGCTGTCTGAAAAACCACGACGAGGATCCCGAATTTGTCGCCCGTGCGGTGAATCCATTTTGTCGTCATGTCGCCAATGATGCAGGAGATTGCAGGAGAGTATTGGGGAGCTTCCTCAGTATTCACGATTTGCTGCTCCAGCCATTCTTCCAGAGGCTCGGCTAGTTTGTGGGACGAAGTGATAAGTTTATCGAAGACATGATAGGGAACGTTGTCAGAGCTTTCGATTCCGAGGGGCACTCCCTCGATGAAAGGCATTGGCTGTTGGCTACCAGCCGGATGTCCAGATTCGAACCCTGGACCTGAGGCTCGAGTCGTTTCGCGTTCCCGGGAGTCGTTATATACGAAACGGCGAGGCCCTGTTGTTGGAATATAATTTCAACGCCAGCACAACAGACTTAAGGCGGAAGTGAATTCCGATGGGGTCGATGAGTGAGAGCCGGCAGAGCAGAACACCCCATCGGAATGGCTGTTGTTATGTGCAGCAGGGCCCACACCATACAGCCGTAAAGCATGTCCGCGGGGGTCATTGAAAGTCTGTGGCTGGAGTTGTGGACGCCCCCGGAATTGCTGACGTATGCTGGGGGCCCACATATATATTATACGGCACACACATATGTTATATATGTTATACAAGGAGTGCGGGTTAAATCTTTTAATCACGGCAATTTTTTTTTTACAGTTTTTTTTTAATGTTTTATTTATTTTGTTTTTAATATATGCACAGCACATATATTAAAAAGCCGTGAAGTTTATTCTCATTACACAGAAGTGTATGTAAAGAGATAAAAAGGCAGTAATGTAATTTGGAATTACACAGCAGAATGTAATGTTTTAATTTTGTGCAACTGATGCGGGAAGGTGAAAAATCGGCGATTGCCATCGTGTAGTTAGCGGTCTTGGCGGGAAGTAATGAACCATTAAAGATTGTCAATGATGATTTTGTGATTTGGTCATCTTAATGACAGTGTTACAACATGTACAATGAAGTCATGTATTTCATATGTCTCTTGTGATGAAAATTAATTTTGATAGAAGCGGAAATATGTTATATGAGAGTGCATTTTATGCAAAAGTGAAGAATGGAAGTGATTACCTGATAGATGTCTCCAGGAAAAATGATGCGGCCGTTGAATGTTTGAGTAGACGGAAGTCACTCATTTGAGATAAACAGTGATATTTCTAAACTGTGTTTGCAGCAGTCAGATTTTTTTTTGTAATCCCTCTTTTGAGGAAGAATCTGTAATACCAGTTTTTTTTTATATTGAATATAAATTTTTCTGAGTTGAAAACTGCAATGCATTGATTTGTCGTTTCTTTGTGTTTAAGGAAGGCATGTTATTGTTTGGTCACGAAGATTGCCTTAATTATCGAGCCCGATCAATTTATTTGAAGGTCAAAATAAGGTAGAGGAAAGCGAATTCTTCTCCGAGTGTGAAGACGCTGAAGCCATAAAGGATTTAAAATTCTTCTCTTTATAGTTTTGTGTTATTCTTGTTGGAGGCAATTGGAGTTAGTTTTATATTTGCAATTAAGTGTTTTTATCATAGTTAAACGAGAGATAAGCGGGAGCCAGCCACAGGTATGAGTTTGGGAAGTGTCATCTCCCATGATTCAATGGGAAAAATTATGACTCTTTGGTCAATAACTATGAGAGCTTTATTTACCTCACAAAGTTGTGGGAATTAGTTGAGGATGGCTTTGAAGAAGCAGATGAAAACGGGAATTTTTATGTTAAATCGAGCGGGAAGCAGTTGAAGAACAATAAGAAGAAAGATGCCAAGGCTCTTTTCTTCTTTTATCAAGCAGTGCATGAGAGTGTGTTTCCAAGGATAGCAGCAGCTAAGAAATCCAGTGAAGCATGGGAAACTCTCAAGACGGCTTATCAAGGCATGGAGACAGTGAAGATAGCAAAACTTTAGTTGCTGAGGAGAGATTTTGAGACTCTCTGTATGAAAGAGTCAGATAATATTGACTCATTCTTCACTCATGTGATTGGAATGGTCACACAAATCAGATGTCATGGAGAGACTCTTGAATACAAGAGGATTGTGGAGAAACTCTTGAGAAGTTTACCCTCAAGATTCGATGTGATTGTCACCACCATAGAAGAGACAAGGGATCTCACAAAGTTTTCAGTGGATGAATTACATGCATCACTGATTACCCATGAACAGAGATTGGGTAGGAGTGAAAACTAATCTCTTGAGCAAGCCTTTAAGACCCAGATGTCTTTCGGAAGAGGAAGAGGGCAAGGCAGAGGAAACAAGAGAGGAAGAGGCACAAGCCAGAACAGAGGTGGTAGGAACAGTCCAGCAAATGCTCAAGGAAGGGGCAGCAATCCAAATCAGCATCAAGGCCAAGGCAGCAGCCAACAGAATGGTCAGCAGAATGCACAAGGACAAAGGTATGACAAATCCAATGTCCAATGTTACAATTGTAAGAAATATGGTCATTATGCTAATGAATGTAGAAAGAAAAGGCAGAATGATATGAGAAGTGAAACTAGTGCAAATTTCACTAAAGAAAATAGCAGCCAAAGTAATTTGTTTTTAGCTTGTAATATGGCTGAAGAAAAATCTGAAGATTTATGGTTTCTAGACTCCGGTTGTAGTAACCATATGACAGGAAACATAGCCATGTTTTCCATGTTAGATGAGAGTGTGCAGTCACAAGTCACACTAGGAACTGATAGCAAAGTTTCTGTTATGGGAAAAGGAGATGTAAATGTTTTAACAAGATTAGGTGCAAGGAAAACCATAGCAGATGTTTATTATGTTCCAGGAATGAAGTGTAACCTCTTAAGTGTTGGACGGCTTGTCCATAAGGGGTATAATGTTTTCTTTGATAATGATGTTTGTACCATCATGGATAAACCACCCAGCAAACAATGTATTGCTGAAGTGAAGATGACAAGGAACATGATGTTCCCTCTCAGAATGAGAGCAGACTTGAAGAATGGTGAAGAGAAAGCAGCAGTTGCACAAGAGACTTACCAAAGCGAACCAAAAGATGATAATTGGTTATGGCACTTGAGATTTGGACATCTCAACTTTGGAGGTCTAAATCTGTTGAACAGAAAAGGAATGGTAAGTGGTTTACCATTGATAGAGAAACCGGACAGCCTTTGTGAAGGTTGTATTCTTGGGAAACAACACAGAGAAAGTTTTCCTTCCGGGAAAAGCATAAGGGCAAAAGCACCCTTAGAGATTGTCCACTCGGATGTGTGTGGACCGATGCAAACTCCATCACTTGCTAGCAGCCACTATGTCTTAACATTCA
The DNA here is from genome assembly GCA_034641835.2 of Pinus albicaulis. Classification (NCBI taxonomy): domain Eukaryota; kingdom Viridiplantae; phylum Streptophyta; class Pinopsida; order Pinales; family Pinaceae; genus Pinus; species Pinus albicaulis. Next base: position 1,128,055,740 of record CM076583.1, on the reverse strand, counting down.
TAGATGATTTTACAAGAAAAACTTGGGTTTACTTTTTGAAAAAGAAAAGCGAAGTGTTTGAAAAATTCCGCAATTTCAAAGCACTTGTTGAGAATCAGAGTGGGCTGCATATCAAGGTCTTAAGGACTGATAGAGGAGGTGAGTATATATCTAAATATTTTCTACGGTTTTGTAGAGAAAATGGTATTCATAAACAGTTTACAACTAGATATACACCGCAGCAAAATGGAGTGGCCGAAAGGAAAAACCGAACCATAATGGACATGGCGAGGAGTATGTTAAAGGCAAAGCATTTGCCTAATGATTATTGGGCTGAAGCTGTACATTGTGCAGCTTACATCTTGAACAGGTGTCCTACAAAAGCAATCATGAACAAAGTGCCGGAAGAGGCATGGAGTGGCACAAGGCAAAGTGTCACACACATGAAGGTTTTCGGATGTGTGGCTTATGCACACATTCCGGATCAGCTAAGGAAGAAGTTGGACAGCAAGGGGGAGAAATGTATTTTCATTGGATACAGTGAGGAATTCAAGGCATACAGGTTATATAACCCATCCAACAAGAAGTTTCTTGTGAGCAGGGATGTTCAGTTCATTGAAGAGGAAGCTTGGGATGGAAGCATAGAGAAAACAGTGAATGTTAAACACTGTTTATCTCATGATGAGAATGATGATGAGGTGGCTGAAATACATCCCCAAATAGCAGCATCAACACCGCAAAGTACACCCTTGAGGAGAAATGAATGTGCTTCTCCAAGCACACCACAAGGAGGAAATTCAAGTGCTTCTTCAAGTACTTGTACACCTACTGAAAGAGGTAAGAAATTCAGAAGTTTGAAAGATATTTATGAACAAGATATAGCTAACGAAGGTATCAATTCTTTGTTTGCTTTATATTGTCATGTTGATGATCCTGTTCATTTCGAAGAAGATATCAAAGATAGGAAATGGATAGAAGCTATGGATGAGGAAATAAATGCCATAGAGAGGAACAAAACTTGGGATTTGGTTGAACTCCCAAAAGGTAAAGATGTCATTGGTGTTAAATGGGTCTACAAGACCAAGAGTAATTCTGAAGGCAAGATAGAGAGACACAAGGCAAGGCTTGTTGTCAAAGGCTATAAGCAGAAGCATGGCATAGACTATGAGGAAACTTTCGCGCCGGTTGCCAGAATGGAAACCGTGAGAGCGGTGTTGTCCATAGCAGCACAAAACAAGTGGAAAGTTTACCAAATGGACGTGAAGTCAACATTCTTGAATGGAGTGTTAATGGAAGAGGTTTACATTGAAAAACCTCTCGGCTATGAGAAGAAAGGCCAAGAGCACAAAGTGTGCAAGTTGAAGAAAGCTCTTTATGGGCTGAAGCAAGCGCCAAGAGCATGGTACAGTAGGATAGATTCATATCTACTGGAAAATGGTTTTGAAAAGTGTGAGGGAGAACCCACCCTCTACATCAAAGAACAAGATGGTAAGATTTTTATTGTAGTCTTGTATGTTGATGATGTTATTTTTACAGGTAATGATGATTGCCTTATTGAACATTTTAAAACAGTCATGAAGGAAGAATTTGAAATGACTGACATGGGTTTGTTGAGATACTTCTTGGGAATAGAAGTAGAACAAGATGAAAGTGGGATTTTCATCTCACAGGCAAAGTATGTTAATGAAGTTCTTGAAAGATTTAACATGCAGGAGAGCAAAGCAGCTATCACTCCTACAGTGATGGGATTAAAGCTCAGCAGAGAGGATAGCAGTAAGGATTTTGATCCTAGTTTATACAAGAGCATAGTTGGCAGCCTTATGTATTTGACTGCAACTAGGCCGGACATAATGCATGCTGTTAGTTTGATTTCCAGGTTCATGGAAAAGCCAAAGGATGCACATTGGCAAGCAGCAAAAAGGATTTTGAGGTATGTTAAAGGCACAAAACAGTTTGGTATTTTTTATACTACTTCAGAATGTTCAGATTTAGTTGGATACACGGACAGTGATTGGGCTGGAAGTGTAGATGATCGGAAGAGCACTTCCGGTTATGTTTTTCATATGGGTTCAGGAGCCATTTCATGGGCTTCTAAGAAACAGCGTGTTGTAGCGTTGTCTACAGCAGAAGCAGAATATGTGGCAGCTACAGCAGCAGCGTGTCAAGCAGTTTGGATGCGGAAAATGTTGAGAAGCTTATGTCAAGAACAGGTAAAAGGGATAGTGATATTTTGTGACAATAGTTCAGCTATTACATTGTCTAAAAATTCTTTTTTTCATAAAAGGACAAAACACATTGACACCAAGTTTCATTTCATACGGGAATTGGTTAGCAATGGCGAGATTGTTTTGCAGCATTGCAGAACAGAGGATCAATTTGCAGACATCCTCACAAAGCCACTACAGCAGAAAAGCTTTGAACATTTCAGAAGATGCATGGGTATGCAGGAAAACCCAGCAGTTGAAATTAAGGGGGAGTGTTGGAATATAATTTCAACGCCAGCACAACAGACTTAAGGCGGAAGTGAATTCCGATGGGGTCGATGAGTGAGAGCCGGCAGAGCAGAACACCCCATCGGAATGGCTGTTGTTATGTGCAGTAGGGCCCACACCATACAGCCGTAAAGCATGTTCGCGGGGGTCATTGAAAGTCTGTGGCTGGAGTTGTGGACGCCCCCGGAATTGCTGACATATGCTGGGGGCCCACATATATATTATACGGCACACACATATGTTATATATGTTATACAAGGAGTGCGGGTTAAATCTTTTAATCACGACAATTTTTTTTTTACAGTTTTTTTTTAATGTTTTATTTATTTTGTTTTTAATATATGCACATCACATATATTAAAAAGTCGTGAAGTTTATTCTTATTACACAGCAGTGTATGTAAAGAGATAAAAAGGCAGTAATGTAATTTGGAATTACACAGCAGAATGTAATGTTTTAATTACACAGCACAGCAGTGCGGGAAGGTGAAAAGATCAGCAGTGCCATCAATGTGAATTGTAAGCGGTGCTGACAGGAGTAATGAACCATTAAAGATTGTCAAGCGGTGAATTTTAGTGGTTGGGTCATCTTAATGACACAGAGATATTTCTGTTTGTAATATACACAGCAGAGTCATGTATTTTTATATAATGTATGCACAACAGTGCAAATTTTTTTTTAGAATAGAGAGCAGAGTTTTATGCACAGCAGAGTGCATTTTGTAAAAGACAGAGAAGTGAATTTGGAATTGCACAACCGTGTATTTTCCAGAAAAACAGAGTATTCTAGCAGTGAATGTTTTAGTGAGACAGAGTGTCATTTGTGAATGACAGAGTGATATTTTTGAACTGTGTTTGCAGCAGTCAGAATTTTGTTTGTAAATCCCTCTTTTGAGGAAGTCTGTAACAGCAGTTTTTTTTATATTGAATATAAATTTTTCTGAATTGAAAACTCTGTCTGTGAGTGAATTTTAAATAGTTTCTTTGTGTTTAAGGAAGGCAGTGTTTATTGTTTTGGAATTCTGAAAATTCCAACACCTGTGAGGCGAGAATCTTGGCCAGTTCCATGAAGGGAATGAGATGGCTCTGCCCCATGAACGAAACGGCAACCACATGAGGTTTGATTTCTTCCATAATCAATCCCGACAACTCAACTTCGAAAAATAACCAACAGTTAATACACTAACAACCTGAATGTCTTTGAAAATTGCAGGTCAGGACCTTTATTTATTTAAAGAATGCCAGCAGAGTTCTTTAAAACTAAATGAATTTCCGACTGACATTTTAATACTTAACTGCAGTGCGGGTGCAAATCATGAAGGGAAACCAAAAGAATAAAACTGAAAGTGGGAGCATCATTTCAATCCTAGATTTTGATGGAATTTATAATTTTGGACCCCATTCAGACGAAATTAGACCATGAAGCATATAAAATGCGATGGTTCAGGGTAAAATATATGCGAATCCAAGTACTTGGAAACTGCACTTCTTGCTTTGCAGACGGAAACCATCTTATCACATGGCATATTTTTTATCAAATTTATGCTTGATAGACATCTCGATATTCCCTAAATATATAAAGTTGATGTTACGGAAGGAATCAGAATTGGTTTCTGTCAAATCCACATTATGATGACTGTTCTCCTAAGTTAATATGCTTTTGAAATTGAAGGGGTTGGCAGTGGTAAGTATGAGGCTATTAATAGGTAGTAAGCCATTTAAATGCGATGAGATAGTATATGTTGATTGGTAAATTTAAATTTGTTTAAATTTAATAGTAAACAATATTGTCTCATAGCATTTATTTTTATATTATTTAAGATTTATGGCTTTCCACAAGTATGATGCTTATTCACAAAATTTATATAAATAAACTTTATATATAAAATTAATTTTGTGTGCATCTCAAGCCTAAACAATGGTCAACAATTTTTAAATTCTATTTTAGTGTGCATTTTCTAATATTACGTAGGTATGAGGTGTTTAGTTTTGAAAGTTCGATTTTAAAAATTATATTTAAAAGTTGAAAATATACGTAAGTCCATTTTGGTGGAACGCTGGTTGGAAGAGGATTGGAAAAGAGAGGTTATAGAGGAGAGGATATTAGCTAAATTGAATCTAAAACCTCAAATGCTATCCTCATCATTATGGAAATTCAAACCAAATCTGGAGAATATTACGAAAAATTTTCAGCCACCACCACCAGGCTTTCTGAAGCTCAATTTTGATGGTGCTTCTAAAGGAAATCTAGGACAAGCAGGGATAGGAGGTATATTTCGAAATCAACAAGCATCTATCGTTAGAATTTTCTCTTTCCCCATAGGATTTGCAACCAATAATGAAGCGGAATTAATGGCCATCAAACAGGGTCTCATTATTGCAATAAGAGAGAATTATCAAAGACTTATAGTAGAAGGGGACTCTACTATGAAAATCGGAATCCCTCAAAAACTCCAACAAGGAAACAATTGGGAAATTGGAGAAAAGTTGGAGAACAACTCGATTAATCGAGGAAATTGGTAATTTACTCCGGAGAATAGGATATGTTGTTCCAAATCATGTCCTCAGAACAGGTAATCAAGCAGCTGATTACTTAGCTAATTGGGCATGCAAAAATGAAGATCGGAGGTTGGATGTTAATCACCTTCACCAAGTTTGGAATGTGGAACTTCATCCTCTATAGATTATACTGGCCAACAATACCCCCGATCGGGGTGCTCATTAGACATAGCAGCCGACCTTCTATCAGGCCAAGTGGCATTCTCCACTCCTGCGTATTAATGAATTATTAGTACGAGCCGCCCAACGTCATCTCATGGCAGCAAGTGACGGTTAAAGGAAAGTCAGCAGGGTGGGTGAGACAGCCTGGCCGATCAGCTTTGGAAGACGGAAACAACAATCCCGCTAATTTGATTAACTCTGGTAGAAGGCATATCAGAGGGAACAAATATTTGGTTGCAGGAAACGCACATACGTGCCACGCGCCAGAGGTAGTCACCCGCATCAACACTAGGCTTTTTGTTCTTTTGGGGTATGTTCATTTTCTGCCTCATACCCTCAATAATACAAACCAGGTGATGTCTCTACTTAGGATGAGCTCAGGGGGTCCTTGCTTTCAATGTCCTTTTTGGTTTATATTAGTCCAGTTAAATTTGGTTGAACCTTGTTTTCGTGATCCCTACTCTACGCAGCTAAAAAATTACCCTTTCTATGTCAGCACACGTTATACCAATTTTACATTTACCATCAACGAACTGAATGACTTCTCTCATATATATAATGTTGATAGAAATGCAGACTGTATTCAAGGATATAGTCATAAGCTCATCTTATTTTATCCGAACCTCTGTTTTAAAACCTGCATCAATATTACAATTTATCGTTTTCTTGTTCATCTCTATAAGCGTAGGCTGGGATGTGCTTGTGGGATTATTATTATGGGATCTCAAGTCTTTTTTTATCACGCTCTGTGTTCTCCACTGTCTTATCTTCATACCTCTCCAAACCTGCTATGTTATGAAGTAATTGCTGCCTGTCGCTTGGGTTTTTACTAGGTTCAAATGCTCTGTCATGGCTTAATTGGTGGAAATTGCTTGATTTTTCACTGGGTTCTTTACCTTATTTGGGTTCAGCAGATTCTTACCGATACTACCATCCTTCATACTCACGATGAAGCGCTTCACAATCATCCAAATCATGTTAGGAGCAACAAAATACAAAGTTTAACTGTTGTTTTCTTTTTGTATTTGATTGTTCCTCTTCCAGAGTACAGACTACTTAGTCAGTTCATAATGTCGAAGAGGAGAACACGAAACTCAGTCTGTACTACTGCCAAAGGGAAACAGAAGGTGGAACAACCACTAGAGAAGAACATGAAAAGAGGAAGGAAGACAAAGGAAGAAATGTTATTGAATCTCTCATCCATCTACTCACTTGGCAACTCCTCACAGGCCAGACAGGCAATACAAGGTTGGGAAAGAGAAATTCAGCAGTCTGAGGAAGATAATGCTACAGAGGCAGAGATACTAGACTTTGTGACTGATCTTGGAAATTCTAGGGGCCAGATGTCACTTTTTAATCAAACAGTTCATACATACTAGATTGTTAAATGTCTATTAGCAAAGACAATGCAGAGTTTCCATCCTAACACCGAAAATCCAGAACCGAAGCTCATGGATCTTCTGCAAGATATTGATATTCAGCTGCAACACATTAAGGTTACCCAATACCAAGCTGCTGACCGCATAGCTAGAATGGATGATCGTCTTGGAAGACTAGAGAAATAGATTCAAGTACTGCAACAACCTGATATGCCAGGATCCACGGAAAAGGATCCTGCCCCAATTGATTCCTCAGATGAATAGCAGGTTCTTCACTTTAGCATGTTTTTTGGCTTTACATATAGGACTATAAGTCCAAACAGTTACTTTGATAATAGACTTAATAGGCAGATATCGCATGAAACACGAAGCAGAATGAGACTTTTTCAATTTTGGTTTGCTTTTACAGCGTTAAGGTGGCCAATAGATCTGGTTTCCTACGGGCAGGTTGAGGCCACAAACTTTCTATCTCTGTAACCCGCTTTTATATATAAATAGAAAATAGCAAGGCACTACTAAATTCACAAAAAAAAAAATTATATTTAAAAGGTGAATTATTTATTATCTTTGTTTTAGATTAGAGATGCATTTAAATTATTATGATTATATTAATGTTTTATTTTACAAATGCATATAAAGTATTAGGATTATATATTTATATAATTAATTTTTTAAATGATAATTTTATTTAAGCATATTTTAGATTTTAATTAGTAAAAGTTAGAGGTTTTTTTTTTTTTTTTTTTCAAATTGTGTAAAGATGGTCAAGTTTTAATTTGAATCATCTACAAAATTCAAGTGTCCTAAATAATTTTTTAGAGAGCTCTTTCCATTTATGTATCCAAAATTACATTTTAAATAACAAGAAATCACAATGTCATCCAAAATTATATCTTCAAATTCCAACAAAAATAGAAAAATATCAAATAGTTAGCCTACACTTTTTATTTATATATATAATTGTGCACTTTGAATGTGATTTATGATTAGGAAGATGTCTTTGATTTTTTTTTTTTGAAAAAAGAAAAAATGGAGAATTTATATATATATATATTTTGAATGGGCCTAATGGTGAAGAACATGTACTTAATCACTTTTTTTGGTAACTATGCTGAGCCTAGTAGATGGAAGAATGATTTATCTTATGTTATCACCAAGATTCCGTGTACAACCTCTTCCCATAAGATTTGGTGGAACCAACTAGTGTACAACTTAATGATTAATTATTTATTCTCAAAATAATATGCAAAGTTTTAACCATACATTTTTAATTACATTAAAAAGCAAATTTTAAAAACTAGCCATATAAATTAAATGGTTGGTAAACATCAAATCACTGAGTTCATCATACATCATAAAATTAACTAAATTAACTTTATTTTAAATAATAATAATAATAATACCAATAATAATAGGTTTAAAAATATTTGATATATAAGTTAAACCTATGCACATTTAAACAATATGCAACACAATTTTTAAGTTGATTCATCCCCACTTTATCATGAAGATTTTTAATTTGAAAATAGGCTTTGATACTATACCATAGGCCAATACCATGGTTTATAGACACCAAAATCTCAAAAGACTATACTTATTTATGTTACATATTTTTTAAATAATCAATTTAATTAAAATGATAAAAATACATAACTGATTTGGACATAATTCTTAATCTTTAATTTGTGAATACTATTTGGAATATTCTAGAATATTATATGAAGCTTAAATATCCATCATCCACTCTTAATTATTATAATTAAAAACCCTATCTCAAAATAAGCACTCAATGTGAGTATGCTTTTAGTTGCATTTGATAAATTAATGTATAAAACAAAATTATTAACATAAATTAATAATTGGGCCTAGAAACCCTCTACAACACAATAAAGGAGAGATGTTGTCACTTAAATTTACTTTTAAAAATATTAAAATAATAATTTAAATTAACAAATTAAAAATAGTAATAAAAAAAGAAATTAATGTGAAACATAATTTAAATAAATCAATTTTCACCTTAATTTACATAACTTTATAAAGATATGTAAATAACTTAAAGTAAGAAAAAAAAATTACTTTTTAGTATGAGGAAAAAATATAATTTCTTTACTACTTAATATGGAGATGAGTAAAAAAAATTAATTTACTTTTTACTATGAGTAAAGTATTATTGATATTACATGATACCTAATTCATATTTCAATATGCAAGTTGAGTAAATGTTTTAACATGAAAAATATATAGAGAAATATTAAGAGAATTCTTATTCCATTAATAACTACTTTCTAATTCAATGTATGAGAGATATGGATTTGATATGTAATATTGTAAAAAATATTAACAATAAAAATAATTGAATGTAATGTGGTGAACATGAATTATAAATAAAATATTTCAATGTTTTAACTCTGGATCTACCAAGCACCTAGAGGAATCAAATCTACCAAGCACCTAGATGGATCATCTCAAACATCTTTTAGTGAAAAGAGATTTGATCAAGGCTCTTTTGGTAGATCCCGTGTTAAGATGGATGGATTTAGGCTGGTATGATATATATGTAGTTCACATTGAAATATTTTATGTTAAAATATGCCCCTCATAATATTTTCTTGTATGCATACATTTAATTATTTTTATTATTAATATTTTGTAAAAAAAAATGACAAATATCCCTCATACATTAAGTTATAAAAATAAATTTTCTATTTTACTTATTTTGTAAGTAAAATAATTTTCGTTATAAATATATTTTTGTTTTAACTATGATAATCACACATGTAATATCAATAATCCTATTAATAAAAAATAACATCTATTCCTTGTAGTAAAAAGTAAATTATATTATCCTATGCAAATGACATGCACGACCAAGGTTCGAAGCATTGGGTAGGGTTTCAAGGATCTATAGGTCGCTCAAAAGTCAGAAGCAGTAGGCCACATATGATAGGAAACTGTCAGAGGCAATGTGGACACCAGCTGTGGGGGGGGTGGGGGGGATGGCGCGATCCCCTCCTACAAAAATGTTACAACGGGAGAAACGAGCGGGAAAAAGGAAAACAATTAGGCTTCGAGAAAAATGATGAAGACCCAAGTCCAGTTCTTGGAGCAAGCCGGCAGGCTCGAATGCGAGGCCAATGTCTTCCATGGGCAACCAAGAAGTCCATATTTGTGATACCAACAAAAAAACTAGAACAATACCACAACTATATGGAGGATCAAGCAATAATCTACAAGTTTATAGGAACATGGCCACCAGAAAAGGACCTGATCAAATGGATGCAAATAAAATGGTTTCCAAAAGGCCACATCGAACTGAAGGTCAGTGCTGGAGGCTTCTTTACAGTCATATTCTCAAACCTACACGAAAAAGAGAGAATATTTGAAAATGGGTCGTATCTCTACCATAATACAAGATTATTCATGAGGTACTAGGAGGAATGCTACAACCCAAATAAGGAGTATTTCTTAGCAAAACCAGTATGGGTGCGTCTATTCACCCTACCGGTAGATTTTTGGGATCCAAAAACACTAGAAGGGATTGGAACCTCCATTGGAAAGTTTTTCAAGATAGTTGCCTCCACCCACAGAAGTAGATATACTTCGTACTCCTGCATCTGTATTTAAAGGAATATAGAGGATCCTCTTCCCGTTACAGTGGAACTAGAATACCATGATGAGGTATGGAAACAACCTCTGGATTATGAACATATCTCATTCAGATGTCGACAATGTGATGCGTATGGCCATTTGTACAAAGCCTACCCTCTGAACAATCAGGATATAGGGGAATCATAGGAGGGGAAGAGATAAATGAATGCAACAGAAGGGGAGGATGAGTTTACAGAGGTCAAAAGAAAGAAGAAGAATACAAAAGGACTATCGACCCTAAACCCTAACCAACCTAAACAACATACGAATCAGAACAGGCATGAAGTGTTAGTGGAGGAAGGGGAAGCGCCAAAGGACGAGAAAGAGACAAATGAGGGCGATCAGGATCTAGATCAGGAGAGGCCGAAGGAGATGGAGGTGGAAATGCAAAAGGAAATGAAGAAGGACCAACACAAACCAACAATATCACCGAAAAGGAAAGCCTAAACGAAACCAATGGATAAGGAAGAACATGAACAAACCCTAGACATATCGACCATGGAAATAGAAGTCTCTAAGGAGGAAATGAGTTCAGAGGAAAAAATTCTTAGGAGGCTACTAAATGAATAGAGACACATAGATGAAAGGTATATATGAGAAGACTAGAAGAAAATATACAGGGACATGTTCCAGAAGTACATGGAAAAAAGGAGAACCAAGGGGAACAATGAGGACCTCACCCTGGGGCCAAAGGAGGAAAAAAGAAAGGAAGGAAAAATATTCAGGAATCAATAAAAATTGTAGGAGAAGCGTTGGTGAATCCAGAAAAGGTAATATCTTTATTAGCGGTATTCCAAAACCTCCACAAAGTTTCCCAATGATAGTAATCTCATGGAATGTGAGAGGCCTAAATAGTTGGGAAAATGGAGGTGCCTCCAAGAAAGACTGCAAAAGGAAAAACCCAAGATAATTCTCCTCCAAGAAACCAATATTTATGGGGAAAGAATCGAGACCATTCTCAACCGAATGAAACCCCGATATGAAGTAGTGACAATAGATGCAAAGGGTAATGCAGGAGGAATAACGACACTCTGGAACCTAGCAGAAGTAACAATAGATATGTGGATGATTATGCCACATACATTATGGGGCAGATTCAAACCCATAGGATCCAGATAATGGGTTCTTATCTCGGTAGTATACGACCCTCACATTCAAGGAGAGAAGGAGGCCTTCATATAGGCCTTAGGAAAGCTAGGAGAGATACACGACAAAAAGGTATGGCTGATTGGTAGTCACTTCAACCTGATCACATCACTGGCAGAAAAAAAGGAGGCATGCGAAGAGAAGAATCAAAGATGGAACTATTTATATATATGCAAGTTGAAATACACATGGTGGGCTTACCTAAAATCAACGACCTCTATACTTGGAACAATAGAAGAGGCGAGCGACACCAGTTTTCCTCGCGTCTAGACCCTTTCATGGCTTCATAGGATCTCATAAGTCACAATATTTATTATGAAGCCTCGATACTTCCATGCTCGAGATTCAACCATTGGCCCATTAGGCTAGAGGTAGACCTCAAAGAAAGGCATAAGAACATGCCCTTCCGCATCGAGTCATTTTGGCTGCGAGCCCCAAATTTCCTTGACAAAGTTAAAGAATGGTGGAGCTCAAGTACAGTCCAGGGGAGAAATGACATGCACGCATTCTAGCTAAAGCTGAAGGAGGTAAAACAAAAAATTAGGAAATGGAACTTGGAATAATTTGGTCATATTCAAATAGAACAAGAACTACTTCAAGGGAGGATGAAACAGATCCAACAAAGTATGATCACGCAGGGGAGAAAGAAGGAATTAGTAGAGGAGGAAGGGAAATTGGTTACCCATATTGAGGAAAGAAGGAAGCAAGAGGAGATATTATGGAGGTAGAAATCACGAGTTCAATGGCTCAGGGAAGGAGAAAGGAACACCAAATTTTTCCACAAGGCAATGATTCAACACAGAAAACAAAACATAATATTCTACTTGAAGGAACTAGATGGAAACATGGTGGTTGAGCATGCAGACATGGAAAACCTCATGATAAACCATGTCCAAAATATCTTGTCAGAACCAAACCCTTATCGGTCAGAGGAAATTGATAGGATCACTCAACACATACCCTGGTTAGTAAATAGGGACAAGAACCTTGAACTAATGCGGGATATCATGTTGGAAGATTTGGACAAAGTAGTCAAAGGGCTAGCTAAAAATAAGGCGCCATGACTGGATAGATTCACAGTAGAATTGTACCAAGCATCATGGCCAATCGTCGGGCTGAAAATTCTGAAGGTGGTAGAAGAATCAAGGAGAATGAGGGAGGCACATCTTGCCATGAACTCTACTTTTCTATCTGTAATTCCAAAACTGGATCACTCTGAATAACCCCAGGGTTTTCGTCCAATCCCATTATGTAATGTAATTTAATAATATCCACCATCATGCTGAACTGTCTGAGACCCCTCCTCTCGAATCTAATCTCCCCTGAAAAAACTGGTTTTTTAAAATGGCATCAAATCATGGATGGAATTGTGATCTCCCAAGAAACAATCCACTCCCTCAAGGCCCTCTGATCAAAAGGAATGATGATTAAACTGGACCTCTCGAAATCATATGATCATCTAAGTGGGACCTATATCCTCTGAATACTCGAAGCTTATGGCTTTGATGCTTAATGGATCCAATGGATCTCCTCCCTGATATCAACGCCGATGTTATCCATTCTCCTCAATGGATCTCCAACCCACACCTTTAATGCATACAGAGGTTTATGATAAGGGGATCCTATATCCCCTTTCATGTTCATTATGGTCGCAGAAGGCTAGGGAAGATATATAAAAGCGAAAACCCAAGAAGGAAAATTCAGAGGCATGAGAATGTGGGGTAATGACTTGGCCCTCACACACCAGCAATTCATAGATGACATAATGATGTTTTTCCATGCTACCCTGAAAGAGGCAAGAAAACTCATAAACATATTCTAGGACTTCATGCAAGCCTCTTGAACATAGATAAACGAGGATAAATCCAACATATATTTCTTCAATACCACTGCCAAAACTCAAAGATTCTTAGCCAGGACCATGGGTTTTTGTATTGGTATTCTCCTATCCAAATATATGGCATCCCCTTGAGCCTAAATTCTCTTAGAGCCTAAAACTGGAAGCCCCTTTTGGGTTGGATTCATGGGAGCCTACAAAACTGGACTTTCAGGGCCCTCAACATGGCTAGCCGGGTTGTCCTCCTGAAAGCAGTTCTACAATATATACCCATATACCAGCTCTTGGGTCTAGCAGCTCCTAAAATGGCCTACAATGAAATGACTAATATATGTAAAATATTCCCATGGCAAGGGGTGCAAAAAGCAAAAAAATGGGCTCTCTTGTCATGGCACTACCTTTCCAAACCTCAGATGGAAGGTGGTCTGGGACTCAAAGACCCACATACCCTCAACCAGGTGATGGGGGAAAATTTATGGTGGAGATGGATTCAAGGGGTTGACGACCTATGGAAAAAATTATGGGAAAGAAAATATAGGATGCCACAAGATATGGAAGAGAGACTCAGAATTCAAGAAACACCAAGAGGATCTTCAATTTGGAATTTCGCAGCTGAAACAGGGATCTAATTTGTATACACAGCTTTTGGGAAATTTGAGGAGGGGATAAGGCATTGTTATGGGAAGAGGCATGACAACCATGGGAGAAACTCTTCAACAGACGAGACTTGGTTGAAATATTATTTTTTCATGAACAAACCTGATAATAGGAAGGTTAACAAATATTGGCAACCTAAACCTGGAAATAACTAGAAAATATGGAAATCAAGAGAACACTAGCAGAATGCATCAGATTCTCCACAATGGAGAGAAATCGAGAAGGAGATGAAATCTCGAAAAATATCCATTACAGAGGGACCGGACATTCTCAGATGGGGATACTAGAACAAGGGGATGTTTACTATCCAAGAAGGATACCAAATTTAAGCTAAACACCAGAGGAAAAACCTCCCAGCTATTTGAAACAAATTATGGACTCAAAACCTCTGGCCTAAGGTGGCTTTCTTCCTTTGGTTAGTCTGCCATGGTCGTGCCCTCACCTGGGATCAACTTCAAAGACGGGGGGTGCATGGACCTTCAATCTGCCCCATGTGTGGGGATCAACAGGAAACACTGGAAAATCTTCTAAATTCATGCCCTTATGCCCATCAACTATGAAAAAACCATGAATACCTCTTTGGGTACTTGGATCATGATCACAATAGTGTCCCGAAATTATACAAGAACCCAATTCTAAATAGAGCGTGGGGAATATCCCTGGGGTTTCTACTCTGGGTAGAATTGAAGAAAAGAAACAAGAGAATATTTAAAGAGTAAAATAATACAGAGAAAGAAGTTTGGAGGACCATTATACAAAATATCTGGGAAACTATCCTAGCAGAGAAATGGCACGAGGATGAATGGAAATCATCAGGGCAGGAAGAAAGGATACTCAACATGATGAACCTTTCACTGAATATTCTAGAACCAAGATCGTGGAAGCCCCAACCTCACAGGACCCTAGAGCAAGCTTGATTCAAGAATCCTCTAGTGGGATTATAAAAATTAAATTCCAATGGTGCCTCGAAAGGAAACCCTGGTGTGGTATGATATGGAGGCATCTTTATAGAGCACATGGGAAAGGTGGTCAGAGTGTTTGCCGCAGATTGTGGCATAACAAGAAAAAATAAGGCAGAATTTATTGTGGTGAAACAAGGGCTACTTCTGGCACAATGGGAACAATTTTAGAAATTTAAGGTGGAAGGAGACTCCACCTTGGTGATAGAGACAATAAAAAAACTTCACCAAGGATCCAAATGGGAAAATATAAGAAAAAGTTGGAGAATGGCTAGACTTACCCAGGAGATAAGCGTGTTTAGCTCAGGAATGAACTATATTATCCTGAGGCATATGCGACGCTCAGGTAATGCAATGGTAGAATTCTTAGCCAACTGGGGATGAAATAATCAGGGCAGGGAGCTAGACATTTCAAGTGAAAGAGTTGAGCAAGAGGAAGGTTTAACATACCTAATGAAGTTGTTGGAGAAAGACGTAGAAGGGAATTAGACAAACCACCCCCGATCGAGGTGTGAACAGGAAAGATGGTCGGAACGAATACCACATGGATGACGGGATCGACAAGAGGATGTGGAGGAGGGCGTGGGAACTGGCGTCGTCAAAAGAGAATGGTAATGAGTGTTAGGGCAGGTGAAAAGTGGGTCAGCTGGCTCACAGTCGAGGAGACGTCCGACAGGTGTTATATAAGGGCTTGCATGCGGAGCATGAAACCTAGGGATTTTTAAAGCAGGAAGCAAACGAAGGCGAGCACACGAAGGAGGCGACATCCGAGTGTTCAATTACATCTCAGGGAAACGACGACACTTAGAACCAATATGTAGCCCATATCCTCCCTATGCATGAAAATAGAAATAGGAAAATGAATTCATGTTGGGTTCCGATGAATGGGGGTGGTGGGGCGGGTTTAATTTTCATTAGTTTTGGACCTTTGCTGCATATAATTTTGCACTCCTCAATTTTTTTAGCTAACTTCTCAGTTTCACGTCGATGCCTTCTTCTGAGATTCAACTTTCTGTCTTCTGGGACCTAAGGGGGCCTTGGGTTGGAAGGATTGGTGAGGTGGAATGGGATGGTTTGGGTGGGAGAGTTCCTGTGTCGTTAATGATGGCGGATGGCGGAATAGGGAAATTTCATAGCGGGCCTGGGAGTTGGTTGTGTAAGACTAGGGAGAAAAGGGAGAGAGGGGTAGTCATTTAGCCGGGTCGGGAGGGTGGTAGGGAGATGAATAACACCTTTGGGAATTATAATGAAAGGGGAAGTACCCGTTTTTTGAACCTTGCCTTTATTCTGGGAATGGGGAGTATGCTGACCAATTTGAAGGCCAATTAAGGTCTCGAGATTAGTGCAGGGAGTTCAGTCGATGGGGAAAGGGAGGAATTAGGATGGGGAATAGGTATGAGGGGAACCGGCTCTGACTGCACCCTAGGAACCTGTTCTGACTGCACATAATGTAATCATAGAGGTTCCACTGGAATTGGGGAATTGGAAAATTGAAACAAGAAATAAGACCACCATTAATTTATTCATGGGATTTTCTTGTTTTGCAGACCCAAGTAATAGCCACGAGGCTGTGACCACTGCTCCACTCGAGAGGATAACGGTGTGGGCGATCATGATCACATTGTGGGTTGCAAGGGCAGAGGGCAGGAAAATGAAGAAATAAGAGGTGAAAGGGAAGAAGGGTCAGGAAGGCCGCAAGGAATCAGGTAGAGGGAAAAAGCCAGAAACAACCTCCATGAGCCGGGCTCCTCAGAAAAGAGGAAGGAGGTTTGGGGTAGAGAAAATGCAGAACTTACCACATGCATACAATGAAAGCTCGCTAGTTGTGGTGAAAGTAGCTATATTCAGGTGGGAGACATAAGTGAGAGGAAGAGCTGCAAGATAACAGGTGAAAGAAGAGGAATGGGATCCACTAGTTGTGGACCCGGGCAACACTGGAGGCAGGATGACTTTGTTACGCCAAGTCATCCAAAATTATCGGATCATGAAGAATTTATTGGCAAAAGACATGTCTAAAAACCACCAGCAGAGAGAGGAGCCTGTCCAATAGGGACAAAATCAAAACAGGGAAGATGAACCAATCCCGCTAGTGCTCCAAAGGGATATTTAGTAAGTGCAGGTTGAGTTGTTCCACCAAAATTTCAAGCTAGGAAAAATGGAGAAGCTGTTGCAGAGCATGCAACAACAAGAAATTCCAAGTTCAAGTGCAAAGGATCCAGATTTGGTGGATTCTTCAAATGACTAGTTGTTAGCAGTTTTCTATGGTATTCTTGTCAATTTTGTTCTAATGATTTTTCCTATCTTTAACATTACCAATTTTTTATATTTCTATAGTATGATATTAGACAACAGAGGATCAAAAACTAGGTTGAACATTCTCAAAACATTTAAATTTTGGATGGCGTATAATGCAGACCGGTGGCCAATAGAACTGGTTTCCAACGGGCAGGTTGAGGTTGTCGGGAACACATATTTTGTAACATGATTTATAGATAATGAATAGAGAAGTACTGCCAAGTTCACAAAAAAAAGTAAATTATATTTTTTTACTCATTACATTTCTTCCTCATATTAAAAGATAAATTATTATTTTTACTTTCTGTTACTTTATGTCTCTATATAAAGTTATACAAGTTTACGGTGTAAATTGAAGTACTGTAATTATAGAAGACATTAATTTCTTTTATTATTACTATTTTTAGTTTGTTGATTTAAATTATTATTTTACTATTTTTAAATGTCTCTCCCATGCTGAGCTATCGAGCTATAGAGTGCCTCTTGGTGCAATTAATTATAATTATTAATTTTATGTATTTTATTTATTTTGACTCTGTTAAACACGACAGTGAGCTGTAGAGTGCCTCTTGGCGCAATTAATTATAATAATTATAATAATTAATTTTATTTTATTTTTATTTTATTTCGATTCTCTTAAAGATAACAGTGAGTATCCCATATTAAAGTGTAGAGTGCATCTTTGCGCAATTAAATATAATAAAAATAATTATTAATTTTATGTATTTTATTTTGACGCTGTTATATATATATATATATATATATATATATATATATATATATATATATATATATTTTTGTTTGGAATTAACTATATATATATATATATATATATATATATATATATATATATATATATATATATATATATATATATATATATACACACATTTTAATTAAAATAACTATGTTACTCGATACTTTATTATTGCTTTAAATATATTAAAATAATTTGTAATGTATTTATTGATTAAAATATGATTTATTATCTTTGTCTTTCATACATATTTCTTTTGTTTATTTAAAATAAAAAATTATGCCTAATTTTTAAAATATTTTGAATTTAAGTAATTTAATAATTTAGCTCATTACATAAGAATACTTTTGTTATAAACCATATATCTTAAAATGATAGAAGTCAATAAATTGAATCCACTTTGAGGGGAAACTTATTTTATAATGAGCACATTGTACAAGAAAATATATGATGATCCTAAGACTATGTTTTCTTAGTGAGTGTGTATGAGAGAGAGACAAATGGTACACTTATAATAAAATGGGAATATGAAAGACTTTAGCCTACAAAATAATATCACACTAGAAATGTATCACTTAATATCTAGGGATTAATAAGAGGTTTTGGGGTTAACATGGGGTTTACATAGGGATTAACATGCTCCTCTACTTCAAACAAGTGTTGTCCTCAACACTTCACTTACTAATAGTGATTCTGCATGAATAAACCATCTTCCCATGTCACCTCTTCCATTGATAGGTTCTATTTAATGAGGTACTGCATAAATAAACCATCTTCCCATGTCATCTCTTGCATTGATAGGTTCTTCTATTTAATGAGGTACTCCCCCTATTTCTCTGCATCTATCATATATCTTCGTTCTTCTCTCCCATATATATATATATATATATATATATATATATATATATATATATATATATATATAGAGTTAAGATATATATCATGATATATTAATATATATTATAATATAAAAAAATTAACATTGTATTAATCCAAAGTTATTAAATTTAATAATATTAATATTATAAGATATTAATATGAATATTAGATTTAATAATAATAATAATAATAATAATTTAATATTAATTTTATGTTAATAATATTTCTTTTTGCATGGTATTAATAATAAATTGGTCCATGATATTTGGACCATAGGCTCGGTATATAATTAGATGTTGATTTCTAATCCTATTTGATATATTTTTATTTATTTACCTTACCTCTTTATACCTTTTTGATATTTATTTATTTACCAGATCTCTTTTATAAATATGGTATTTTTCCCATGGTATTTGGCCCATGGTATTATAATAACTTGTCCCATAGTATTTGGCCCATAGACTTCACTTAAATAAAACTTATTTTTTGACATTTTGTAAATATAAAGAGGTTTATGGAGTAAATAGAAAAATATGTTTTATTTATTTACCACACCTCTAGTTTATTTATATTTATATTTATTTACCATACCTCTGTAGTAAGTATAAATAGATGTTTCATTTATTTACCATACCACTAGTTTATTTATATTTTTATTTATTTACCATATCTCTTTTTTGAGTGTTCGTAAACTTCTACATATTTTAAATTAATATTGTTTATTTTTTTTAAATGAAAATTTAGTTGTTTATTTATATTGTTATGTAAGTTATGTTTAAGGTGACATTATTTAGATTTTTATTTTATTTTATTTTTAGTTTTTTTTTTGCCGACATTAGTGAAATTTCGTCCGAATAGACCCACTTACACATCTCCCCCATACTGGGATGTAGAATGCGTCTCTCAACACAATTACCTTGGATTTATAACCCCTTGGGTTTTTAGTATTAATCATTTTGGTTTATTATTCCCTTAGGTTTATAATGTGATTCCCTTAGGTTTATTAATATAAGAGTTCTTATTCCTAGGGTATAATATTATTCATAGGGCTTATACTACTAATCCTTGGGTCTAATATAAATCCCCTTGGTTTATAGTTATGGTCAGCCATGGTCCAACGTCACATTGTGACAAATATTTTCTCAATATGAAAATCAACCATGGTCCAACGTTGCATTGGGACAAAGATTGTCTCCATATGAAAATCAATCATGGTCAACCATGGTTTGACGTCACATTGTGAAAAATGTTGTCTCAATATGAAAATCAACCATGGTCAACCATGGTCTAATGTCACATTCCGACAAAGATTGTCTCAGTATGAAATATTATTCATAGGGTTTATAATATTAATCATATAATTTAATATAAATCCCTCGAGCTTATAATCATAGTCAACCATGTTCCAATACCACATTGTGACAAAGATTGTCTCAATATGAAAATCAAACATTGTCAACCATGGTCCAACGTCACATTGTGACAAAGATTGTTTCGATAGGTAAATCAACCATGCTTAACCATGGTCTAATGTTGCATTGTGACAAATATTGTATCAATATGAAAATAAACCATGGTAAACCATGCTTATTTTATGGTTTATACTATTTAACTTAGATTTTATATACTCCGGGTTTATAATATTATTTCTTTGGGTTTATAA
Source organism: Pinus albicaulis (assembly GCA_034641835.2). NCBI lineage: Eukaryota > Viridiplantae > Streptophyta > Pinopsida > Pinales > Pinaceae > Pinus > Pinus albicaulis. Next base: position 1,128,035,329 of record CM076583.1, on the reverse strand, counting down.
TCCCTTGGTTTTTTAGTATTAATCTCTTTGGTTTACTATTCCCTTGGGGTTATAATATCAATCCCTTAGGTTTATTAATCTAAGGTTTCTTATTCCTAGGGTTCAATATTATTCACAGAGTTTATAATATTAATCCCTAGGTCTAATATAAATTCCCTTGGCTTATAATCATGGTCAACCATGGTCCAACGTCACATTGTGACAAATATTTTCTCAATATGAAAATCAACCACGGTCCAAAATTGCATTGTGACAAAGATTTTCTACATGCACAAATCAATCATGGTCAACCATGGTGCAACACCACATTTTCACAGAGATTGTCTCAAAATAAAAATCAACCATGAACAACCATGATAATTCTAGGGTTTACAATATTTATCTTAGGGTTTATATGCCTTGTGTTTATAATATTAATCACTTGGGTGTAATTTTATTCCATTGGGTTTATAATTCCTTGAGTTTTTAGTATTAATCATGGTCTTATTACTAATATTAACCATAAATAATATAAGTTATAAAAAAACTTATTTATATATTTTTAATTAATAATAATAATTATTGTTAATTAATTAATAATTATTAATCAATAATAATATTTAATTTAATTAAGAATAAAAATAATAATATCAGTAATATTAATTAAGCCATAAGGGTTAGTTCAGTTGGTCGAGTTCCTGTTGCTAAGTACTTTGCTAGTTGGGAGGTCACACAGCCAAATCTCCTCGACGCCCTTGGGGTTAGGCCTTGCTTGTTTGGCCGACGGTTAGATCCCTTTGAGTTGATATTCCTAGATTTTCCCGTGGATGTAGCGACCACCCAGTATCCATGAACCACCTTTAAAAAAATTAGTAATTAATTAATTAATTAATAATAATAAATAATTATTAATGACTACAATTATTTTAAAATAATAATTTATTAACATTATAAAGTAATTAATTAATGATAATCATAATAATATATTTATTATAATATTTAATATTTAATAATATTATTAATTTTATTGATATATATTTGTCAATATTAATATTAATTTTATGATTAATATTAAAATTATATCATTAACACTTATCGAAGTTTTTCAACCAAATTTATTAATGTGGTTGGGCTTATAATATTAACAATCCCTAGGGTTTATTAATTCCTTGGGTTTTTAATATTAATAATCCTGTGGGTTTATCAATCATTTGGGTTTAAAATACTAATTCCCAGGTTTATGAATCCTTTGTGTTTTTAATATTGATCTGTTAGGTTCGTTGATCGCTTAGGTTTATAATAGTTATCCCTTGGGTTTATAATCCCTTGGTTTTATTAATCCTTTGAGTTTAAAATATTAATTCCTTAGGTTTATAATAGTTATCCCTTGGGTTTATAATCATTTGGGTTTATTAATCCCTTGAGTTTAAAATATTAATTCCTAGGGTTTAGATTGTTAATTGTTAGGGTTTATTAATCCCATGTGTTTTAATAATGAGTCCTTGGGTTTGTTGGTTCTTTATGTTTATAATATTTATACCTTGGGTTTACTAATTCATTAGGTTTATAATATTACACCCTTGGGTTTATTAGTAGTTTTTGTTTATAATATTAATAAGTCTTTTGGTTTTATAATTTAATCCCTTAAATTTATTAATCTTTTGGGTTTAAAATATTAATTCCTAGGGGTTATTAATATCTTGGGATCAATATTTAAAACACAAAGATTAATACACCCCGGGAATTAATAAACCCAGAGTTTTTAATACTAAATCTTATTGTTTAAATTTTATAATATATTATTATTGTACATATTATATTATTAAATAATATATTCTTATATATTCTTATATTGTTTTTATATTATAGTATTATATTAAATTGTTAGGTATATATTATATATTTTATTTCGCAATATTAATATAATATATTTTAGTATATAGTCTATATAGTTAATATTATTAATATACTTTAAGTAAACATATATCATATATTGACAATTATATTAATAAATATATAATAGTTATTAGAGATAGCATAGTATTAAAGATAAATACATATTATTAATAATAACTAAATGTTATTATTATGTTATATGTGAATTATATTCTAGTTTTAAATATAACTATTGATATTAGCAAAATTTTATGTAATAACTAATATTATATTAATATACAAAATAATGTTAAAATAATAAGTATAATTATGTAAATAAAAAATAATATGGCCATTATTATTTATATAGTTATTAATAATGAGAAATAGTTATTTTTTAACAAAAATACATCTAATAGTTATTAATGTAATGGGTGCTGGATATATATTTATGTGTGTATATCAATCACATTCATAAATTTGGTTGTATATATGTTTCATATAAACCTATATATGTTTCATGTATGCCTATCCACTTATATCAACCACACACGGGTAAATATAGTTATGCTAATGGTAATATTTAACAAATAAAAAATAAAAATGCAGAGCAAAACTATTTTGTTAAAAATTAGAAAATGCATTGAAATTGAGATCCCAACGAATCAGAACCCAACGAATCAGAAGGAAAGTGAAGAAATGAGTGGGATAAACTCTAACCAAAGCTATAAAATGAAAAAAATACTTAAAATGGTATTTCAGGAATCAGAACAATTTTGAAATCAAAATATTTTTTTTATAAAAAAATGAATATAAAATGATATTTATTCAATCCAAAATCTTAAAAAAACAAGAGAATACAATGTTGTGAGGATACATTTATATTCAATTATATTAAATCTGCTAGGAGTGTATATATTAGCTACACATGGAGCAGTTGAGTACATAAGAATATTTTTTGTTTTTAACTTTCTTTTGTTTATTTTCCTTCAAGGAAAATCCAAGTAAATTTACCTTAAGGATCACATGTCTATTCAAAATAATCAAAACCTAATATTCCAAAATGTAGAGGAGAATTAATCCAGTGATACCCGAATAGAAAAATGATTTAACAATTAACCTAACGCCAGAGATGAGTAAATAAAAATACTTAAGTAGACTTACAAAATCAAAATAATTAAGTAGACTTACACAATCACACCAAAGCTGAGTAAATAAAAATACTTAAGTAGACTTACACAATCCCTCCCGGTGGATAAAAAGATACACTAAAATCCCAAGGAGATCATTTTATCGTAGCTGTAGAAGGGACGATGAATATGGATGCTCAGGACGAAAAAAAGTTACAAAATCTTCTAATTGATGAGTCTTGGCCAGCTAAAATAGATGAGGAATCAAACTGATCTCCTAGGGACTAAGTCACTTTAGAACATTCCCTTGATCACAGGTACATAAAGGGATAAAAAGGGCCCCAACCACATGCATAAGAGGGATTTGTAGCGGCTATATGGTCTGGGCCATAAGCACAAGCCTGACTGTCTGTGGCTAAGGGTCAAACTGGCTCAAACTGGCTCCTCATGTCAGGAAAAATTCATCTAACCATGAGGGCTAAGGGTCAGTAATCCAAGGGTAGAAAAATATGTTGATAACAATATTGACATGTTAGGGTTTATAATTTTAGGTTTAATATATTTATCTTAGAGTTTATAATCTTATGTTTTATAATATTGTGTTTATGATGTTAAGCTTTATAATATTCAATTTAATGTTAGGATTTAATATCGTGATGTTGAAATGGTACACAAATATGAGCAACGTTGTATTGGGTTTATGAATATAAGGGTTCTTATTCCTAGGGTATAATATTATTAATATGGCTTCAAGAGTTCATCGTCACATCATGACAAATATTGTGTCAATATGGCAATCAATAATGGCCAAACATGGTTGACCATCATCCTACATTGCATTGTGACAAGGATTGTTTCAATATGAAAATAAAACATGGTAAAACATGGTCAACCATGTTTATTTTAGGGTTTATAATATTTATCTTAGGGTTTATATACCTTGGGATATAATATTTATCCCTTGGGTTTAATATTATCCCCTTGGTTTTATAATCCCTTGGGTTTTTAGTGTTAATCCTTTTGTTTTATTATTCCCTTAGGTTTACAGTGTCAATACCTTGGGTTTATTAATCTAAGGGTTCATATTCCTAGGGTATAATATTAATCACAGGATTTACACAATCCAACGTCACATTCTGACAAAGATTGTGTCAATATGACAATCAATAATGGTCAAATATGGTCGACCATCATTCTATGCCGCGTTGTGACAAGGATTGTCTCAATATGAAAACAAACCATGGTAAACCATTGTCAACCATGTGTATTTTAGGGTTTATAATATTTTTCCCTTGCATTTAATATCATTCCCTTGGGTTTTTAGTGTTAATCCTTTCGGTTTATTATTCCCTTACGTTTACAATGTCAACCCCTTGGGTTTATTAATCTAAGGTTTCTTATTCCTAGGTATAATATTATTCATATGTTTTCCACAATCCATCATCACATTGTGATAAATATTGTGTCGATATGGAAATCAATAATGGTCAAACATGGTCGATCATCATCCTACATTGCATTGTGACAAGGATTGTCTCAATATCAAAATCAACCATGGTAAACCATTGTCAACCACGTTTATTTTAGGGTTTATAATATTTATCTTTGACTTTATATACCTTGGGTTTATATTTATCCCTTGGGTTTAATATTATTACCTTGGTTTTGTAATCCCTTGGGTTTTTAGTATTATTCCTTTTGGTTTATTATTCCCTCAGGTTTATAATGTGAATCCCTTGGGTTTATTAGTCTAAGCATTCTTATTCCTAGGGTTTATAATATTAATCCTTGGGTCCAATATAAATCCATTTTGTTTATAGTTATGGTCAATCATGGTCCAATGTCATATTGTGACAAATATTTTCTCAATATGAAAATAAACCATGGTTCAACATCGCATTAATAATAACAATAACATTAAAATAAAAATAAAAAACAATATTATTAGTAATATTATTAAAAAAATTAATAACATCATTAATACAATATTAATATTGTTTAAAAAAATAATGTTAATAACATTATTATTCATAATAATTTTTAAAATTTATTAACATTTAATGTTATTAACAAAATAACACTAAAATTATTAATAATATTAAATTGTAACATTAATATTTTTTTTTGTAAGTCAGAGGAATCAACAACATCAGACAACTTCACGTGAGGCGTGAGGTCAAACCCCCTGACTACCATTATAACCTCTCAGGGACCACCCATCCTGCAAGAATAGTACCCGGTTAAGACGAGGCTCGAATTCATGACCTGCTTAACAGAACGAACGCCTTAACAATGCGTCTGCTGGCCACTAGACCATGCCCCTGCGAGCAATTGTAACATTAATATTAATAATATTGATATTTAAAAGATATATTTAATATTTAATATTATAAATATTAAATATTAGCAAAAGGTCTCTCCTTATTTGACTAATATTATAAAACCTTGGGATTAATACTATAAACCCAAGGGTTTAATCCATTGGGTTTATAAGTTTAACCCCTTAATAATAATAATAATAATTATATTATCCAATTTTAAGGTCACAACCAAGCCATAAACCAAATTGGTGTATGAGACCCCCTTGATTGTGGGACAAGGGACCCACCACCACACAATGATTTGACTGCTAAGTCTACGAAGGCATACATACTCTACCCCCTCTCATTTTGAACCTGTGACCTCTTATGAGGAAACACATGCTCTTAACTATTAGGCTCTTAACATGAGTTTTTAATATTAATACCTTAGATTTATAATATTAATACCTCGTGTTTATTAATTGCAAGAGTTTATAATATTAATCCCTTTGGTTTATAATACTAATTTTAGGGCTTATAATCTTAGGTTTAATATATTTATCCTAGGGTTTATAATCTTATGGTTTATAATATTTTTTTTATGATGTTAAGGTTTATAACATTCAATTTAATATTAGGGTTTAATATCGTGATGTTGAAATGCCACAAAAATATGAGCACCATCGTATTGAGTTTATTAATATAAGGGTTATTATTCCTAGGGTATAATATTATTCATAGCGTTTCCACGGTCCACCGTCGCATTGTGATAAAGATTGTGTCAATATGGCAATCAATAATGATTGAACATGGTTTACCATCATCATACATTGCATTATGAGAAGGATTGCCTCAATATGAAAATAAACCATGGTAAACCATGGTCAATCATGCTTATTTTAGGGTTTATAATATTTATCTTAGGGTTTATATATCTTGGGTTTATAATATTTATTTCTTCGGTTTAATATTATTCCCTTGGGTTTATAATCCCTTAGGTTTTTAGTATTAATAATTTTGGTTTATTATTCCCTTGGATTTATTAATCTAAGGGTTCATATCCCTAGGGTATAATATTATTCATAGGGTTTCCACAAACCAACGTCGCATTCTGACAAATGTTGTGTCGATATTGCAATCAATAATGGTAAAATATTGTTAACCATTGTTCTATGTCGCATTGTGACAATGATTGTCTTAATATGAAAATAAACCTTGGTAAACCATTGTCAACCATGTTTATTTTAGGGTTTATAATATTTATCCCTTGGGTTTAATATTATTCCCTTGGGTTTTTAGTATTAATCCTTTTGATTTATTATTCCCTTCTGTTTATAATGTCAACCCCTTGGGTTTATTAATATAAGGGTTCTTATTCCTAAGGTATAATATTATTCAGATAGTTTCCATAGTTCGTCGTTGCATTGTGACAAATATTATGTCGATATGACAATAAATAATGGTCAAACATGGTCGACCATCGTCCTACATCGCATTTTGAAGAATATTGTCTCAATATGAAACTCAACCATGGTAAACCATTTCCAACCATGCTTATTTTAGGGTTTATAGTATTTATCTTCTAATTTATATACCTTGGGTTTAATATTACCGGCCTAGATCCATCTTAACTCCGGATCTATCAAGCGCCGAGAGGGATCAAATATCTCGAGGCGAAAACCTATTTTTTGAGTGCAAAACTTGAGGAAAGGTTTGAACCTCGAGAGATTTGATCCCTCTCGATTCTTTATAGATCCAGATTTAAGATGGATCTAGCCTAGTTTTAGTCGTGTGCGGACAAGGAAAATATATCGAATATATGATTAATTTTATCAATAATATGTAAATACATCTATTATTAATATATCCATTTTAAATATGCTAAATATGTCTGAGATTTATTTGGTCATTTTAATTTTAAATTTTCTTAGTTACCTTAGTTTGTTAAGATGATAAATATTGTAAAATAAATTTAATGATGAAATAAAAATTTTGAATGAAGAGTAACAATGTAATAATATTGAATGATAGAAAATGTGAATAATAAGATTGTTTTCAATTACAAATGGTCTTCTTTGTGTTAAATATCAAACTATTTTCTGCTACTATTCTTATTGTCACCCTTGTTAATTTTGTCATCTTTTCATATCAATTATATGGAAATGACAGTTGAAAGCGTAAACCATTTAAATAGTTAGCTCGAGCTGTTGTAGTAAACCTTGTTTCTCTTGCTCTCCAATATTAATAGGTTTAATTAATATAACAAAAAATCCAATGTACATTGTCAATAATGTTTTATGATTACACTAAAATCAATGCACACTATTAATCCAATGACTTTAAAATTAATGTACCATCATACATCCAATTACATCAAATCAGAAATCAACATATACATTGAAATCAATACATCTAATGAAAAAAATCAAATAAGATTAGAAAACAACATCTAAATTGAAATCAATGCATCTAATTCAAGTAATAAAATAGTATTATAAATCAACATCTACACTCAAATCCATGCATCTAGTGCATGTAAGAAAATATGATTATAAACCAACATCTACCCTGAAATCAATACATCTAGTGCAAGCAATCAAATAGGATTAGAATTCACCATGTACACTAAAATCGATGCATTTAGTGCAATCAATCAAATAGGATTAGAAATCATATACATTGAAATCAATGCATCTAGTGCAAGCAATAAAATATAATTAGAAATCAACATCTACATTGAAATTAATGCATCTAGTGCAAGTAATCAAATAAGATTAGAAATAACCATCTACATTGAAATCAATGCATTTAATGCAGACAATCAAATATGATTAGGAATCATCTACATTAAAATAATTTCATCTAGTGTAAGTAATCAAATATCATTAGAAATAAACATATACAATAAAATAAATACATCTAGTGCAAGCAATAAAATAGGATTAGAAATCACAATCTATGCTGACATCAATGTATCTAGTGCAAGAAATCTTCTTCCATCTCTCCTCCCTTCATCTATATCTATATCTCCCTCCATAACTCCTTTTGATCTTTGTCTCACCCCCCCAACCACGCTCTCTAACTCCATATCTATCAATCTCTTTGTCCCTCCCTCCATGTATCCATCTCTCTATTATTTCTCTTCACCTTCCATCTATATCTCTATCTCCATTTGTCTCTCTATATCAACCCCAAAGCATACACTTTTTTTCTCCAATACATATATATCTATCACTCCCTCCTCCTCTCCCTCTCTCTCTCTGTCTCTCTCTCTTTCCCTTCCCTCCCTCTCCCCTACTTCTGTCACTCTTCCCTCTTGTTTTCGTCTCTCCCTCTCTCTCCATATTCCTTATCTCTCGTTCTCTCTCTCTCTCTCTCCACCTTTATCTATCTATTTATGTCTTCTTACATCCATCTCTACCCCCCTCCATATCCAACTTTCTTTTCCTACCTCTCTCCACTGTCTCACATCCTCTCTCTCTCTCTCTCTCTCTCCACCTTCCAAATTTGTTACTATATGTCTCTCTCTCTCCTTCTCTCCTTCTTTGTCTCTTAATCATTGTGCAAGAAATTGAATACTTTAGAAATCACCATTTACACTGAAATAAATGAATTTAGTGTAAGCAATCAAATAGGATTATAAATCATATACATTTAAATCAATGCATCTAGTGAAAGAAATCAAATATAATTATAAATCAACATCTACATTGAAATTAATGAATCTCATCCTTGGATGCGGGTGCTTGCCAGTGAGATCATGTGCCATGGCGCTGCCATGTCAAGGGATGCTTGGCTGCCCCACGTGACCGCACATAGAGACAAGAACAATGTTAAATGCTACCGTGAGGGAGTAGTAAACTCGACCTCCGCCACCTTCACTTCGACGTACCAACTCTGCAACGCATTAATGTCGTAGGCCATGGCCATTAAGCCTGCCACCTCTGTTCATTCATCCTAACTTTGGCCCTTTCTCCTGCTCTAGGTGCATCTGTATATTAATCTCCCTCCGCCTCTGGTGCATGGTCCTCACTCTGCCTACCTTAGCCTCCCCTCTAAAGGAATTTCTTCTCCTGTGCTCTCCACGGCTCCCTCCTGGCTCTGTGATTCTGCTCCGTGGACATCAATGCCTCGACGTCACAGAATGAGGTGCAGAAGGGATGGAGGACGTGGCCATCCTTCCTATCCTCTTTTGTCACTATCCCAGGGCCGTGACTTAAACCTTACTGTTGGCTGGATGAGCAAAACAGGAATTCCATTGTCAACCTGACCGCCCAGCTCTCCCTGTAGCTCCTTGCTCCTTCTCTGACGCCTGCCAGCTCCCGTAGCAAGAAAAGGCCACGTAAATCCACCATTCCACCCGAGCTTGCTTTCATCCCTCGCAAGATGAAGGCTCTCCTGGTGCAACTGGCCTCAAGTGGCAGCATGGACTCTAGCAGCAACACAAGAAATAGTAAAGGCAGCAGTTCGGACCATGAGGCAGAGAAAAATATGGAACACTCTGGGCTGCAAGGTGCCTCCTCTAAGAAGCTCGACTCTCCATCGTCACCACATCCCCATTCTTCTCGCCACACACTGCGCAAGGATACCGATGATGGTTACGATATTTTCCGGATTGAGGAAGAAGTTCCTACCTCTGGAAATTAGAATGAAGGTTCACATTAGTCTCAATTTTTTAATTCTCTCTAGTATGCTCATGTTTTGGAATTGTCTACTCTTTGACTCATGTTTAATTTTGGTTACTAAATCTGCTGGTTTCCCGCTTCGGGCAGCAATTCCTCTTTGGATTTTAAGGACTAGTTTCCCCACTCGGGGCAGTCCAACTCCTGTTGGCAAACTGATGAAACTTCCCTCTGGATTGGACTTGTCAAATCCACAAGAAGAGACCTATAATTTTATGTTTTATATGATATAATAGAAGTAGTCAAACTTAGACAAAAAAAAATGAATCTCATGCGAGAAATAAAATAGGATTAGAAATCACCATCTACACTAAAATCAATGCATTTAGTGCAATCAATAAAATATTAGAAATAATCTACATTGAAATCAATGCATCTAGTCCATGCAATCAAATATCATTAGAAATAAACATCTACACTAAAATTAATGCATCTAGTGCAAGCAAACAAACATGATTAGAAATCACTATCTACACTAAAATCAATGCATCTAGTGCAAGAAATTTTCTTCCCTCACTCCCCCCTCCATTTCTCCTTATTTGTCTCTTTATCTCACCTCCCCAAACACACACGATCTCTCACTCCATATCTATCAATCTCTCTATCCCTCCCTCCATGTCTCCATCTTTCTCTTCTTTCTCTTCACCTTCCATGTATATATCTACCTCCCTCTGTCTCTCTATATCAACCCCAAAACATACATTCTATTTCTCCAACATATGTATCTATGACAACCTCCTCTCTCTCTCTCTCTCTCTTCCCCGCTTCTATCACTCTTCCCTCCTTCTATCCTCTCTCCCTCTGTCTCTCCATATTTCTCTATCTATGTATTTATTCTTAGCTCCCTCCCTCTCCCTCTCCATCTCCATCTCTCCTTCCCTACCTCTTTCTAGTCTCTCACATCCTCTCTCTCTTCCTTTCTCTCCCACTTCTCTCTCTCTCTCCTCAGCTTCCAACTTTGTTACTATATTCCTCTCTCTCTCTCTCATTATCTCCCCATTCTTTTCATATCTCCTTATTTGTCTCTTAATATCACCCCAAACATACACACTCTCTCTCCATCTCTCCCTTGTCACTCCCTTTCTCTCTCCACTTCTCACTCTCTGTCTTTCTTATTCCTTCCTTCTCTCCCCCTCCGACTCCATATATCTATCCCTCCCTCTCTCCTCCTCTCTCTCAAGTCCTCTCCCTTGTCATTCCTCTCTCTCCCTTTCTCTCCTACCTCCCTCTCTCTTCCCCGACCAGTATCTCTCTCTCTCCCCTACAATCCCTTCTCTTCCCCCATGACTCTCCTCCTATCTCTCAATTCCTCTTTTTCTTCTTTCCTCTTTCTTCGTTTCTCTCATGATTCCCTCTCTCTCTCTCTGTTTTCCCTCCAATCCTCTCTCTTCCCCCATCAATCTATCTCTCTCTCCAACTATGTTACTATATCCACACCTTTATCCTTCTCTCCAACCTTTTCTCCATCTCTCCTTTTATGTCTCTTTATCGCACCCCTAAACATACACTCTCTCTCTCCATCTCTCCCTTGTCACTCCCTCCCTCTCCACTTATCACTCTTTATGTATTTATTATTCTATCCTTTCTCCCCCTCCAACTCCATCTCTCTATCCCTCCCTCTCTCCTCTTCCTCTCATCTTTCCTCTCTCTCCCTTTCTCTCCTACCTCCTTCTATCTTACCCCTTTTCTATCTCTCTATCTCTCTTTCTACCCTCTAATCTTGTCTCCTTCTCCCTCCCTCTCTCTTCTTCTCTCTCATACCTCCATATTTATGTATCTCTCTCTCTCTCTCTTACCCTTATCTACCTCTCTCACTCATCTCCTTCTCTATCTCTTCATTCCTTCTCTTTCCTCTCCTTCATTTTATCTCCATCTTTCCCTTGTCACTCCCCCTATTTCTCCGCCTCTATCATATATATTTTTTCTTCTCTCCCATATATATCTAGACTTCATATATATATATTATTAATCCAAAATTATTAAATTTAATAATATTAATATTATAAGATATTAATATGAATATTAGATTTAATAATAATAATAATATTAATATTAGGTTAATAATATTTTTTTTGCATGGTATTAATAATAAATTGGTCCATGGTATTTGGACCATAGCCTTGGTATATAATTAGATGTTTATTTCTAATCCAATTTGATATATTTTTATTTATTTACCTGACCTCTTTATACCACTTTGATATTTATTTATTTACCATACCTCTTTTATAAATATGGTATTTTTTCCATGCTATTAATAATAATTTGTCCCATGGTATTTGGCCCATAGACTTCACCTAAATAAAACTTATTTTTTGAGTTTTTGTAAATATAAAGAGGTTTATGGAGTAAATATAAAAATAAGTTTGATTTATTTACCATACCTATAGTTTATTTATATTTTTATTTATTTACCTCTGTAGTAAGTATAAAAATATGTTTTATTTATTTACAGTACCTATGTTTTATTTATATTTTTATTTATTTACCATATCTCTTTTTTGAGTGTCCATAAACGTCTTCATATTTTAAATTTATATTGTTTAAATTTATTTTGAATGAAATTTTATTTGTTTATTTATATTGCTATGCAAGTTATGTTTAAGCTCACATTATTTCGATTTTTTTTTTTTAATTTTTTTAAATTTTGGCCGACATTAGTGAAATTTCATCCAGATAGACCCACTTACACATCTCCCCCATAATGGGTTGTGGAACGTGCCTCTCGACACAATTACCTTGGGGTTTTAGTATAAATCCTTTTGGTTTATTATTCCCTTGTGTTTATAATGTGAATCCCTTAGGTTCATTAATCTATGCCTTCTTATTCCTAGGGTATAATATTAATCATAGATTTTATACTATTAATCCTTGGGTCTAATATAAATCCCCTTGGTTTATAGTTATGGTCAACCATGCTCCAACGTCACATTGTGACAAATATTTTCTCAATATGAAAATCAACCATGGTACAACGTTGCATTGTGAAAAAGATTGTCTCCATATGAATTAAATCATGGTCAACCATGGTTGGATGTCGCACTATGACAAAGATTGTCTCAATATGAAAATCAACCATGTTCAACCATAGTCTAACGCCGCATTGTGACAGATATTGTCTCAATACGAAATATTATTCATAGGGTTTATAATATTAATCCTACAATTTAATATAAATCCATTGGGCTTATAATCATGGTCAATGATGTTCCAATACCACATTGTGACAAAGATTGTCTCAGTATCAAAATAAAACATTGTCAACCATGGTTAACCATGGTCCAACATCACATTGTGACAAATATTGTTTCGATAGGTAAATCAACCATGGTTAACCATGGTCCAATGTCGCATTGTGATAAAGGTTGTCTCAATATGAAAATAAACCATGGTAAACCATGCTTATTTTAGGGTTTATACTATTTATCGTAGAGTTTATATACTTTGGATTTATAATATTATTCCATTGGATTTATAATCCCTTGGGTTTTTAGTATTAAATCTTTTGGTTTACTATTCCCTTTGGTTTATAATATCAATCCCTTAGGTTTATTAATATAAGGGTTCTTATTCCTATAGTTTAATATTATTGACTTTATAATATTAATTCCCTTGGATTATAATCATGGTCAACCATGGTCCAACATCACATTGTGACAAAGATTTTCTCAATATGAAAATCAACCATGGTCCAAAATTGCATTGTGACAAAGATTTTCTACATGCGCAAACCAATCATGGTCAACCATGGTGCAAATATAACTATTTATATCAACCACACATTGGTAAATATGGTTGTGCTTGTGATAATATTTAACAAATAAAAAATGAGAATGCAGAACAAAACTATTTTGTTAAAAATTATAAAATGCACTTAAATTGAGATCCCAACCAATGAGAAGGCAAGTGAAGAAATAAGTGGGATAAAATCTAACCAAATATTTAAAATGAAAATTAGTTAAAACGGTATTTTAGGAATCAGAAAAATTTTGAAATCAAAATAAAATTTTTATAAAAGAAAGAATATAAAATGATCTTCATTCGATCCAAAATATTTAAAAAACAAGAGAATACAATTCTCCGAGGATATATTTATATTAAATTATATTAAATATGATGTGAGTGTATATATTAGTTACGCATGGAGCATCTTAGTAGATAAGAATACTTTTTTTTACTTTTTTTTTTTCCTTCAAGAAAATCCAGGTAAATTTACCTTAAAGATCACATGGTTTTCTGAACTAACCAGAACCTAATTCTGCTTCAAAACATAGAGGGGAATTAATCCAATGATTTCTCAATATATACTTAACACAATCTCCCCGAGTGGATAAAATGATACACTAAAATCAAAGATACTCTAAAATCCCAAGGATATCATTTTATCATAGCTGTAGAATGCACATTACCCTTCAAAATATATCGCAATGCAATTCTAATGCAGATGTTGCATGTCGTGAAAAAAAGCCTGCAAGTTAGTAAATGAAGACCCCTCTTTGTTCACAGCCATTTTAGCATGCTTCCTCAGTTCTTAAGCTTTCCTTCGCATGGTTTTTCCTTATTCCTCCACCAAAAGCATGGTAGCTACCCTTTTCACTTCCTCTTCATCTGGCACACTATTCTTTCCCTCTCATACTCATATGGCAACCCCCATGTGTTCTTCCAAAAGCTTTGAGTTATATGGCTGATTTACAAACATGGGGTAGGTGATCATGGGGATTCCCATTCTAAAGCTCTCCAGAGTAGATTTCCATCTGCAGTGATTGAGGAATGCACCAATGGAAGGATGAGAGAGAATAAGGAGCTGAGGTGCCCACCCCCATATGATTAGCCCTCTATCTTGGGTTCTCTCTTGGAAACATTCTGGAAAACCCACTTCATTCACATTGAGTTTGGGCTCGGTCTGTTGGAGTTTGATGGCCCAGATGAAAGCTTACTTACTCGCCTCTAAGCTTGTATCTAGCGCACATATTTTCTTGTCCTTTAGAATCAATCAATCATGGTCAACTATGGTGCGACGTCACACTGTGACAAATATTGTCTCAATATGAAAATCAACCATAGTCAACCATGGTCTAACGTTGCATTTAGACGAAGATTGTATCAATACGAAATATTATTTATAAGGTTTATAATATTCATCCTATGAATCAATATAAATCCCTTGGCCTTATAATCATGGTCAACCATGTTCCAATACCACATTGTGACAAAGATTACAGTCTCAATATGAAAATCAAACATTGTCAACCATGGTCAACCATGGTCCAACGTTACATTGTGACAAATATTGTTTTGATAGGTAAATTAACCATGGTTAACCATGATCTAATGTCGCATTGTGACAAAGATTGTCTCAATATGAAAATAAACCATGGTAAACCATGCTTATTTAAGGGTTTATTCTATTTATTTTAGATTTTATATACTTTGGGTTTATAATGTTATTCCCTTGGGCTAATAATCCATTGGGTTTTTAGTATTAATCCCTTTGGCTTACTATTCCATTGGATTTATAATATCAATCCCTTAGGTTTATTAATTTAAGGGTTTTTGTTCCTAGGGTTTATTATTATTCACAGAGTTTATAATATTAATCCCTAGGTCTAATATAAATTCCCTTAGCTTATAATCATTGTCATCAATGGTCCAACGCCACATTGTGACAAAGATTTTCTTAATATGAAAATAAACCATGGTCCAAAATTGCATTGTGACAAAGATTTTCTACATGTGCAAATCAATCATGGTCAACCATGGTGCAACATCACATTGTCACAGAGATTGTCTCAAAATAAAAATCAACAATGAACAACCATGATAATTTTAGGGTTTACAATGTTTATCTTAGGGTTTATATACCTTGGGATTATAATATTAATCACTTGGGTGTAATTTTATTCCCTTGGGTTTATAATTCCTTGAGTTTTTAGTATTAATCCTTGTCTTATTACTATTATTAACCATAAATAATATAAGTTATAAAAATACATTATTTATATATTTTTAATAAATAAAAATAATTATTGTTAATCAATTAATTATTATTATTATTTATTAATTAATAATGATTTTAAATTTAATTAAGAATAAATATAATAATATTAGTAATATTAATTAAGCACTAAGGGTTAACTCAGTTGGTCGAGTTCTCGTTGCTAAGTGCATCGCTAATTGGGAGGTCATAGGGCCAAATATCCTTGATACCCTTGGAGTTAGGCCCTGCTTGTTTGGCCGTCGGGTGGATCCCTTCAAGTTGATGTTCTTGGATTTTCCCATGGATGTAGTGACCATCCAGTATCCATGAACCACCTTTAAAAAAAATATCAATATTAATTAATTTATAATAAATAATATTAATAATAATAAATAATTAGTAATAACTATAATTATTTTAAAATAATAATTTATTAACATTATAATTATAATCATAATAATATATTTATTATTATTATTATTTTTATTCTTATATATTATTTTTATGATTAATATTAGACTTATATCATTAACGCTTATTGGCATTTTTCAATGACATTTATTAATGTTGTTGGGCTTATAATATTAACAGTCCCTAGGGTTTATTAATCCCTTGGATTTTTAATATTAATAATTCTTTGGGTTTATCAATCCTTTGGGTTTAAACTATCAATCTTTTGGATTTAAAATATAAATTCCGAGGTTTATGAATCCCTTGTGTTTTTCATATTGATCCCTTAGGTTCGTTGATCGCTTAGTTTATAATATTTATCCCTTGGGTTTACTAATTCTTTGGGTTTATAATATTAAAATTTTGAGTTTATTAGTCACTTGAGTTTATTAATCCCTTGAGTTTAAAATATTAATTCCTAGGGATTAAATTGTTAATTGTTAGGGTTTATTAATCCCATGTGTTTTAATATTGATTCCTTGGGTTTGTTGATTCTTTAAGTTTACAATATTTGTATCTTGGGTTTACTAACTTATTAGATTTATAATATTAATTCATTAGGTTTATTAGTAGCTTTTGTTTATAATATTAATAATTCTTTGAGTTTTATAATTTAATCCCTTCAATTTATTAATTTGTTGGGTTTAAAATATTAATTTCTAAAGATTATTAATATCTTGAATCAATATTTAAAACAAAAATATTAATAAACCTAGATTTTTTAATAATAAATCATATTGTTTAAATTTTCTACTATATTATTATTACATCTTCATCACTACCTAAGTTGTACTAATGTTAATATGCTCAGGATGCATGGTTTGGACAGGGATATCATTCCTATCACAAAGTGGTTCTATAGGTACAAGGCCTTTAAGAATGAAGTGATTCTTGAACTGTAATACATTATGACCAGAAATACTATTTAAAAAGTCGGAGTTTGGAACAGAACCTGATTTCTCATTCTCTACATCCTATTTTCAAGATCTAGTACAATGTTTTCAAATTATATAATACTACATGGAAATGTAGGTTTCATCCAAATAAGAAGATCAGTGAACTCACTAATTGAGAGTTGATCGAAGATTTTCACATAGTATAATTTCCATTTAACAATGAGTTGAGATTCTCTTGGATAGGTCATCCATCGTATCATCGGGGATATAAAGTGTATTAGTGTATTTTTTCTCTTAATGAACATGACACCATTTCCATAAGTTTCATACGAGGCAATATTCCAATATAGTAGAAGTTTGCTTTGTTTTATGCATGAAGCCCGACCGAGTTGAAATATTGATATATATTCTTATATTTTTATTATATTATATTAAATTGTTAGGTATATATTATATATTTTATTTTGCAATATTAGTATAATATATTTTAGTTTAATATATAGTTTATATAGTTAATATTATTTATACTTTAAGTAAATATATATAATATATTGACAATTATATTAATAAATATATAATAGTTATTAGAGATAAAATAATCGTAAAAATAAATACATATTATTAATAATAACTAAATGTTATTATTATGTTATATGTGAATTATATTCTAATTTTAAATATAATTATTAATATATTGGCAAAATTTTATGTAATAAGTAACATTATATTAATATATAAAATAATGTTAATATAATAAGTATAATTATATAAATAAAAAATAATAAGGTTATTTTTATTTATATAGTTATTAATAATAAGAAATAGTTAGTTTTTAACAAAAATACATTTAATAGTTATTGATGTGATGAGTGTTGGATATATATTTATGGAGTATATCAATTATATTGATAAATGTGGTTATATATATATATCATATATACTTATATGTGTTTCATATATTGATAAATATACTAAATAATATTTAACAAATAAAAAATAAAAATACAAAAACAAAACAAAACTATTTCGTTAGAAAATCCAATAAAATTGGGATCCAACCAATGAGAAGGCAAGTGAAAAAATTAGTGGGATAAACTGTATTTCAGGAATCAAGAACAATTTTAAAATCAAAATAAAACTTTTATAGAAGAAATAATATAAAATGATCTTTATTCGATCCAAAATCTTTAAGAAACAAGAGAATACAATGCTGCGAGGATATCTTTATATTAAATTATAATAAATCTGCTGTGAGTATATATAAATTAGTTACGCATGGAGCAGTTGGGAATTAATCCAATGCTTTAACAACAAAACTCAGACGCGTTAAACTAACCCAGAGCTGAGCAAATAGACTTACACAATCTCCCCTGCCCCATGAACGGAACGGCAACCACATGAGGTTTGATGTCTTCCATAATCAATCCCGACAACTCAACTGCGAAAAATAACCAAAAGGTTAATACACTAACAACCTGAATGTCCTTGAAAATTGCAGGTCAGGACCTTTATATATTTCAAGAATGCCAGCAGAGTTATTTTAGAAATAAAATGAATTTCTGACACTGACATTTTAATTCTTAACTGCAGTGCGGGTGCAAATCATGCAGGGAAACAAAAGAATAAAACTGAAAGTGGGAGCATCATTTCAATCCTAGATTTTGATGGGATTTATAATTTTGGACCCCAATCAGACGAAATTAGACCATGAAGCGTATAAAATGGGATGGTTCAGGGTAATATATTTTTGCGAATCCAAGAACTTGGAAGCTGCACTTCTTGCTCTGCAGACGGAAAACATCTTATCACATGGCATATTTTTTATCAAATTTATGCTCGATAGACATCTCGATATTCCCTAAATATATAAAGTTGATGTTACGGAAGGAATCAGATTTGGTTTCTATCAAATCGACATTATGATGATTGTTCTCCTATCTCTGCACAAAAAATAACTTCTGCCAACATTTTGGAGAATCAATCTACAACCACATTATCCTTTCCCAGAAGGTCTACAATTGACAGGCGTAGAATTGAAGCCGAATGTAAAAGGTCATCATTGTATATACCACCTAGTTTGTCAGATACTGCATGTTCCAGTTCTGTAAATTCTTCATGTCAGCATATAGCTCTTTTCGAATTTGCACAGCTAGTCAATTTCCAGCCTCTTTCAGTTGCATGCCCTCAATGTCAACAGCACGTCAACCTAAGTGAGCTTGCATATTTGGTAATTCATAAGAACCATAACTTTAGGACTGGTGATGCTCCTCCTTCTACCTCAGTCACCCCCTGTCCTAATCCGAAGTGTTCAGATATTCCATTCCCACATGATGATGAACATGTTCTTATGATGCATCTAGTGCCCACACTAGAAGAAGAAGATCCAAGGTTAAATGTTATTTTCACAAACATGAGGCCTGCAAATAGTCCTAAATATGGACTTGGATATCTGGAACAAAAAGATAAACTGATCCCAGATTGCAGATTTAAAGATTTGCCAGAAGGCTGTAAAAGACCATCAGTCCCTGAAATCCAAAAGTTTTACACGTTGATGGATGGATGCTCAAAACATCAAATCCCTGCTCAGTGGATGAAGCAGTTGTTGAATTGGGATATTTATACACATCCACAAGCTGATGAATTTGGTCTTACACATACACCAGAGGAGAAGATAGATTTAGCCAATAACTGGAAAGCCTATATGGAAGAAAGAAATGTCTGGATTTCTTTTTATTCATGGAAAAAGGCCAAAGAATTAGATGTTGTTTTGATGACTAATTCTGCATCCTCCTCCTCACATTCTTGGACAACCATTGATGGTAGCAAGATTGAGACATCCACCTCCTATCCTCCTTTCAAAGGAATTGTCCTAGGAGAAGGACATCATTCAGCTAATGCCTATCCCTTAATTCGAAAGGATACAACAACAGTAGGAGTGGAAGGTAAAATTCAAAAAGTCAGTGAGCAAGTTAACTGGACGAATACTGCTCTCACTGGTCTAGAGAAAAATGTTGCAAAAGCTGCCACAGTGAAGGATCAGATTGATAGAGTCCAAGTCTCTATTAATGATGTAAATAATTCTTTGAATTCTATACAATACAATTCTTTAATTGTTAAAGATTATTCTTTAGAATCTTTCAAAAAGTTTGACGAAGTAGAGAACTGTATCATAGAGCAATCAATCTCTACATGGCATTTAATTTCCAATCTGTCTGATAAAGTTGACAAAATGAGTTTGAAGAAGACAGATAAGCCTATTCCAGCCTCATTCTTGCATAAGGGAAAAAATATTCACACTCATGAACTTAGTGAAAGCCCAGTTTCTAAGTTTCCTCAGTTGTTCCCTAAAGAAGCTGACAAGACATCACAACAGTCCATACCTGACCTGTCAAAATCTGAAAAAATTACCATAGCATCTCTCTCCCATGAGTCTGATTCAGAAACTCAAGTCCTCCCTATCTATGAGCCACTTGAGCCACAGTTCATTAGACATCCTGCCCCTGATCTATATGGTGCTGGAAAGATTCCCCCCAGGGAAACATTTTTTGATAGTAGTCATAAAGAGTGGAATCTAGATAATTTGACTACTACACAGATAAGGTAGATGCTTGACCAAATGATTACAGAGTATAAGCTCATGTGTGTTGTAGGAAAGACTGAAGTAGAATCCTGCAAAACTTTGATTCAGTGTTTTACAGGAACACTGGCAAGATGGTGGGAGCTGGAATCCTCTCCAGCCATGATTAAATGGAAAGGGAAGTATTAAAAGATGAAAATGGAGATGTTATGTTTAATCCAAATGGCACCTCTATAAATAACATGATTGGTGCACTAACTACTATGATTCAAGAGCACTTCTGTGGTGCTGATGTTACACTTTCAGATAAACATGAAATGGTTTTAATGAATCTGAAGTGTAGAAATATAAATCAATATGAAGACTTCCACAGAGATTGGATACAGAGGATTTTCTTGGTTAAAGAACCAAAGAATATTCTGTGGAAACAAGTCTACCTTGCAGCACTACCTTCAAAGCTGGTCGATATTCTGAAGCTGCAAGAAGTTTTCCCCTTGCCTCTTGAAGTTTATCTTTGGGGAGAAATCTATTCTATTATCACTAAAGTGTTGATAACTCTTTGTACCAGTTCTAAAATGAAAAATTCCATTGACAAGTTAAATAGACTCCCTGGTACCAAGTCTTTCTGTAGTAAATATGGAATAACCATAGATGATCCTTTGGTTACTCGCAGGAAGTCTAAAAGAAAAGAAAAAAAGGCTCAAAGAAAGTCTATAGCCTCCACTTATCATTTGAGCTCTAAAAAGAGAAGTCAGCTCAGATCTCAGAAAAGACGACCGGCAAACGGCTGGAAGGGATATTATTAAAATGTCCCAAAAACTCACTACTATGGGCCTGCAGACATCAGACCAAAAGAACACAAGCTTGAACGGATGAAAAGTGTTGTCTCTTGGTTATGTGGCAAAGCAGGCCATACATCAAACATGTGTCCTACTGCCCTTGAATCTAAAAGAAATCGTGGCAAGAAATCACAGCCACAACAAAGAGCTAGCACAAGCACACTCGTAAAAACTGAATCTAGATGTGCTAGATGTAATTCTTCCTTTCATAAGACAGAAGATTGTACTCGTCTTGCTATTCAACAAGCTGAAGAAGTTTCTTCCTCAGCCTCTTAGTCTGAATCTTCTGTTTTATCTTCTGAAGAAGAAGTCAATGCTTATTGCCAATGTTTTGATTCACAGAATTGTCACTGTGATTGTTCTGATTCTGATTCAGATTTCTCTTTTGACGACTCCCTTCCAGAAGAATTTGCAGGAAAATTAAAGGTCCTCATGGCACAAACTGATGAAGATGACTTGAAAGTGTTTGCAAAAATCCGCACCATGGAGGAAAGTGATTTGAAAGCTGAGCTGCTTAAGACATTTCTGCAGCATGGTACTGGCTCTTCCAGTACTCGCACCAGTAAGAAGCCGATTTTTGTTGATGCTTCTTACGACCGTAATACCAAATCGTATCTCTAGCACAATTCAAGCAAAGTTCGTACACTCACTTTGGGGGAGGTGAGTAAGGAGATACATTCAATAAAATCAAAGATTTCTGCCCTGAAATTACAAGTTGCACAGTTGGAAAAGGCTAAACAAGAAACAAGGCCTTCTACTTCAATTTCAAGCAGACAAAAAAATTACACTCTGCACACTGCTCCAGGACATACATCAGTCTCTCAAGTAGAGATTGCTGAAGGAAAACCTGATCCAACCATTGTATTCAGAGAAATGCAGGTTCTTGCAGTCCAATACCAACAACACCATATCAAAGTAAACATTTGTGTTGAAGGTAAAATGTATAATTTGACTGCACTAATAGATTCAGATGTAGATGTGAATATTTTTCCCAAAAAAGTTGTTCCCTCCAGACTCTGGGTATCTGCTACCAGGAAGGTCATAGGATTAGGAAAGAAAAACTTAGAATTTGAAGTTCCTAAAGCTGCGGTGTGTTTTGACTCCCACTGTGTCAAACTTAAGTTTTCAGTTGCAGACATTCCAATTGATTTCATATTGGGTAATGTATTCTTGGCAGCAGTTGAGCCCCATGGTTCTTTCAGATTTCCAGACAAATCGGCGGGCTATTTCATCACAATGCCTACATCTGACAAAAAGGGTAAGAGGATAGAACTTCCCTATATTTATAATCCTCGAATTTCAACAATGGTGCAGGCAATGCAGGAACTTCGCAAAGCATAAAAAATCCTGGAAGAACTCAAAGATCATAAAAATATGATCAGAATTGACGATTAGCTGAGTTCTCCACAAATTCAAAGACAGATCTCTGAATTGCAGAAACAGTTTGAAGACACTTGCTGCTCAGAGGAACCTAATGCATTTTGTCATCGCAAGCAGCACTGTGTATAATTTCCCTACAAAGATGGTTATACGGGCAAACCTTACAAATCTAGAGCTATTCCAATGTCCAAAGAATACAGACAGCTCTGCAAGAAAGAAATAAATTAGCTACTCCAAAGAAAGCTAATTTGGGAGTCTAACAGTCCATGGAATTGTTATGGCTTCTACGTCAACAAAAGGAGTGAACAGATGAGAGGTATTCCTAGACTGGTTATTAATTATAAGCCTCTTAAATTTGTTCTTGCAGACGACACATATCCTATCCCGCACAAGGGAGATCTGTTGGGTAGGATATCCGGAGCCAAGGTATTTTCAAAGTTTGATCTGAAATCTGGTTTCTAGCAAGTAGCCATTGCTGAGCAAGATAAATGGAAAACAACCTTTAGCATACCAGCCGACCATTATGAATGGAATGTGATGCCATTCAGCCTGAAGCATGCGCCTTCAAAGTTTCAGAAGGTAATGGATTCAATTTTCAAGCCATATGATAAATGGTTACTTGCATACATAGATGATCTCCTTATTTTTTCCAAGAATTTTCTCAAAAGCTTGCTTAGCACCGCACTGACAGGCGGACTTGGCCTTGCTAAATTTCTCCTTTGTCTTATACTCTCAAAAAATTCTTTATGTGAACCCAGCGATGAACCCATGCACGAACCTACTCCCATGTTCACGCAACTAGCGGCCTTTTCTGCGGCTTCCCTTTGCCTTTTTACGGCCTTGGCGTCCCTCGGTGGTTTGGCGAACCTCTGGCGAACTTCTAGCGAACTTTCAAGACTTTGAGAGTGACAAACAGTGTCTTAGCAGACAATATAGATGCATAGAGTTTCAGTACTTAATAATGCAGAATGAAAAATGCTTTTCTCTTTATTGATATATCAGAATGATATTACAGATGATATAAGATTACAGGACTCATATCTAAGATCTCTTTCCAGAGATTGACTACAGTGGCTTTTACCAGACTTTTGCTACTCAAAATGAGCGAGCTTTGCTGGAGGCTACCTGGCCAGTTGCAGACTCTATCTCAGAGTTCTTTACAAAACACACAACACACCGATAGGCTTACTTACAGACTCGATCTAATGACCCCGCCACTTTATATTCTTCCCAGTTCCGAGCACACTAAGACACAGGCTAGCCAAGTCACCTAATAGACTTGAGGCTAATCTCCATGTTGCAAGCAGATCGAGATAATTCTCGCAGATGCAGAGCAGGGAGCACAGACTCGACTCAAAACACAAATGAATCTAATGCAAATCCGAATGCGAATGCCCGATGAATGGGCCTTACCCTCCTTATATAGGAAGTGAGGGGGGACAAACAATTTAATCGGTCCGTCGGATTATTTACACGTAGAAGGGGAATCATTGCTTTCGGGTAACACCGAAGTGACATCCGCGCAGAGATTCCGTCCTTCAGACAGACGTATGTGAATGTGTGTGTTTACACTGTGGATACCTTTTAGGTATAAAGGCCCACGAGGAAACATGATTATTATGTACAGAGAGGATGCTTTTTTGAACAGGTAAAAAGCCCTCGGGAAAAGTCTTGTCACCGTAAACCCGTGACTGGGTATTATTACACAAAGGAAACTTTTGTTTTAGTGGAGCCCTCGTGAACCACTTGTACTATCTTTTGCAGGATCTTCCAAGATTTTGATGCCAGGAAATCTTAGACTTTGCTATGTAGCATCATCCCAAGCTTTGGTATAGATACGGCGCACGATCATAGGTTTGTTTAAAACAATCTGGTGTTTAATATTCGTCATTACCAGCCATTGGTTATGCATCCACATATAGGCTTCTAGAATAGAGTTTAGCAATCTGAATTCTAGCTGGCCTAGCTCTTTGACTATTTTTCAGGGATCATGAAAACATTCTCCCATATTTTCTAAACACCAATTACATTGATTATGGTAAAAGGACTCATAGAAGTATGGGTCCATACTATAGGCGCTTACTCCATAATCAATCCACCAATCTTTCAACCAGGGTGGCTGTTGATTTGCTTGGTTAGTTCCAGTGGAACCAAACTTTAATTTGGTGTAATGGGTTTCATTACGCCCATCTTTGTTCAGCAAATCCCACCAATGCTTCTTATAACCTGCAAAATTGTAAACAGTATCAGGAAATATAAGGTCGAGACATAGTCGTATAGAATCTATGTGAGTTAAAGTTTATATAGGTAAACTTTATATATAAAATTAATTTTGTGTGCATATGAAGACTATACGATGCACAACAATTTTTTAAATTCTAATTTAGTGGGTATTTTCTAATATTATACAGGTATTGGGTGTTTCGCTTTGAAAGTTCAATTTTAAAAATTATATATAAAAGGACAATTATTTTTTTATCTATGTTTTAGATTAGAGATGCATTTAAATTATTATGATTATATTGATGTTTTATTTTACAAAAGTTAAATTAGGATTATATATTTATATAATTAATTTTTTAAATGATAATTTTATTTAAGCATATTTTAATTAGTAAAAGTTAGAGGTTTTTTTTTTTTTTTTTCAAATCTTGTAAAGATGGTAATTTTTTATTTGAAAAATCTGCAGAATTCAAATGTTTTAGAGAGCTTATTCTATTTATGTATTAAAAAATGCATTTTAAATGACAAGAAATCATAATCTCACCCAAAATTGTATCTTCAGATTCTAACAAAAACAGAAAAATATCAAATAGTTAGTCTACACTTTTTATTTATATGTACACTTTGAATGTGCTTTATGTTAAGAACATGTTTTTTTTTTTAAAGAAAAAATGCAGAATATATATATATATACACTTAATTACTCTTTTTTGGTAACTATGTTGAGCCTAGTAGATGGAAGAATAATTTATCTTATGTTATCACAAATATTCTGTTGTGATTCCTATGATTTGGTAGATCTGGAAATACCAAATGATAAGAAAACATCAAACCACTTTGGGATCTCAACATCTGGCCCTCCTAGATCCAGAGAGGGATCTCTCTATAAGATAAATAAATAATGTATCTCTAAAGGTCAATTTAAGATGTTAGGCTACTTATAGGGCACAAGGGTTGTTGTTTTGTTTAGTTTGTTTGTTTGATTGGGAAACATGAAAGAAGGGTTCAATGTCAGGTAAAGGAATGAATAGAGAAGGATTCTTGGGCAACGGGGAGATAATTCAAAGAGAGCACAAGTCCATTGGGCAATGGGGTCATAAAATGGTTTACTTGCAATTCAAATATCCAAGGCTTTCAAAGGGCTAGTCATCTAAACATAGAGGATCTCTTAAGATGATAGTATGGGATGAAACAATAAGGAAATGAAAGTGAATGACAAGGAAAACCTTCCAAGGTGACCACTTCAGAGGAATTCTAGGGATAGGGCATGCCTTAAACTCTATGATCCAAACTCCTAATGAGGCTAACTCTGAAAACAATAATCCAGCAGTCCTCCTGACTACTTTCAAACAATAGAAAACATTTAAGGTTACACACAGAGTGACGTCTAAGATCAGAGAAAGAATTTTAAACTTCTCTGCTTTTGACACTCAACTCAAAGAGATCTTAGAAGGCTAACTGTCGGATATGGAACTTAGGGGATAGGAGTAATCACTAAATCTCGCTACTCTCCTTTTCTTTCAGTTAAACCGAACAAGAACATCTAAGAAACAAACTCTAAATTCATAAATCAGTAAGCATGGACAACCCAACTACTATACTGGTTAAATTATATTGAATTCATTCCAAGATACACAATTAGTAGAAAACATAAAAGTAAGAAAATGCAGTAAGAATTAGGGTACTTGCAGCAGTATATCCTAAGCTAATTTTACTATTTTGTTATCAAATAAAATGAACATGATGTAAAATAGAGACAAACAATAACGAAGAGAGAACACATCACCACTGTTTTAGATCAGGATCCGATGAACACACTTTTCATATTAGAAGAGAAAAACTAGTCACATACATTCTTGTCCAATAGCTTGAATATCATCCAGAAATCATCTCCCAGCCTATTTACAACTACTACTCACAGAACTCTAACTCATTGAAACAGCTTACAATCAGTGATTTTCAATATCCAACCAACCAACGTTTACAATGTATTTCTCATGAGTTCTTATAGGTGAAAGAGAGATAGTAGTGGTAGATAGAACTTAAATGATTCATTAAAATAGAGGGAGAAGAGTCTTCGAAGCCAATTCTGTTCCATACCTTTACATTAACTTTTAGTACTCTTTAGATGAATTAGGGGTCTTCGGCAGATGGATAATAACTCCAAGGGTATGTTCTATGAAGTACTTGCTGGCTGTAGTACTCTGTCTATACTCTGAGACATGAAATGTGAAGATTTGTTTTTTAGGTCTTCCATGCTTCATAACTAATGCACTAAAATTTTTTTAGGACTTTCTGTCAGAATAGTAACTGCTCTGAAAAATAGAGAATGGGTAGTAGTGATTTGGTCATTTCTTCAGTAAAAGGAACGTCCTGCCGTTATATCCTCTGCGCTGTTGCGATCAAGGATTTGTATTTATTCTGTGCTGACTGTGGATTAGGCTTCATTAAGTCTTCAACATTAGGCTTTAATCCTTTTAATCTCTCACTGATACACTTTGCCGCTTCGATGTTCACTATGTTTTTGTTGTTTTGCAGGCGTGCAGAAAGGTTTACATGATATTACCAATGCTCATGAGGCACGGGAAAAATGACAGTTTAAACCTTGTAGATCCCTTTTCTTCGTGGATAATTGCCTGTGGATCATCATCCTTGGCCTTTTGTTTCATTTTTAAAACTGTGGAAAAACCTTTATAAGCTGCAAAAAATGCACAAAAGTTAAGAAAATCTCGTGAAAAATAGGTTAAGATTGCTTTGGAGGTTTTGGGCGTGAGGGTGAATCAGAGTCGTTGGATTAGAATGATGAACGGTGGAGATTGATAGATGAAGCGTTTGGGAGAAAGTTGGGTGAAAAGTGAAATGAGGGCGAGGTTAAATGTGAGTTGTTCGATTAGAGTAATCGACGATGGAGATCTGCGGATGGAGTTGCTTAAGAGGTTAGATGAATGAACGATGGGTGGAGGCGAGGTTAGATTAGGTCCATTAGATCAGAACAAATCAACAGCTATGATTAAACATGAAATCACATTGCGAAGGGCGGAATGGCAGAAAACCGGAATGGTTTTCGCAAAATGTTTTGGTGGTATGCGGTTTGGCTAAAAAAATGTGATATGGTACGCCTGCTGACACCTGTCCCTTCCAATACCGCTGGTTTCAGGAAATTATTTGGCGTTAACGTCCTATCGCAAAACTTTTGCGAAATGCAATATCAGCCGTCGAATCGTCGGGTGCAGATTCGACGATGCAGAATGGATGCGACGAAGGAAGTTGTGGGGTGAACGACGGTTTAGATCCTGATCGTCAGATTTGTAGGAATTGACGGCGGAGATCTGTCGACGGGGGAGAATGAGAAGGGCGGGGTTTGAAAGTGGAAGTAATGTGGACTATTGGATTTGAGAAAATCAACGGCGGGGCTCTCATCGCATTAGAGAAAGGAAAAGTGCCAAAGCATCAGGGTCCTTTGAGATTGCGTGATGCAATTAAGCATTGGCCATCAGATCAGAGGGAAGATCAACGGTCAGGATTGAATCAACAAAGCGATGACGAAGGCCTGCGAGTAGAGCACGATTAAATCCTGGCCGTTGGTTCTTATGGATTCAACGGTCTAAATCAAATCGGTGGAGCGATGACGGGGGATCAGGAGCAGAGTGCGATTGTATCTCAGCCGTCAGATCTGTTAGAATGGACGGTCGAGATTAGATCAGCGGATGTGATGACAGGGTCTCATCGCATCAGAGTTTTTGAATCAAACGTTTTAAAAAAGAACTTATAAGCCCCAATTACGATTTCATGATGGGGGCTAGCTCCTGGTCGCGGGATGAGGTCACATGTGGAAAAGGGGCTAGGGCCAAGGCCGAAAGGGGCTTAAGGCATTAGTGTAAAAAATGGGTTTTTAGGCAAAAAATGAAGGTTTTTCAAGGCTTTTTTGGCTTTCGGTAAAGGGGAAAAGGGGTGTTTTAAACCTATAAAATGGGTTTTTAGAGGTCTAGAGGGATTTTGGAGGCTTTTAAAGGGAAACGAATGGTTAAAAGATGAAAATAAGGTTCTATGAAAATGAAGGGGAATAAGTGGACATGGGCAGTTTCAGTGGCCTTTGGAACAAATTTCTTTGGTGAATCAGCATGGCTTTAAGATGGAAACAGTAGTGAAAATGAACCTCCAGGATAGGAAAAACATAAGACTTCAAGGATTATAGATTTTCAAAGGAAATAAATCTCTTGAAGGCTTGAAAACAAATTTAGCCACCATTAGGTATATCAAAATTTATAGGTGGCTAATAGTGGCTCCACTTGGGGAGGACAACTTGCCCTTTAGGTGTCCAAAACCTCAGTAATATCTGCATTTAGCAGACCAGTGCCTTTCCATTGGGCAGCAGTCTTTCTTTCCTTGATTTGTCTTCTTTTGATCTGACAACCTTTGCAGCAACCTGAAAAACTATCATTATTCAAAACAACATCTCTACCTACCCATTCCTACTGTCCTAGCATTTTTTCTTCCTTTGAGTGCACTCGGACTGGAAAAATATTTTTAACATTTCATTTTTCAAGCAGAAAAATAAACCTATCTAATGCTATCCTTATTTCCCCATGAGTTCATATTAAGCGGTTGAACTCATAAGTTTCTCTACCTAATCTAATATCTGTCAGGATTAAACAGTCTGAAAGATTTTCATTCTCTATATTCTAAGACAGAAATTGAAAAACACATTCAAACCAGGATTAGACTGTCTGATTTGCTGTGGGTCCATGGCATAAAGACAAGCTACACATGAACTGAAACTAGCAGAAATTAAACAAAACTTGGAAGGTTTAAAGATCTGAAAATCAAAAACATTCTTCCTTCTTGCTGTGACTCAGATTTTGAGCTTTTTGGAATCTGTTGTGGAGGTAAATCCCCTCTGCGGATAGAGCCAATCCTTGCTAGCCCAGATCAGGTCTAGCAACAATCAAACACGCTACAACGCAAGCTCCTAATTGCAAAATCAAAGCGCGATAGAAGGCCTACCTCAGGTCCAACGTTGTTGTCGTTGCGGAGAGGATAGTGCTCTCGATCCCTTGCTCCGACAGGTCACAATTCCACCACTTGACACGATCGAACACCTGCACGTACAAGAAACACGACAAACATACGAGCGTAAAACCATATAATTGCAATTATGTGTCAGTCAGAGAGGACAAAACTCATAAACAAGCATGAACAATATGAGTGGAACTATAATCGTAGTCGCTTACATTAATGAAACAAAGGATGATACAACCTGGATCTGACGCTGAAATCCTCCTTCGGCGGGTTGTCAACAGAATGCGTCTTGGTAAAGCTTGTCGGGAATAGGGACAAGCCTCTCTCTTCGATCGTCAATCTCCTTGCTATGGATTTGGCACTATGAGGACTATCAAAGCTCTTGCAGCATTCTTAGGCTATGAAGGCTCTTGGAGATTAGTTTGCAAAGGGAAATGGCAAGCTTATATAGATGGTGGAAGAGGAGTTGGGATCCCTACAATTGTGGGATTGGCCCTATCCTCAAGGAAGCTTCCATGAGAGGTGGCAAACTACTTCCTCTACATGGAAATCCGGAGCCAAACGTCCCAACTCAATTTAGAGACCAGTTCAGGAGTTGGTTAAAGTCAAACTTCCGCCATTTATTTTTAAAAAACACCCTTTATTAAGCCTGGTGCGAGTGCGACTCTAAGAAAGAGCGCCAATTGGCGCGCCCTCTTTAGAAGATTTCCCCCATTGGCACGGGTATAACACTGGCTAGTTGCGCCAAGGATGAAAAGGCTATTTTTAGGGTTTTTCATAGGGATATGTCTTTAGGGCAATGAAATTCCATGTCTAGGGGAATGCCATGAAAGTGTTTTCAAGTTATGTCACTGCTCGCAGGTCACGGAATGAGCCCTCCAATGTGTGGGATGGGCAATTGCAGGGACGGTGACAAATTGCTGTGTAACAGATGCCCCCTAAAGCATGAGGCCCGAAAGAGAGAGAGGGGTGAAATGCTTTATGAGAACGTGTCCAACTGAAAACACCGCCATTGGAAAACCTGCGTAGAGAAGTACAACTGATATCTCAGATACATGATATATATGTGGTATGGGTGTAGCCATCCATAACAGAGTATACAATAATGGAGACCCAAGGCATGGACGCAGCCATCCAATAAGGATCGATAAATAGACTCAGGTATGGTCGCAACCATCCAATCAGTGAGTCATGTAACTAATCATACTAATCCACAAAATCGCAGCCTGGATTATAACAGACAGGAATCCAGGGTCTTGCGCTCCGTTTCGACCCGAACACAATACAAGTTCAAGAATGCGAATATGTGAGCTGAAGTCGAACATGCAAGAACATCGTCTGATTACCAGCCAATAATGAAAGCTGTTAACAGACGTGAGAGGTATCACCAATAATGACAATGGCCCTCAAGGTACTATAGGTAGAATCTATGGCATGTGAATCAGTGAGCTGGCGTCGAACACCCATAGAATCACTCGATCGGAGGCCAATGATGAGAACCTCACGTCGAACGCGAAGAACCTGCCATTGAGGCATGCAGGCTCCAAGGTACCAGAAGGGAGTCTCTAGATCAGCTTCCTAGATAATGAGCTGAAGTCGATAGGAAGTGACCTTGAACGAAGGTGGGCCATAGTGTTTCCCACGTCATCGACACGAGGCAGAGGAACATAATGTCTTTGTGAATCAAGACCAAATGAGAATCAGAGGAAGGTTGAAATTTGCAGAGGTCAACTTCTCTTGAACATATGGCGGCACGATAGTGAGTTTGGCAGTATTTGACATCAAAAGATCAAGGGTCATGATGACAAGGCAAAGAGCAGATGAGAGGTCAAAAGGGATCACCCAAACCCACGGAGGCAAGTGAAAAAACGATATGAGATGTCCCCAACCTGACATGAATGCAGACAAGTGCCATGTTCAAGAGCGAGATACTGCCGACACGACAATGATGCTAGTTCCATTTTCCCCACCATTTCTGGCGAGTACCTCTTTATTTTTATACAAGCTTGAAGAGGATATCATATGCTTGTCATATAAGTCCATCCTAGTACATTTAACGAGCCCTAGGAAGGAGGAACTCGAATATCGTCATTATGACTGAATCCAATGTCATCAGGGTTTAACGAGTTTGACAAAGGAAGAACTCGACGTCTTTTCATGTTTAGAGAGTTTGAAAAGGCAGTGGAAAAGTAAACTCCAACGGTCCCTTTTCGTAAATAGTTCCTCAGACCCGAAAAGGTAGAAAACAATATCTGAGAAAACCTCCTAGTCGCGATAGGCTATGGTATTCCTTTTTCGTAAGTAATCTATCCCAGCCTGAAAAAGGGGTAAATGTATACTGGGTAGATGTCGTTTCATGTCCACTTTAACGAGATCGAAAACGACAAGGGACTCGGCAATCTTTTCATGTTTAGAGAGTCAGAAAAGAGCTGAAAGATGACTCCAAAATGACTTTTTCGTGTTTTTACTGAGTTTGAAAAAGTATAAAATACAACTCATATCACAGTCCAAGTCGCGTAAAAACCTGTCGCTGCACATAAAAGCAAGTGTAAAATCCATTTTCGACAAGATATATTAAAATAATGGAAAAAATGACACTTAAAACCTAATTTTTGACTTAAAAAGTTATAAACAGGCTTCAAATGGTAAAACAAAATTACTTTTACTTTTTACCTTACTTGGAAAGCAACAGTGGTCCGTTTGTGTGCAGACTTGCGGCGGTGATTGCGACTGATCCGGGACGTCATTTAGCTCCTCATTTGTTCCAGGTAAAAGGCGTTCCCTTAAGCTCCATTTTAATCCATTTTTTATGAGTTTCCATTGCACAATCGATCTCTGGAGGAGACATTTTAAAATTTTAGGGCTCCGCCATTGGTGCGGGTATCGGGCACGGACTCGCGCCAATGGAATTTTGCTCACAAAGGGGTCGCGCCAACTGGTGCGACTGCTAGGAAAACAGTTGCGCCAATGGCGTGACATAATTTTCTGCTTTAAATTTTTATACAGTGAGCCATCCATATGGATTTTTAAGCATGACAAAGATCTAACAAGGGTTTTTGATCATGTTGATGCAGGTAACCAAGCACAATGATTATTGAATGGAAGGAGAGGGAACATGGGGAGGAATATGAAATGGCTATGGAGAATGAAGCCTGTATGACTGCACTGAAGAACTATTGACTCAAAAAATTCTTTCTTACTCCATGTTCGCGAGCTCAACCTGAGCTGCTACAATACTTGGTCAACATATGGGATGAAAATGAAGAAGTATTTAAACTTCGGGACCAAGTGTTGGAACTTGAGGTTTCCGACGTATATTTCATCACCGGGCTGTCGCGGAGAGGCCTAGTACCCATTTTGACAGGCAACAGACCTTCCGGGGAAAATATGGAACAAGTAATGGCGAGGGTGTGCCGAGGGGCATGAACCGGATCGAGAAGCGGGAAGGTGGACATCCACACTGTCCATGATATAGCACTCAGAGTAGTGCTACACACCATTACGCGAGCTGCAGGATCGCAAGCTCTGCATGAGGCAACGAAAGCCCAACTTATACTAGCCTCCGAGTGTATGAACCCCACATTGTTCGATTGGGCTACTGCAGTGACGGTCAATATCAAGAGGCAGCTGACAAGATGCAAGCAAGTCAAACTAAAGCAGTTTGGCTACGGTTCCATTTTGGTGTCGTTCATCCTGGAACGAATACCTATTTTCTAAGGCCAAGGGGCCATAGTTGTTGAGCCGGCACCACGAGAGCCGGGGATGGCTCACTGGCTCGAAGGTTGGCTTTGAAAAGGTTGTCCTTGCGGGTTATAAGTCTACCCAGCCTGGTTATCCTTACGACCCGCAAGGCTACCTTGCGGGCCAGTAAGGGCCGCTATACGGTCCACAAGGACAGTATTACAACCCTTTAGGTCAACTTGTGCAGCCTCTTCCTGGAGTCCAACCAAGGCAACCTCAAGGACTCATAGGTCAACCGGGGTACCAACCCGGGCCGATATATGGTCCTGGGGGGCAAGTCCAACCATTGCAACCCATGCAACCTGAGTATCCTGTTGCTCCAAATGTTGCACATCAGCTAGGACCATCCTATGGACATACTGCAGGTCAAACCAGTTACCATCCACCACTTGACTCCATTCCTCCACCAGGCCAACCGGTTCATCCAGCACAACCCGGTGTTCCATCACCAGGCCAACCGGCCCATCGGGTACAACCTGGTGTTCCTCAACAGCCAGGTCAACCTGTGCAACTGGCACAACCTATTTATCCGGGTCAACCTGTTCAACCAGGGTAGCCCGTTCAGCCAGGTCAGCCTGTCCAACCGGGCCAGCCTGCACACTCTATCAACCCTGCCCAACAGCCGATTTATTCAATTCCACAACCGAATCAACCAGTGCACCCTAATTATTAGGCTTAGCAGGGTCCCACCTATCAGCAGCCCGCTCAACCTCAAGGTAGTTATTACCATCACGGTCAATCTCGACCGACTTATAACTCGCCCCAAGGTTCCCATTATTACACTCAACAACCTGGCTACAACTATACTTAGCAGCCAAATCCAAAGACTGCTCAAACAGGGCCGACATACAATCAGGGTCCATACTCTGGTTATCAAGCCCCACACACTGGTTACAACAACCGAATCAAACTGGTTATACACCCTATACCCCCTACGGTCAGAATCCTGTCAGACAGAACCCATGGGGGCAAGGATATTCTAAAACAGCGTGGAGTACAGGTACTGGTCCTTATCGAGGGCCGGGCATGTCGTTCAATCCGCAATTGCCGTTCTTGGCTACCTTGGAATTACCGGACGTTTCTAAATTAACCAATGATCCGATTCTTCACAATCCTTATTGGCCTCCGGTTCCAACCAAGGTACCCGCCGACTACCCCAAGTTTGAAGGTAAAGCTGGTGAAGACCCCCAAGCTCATGTAATGACCTACCATTTGTGGTGTTCGTCTAATTCTTGGGTCGATGATTCAATTCGTCTACGTCTCTTCCAGCGCACTCTTACCGGTGCTACCGC
This sequence comes from Pinus albicaulis, assembly GCA_034641835.2. NCBI lineage: Eukaryota > Viridiplantae > Streptophyta > Pinopsida > Pinales > Pinaceae > Pinus > Pinus albicaulis. Next base: position 1,127,999,969 of record CM076583.1, on the reverse strand, counting down.
TAAGTGGTATATTGAACTACCCCATGGCATCTTTCAGGATTTCAATACTTTAGCAATGGATTTTCTGACTCACTTTCAGTTATCAGTCCGCTATGAAGCCGGGACGCATCTCCTGACTTCATTGAAGCAGGATAAAGCCACCCACATATCCGATCATATACATGAGTGGCGACGTCGTCGTAGGATGATCAAGTTTGATATACCTGATCAACTACTAACTCATTGGTTCACCACATCCTTCGTTAACAAAATCACGCAAGATATTGCTATGGGGGCATGTGTGACTGAAGAACAGGCCATTGCGCGTGCCCAGTGTCTCGATCTGGTATACTCTCAATCCGGCACGCTTTATGATATTTTGACTGATGCTCCACGCCCAGGAACCTCTAAAGCTCTGCCTACCCCAGCGGTGGATGGTGTTATTGGTTCTATGTCTCAAAATTCTCGAAAATCTTCGAATGGGAAGCAGAAGTCCAATTCATCCAATAATTATTCTCTTCCCGCCCCTCCAGATTCTGGAAAAACTATGGAGGTTAACGTCGTTCAGGCTAATCCTACGGAAAAATCCTCCAAAGGGAAAAACAAGGGCAAAGGAAAATCCAAACCCGACGCCCCAAAGTCAGAGTCTTCTAAACCTCGGACTGAGGATGGTTCCCAACGTAAACCGAAGTACTCCTGCCTTATTTGTGAAGGAGATCATTACACCAAGGATTGTCCCAGACGATCTGAAATTAGTCAGCTTCTCAAAGGCTCCAAAGGGACTCCGGCAATTCTTAAAGAACCGTTCCCGTCTCAGTAGACCCAGATGGTTGAGCAACCTTCACCATCTGCAACATTTGGGTCCCAGGTCTTTATGATGAATGGTACTGCACCTGTCTCTATTGCTACGCGTTCGAAGGATTATACTGGATCGCGTCAGGCAGCTGGAAAGGAAGTTGTGGATGTCCCACCTCCTCCACCTGTCCCCGGTTCTTTAGAAATTGAGAACCCTACGGCTGAACCTGTTGTGAGGCCACCTTCTAAAGGTGTTCTGCGAAGGTCTTCCTACAATCCAAATGCCCGTGCCGCTCAGCATTACAGTATTGTTGAGGATTTGGCACAGGCGCCTTCTGCTATGTCCGCATTGGAAGTCCTTCAAAGTTTCCCTTCGCAATGGAAATATTTGTTATCTACAATCGGTGTAATTGATCTTACTGATTCTAATCTTTTCACCTTGGACTTAGAAAAATTTACCCCCCGGCTTCCGCATCAAATTGCTCTTGTTATTCAAGTCGAGATCAACGGTCTTAATATCCATCGGGCCGTTGTGGATGAAGGTGCTTCTACCTGTGTCATGTCGTCCACCTGCTAGAAGGCCATTGGCTCCCCGGCCTTGTCATCATCTCCCAATGCCTTAGAGGCATTCGATGGTCGGGAATCCAAACCCCTGGTTGTTCTCGAGAGTTTTCTGATTACGTTATAGGGGAAGACAGCCAACGTAGAAGTGGAAGTGGTTGACGCCAAGCTTAACTACAACCTACTTCTCGGCCGCAGCTGGACTCACACTATGCTATGCGTGACATCCACCCTCTTTCGACTTCTTAAGTTCCCTCATGAGGGAAAAATTGTTACTGTGGATCAGTTGTCTTTCTTCACCTCCACCTCTAAGAACAACGTTCCTTACGTGGATAAGATCCCCAATCCCCCTGACAGTGTAGGACCTGGTCTCTTCAAGGACCCTGTTCTCATGGGTATTTTTCCCGCGCCACCATCACACTCCGTTCAAGTTAATATGATCTCTAGGTCTGACGACCTATGGATCATCCCTTTGCCTGAACAGGTGAGTGATTTTGGAGAATCGACGCCCTTAACTCCAGTAGAGATTAATTACTGCGAAATCGTTGCTGCATCCGATCCTCCCCCTCCTCAACATGCTCCCTCGAGCATGGCTTTAGACATCTATTCTCAATCCCCCTGGCTCGGTGAGGCCGAATCGCGTGATCCTCTTAAAGAGACTTTTCCTTCTGACAAAGCCATTATTGAAACAATGTCTCTTGAGGAGCTGCCTTGGAACGATACACATCATCGTTCCTCCTTTATGCCTAGCCTGGGGGAAATGTTAGATTTTCTAGGGCATTTTGCATCTCAGGTTCCCACTCCACCTCTCCAGACGTCCATATTGACATGTTGACACCTAATCCTATGGATGGGTGTGCATATGTATTTTTGTATATTATTTATTATTAGGAAATAAGGAAGGCCAAGAGTCATTGGGAGATGAATCCCAATAGCCTCACCTCCCATCTATATAAGCATGTACATTCTTCAGCTAATACACATTATAGTTTTGAGGAGTTACCTCCTGGTTTGACATGGTATCAGAGCCAGCCCCACAATTGGCATTTCTGCCCTGTGGTGTAACTCCCTATCCTTTGCTCAGTCAATATTTTTTAATAGTTTTTGCTGCTCATTAATTGCTAGACTGTTATTCTGCATTTTTTTTCCCTATTTAGCACTGACATTTGCAGCTCCAGCTCCTGCAGCTCCTGAAGAGTGCAGGCTCTGTCAATCTGCAAATCGCAGGCTCTGCCATTCTGCAATTCCAACAGTCCCGCAACTCTGTCATTCTGCAGATTCAATTTCAAAAAAAAAATTATGTAACGCCCTTTTGGGCCTCCTTCATTCTCCATCGACCAAGCGCTCCATTCACTCTCCTCCCTTCTCCCATTCACTCCTCTCCCAACGCCTCCCCTTCTCCATACCTATCGACCCATTCTGGTGCCCATTCATTTCCCTCCCTCACTGCTATCTCCCTCACTGTTCTACGCACATTCCTCACATCCTATCCAGCGTTCCATTCTACAGCTATCCAGCATTCCATTCTACAGCTGTATGCTATCACACATATATATACAGCGCTCATATGTTACTCATGGTTTAATTCAACGCTGTCAATATTGTAATATAAACGCTGTCTGCACCGCCCCTCCTGCGTTTAACATTAAACCACTGTCTATTCCATATCTATACGCTGTCATTACATGTTTTATGTTCCATATATACCGCCATTTTAACGCTGTCTGCACTATTTGCCTGCGTTGTCTGCACGTATTTGTATATACAGCGATTTTAAAACGCTCTCTGCGCCATATAACATTCATTCCATGTGTTAAACCCTGCGTTCATATACGTGTGTCCATTCATCGTTTGCATAACACGTTTTTATATGTGTCTCTATTGATATAAAACGTTGTTATAAGACCGCCGTCCCATATATTACCACTGTCCATTGTTTAAACGCTGTGTGATTACTTTGTAACGCTTTCAAATAGTTAAACGCTGCATTTTTAAACGCTGTGGTACCATAATATAACACCGCCCCTCCATAATATAACAACGCCCCTCCATTACATTGGTACGTTGTATTATAATACACCGCCCCTCCCACACTGCTCCCCTCCATTTTCTCCCTTCCACACCACTTTTCATTTTCACAATTCCGCCCCCCTCCCATTCCTTTTATATATTTCGCCCTTCCATTCCATATCATCTTTTCACATACAAATTTTTTCCCAAAAACAAAAAAAAAATACATTTTTTTTATGCAGAATCAGTTTATAGCAAAGAGATTTTTTTTAAATCCAGTCTTCAGAGTTTTTGAGCAGATTTAGTTTCCAGAAAGAGTTTTTAAACTCAGAATATTTTTTCCAGAAAGAGTTTCTGCCCTTTTAATTGAGTACATTTTCCAGCAAGATTTTTTTGTTTTCTCTCCTTCAAGAGAAATTTTCCAGCAGATTTTTTTTCTCTCCTCCTTCAAAAGAAGATGATAGTCCCTTCATCTTCTAAAGAGGTTGCCTACTTGGCACAGAGAGAAAAGAGACACGCTTCAGGTCCATCCAGAGGAAGAGAAGGCAGAAGACGAAGAAGAAACTTCAGAGAAAAGGGGGGCAGACAATCTAAAGCTCAGCAGCAAACAAATCAAGACAGAGGTAAAATTGATGACAAAGACAAAGGTAAACTAGTTGAATCAGCTCATTCTGTTCTAGCACATTGTAACAATGGAGTAACTGAAAACCTATTTGATGTTTCATTTACTTCATGGAGAGATGATTGGTTGCTAGATTCAAGAGAAACATGTCACATGACATTTAGAAAATATTTTTTTGAAGAATTCACTGACAAAGTTGATGGAGCAGTATATTTCGCAGATAAATCCAAACTCAAGCCATCGGGGCTTGGCACAGTCAGGCTTAAACTGCCTGGTCTTCCTGATCATATCCTACATGAGGTTCTATACCTCCCGGAGTTGAAGAGAAACTTGTTGTCCCTGATCGAAATCCGGCAGCAAGGACACTCAGTTCACTTGTTTGATGGCAAGGCAGAGGTCAGATCAGCATCAGATCACTCACTTGTCATGGAGGGAATAGAAGAAGAGAGACTTTTGAAGCTGAAAGGTTCATCTACTCATGCTCAAAACTTTGCATTCAGTTCATATCATGATGAAGGTACATTTCCATCAAGTCTTTTATGGCATGCTAGATTTGGACACTTAAATTATGACAGCCTTCGTTTGTTGAAGAAAATGGTGTTGATGGACTGCCTACAATTCCTAGAAAACCTAAGGAATGTGATGCATGTATTCTAGGAAAGCATAGCAAACAGCCATTTCATGATTCACACTCAAGAGCACATAGGAAACTTGAACTTGTTCATTCAGATTTATGTGGCCCTATGCCTATTGCTTCTGCAAATGGAAACAAATACATGATGACATTTATCGATGACTACACCAGAATGTGTTGGATTTACTTACTGAAGAATAAGTCTGATGCTTTTCAAACTTTCAAGAATTTTCATGCATGGATTGAAAATGATGCACAAACACATATTGGCTCTCTACGTACCGATAATGGAAAAGAATACACTTCAAACGAATTTGAAAATTATCTTCGTCAACATGGAATCAAACATCAAACAACTGTGCCATATAATCCACAACAGAACGGTGTAGCTGAAAGAATGAACAGAACCATCTTAAATATGGTCCGCTCCATGTTATTTTTCAAGAATGTAAAATTGATGTTTTGGGCTGATGTAGTTCTATGTGCTGTTTACATAAAGAATAGGTGTCCTTCAAGTTCAATTAGAAACAAACTCCTTTTGAAATGTGGCATGGCCACATTCCTTCGGTAAAGCATTTCAGGGTCTTTGGGTCCACCTGTTATGCCTTGATACCCAAGGGTCAAAGGAACAAACTTGGTGCTAGAAGCAGAAAATGTATCTTCTTCGGGTACTCCAATACCTCCAAAGGATATCGTCTCTATGATGAAGCAAATAAGAAGTTTGTGATAGCAAGAGATGTCATATTTCTTGAATCTTCCAAGAGTGACAAGGTTGTTGAGCGGCAACTTGATCGCCTGGACAGATTCACACATGCAAAGTATTTCCAAGAATTTGATAATGTGATTCCACATCTTGAAGGGGGGATTCCGATATTGAATCAAACTGTGGAATCATGTCCTGAAGCACTCTCTCCCCCACATGAAGAAACAACCGCGGATGACACATTGGATGATGTGATTGACAGAATTGGGAGATTGAATCTTGAATCAATCCCAACTCAGTCAAATGACCAGCCTGGGCCATCTCAGAAAGGTCCTCCCAAATGGCTGACAAAGACACTGGAAAATGTTCATCCCGATGAGGTTGGAAAAACAGGAACAAGAAGTTCCACTCAACAAATCGAAGGTGATGTAGATAATTCTGATTCTCCTGTTGATATGGATATTGCTTATAACTGTGAATTGAGTTTGTCTACATATCATGAACCAACTTCCTTCAAAGAAGCCGCTTCTCATGATGAATGGAAAGAAGCGATGCAGAAGGAGTATGATGCCTTGATAAAGAATGGCACTTGGAAGCTGGTTGATCCGCCTTGGGAACGAAACCAATTGGCTGTAAGTGGGTCTACAAGAACAAGTACAAAGCAGACGGCTCACTTGACAAGCACAAGGCCAGGCTTGTGGCAAAAGGATTCGCACAGAAAGAAGGAGTCGATTATGAAGAAACTTTTGCTCCCACAGCAAAATGGACCACCATCCGAACTCTCTTTGCCTTAGCAGCTCAGAGTGGATGGAAAGTCCATCAGATGGATGTAAAAACAACGTTCTTGAATGGAGATCTGAAGGAGAAAGTTTATATGTCCCAGCCAGAAGGATTTGTGATAAAGGGTCAAGAACACAAAGTTTGCAAACTTGTGAAATCCTTGTAAGGCCTCAAGCAAGCACCACGAGCCTGGTATGAGAAGTTGACCGAGCATCTTCTGAAACTTGATTTCAAACACTTTGATCTTGATGATGCAACTTTGTTTGTTAAGAAAGTTGGAAAAACAGTTATATATCTTGTGGTATATGTAGATGATCTTTTGATAACAGGAAACAATGAGAACTATATTGCATCCATGAAGAAAGAGTTGAAGAAAGGTTTTGAAATGACTGATTTGGGTCATGTTCATTACTATTTGGGTATTGAAGTAATTCAACATCCTAAATTAATATTTCTTTCTCAGAAGAAGTACATTGGAGATCTCTTGAACAAATTTGGCATGGATGATTGTAAACCCTTAAGCACTCCAATGGAACAAAACTTGAAGCTCACATCTATTGAAGGAAAGGAATTTGAGGATGCAACTAAGTATAGACAGCTTGTAGGAAGTCTTATCTATCTAACCACCACCAGACCTGACATCTCATTTGTTGTTGGAATCCTCTCAAGGTTCATGCAAAAACCTTGTGAAGGACATTGGTCTGCTGCAAAAAGAGTGCTAAGGTACTTGAAGGGGACTCAAGACTTTGGACTCAAATATACACAGGTAGGCGACTTCAACTTGACCGAATATTCCGATTCAGACTTTGATGGCGACAAAGAAACAGGGGTGTCTACTACAGGTTACACCATGAGTCTTGGATCAGGAGCTGTCTCATGGAGATCACGCAAACAGTCAGTTCCAGCAGATTCCACGACCGAGGCAGAATATGTGGCAGCAGCTCAAGCAACAAAGGAAATTGTGTGGCTCCGGAAAATCCTGGAAGATTTGCAGATGAAACAAATGTATTCCACTCCACTCATGATCGACAACACTTCTGCAATAAAGTTGGCCAAGAACCCAAAGTTCCATGATCAAACAAAGCACATCAATACAAAGTACCATCTCATTCGACATCATGTTCAGGCCAAAACCATCCATCTACATCATTGTTCCACAAATGAGCAAACTGCTGACATCTTCACCAAAGCACTTGGAAGAGAAAAGTTTGAAAAGTTCGGATCGATGCTTGGACTCACCAACATCCCTTCGGATTAAAGGGGGGAATGTTGACACCTAATCCTATGGATGGGTGTGCATATTTAATATTGTATATTAATTAATATTAGGAAATAAGGAAGGCCAAGAGTCATTGGGAGATGAATCCCAATAGCCTCACCTCCCATCTATATAAGCATGTACATTCTTCAGCTAATACACATTCTAGTTTTGAGGAGTTACCTCCTGGTTTGACATGACACATGAGGTCTTCTCAGAGGGAAAACTGAGCAACATTACTCAAACCACTCCAATCGACATCTTTGTTAAACCGGGGATAGTTGAAAACATACATGTGGGAGTAACTTGTTCTCCTGATGAGATACGAGTTTATACTGATATTTTCTGAGAATTCAAAGACGTGTTCGCCTGGTCCTATGAGGAAATGCCTAGGATTGATCCCAACATAGTAGTCCACGAGATTCCTACCTATCCCAGTGCGAAACCCGTGCACCAACGCTTACGCCTAGTGCGTCCTCACAAAGCCGCTGCCATTAAAGAAGAAGTTGAAAAACTTCTGAACGCGGGCTTCATTTACCCGATTCCCCTCACAGAATGGATCTCAAATATTGTCCCTGTAGATAAAAAACAGGGTACTATAAGGGTATGCGTTGATTACCGTGATATTAATCGTGCCTGTCCTAAGGAAAACTATCCTACTCCCTTCATAGAGCAAATCATTGATGAATGTGCTGGGAGTGAGATTTATTCCCTGATGGACGGCTTTTCCGGTTATAATCAGATAAATATTTTACCTGCCGATCAACACAAGACTGCATTCATCTTTCTGTGGGGTACCTTTTCTTATAAAAAGCTCCTGTTCGGCTTGAAGAACACTGGAGATACTTTCCAGCGTGCTATGTCTTATGCATTCCACGACATACGCCATATCGTTCAACCTTATCTGGACGATCTGCCAGCTCACTCAGCTCGGCGAGAGGACCATCCTGAACACCTTCGCCAGATTTTCCTTCATTGTCGACGCTATAATATCCAGCTTAACCCTCATAAATGTGTCTTTTGCGTGGATTCTGGCCATCTTTTGGGGTTCATAGTCTCCAAGGACGGAATTCTCCTCGACCCTCTAAAAGTCGAGGCTATTGTCAATCTCCCATCATCCTCCTCGTTATATCAATTACAAAGTCTGCAGGGAAAAACTAATTTCCTTCGACGCTTCATCCCGAACTACGCGGAAGTTGCCAAAGGATTCACTCGTATTTTAAATCAAAACGTTCCCTTTTGCTTGGATGAGATTGCTCAACAATCATTTGAGAAGCTTAAGATGTTACTTGTTAATGCTCCGTTGCTTCGTCCTCCAAACTATCACCGTGATTTCACTTTATATTTGGCTGCCACGTTTAGCACCATAGCTATGGTTCTGGTGCAGGACGACGATAATGGAAATGAACACGTTGTTTATTACCTATCACGGAACCTTCTTGACACAGAGACACGTTACGCTCACGTCAAGAAGCTGGAATTAGCTGCAGTGCAAGCTGTGCAGCGTTTTCGCCACTACATCCTGCTTCATACAACAACCGTGGTTTCGGATTGCAACCCCATAACATATATTCTATCTCGAAAATTACTGGGGGGGAAATACTCCAAATGGATCATTATCCTTCAGGAGTTTGATTTAGAGTTTACCACTGCTAAGTCGACCAAATCACTGGTTTTTGCGGATCTCATTTGCTCCCTCCCGACAGACTCCACCCCATCTCATTCCGAGGATCATATCCTAGACGAAACACTCCTCCTCATCAGCACTCGCAACCCATGGTATGGCGACATTATTATCTATCTTCAAACATCAACGTTCCAGTCTGAGTTGACCAAAGATGCCCGATGTCGGATTTGGCATCAGTCTCAACCCTACCGCATTGTAGGAGATACGTTATACCGAGTTGGAGTAGATTCGATGCTCCGCCGGTGCTTGACCCTGGAAGAGGCTGAAAGAGTCTTGAATGACTGTCACAGTGGCGCCTGTGGCGGTCACATGTCCGGATATGCCACTGCCCAAAATATTCTGCGTGCAGGTTACTTCTGGCCGTCGATATTCAAAAACTGTATTGTTGCAGTCTGCAAATGTCATGCGTGCCAGGTTTTGCAGCGCAAGGTGCACGCGCCACCTCTCCCTCTGCACCTTGTCATTACTGTCGGCCCTTTTGCAAAGTGGGGCATAGATTTTATGACGTGTAACCCTCATTCGGCCGGGGGGCATGCATATATAATCGTCGCTGTCGACTACTTCACTAAGTGGGCCGAAGCGATGCCTACACTAACCGTCGTCGGTAAGACAACTGCCCAGTTTATTTTCAACCACATTATCACACGTTTCGGGGTCCCTCAGGCCATTGTAACCGATCATGGCACTCACTTTCGAGATTACATGATGGCTGAGATGACATCAAGATTGGGCTTACGACACGATAGCTCAACGCCATATTACCCTCAGGCAAATGGCCAGGTTGAGGCTGTGAACAAAGTTTTGGTTACAATGCTTCAACGAACAGTTGGTATTCATAAGTCCAATTGGCACCTCCAATTGTTCTCAGCTCTATGGGCCTACCGGACGTCAGCAAAGAGTGAAACTGGATTCACACCATTCCAATTGGTGTATGGTCTGGAAGCAACTCTTCTGGTTGAGTGCGAAATTCCTTCTTTAAAGTTGGCTGTGGAACTTTTTCCCGACACTTCTCCTGAAGAAGAGCGTCTCTTGTATTTGGAATGGTTGGATGAAACCCGCCGCTTGGCTGCTTTAGTCATTGAAGCACAGAAGAAGCGGGTCAAAGCCCAATTTGATCAATCTGTATCTCCACGTTCCTTTGTCGAAGGGGATCTTGTCCTCTTATACGACCAAACGCACGACAAACTTGGAGCAGGAAAGTTCCAACCCATGTGGCATGAGCCCTACATAGTAAAACGAGTATTGAAAAATGGGGCTTATGAGCTTATTGATTATGAAGGAGTTCCGTTGGCGCAACCTAGGAATGGGTTGTACCTTAAAAAATACTACGCTTGAAGTTATTTTTGGTGTGGTGTGTGTACATAGGTGTGTATATTCATTTGTGTGCATGTGTGGTGTGGTGTGCGATGTAAGCATCTTTCTGCTGATCGGGTCTTCCTGATTGTGCAGATGTCTATTACTCCGTTTGTGGGTTTCGCGGATGGTGCCTCCCATAGTACTAGGAATCTGTCCTCGGCAGCCTGGGTAATCTATGATCCTGCTGGTGAATTGGTTAACTTGCAAGGTGTGTGTCTGGGTCCTGCTACAAATAATATCACGGAATATAGTGTCGTATTGGAATTATTAACCGAGGCTGTGGACCTCGACATTCGTGAACTACTTGTGTATCTGGACTCACAACTTGTAGTATTACAACTTAATGGTCATTATTTGGTTAGAAACCCATCCATTTTACATCTGTATCTGCGTATTCGTTTACTGGAGAGGAATTTTGATTATATCACATATCAACATATACCCAGGCATATGAATACATTAACAAATGCAGTAGCGAATATGGTTTTAGAAAGACATTTGTGCAATTTATAAAACAAAAACATCATCACATGTAGATCCATCCAGAAATAGGTATATATATATATGTGTGTGTGTCAAAATTTTTACATAGTGTGCATCACATAAAATCAAAAAATATACATGTTCGTCTTAATACAGCCGGAGACGACATGTCTCTCAAAAATATATGCAGGAAAAGCCCTAATGTCTAATCTGCATGGTGCTCATGGTAACAAGCCACTGCACGCACTAAGCGTCTCAGTAGTCGGTGGAGGCAACTGGGCACCCCCACAGTGTGTCGCTGGTATGCTAGCGGAACATCCGCTAGCCGTGCATAGTCCGGGATCCCCCAGGCAATGCCCTCCAGGTTCTGAATCAGTTCACCTCCCTCGCCACCCTCAGCCTGAGGGTCATGTTCGGCATGGGTTCTCCGCGCAATGGGCGACATGCCTGCGGGCCTCTCTGGGCCGACACTTGCATACACATAAAACTGTTATAGAATGAACATGTATTACCAAAAAAATCATAAATACATAAAAATCAAAAAGAGAGTATTGTACCCAACTCCTCATCCCAATCCTCCCCCTCCGGTAGCGGAAGGTCGGGATCTTCGGTGAAATCGGTCCCAACATAGGGCCAATCTTTGACCATGATCGACTGTCACTGTAACCACCCAAAAAAATTGGACCTCCAAGACATTTGTTGGCCTCCTCCTGACCTGGGCATAAGTGCTGACCAGCGAGCCATCCTCGGCTTAGCAACTATGGCCCCTTGGCCCTGGAAAATAAGTAGTCGTTCCAGGATGAACGACACAAAAATGGAACTGTAGCCAAACTTCTTTAGTTTGATTTGCTTGCATCTTGTCAACTGCCTCTTGATATTGACCATCACTGCAGTAGCCCAATCGAACAATGTGGGGTTCATACACTCGGAGGTTAGTATGAGTTGGGCTTTCGTTGCCTCATGCGGAGCTTGCGATCCTGCAGCCCGCGTAATGGTGTGTAGCACTACTCTGAGTGCTAGATCATGGACAGTGTGGATGTCCACCTTCTCGCTTCCCGATCCGGTTCGTGCCCCTGGGCACACCCTCGCCATTAATTGTTCCATCTTTTCCCCGGAAGGTCTGCTGCCTATCAAAATGGGTACTGGGCCTCTTCGCGACAGCCCGGTGATGAAATATATGTCAGAAACCTCAAGTTCCAACACTTGGTCCTGAAGTTTAAATACTTCTTCATTTTCGTCCCATATGCTGACCAAGTATTGTAGCAGCTCAGGTTGAGCTCGCAAACATGGAGTAAGAAAGAATTTTTCGAGTCCACAGTTCTTCAGTGCAGTCATACAGGCTTCATTCTCCATAGCCATTTCATCTTCCTCCCCATGTTCCCTCTCCTTCCATTCAATAACCATTGTGCTTGGTTACCTGCATCAACATGATCAAAAACCCTTGTTAGATCTCTGTCATGCTTAAAAATCCATATGGATGGCTCACTGTATAAAAATTTAAAGCGGAAAATTATGTTACGCCATTGGCGCGACCCATTTGTGAGAAAAATTCCATTGGCGCGGGTCCATGCCCGATACTCGCGCCAATGGCGGAGCCCTAAAATTTTAAAATGTCTCCTCCAGAGATCGACTGTGCAATGGAAACTCATAAAAAATGGATTAAAATGGAGCTTAAGGGAATGCCTTTTACCTGGAACAAATGAGGAGCTGAATGACGTCCCGGATCAATCGCAATCACTGCCACAAGTCTGCACACAAACGGACCACTGTTGCTCTCCAAGTAAGGTAAAAAGTAAAAGTAATTTTGTTTTACCATTTGAAGCCTATTTATAACTTTTTAAGTCAAAAATTAGGTTTTAAGTGTCATTTTTTCCAGTATTTTAATATATCTTGTCGAAAATGGATTTTACACTTGCTTCTATGTGCAACGACAGGTTTTTACGCGACTTGGACTGTGATACGAGTTGTATTTTATACTTTTTCGGACTCGGTAAAAACACGAAAAAGTCATTTTGGAGTCATATTTCAACTCTTTTCTGACTCTCTAAACATGAAAATATTGCCAAGTCCCTTGTCATTTTCGATCTCATTAAAGTGGACACGAAATGACATCTATCGAGTATACGTTTACCCCTTTTTCGGGCTGGGATAGATTACTTACGAAAAAGGAATACCCTAGCCTATAGCGACTAGGAGGTTTTCTCAGATATTGTTTTCTACCTTTTCAGGTCTGAGGAACTATTTACGAAAAGGGACCGTTGGAGTTTACTTTTCCGCTGCCTTTTCAAACTCTCTAAACATGAAAAGACGCCAAGTTCTTCCTTTGTTAGACTCGTTAAACCGTGATGACATTGGATTCAGTCATAATGACGATATTCGAGTTCCTCCTTCCTAGGGCTCGTTAAATGTACTAGGATGGAATTATATGACAAGCATATGGTATCCTCTTCAAGCTTGTATAAAAATAAAGAGGTACTCGCCATAAATGGTGGGGAAAATGGAACCAGCATCATTGTTGTGTTGGCAGTATGTCGCTCTTGAACATGGCACTTGTCTGCATTCGTGTCAGGTTGGGGACATCTCATCTCGTTTTTTCACTTGCCTCTGTGGGTTTGGGTGATCCATTTTGACCTCTCATCTGCTCTTTGCCTTGTCATCATGAACCTTGATCTTTTGATGTCAAATACTGCCAAACTCACTATCATGCCGCCATATGTTCAAGAGAAGTTGACCTCTTCAAATTCCAACCTTCCTCTGATTCTCATATGGTCTTGATTCACAAAGACTTTATGTTCCTCTGCCTCGTGTCGATGACGTGGGAAACACTATGGCCCACCTTTGATCAAGGTCACTTCCTATCGACTTCAGCTCATTATCCAGGAAGCTGATCTAGAGACTCCTTTCTGGTACCTTGGAGCCTGCATGCCTCAATGGCAGGTTCTTCGCGTTCGACGTGAGGTTTCCATCATTGACCTCCAATTGAGTGATTCTACGGGTGTTCAACGCTAGCTCACTGATTCACATGCTGTAGATTGTACCTATAGTACCTTGAGGGCCATTGTCATTATTGGTGGTACCTCTCGCGTCTGTTAATAGCTTTCATTATTGGCTGGTAATCAGACGATGTTCTTGCATGTTCGACTTCAGCTCATATATTTGCATGTTTGGAATTGTACTTTGTTCGGGTCGAGATGGAGCACAAGACCCTGGATTCCTGTTTATTATAATCCGGGCTGCGATTTTGTGGATTATTATGATTAGTTACATGAATCACTGATTGGATGGCTGCAACCGTATCTGAGTCTATTTATCGATCCTTACTGGATGGTTGCGTCCATGCCTTGGATCTGGATTATTGTATACTCTGTTATGGATGGCTGCGCCCATACCACATATATATCATGTATTTGAGATATCAGTTGTTCTTCTCTACGCAGGTTTTCCGACGACGGTGTTTTCAGTTGGACACGTTCTCGTAAAGCATTTCACCCCTCTCTCTCTTTCAAGCCTCATGCTTTAGGGTGCATCTGTTACACAACAGTTTTTCACCGTCCCTGCAATTCCCCATCCCGCACATTGGAGGGCTCATTCTGTGACCTGTGAGCAGTGACATAACTTGAAAACACTTTCATGGCATTCCCCTAGACATGTACTTTCATTGCCCTGAAGACATCTCCTTGTGAAAACCCTAAAAATAGCCTTTTCACCCTTGGCGCGACTAGCCTGTGTTATACCTCTTTGAAGGATTTCCCCCATTGGCGCGACTAGCCTGTGTTATACCCTCGCCAATGGGGGAAATCCTTCAAAGAGGGCGTGCCAATTGGCGCTCTGTCTCAGAGTCGCACTCGTGCCAGGCTTAATAAAGGGTGTTTAAAAAAAATAAATGGCGGAAGATTAACTCCAACCAACTCCTGAACTGGTCTCTAAATTGAGTTGGGACGTTTGGCTCTGGATTTCCATGTAGAGGAAGTAGTTTGCCACCTCTCATGGAAGCTTCCTTGAGGATAGGGCCAATCCCATGATTGTAGGGATCCCAACTCCTCTTCCACCATCTATATAAGCTTGCCATTTCTCTTTGCAAGCTAGGAGAGAGCATTCGAATGCTCCATGCTGTATCGTAAACATAACATTGAATTCTAGACAGGATCAATAACTTTGTAGCTTGTTGAGACCATGTTGATATGATAGAAATCACCCACAGGGTGTCCTTGAGAGGAAAACCATATGGAATGGTACTGTTATCTTCTTGGTGTGAGTTAAGTGAAGAATGGGCTATGAGGACTCCCATACTTCTAAATAACTGCTTTTGATAGTTCGTAGTAGCTTCCCTGGTGTAATAACTGCTTGGCAGGCCTTTGAGCGTGGAGATAAACTACGTCTGTGTCAGTCAACATTCTGCACTAATAACCGCTCTGTCTCTTTGTACTTCAACCTGTTTAACTCTGTTTATGTTTTCAGATTGCTCTATCTGCTTCTGTACTGATACCCTTTGACGTTGTTTTGTGGCACTGAGATTTCCATCTGAACCTTTGTGTCACCTTTGTGACTGTAAAACATTAATTCCTTCATCGGCCATTAAAAAACCTGCAAACATACGATAAACATGTTAAGAAATCCATGCGGGCTTGGTTAGACTGCTTGCAGAGGCTCTTGGGTGGCGGAGGAGAAGTGAGGAAGAATGTGATTACAGCAGAAAATGGATGAAAAACCTGGCAGAGTAGCTAACCAGGTGCTTTGGAGTTTTGGGCACGAGGATGAATGTGGACCGTTAGGTCAGGATGATCAACAATGGAGATTGGTCAATGAAGTCATTTGGGGGATTGGTGAAATGGTAGGTGAATGAAGTCACGATATAACATGGACCGTTAGATCAAGATGATCTACGACTGTGATTTGAAGTGAAAATGGCGTTGCGGGGAAGGGTAAGTGGTATGGCGGAAAACTGACAACGGTTTTCGCAAAATAAATTGGGGGATAGGCAGTATCACGCAAAATAATGCGATATGATATAGCGTTTGACGCATGTCATTTTGAATACCGCCTGTTTTGGAAAATTTTTGGGGATCAAACTGCAGGCGGAAAACTTTTGTGAAACGCGATATCAACCATCAGATCATAGGGCCCAGATCCGACGGTGCGGAAAGATTGCGATGGGAAAGCTGCAAGGATAAGAGGGGTAAAGTGTATGTAGGGCCCATGGTGGAGAAAGGTTTCAATACCATGAAAACCAAGGTTTAAAAAAAATAGGCGGAGAAAATGACCTTTAGTGCTAAAGTGTAAAAGCTTATGCATGGGAAAATACAAAGGAAAAAGGTGAAAATGAGAGGAAGCGGGGCATTGGTGGTGGGACCGGGATTACGGAGGAGGAGATCGACGGGTTAAATGAGGGCCGTTGGATCATAATAGAGATCAACGACAAATATTAAAGATGGGTTGATGATGAAGGGCTTATGAATGGAGCGTGACATGATCTCAACCGTCAGTTCTTTTGGATTCGATAGCTGAGATTAAATCGGGAATCAGCATCGGAGGAGAAAGAGAAAGGGACTAAGCCTTTGCATTTTGCCAATGTGATGGAGCGATGCAACATGGGCCATCCGATTTGGAGAGAGATCAACGGTGGAGATAAAATTAGAGGTCGCGACGGTGGAGGCTCATGTGATGGAAAGGCGTGATGCGATTAAGCGCTGGTCGTTGGATCAAACGAGAGATCAACGGTCAGGATTTAATCGGTGGGTCTGATGATAGAGGACTATGGGTGGACCGCGATTTAATCTTGGTCGTTGGTTCTTGTGGATTCAACGGTCATGATTAAATTGGAGGATCAGAGTGATGAGTGAAACGAAGAACCAATGGAGTGATGTGATGGAACGCTGGCCATTGGATCTGAAAAGATCGACAGTGGAGATTTGATCAGAGACCAGCGGAAATTGAAAAGGGGAAAGGAATATGTGAAGCGCGATTGAATCCTGGCTGTTGGTTCTTGTGGATTCAACGGTCCAGATTGAATCGATGATCGGAGGAGAAGGGCTCATCGCATCGGAAGTTTTGAAGAATAAACGTTTAACAAAGAAACTATAAACCCCGATTGCAATTGCGTGATGGTGGCTAGCTCTTGGTCGCGGGATGAGGTCACATGCGGAAAAGGGGCTAGGGCCAAGGTCGAAAGGGGCTTAAGGCCTCAGTGTAGAAAATGGGTTTTTAGGCCAAAAATGAAGGTTTTTCAAGGCTTTTTTGGCTTTCGGTAAAGGGGAAAAGGGGTGTTTTAAACCTATAAAAGGGATTTTTAGAGGTTTAGAGGGATTTTGGAGGCTTTTAAAGGGAAACAGAGGGTTAAAATATGAAAATAAGGTTCTATGAAAATGAAGGGGAATAAGTGAACATGGGCAGTTTCAGTGGCCTTTGGAACAACTTTCTTTGGTGAATCAACATTTCTTTAAGATGGAAACAACAGTGAAGATGAACCTCCAGGATAGGACAAACATAAGACTTCAAGGATGATAGATTTTCAAAGGAAATAAGTCTCCTGAAGGCTTGAAAACAAATTTAGCCACCACTAGGTATATCAGAATTTATAGGTGGCTAACAAATTCTATGTAGAACCTCTCCCCATAAGATTTGAACCTAAGATTTGGTGGAACCAACTAGTTTACTAGGTAATATTTAATCATTTATTCTCAAAATAATATAGTTTTAATTACATTAAAAAGAAAGTTAAAAAACAAGCCATATAAATTAAATGGTTGGTAAACATCAAAATACTTAGTTCATCATAAAATTAACTAAATTAAATTTATTTTAAATAATAATAATAATAATAATAGATAAAAATATTTGATATATAAGTTAAACCTATGCACATTTAAAAAATATGCAACACAATTTTCAAGCTGATTCATCCCCACTTTATCATGAAGATTTTTAATATGAAAATAGGCTTTGATACGATACCATAGGCCAATACCATGATTTATAGATACCAAAATACCAAAAGACTATACTTGTTTACATTACATATTTTTTAAATAATCAATTTCATTAAAAAAGACAAAAATACATAACTAATTTGGACATAATTCTTAATCTTTAGTTTGTGAACACTATTAGGAATATTCTAGAATGTTCTATGGAGCTTAAATCTCCATCATCCATTCTTAATTATTATATTTAAAAGCCCCATTTCAAAATAAACACTCAATGTAATTATGTTTTTAGCTGCATTAGATAAATTAATGTATAAAACAAAATTATTAACATAAATGAATAATTGTCCCTAGAGGCCCTCTACAACACAATATAGGAGAGATGTTGTCACTTAAAGTTACATTTAAAAATATTAAAATAATAATTTAAATTAACAAATTAAACATATTAATAAAAAAAGAAATGAATGTGAAACATAATTTAAATATATAAATTTGCACCTTAATTTTACATAACTTTATATAGATATGTAAAGTTAATTTTACATAACTTTATATAGATATGTAAATAACTTAAAGTAAGAAAAAAATTTCTTTACTATTTAATATGGAGATGAGTAAAAAATTTAATTTACTTTGTACTGTGAGTAAAGTATTATTGATATTACATGATACCTAATTCATATTTCAATAAGTAGGTTGAGTAAATTTTTTAACATGAAACATATATAGAGAAAGATTAACAGAATTCTTAATTCATTAATAGCTACTTTCTAATTCAATGTATGAGAGATATGGATTTGATATTTAATATTTTAAGTCCCTGGAGTCTTGGTTAAATAGTTATGAGGCTAGCTGTTATAACACTCATCAGTCACAACTCTAGACATAAAATAGTAAAAATACCACAATAAAAAAATTACCAAGTCATACTTGGCACAACTTATTACATCATCTATAATCCTAACCTTAAGTTCTTACCATAGTTTTCATTTGTAAATCTCATATTCCTAACCCATCCTAAATTAAAATGCAAACATAACTATAATCTTTATGTATTAACGTCATATTATAAATTTCTTCCTCCATAGGAAACATGTATGGACTTACCTCTATCTTTAGGAGACATGTTATTCGTACCTCCTTTGCATTAATCAATCCACAAGAGTCAATGTTAAAATATCTTCGTATATCATTCCAAACTTTGGAAATTATAGGTTTATATTATTTGGAAGTATCACGATTCAAATCGTCCTTGGTATATTTGACCAATACACTTTATTGATTAGTACAAAGGTTTCATGTGGAATTTAATATGATTAATTGGATTTTTTTAATCGATTTGTGGACAATTAATACAAAGTGATTGGTATGAGATTTCGTTTAACTCTTCAAAGGACATCTGGAACTGGTATTCTGTGGGTGTACAACTGTTATGAATCTCGGTGGCATGATCTTGTCCGTTGATGTTTGTAACCCTAGATCCGTCGGACCTGAGGCCTTCAGAGTAGTTAGGGTAACTACTCACCCGAGCGTGAACACTCCACCTCATTATTTCGTGTTGGTTGTCAAAATGCTCTGCAAATTTTATTATTTTTGCTCAGCTATGGTTTTCCTGTGGGTAAGAGGGTAATGTTTGATGGAAGTTAGATGCCGTTCATTGCGCTGCTTCTGCCATTCCTGTACAATTAAACCACCTTCTTATTTCTTGCCGCAACTTAGTATTTTGCAGAGAGGTTCGTCTCTCGTAACTCTTCTTAGTTGAACTAGACTTAGTGTTTCATGCTTGCTCTCGGTTAATTTCAACCTGATGTCGAAGATTTCTAGATTGTTTAAGTTCAAACTAGATCTGTGTTTCCACCGCTGATAGTGGGTGTTTTTCTTATGCATTTTGTGAAGGGTTTTACCGTGCTCAGTCACACCAGGTGTGCATTCGGTTTCACAAAATTATGTGAACATATCAAAGCTCTGTATCACAATATACCCTCAGGTAATGGTGCTTCATTACCGGTGCTTTCATTCCAGTTTGTTTATTAAGTTTGTGTTGCACCTGTATGTCATTTAATTCAACTTACGGTGTGTTTATCTCCAGTTGCAGGTATACATTCACAAACTTCATTCAAAGAAAGGGTTCAGATCTTGTTTTCCATTTCTCCAGTGAAAGAGCTCGGCTTCCTTTTTCGTTTCTTCGTCAGGCTTACAGGTAAGTCCCAACTGTTTTCTAGTTCTGCATTCTTATTATCAAGTTTGTATTTTCTACGGTTGACTGACGATCCACTGTGTATTCAGGGTGCCTCAGGAATTCGACAACTCCGTCATAATACTCATTTTGGAGTTCCAAAATGAATATCTTTAGATTTATGGTGTTAATGTTTATGTTTGTCTAAGCTCTGAGCCTCGGTCTGTCTGTAGTTGTTATGCAAATAATTTTTTCTAAGGGTTATGTATGCCCAGGATTTTTAGCCCTTACATCGAGTTATTTCGATTGAAACTCGATATTTTCTTGTTTGGGATTACATGTAATTATGAATCTTGAAGACTTTCTAGTAAATGCGAGAACCCTGCTATGGGTATTTTTCTCCTCAGTCTTATTATTTCGATATACGATTTTGTTATTAGATTATTGAAGTCTTTGTTTATGCACTATTAAATCTTCGCTATGACAGTTTTCAATATCTTTACATAGAGTTTTATGTACCTATATTCAAATATCGGCATGCATACTTTATGTGATAATTTCTGTTACTTTTCTAAGTAACATGAAGATATTTTCATTACAGAATTTGTCATGACGATCTTTATAAACATTTTTTTATTCTATTGTACATTGTAGAATAGTGTTGAATGAAATCATGTCTCAGCCTGGGGACCGTGACCCTTGCCTTGTCTTCATAGGGCTCAGGACTAAACCCCAATTCCCTTTCAGTTACAAGAAATTTCCTTGCTATAGTTATATGCTTCTGCATGCTTATCTTTACAAATTTCTTTAAAGAGGATTTGTCAGTTTAACTATTTATCTGGTTTTGGAAGGTGTTATGGAATTTACAGTATAATTCTTTTACTAAAAATTTCCTTTGATCACTTACATTAGTTTTCCTGTACCGAGTCTTTAAGTTTTATTCCCCATTATAACTCACTCATTCTATTTAAATCGTAATTCTATGATACAAATTTTTAAGTAAATATTCTCCGAGCATATACTATCAGGATGCTCATATTCATTCCCAATAATACAGAGAGGAATTACTAAAACTATATTTTCAATTTGAAAACAGTCTTACTCTATCAAGCAATAGAAAAACTGAGATTAGAAATTCTTTTTATACTTATCTCAATGTATGTCCTGTTAACTGATGGGCCCCCCAACCATGAGAGAGCCAATTACGTCCTCTGCTCCCCCCATGCTCCTTCCGAGAGCCTTATGCAGCAGACAGTATTATATGAGAAGATAAGCATCATTATTTCCAATCCAGTCTATACATCTTAGGGTCTAGAGCTCCACTGGCCAACTTGCAAACTCTGGACAATTGCTAGAAACTTGCAGTTTTTTTACCCCTTATCTTTCTTGGGAACAATTACCATTTAGTTAATTTATTTACTCCATAAAATCATCCATCTTTCTTTTATTAATTAAATTAAAATCCTACTAACAAATATCATATTCATTAGTCATATTAATTAAAATAAATTATTAATGTATCATAAAGTCTGTCATCTTATTCAATTCATAAAATAGGGTGTTACATCCCCTCCCCAAGGAAAACACCGTCCTCGATGTTAATTTCTTGGAAACAGTACCAGATATGCGTCTCGCATGAAAATTTCATCTTCCCATGTAGCTTCCTCTGGGCTAAAGTGCTTCCACTGCACCTTAACCTGGGGGGTGAATCGCCTCCGAAGCGTTATTTCTCTCTGATCGAGAATACGCTGAGGCTCTACCAGGAACTCACTGTCTAGTTCTACCTGCATTAGCACGGATGAACCTTGATTAGTTCCAACATGAACTTTTCATAGTAGAAAATCATAATGAAATCATGACTTACATTTATATTTTGCCAATGTATCACATGCTTAGGGTCATGTATGTATCGTTTCAGTAGTGATACATGAAACACATTATGTACCAAAATATGACTGGGTAGTGCCAGTCGGTAAGCTACTGGCTCGATCCGTTCCAAGATTTGGAATGGTATGTAATACCAGGGGGCTAGTTTAGCAGAAGAACTCCACCTCAGGGTGCTCCTCTTTCGTTTAATTCTTACATACACATGGTCACCCACCACAAACTCCCTAAATGTTATTTTTCGATCTGCATATACTTTTTATCGGTCTTGAGCTGCCCTCAAGTTCTGTCTAATATTTCTTACCTCATGTTCTATTTATTCAAGCATATGAGGTCCAAGCATCATCTTAGTTTCCAGACTGCTCCAATTGATAGGGGTTCGACATTGTCTACCATACAATGCTTCAAAGGGACTCATTTTGAGGGACTCTTGATACCCATTGTTATATGCAAATTCCACTAAATGCAAGTACTCTTCCCACTTTACAGGCTGTTGCATTACGTACATGCACAACATATCTTCTAGAATTTGGTCTACCCTCTCTGTTTGCTCATTTGTTTGAGGGTGATATGCAATACTGAACTGAATTTGTGTTCCTCGCCCAGTAAACAATGTCTTCCAGAAATTAGATGTAAATTTTACATCTCGATTTGATATAACGACTCTTGGGATACCATGTAGTCTGAAAATTTATTTCATGAAAATATCCGCAATTTGCGTTGTTTTGTATGTGGATTGAACAAGTATAAAATGAGCTACCTTGCTGAGTCTATCCACTACCACCATGATTGAGTCATTGTGCTTCTTGTTTCTTGTCAGCCCCGTAATAAAATCAAGGGATATAACTTCCTACTTCTAGTCAGGTACAAGAATAGGTTGAAGCAACCCAGCTGGGTGCCGATGTTCTATCTTGACGTGCTGTCACTCCAAGCATTTGTTCAAGTACTCAGAAATGTATTTATGCATTCCCGACCAGAAATAGTCTTTTCTAATGGATGTTAACATTTTCTGATATCCGGGGTGTCCTGCATAGGAACTCCTATGATATTCATCTAGAATCAAAATTTTCAGGCTTATTTGATTCAGAATAAATATTTTCTTTCGGTATATTAGGAATTTATTTTCATTAAACTCATATTCTGATTGTTTCCCCTCTTTGCTGCTATCTCTTGCTTGCTGCCATAAGAATTGATACTCAAGGTCAATTCTTGTTGCCTCCATAATCTGTTCCTGGAACTTAGATTCCACCTAGTTGAAATAGAGTTCATAGATGCCATGCAATTTCCTGCTCAAAGAATCCACAACACGGTTCTCCTTTCCTGTCATGTTTTGAATATCAAAATCAAATTCACTCAGGAATGCATTCCATCTTGCCTGATGAGAATTCAAATCAACTTGCCTAAAATAACTAGTCAAAATGCTATGGTCTGTTCTTAATACAAATCTTTTCTCAATTAAATAATGTCTCCACACCCGCAAGGCATGCACCACTGCCGTTAGATCTAAATCATACGCAGAATACCTCTTCCCATGCTCCTTTAGCTTTTTGAAATCGTATGCAATGACTTTAACTTCTTGAGTCACAACTGCCCTGACTCCTTCTTTGCATGCATCAGTGCATACCTCAAAATCCTTGCTTGGATCTTCCACTCTCAGTACTGGTGTAGTGGTTAATAATTCCTTCAGATTTTCAAAATTGTTTTGGAATTCTTGGGTCCATTTAAAAAAATTTCATTTATGTTGCAGGGAGGTAATGGGAAAAGCTATTTTAGAGAAGTTATTGATGAAGCGTTGATAATAACCAGCCAATCCCATAAACGAATTTATGTCTGCCACATTCTTAGGGACTTTCCATTCCATGATCGTCTTTATCTTTTCTGGGTCTACTAAAATCCCTTCAGCGAATATCACATGTCCTAGATACTGAATCTGCTCTTTGGAAAAATTTGCATTTGCTAAATTTGGTGTATAGCTGATGTTCTCGCAACATCTTCAGCACTACAGATAAATGCTCCTTGTGTTATTCCATATTTTTAGAGTAGATTAGTATATCATCTATAAAGATGAAAACAAATTTATCCAAGAATGGGTGAAAGATTCCATGCATCAAGCTCATGAAGGTTGTTGGTGCGTTAGTTAACCTGTTGGTGCGTTAGTTAACCCGAATGGCAACACCATGAATTCATAATGCCTGTATCGAGTACGAAATGTTTTTTTGATATATCCTCATCCTTAATTCGTATTTGATGGTATCCTGATCTTAAATCAATCTTTGAAAATACTATTGCCCCCTTTATTTGGTCAAACAAGTCATCGATGCGTGGTAATGTATACTTTTTTTTTACAGTCAACTTGTTAAGTTGTCGATAATCCATACACATACGCATAGTCCCATCCTTTTTCTTAACAAACAACACTGGTGCTCCCCAAGGAGACACACTTGGTCGAATATATCCCTTATCCATTAGCTCTTGCAACTAATTTTTTAACTTTGTCAACTAAGGTACACTCATTCTGTAAGGTGACCTTGACATAGGTGCTACCCTAGGTACCAATTCTATTGTGAAATCAATATCTCATCTTGGTGGGAGTCCTGGAATACTCTCTGGAAACACATCCATGAATTCCTGTATAACAGGAATATTTTCCAACATGAGGGTTTTATATTTGGAATTTTAGAAACCCACCTAAATTGCATAAAGATGGCATCCTTTTCTAATGCATAAAGTGGTTTCTTAATTCCCTGCAATTCTTGTCGGGTATCGTCTTCAAATATAAAGTAGATAACTTTATTTTTACAATCCACTAACGACCAATGTCTCTCTAACGAGTCCATACCCAATAAAATATCATATGAATAGAAAGGTAATACGTTCAACTCTAAATTTATGTGCTGATCTCCTATGTCCAGTTCACAATTTGGGACTTTGGCATTAACTCTCCTTTTGGCCCCCATAGCGAATTGAACCAGCCATGGATTCCTAAATTTCTGATTTTTCAATTTACAAATTTCTACTATGTGGGGGTGTATATAGCTCAAGTTGGCACCAGGGTCAACCAAAAGGGAAACAGATTGAGTTTGAAGCTTACCTTCCAGTTCAATCATGGTTGATTGAAAATCAACTTGTCTATCTTCTAGAGCAACATTGATCCTGGGTAGGTTGTTCGCCACATCTCCCACAATAGATGCCTCTTGCAGGTTAGCTGCCACTTTGTTTCTCCCTTGATGGGGACAATTCTTGAAATAACGTGCTTCGCCACATATGAGCACTGTAATGGGGATTTTATGGCTGTATAAGGTCAGGTCTACTAGAAGTCTTTGTATGGCGTTCTTCAACTGCCCATATGGGTTTTTGCTGATTTATCCCAATTTTCTTATTTGCTTGGTTTCTGGTAGAGTTTCTATAATTGCTTGATCTATTATGCTTAAAACTTGAGGAACCCTTTTGTCCTTTTTAGGTGGCAAACTTTTACCAACTTCCCCCTTAACCTTAGACTGCTCATAGCACATTCTGGCCTTCCTTGTCGCTTCATCCATGGTTTTTGGGTTCACAAACTCGATTCTTTCCTTCATGTGGGCAGGCATGCTGCTCAAGAACTGTTGTAACTTTGTTTTTTCATCTCTTAAATATGGCACATATCTTAATAGTGAGGTAAATTTTGTGACAAATTCATCCATGGAAATTTTCCCCAACTTCAGATCATGAAACTCTCGTGATTTCTCATCATAAAATCATTTAGTCAAGTACTTGTCTTTAAAATATTGTTGGAACTCATCCCACGTCATGTTCTGGTCTTCAATACCACGACCATTTTTCACCTCCTCCCACCATAATGTATCCTTTTCCCTCAATTGGTAGATAGCTAGACGAGCTTTAAGTTTGTTGTTATATTCATAAACTTGGAAGTACTTATTCATATTTATTATCCAGGCCTCCGCCATCTCCTCAGCTTATCCATCTAATGTAGGGGGTTTGATTTTCCAAAATTCCCCTTGTAACTCTACTTTCCGCTTCTTCATCTCTTGCTGGTGTGTTATATTACCAGATTTGGCTTTGTTATAAAGCCTACTCTTGTTACTCCATTGAGTTCGACTCCCCTCTGGGTTATCATGCACTTGCTATTGATCACCTTCTCCGTGGGTGTCCCTTTCTAGACTATGTTGTGTAGTGTGATGGTTCTGCTTATCCGAGAGGATTTTTAGTATCTTTTCTTGTTCTCTCATTAACTTCTAATTATCACTCTGAACTCGATTCATCTCCATATGATGCTGTTGTACCCTATCCAACAATCTATTATTCTGGCATTGGTGTTCCTCTAGTATCCTACTAGTTTGTTGATGTTGGTCTATGCTTAGTTGCACCCACATTTATGGGTTGACCTCAGGCCTGGGCAAGGAATGGGTTTCTCCTATATTTCTGGGTGTTTGATGACTAGTCCCTCTCCTCATTACAACTTTTGATTAACCTTTCTGTCACTATGTACAATTTCAATAAAGGCAAAAAAAATGAAACATCCATGTTATCACATTGGCCCATCTGGCCCCAATGTATAAACGTCACTCTGATACCACTTGTCATAACTATAGATTTAAAACAATAAAAATACAAAAATAAAAAAAATTACCCAAGTCAAACTTGGCACAACTTATTACATCATCTATAATCCTAACCTTAAGTTCTTACCATAGATTTCATTTGCAAATCTCATAATCCTAACCCATCCTAAATTAACATGCAAACATAAATATAATATTTATGTATTAACATCATATTATAAATTGCTTCCTCCATATGAAACATGTATGAAATTACCTCTATCTTTAGGAGACATGTTATTGGTACCCCCTTCACATTAATCAATCCACAAGAGTCAATGTTAAAATATCTTCGTATATCATTCACTTTGGAAAATATAGGTTTATATTATCTAGAAGTACCACAATTCAAATCGTCCCTGGTATATTCGACCAGTACACTTTATTTCTTACTAAAAAGGTTTCATGTGGAATTGGTTAATTGGAGTTTTTTTAATCGATCTGTGGACAATTAATACAAAGTGATTGATATGAGATTTTGTTTAACTCTTCAAAGGAAATATGGCACTGGTATTCTATGGGTGTAGAACTGTTACAAATATCGGTGGCATGATCTTGTCCGTTGATGTTTGTAACCCTAGATCCGTCAGATCTGAGGCCTCCGAAGTAGTTAGGCTAACTACTTATCTGAGTGCAAACACTCTGCCTCATTCTTTCGTGCTGGTTGTAAAACTGCTCTGCAAATTTTCTTGTTTTTGCCCAGCTTTGGTTTTCCCGTGGGTAAGAGGGTACTGTTTGATAGAAGTTAGATGCCGGTCACCGCACCACTTCTACCATTCCTATACAGGTAAACCACCTTCTTATTTCTTGCTGAAGCTTAGTATTTTGCAAATATGTGCATCTCTCATAAGTCTTCTCAATTGAACTAGACTTAGTGTTTCATGCTTTCTCTCGGTTAATTTCAGCCTGATGTCGAAGTTTTCCAGATTGTTGAAGTCCAAACTAGATTTGTGTTTCCACCATTGACAGTGGGTGTTTTTTTGGTGCGTTTTTTGGAGGGTTTTACCGTGCTTGGTCTCACCAGGTGTGCATTCGGTTTCAAAAAATTATGTGAACATAGTAGAGCTCTGTATCACTATATACCCTCAGGTAATCATGCTTCATTACTGACACTTTCATTCCAGTTTTTTTATTGAGTTTGTGTTGCGCCTGCATGTCATTTTGATCCAGGTGGATATTGGTGGACACCCACCTATTCCACTTGGTGCCCCACCATTATCTCTTTCAGTTTTTTAGTTTCGGCATGACTTACTATTTTTAGCAAATTTTTCGGGTCCTAAACTTTCGGAGCTGTTTTGAGGCCCTAAACGACGTTTTTTTGGGAAACCCGAGAGAAAAATGGGTCCATGGACCAATGTTTCTCACACCAAAAGTTGTAGTCCTTGGATAGATATTTGTAACAAGGTATGGTGCACGTCAAATGGAGATCGTATGCCAAAGTTACGACCCCGGGAAGTTGAAACACCAATTTACCCAAACGGGGCCCATAGGTTTGGCACTTCATCTCCTAGGGTTAGGGTTTTGGATGTTTATGGTTTTCCATTGTTTCTAAATAATAAATAGGCCCTCGAGCCCCATTGTAACACAGTTCATAGGCCTATAGCCGCCACATCTCTTCTGCGAGATAAGCTACTAGTGCCCTAGCTAGTTTATTTCCATTCTGTCTGTAAGAAAATTTCAGTTCTTTGATATTAATGAAATGAAGTATTATTTCCGCTGCATCTTTGTGTTTATTGTCATATGTGTATTTTTTTGCGTTCCTGCATAAATCTGGATGACATTTAATTCAACTTACAGTGTGTTTATCTCCTGTTGCGGGTATGGATTCACAAACTCCATTCAGAGAAAGGGTTTGGCTCTCGTTTTCCATTTCTCTAGTGAAAGATCTCGACTTCCTTTTTCGTTCCTTCATCAGGCTTACAAGTAAGTCCCAAGTTTTTTCCAGTTCCACATTATTATTCTCAAGCCTGTATTTTCTACGGTCGACTGAGGTAAAATCTCCTGTGTGTTTAGGGTGCCTCAGGAATTCGACAGCTCCTGCATAATGCTCGTTTTGGATTTCCGGCATGAATATCTTTAGAGTTATGGTGTTAATGTTTATGTTTGTCTGAATTCTGAGCCATGGTATGTCTTTAGTTGTTATGAAGATATTTTTTTAAGGGTTATGTATGCCCAAGATTTTGAGCCCTTACACCGAGTTCTTTCGATTGAAACTCGAGATTTTCTTGTTTGGGATTATACGTAATTATGAATCTTGAAGACTTGCTAGTAAATGTGAGAACCTTGACGTGGGTATTTTTATCATCAGTCTTATTATTTCGATATACGAGTTTTCCATTATATTCTTAAGGTCTTTGTTTATGTATAGTTAGATCTTCGCTATGACAATTTTCAATATCTTTACATAGAGTTTTCTGTACCTATATTCAGATATCGACATGCATACTTTATGTGATAATTTCTGTTACTTTGCTAATTAACCTGAAAATATTTTCATTATAGAATTTGTCATGATGATATTTCTAAATGTTTTTGCTTCTATTGTAAATTGTAGAATAGTGTTGAATGCAATCATGTCTCAGCCTAGGGATCGTGACCCTTGCCTTGTCTTCACAAGGCTCGGGACTAAACCCCAGTGCCATTTTAGTTACAGGAAATTTCCTTGCTATAGTTATATGCTTCTACATGCTTATCTTTACAAATTTACTTAAAGAGGATTTATCAGTTTAAATATTTATGTGGTTCTGGAAGGTGTTATGGAATTTGCAGTATACTTCTTTTACTAAAACTTTCCTTTTATCACTTACATGAGTTTTCCTGTACTGAGTCTTTAATTTTTATTCCCCATTATAACTCACTCATTCTCATTAAATCATAATTCTATGATACAACTTTTTAAGTAAATATTCTCTGAGCATACACTATCAGGATGCTCATATTCATTCCGAATAATACAGAGAGGAATTACTAAAACTATATTTTCAATTTGAAATCAGTCTTAGTTGTCAAGCAATAGAAAAACTGAGATTATAAATTTTTTTAATACTTATCTCAATGTTTGTCCTGTTAACTTATGCCCCCCCAAACATGAGAGATGAAATTACGTCCTCTGCTCCCCCCATGCTCCTTCTCAGAGCCTTATGCAATAGACAATATTATATGAGAAGATAGGCCTCATGATTTCCAATCAAGTCTATACATCTCAGGGTCTAGAGCTCCACTGGCCAACCTGCTAGCTCTGGACAACTCCTAGTAACTTGCAGTTGTTTTACCCCTTAGCTTCCTTCTGAACAGGACCCTTTTCCCTCTTCAAGATTTTCATTATATCCTTTTCTGGGAAAGTAACTATCAGAATTATCTATATTTTTTACTCTGGGATCCTGGAAACAACTACCATTCAGTTAATTTCTTTACTCCATAAAATCATCAATCTTTCTTTTATTAAAATTCAAATCCTACTAACAAATATCATATTCGTTAGTTAGCTTAATTAAAAGAAATTATTAATGTATCATAAATTCTGTCGTCTTATTCAATTCATAAAATGGGGTGTTACAACCACAGGTTCATTGTCCTTCCCAATCGGGGTGATGTATATGGACATGTTGATGAACATGGAGTAAAAAAAAAAAAACGAAGTGAAAAAAAGAGAAAAATGAAAGGTACTTTTGAACTTGCAAAAAATATATATGTAATATTTTGAAAATATTAATAATAAAAATAATTAAATTTAATTAGGTGAATGTGAATTAGAAATAAAATATTTCAATCTCTTAACTCTCGATCTACCAAGCACCTAGAGAAATCAAATATCCCAAGCACCTGGATATATTGTCTCAAACATCTTTTAGAGTGAAAGAGATTTGATCCCTCTAAGCTCTTGGTAGATCCGGAGTTAAGATGGATTTAGGCTAGTATAATATATATGTAGTTCACATTGAAATATTTTATGTTAAAATATGCCCCTCATAATATTTTCTTGTATGGATACATTTAATTATTTTTATTATTAATATTTTGTAAAAAAAATTACAAATATCCCTTATACATTAAATTATAAAAAGAAATTTTCTATTTTACTTATTTTGTAAGTAAAATAATTTTTGTTTTAAATATGATAACTAAACATGTAATACCAATAATACTATTAATAAACAATTACATGTATTCCTTGTAGATAAAATTAAAATTTTATTATCCTCTGCAAATGATGTGCACTACTAGGGTTCGAAGCATTGGGTAGGGTTTCAAGGATCTACAGGCTGCTCAGAAGTCAGAAGTGGCAGGCCACAGATGGAAGGAAGCTGCCAGAGGCAATGGGGAAACTAGCCGGGGGGTGCACGATCCCCTCCTACAAGAATGTTACAAAGGGATAAACGAGCGGGAGCAAAGGAAAACAATCAGGCTCCCAGACAAATGATGAAGACCCAGGTCCAGTTCTTGGAGAAAGGTGGCATGCCTGAATGCGAGGCCAATGTCATCCACAGGAAACCAAGAAGCCCAGATTTTTGATACCAACAAACAAACTAGAACAATACCACAACTATATGAAGGATCACACAATAATCTTCAAGTTTAAAAGAACATGGCCAGTGGAAAAGGACATGATCAAACAAATCCAAATGAAATGGAAACCAAAATGCCACATCGAACTAGAGCTTGGTACCAAAGGCTTCTTTACAGTCATATTCTCGAACCTATAAGATAAGATAGAATATTTGAAAATGGGTTGTACTTCTACCATAACGCGATATTATTCATGAGGTACTGGGAGGAATGCTACAACCCAAATAAGGAGTATTTCTTAGCGGCACCGATACGGGTGTGGATATTTTCCCTACCGATAGATTTATGGGATCCATAAATACTAGAAGGGATTAGAAACTCCATCAGCAAGTTTTTGAAGATAGCTGATTCCATCCACAGAGGTAAATATACTTCGTAGGCCTGCATTTGTGTTTATCTGAATAGAGCGGATCCTCTTCCTGTTACATTGGAACTGGAATACCATGATGAGGTATGGAAAAAAAATTTTGGATTATGAACATATCTCATTCAGATTCCGACGATGCCATGCATATGGCCATTTTTATAAAGCCTTCCCTCTGAACAATCAGGATATAGGGGAATTAGAGGAGGGAAAGATATCAACGAATGCAACAAAACATGAGGATAGGTTTACAAAGGTAAAAAGGAAGAAGAAGAATAAAAAGGGCCACTGACCCTAAACCCTAAATAAACTAAACAACATACAAATCAGAATAGGTATGAAGTGTTAGTGGAGGAAGGGGAAGCATCAAAAGATGATCATGAGACAAATGAGGGTGATCAGGAGCTAGATCAGGAGAGGCATAAGGAGATGGAGGTGGAAACAAAAAAGGAAATGGATAAGGAATAGAACAAACCAAAAATGACACTGAAAAGGAAAGCCCAAACATAACCAATGGATATGGAAGAACAAGAACAAACCCTAAACAACTTGACCATGGAAATAAAAGCCTCCAAGGAGGAAATGAGTTCAGAGGAAACAATGCTTAGGAGGCTACTAAATGAATGGAGACACCTAGATGAAAGTTTTATGCCAAAAGACCAAAACAAAATATACATGGACATGTTTTAGAAGTACATAGCCAAACAGAGACAAAAAAATGCAGACCAAGGGGAACAATAAGGACCTCACCCTGGGGCGAAAGGAGGAAAAAATATTCAGGAATCAATACAAATTGTAGGAGAAGCGTTGGTGAATTTGAGCAAGGTAATACCACTATCAAGAGTATTCCAAAACCCCCACAAGGTTTTTGAGTGATAGTAATCACATGGAATGTGAGAGGCCTAAAAATCTGGGGAAAACAGAGGTGCCTTCAATAAAGACTGCAAAAGGAGAAACCCCAGATCATGCTCCTCTAAGAAAACAAGATATATGGGGAAAGAATCGAGACCATTCTCAATCGAATGAAACCTAGATATGAAGTAGTGGAAATAGATGCAAAGGCCAGTGCGAGAGGAATAACGATACTCTAGAACCCAATAAAAGTAACAGTAGATATGTGGATGAGTATGCCACGTATATTATCGGGCAGATTCTGATCCATAGGAGCCAAATAATGGGTACTTATCATGGTATTATACGAACCTCACATTCTAGGAGAGAAGGAGGCCTTCATATAGGCCTTAGGAAAGATAGGAGAGCTACATGAAAAAAAGCTATGGCTGATTGGCGGTGACTTTAACCTGATCACATCGCTGGCAGAAGAAAAAGGAGGCATGTGAAGAGAAGAACTAGAAATGGAACTATTTAAAAATATGCAAGCTGAAATGCATATGGTGGACTTATCTAAAATCAATGACCTCTATACTTAGAGCAAAAAAAGAGGTGGGAGACACCAGGTTGCCTCATGTCTGGTCATTTCATGGCTTCAGAGGACCTCATAGGTCGTGATCTTTATTATGAAGCCTCGATACTCCCATGCTCGGGATCCGACCACTAGTCCATCTAGCTAGAGGTATACCTCAAAGAAAGGCATAGGAACATGCCCTTTTGGTTCGAGTCCTTCTGGTTGCGAGCCCCAACTTTCATTGACAAAGTTAAAGAATGGTGGAGCTCAAGTACAGTCTAGGGGAGAAATGACATACACACATTCCCAATGAAGCTGAAGGAGGTAAAATAAAATAAAATTAGGAAATGGAACTTGGAAGAATTTGGGCATATTCAAATAGAACAAGAACTACTTTAAGGGAGGATGAAAAATATCCAAAAAATTATGATCATGCAGGGGAGAATGAAGGAATTAGTAGAGGAGGAAGGGAAATTGGTTACCCAGATTGAGGAAAGAAGGAAGCAGGAGGAGATATTATGGAAGCAGAAATCATGAGTTAAATGGACCAGGGAAGGAGAAAGGAACACAAATGTTTTCCACAAGGCAATGATTCAACAAAGAAAACAAAACAAAATGTTCTGCTTGAAGGAACCAGACGGTAATAGGGTGGTTGAGCATCCAGACATAGAAAAACTCATGATAAACCATTTCCAATATATATTGTCAAAACTAAACGCTGGCCGGTCAGAGGCAATTGATAGGATCACTCAGCACATACCCAAGTTAGTAAACAAGAGCACGAACCTTGCACTAATGTGGGATGTCACGTTGGAAGAGTGGGAGGAATTAGTAAAAGGGCTAGCTAAAAATAATGTGCCATGAACAGACAACTTCACGACAGAATGTTACCAAGCAGTGTGGCCAATAATCGGGCTAGACATTCTGAAGGTGGTAGAAGAATCAAGGAGAACGAGAAAGGTACATCCTTCCCTTAACTCTAATTTTCTAGCTCTGATTCAAAAACTGGATCACTCTGAAGAACCCCAGGTTTTTCGTCCAATCTCTTTATGTAATGTAATTTAAAAAATAATATCCACCATCATGGTGAACATTCTGAAACCCCTCCTCCTGGATATGATCTCTCCCCTGAAAAAAATGTTTTTGTAAAAGGGCGTCAAATCATGGATGGAATTGTGATTGCCCAAGAAGCATTCCACTACCTTAAGAGCCTTCGATAAAAAGGAATGATGATTAAAATGGACCTCTCGAAAGCATATGATATTCTAAGTGGGATATATCTCCTATGGATACTCCAATATTATGACTTTGATGATCGATGGATCCAGTGGATCTCCTCCCTGATATAGATGATGATATTCTCCATTCTCCTTAATAGATCTCCAACCCACACCTTTAATGCATCGAGAGGTTTAAGACAAGGGATCCTATATCCCATTTCTTGTTCATTCTGGTCGCAGAAGACTTGGGAAGATATAACAAAGCTAAAATCCAAGAAGTGAAATTCAGAGGTATGAGGATGTGGGGTAATGACTTAGCCCTCACAAAAAAAAAAATCATAGATTACATACTGATGTTTTGCTAGGCTACCCTGGAAGAGGCAA
This sequence comes from Pinus albicaulis, assembly GCA_034641835.2. Classification (NCBI taxonomy): domain Eukaryota; kingdom Viridiplantae; phylum Streptophyta; class Pinopsida; order Pinales; family Pinaceae; genus Pinus; species Pinus albicaulis. The sequence goes on along the minus strand of CM076583.1, from coordinate 1,127,965,578 downwards.
GGATCCTCCTAAACATATTCCAGGACTTCATGCAAGCCTCAAGAATGCAGATAAAGAAGGATAAATCCGACATATATTTCTTCAATACCACTTCCCAAACTCAAACCTTCTTAGCCAGGACCATGGGTTTTCATATTGGTGTTCTCCCAGCCAAATATTTGGGCATCCCATTGAGCCTAAATTCCATTAGAGCCTCAAGCTGGAAGCCACTTCTTGGTCAGATTCATGGGCGCCTACAAAAATGGAATTTCAGGGCCCTGAACATGGCTAGCCATGTTGTCCTCCTGAAAGTAGTGCTACAATCTATACCCATCTACCAGCTCTCGGGTCTAGTGGATCATAAAATGGCCTGCAATGAAATTTCTAATATATGTAAAATATTCTTGTGGAAAGGGGCACAAAAAGAAAAAAAATGGGCTCTATTATCATGGAACTACCTTTCCAAACCTCGAATGGAAAGCGGATTGGGACTCAGAGACATGCATACCTTCAAACAGGTAATGGGGAAAATTTATGGTGGATATGGATTCAAGGGGGTGACGACCTATGGAAAAAAATATGGGAAAGGAAATAGATGATGCCACAAGATATGCAAGAGAGACTCAGAATTCAAGAAACACCAAGAGCATCTTCAATTTGGAATTTGGCAGTGAAAAAAATGGATCTAATTCGTATACAAAACCTCTAGGAAATTCGAAGAGGGGATAAGGCATTGTTATGGAAGAGGCATGGAAACAGTGGGATAAGCTCTTCAACAGATGAGACCTGGATGAAATATTCTTATTCACGAACATACCTAATAATAGGAAGGTCAACAAATACTGGCAACCTAAACCTGGAAATAACAAACGAATATGGAAATCGAGAGAACACTGGCAGAATGCATAGGATTCTCCACAATGGAGAGAATTCGAGAAGGAGATGCAATCCCAGAAAATAGCCATTATATAGGGACCAAACATTCTCAGATGGGGATACAAGAACAAGGGGATGTTTACTATCTAGGAAGGATACCAAATTAAATTTGAACACTAGAGGCAAAACCTCCCTACTATTTGGAATAAAATATGGACTCAAAACCTCTGGCCTAAGGTGGCCTTCTTTCTTTGGTTATTCTGCCATGGTCGTGCCCTCACCTGGGACCAACTTCAAAGACCATGCATGTACTTTCAATCTGCCCCGTGTGTGGGGCTCAACAAGAAACGCCAGAACATCTTCTAAATTCATGGCCTTACGTCTAACAACTATGCCAAAACCATGAAGACCTCTTTCGGTACTTGGATCATGATCGAAACAATGTCCCAACCACTATGGGATAGTGGAGGGAGAAATTATACAAGAACCCGATTCTAAACAGAGTGTGGGGTATATCCGTGGGGTTTCTACTCTAGGTATTATGCAAGGAAAGAAAGAAGTGAATATTTAAAGAGGAAAAGAAGGCAGAGAAGGAAGTTTGGAGGACATTATACAAAACATTAAGGAAACTATCCTAGTAGAGAAATGGCACCACGATGATTAGAAATCATCAGGGCAAGAAGAAAGGATACTCAACATGTTGAACCTTTCATCGTAGATGCTAGAACCAAGCTCATGTAAGACCTAACATCATAGGACCCTAGAGCCAACTCAATATAAGAATCTGCCAGTGGGATTATAAAAATTAAATTTCGACGGTGCCTCGAAAGGAAACCTAGGTGCGGTAGGGTATGGCGGCATCTTTAGAGACCACATAATAAAGGTGGTTAGAGTGTTCACAGCAGATTGTGGCATAGCAAGAAACGATGAGGCAAAATTCAATGTGGTGAAGCAAGGGCTAATTCTGGCACAATGAGAATGATTTCAGAAATTGGACATGGAAGGAGACTCCACCTTCGTGATAGAGATAATAAAAAAACTTCATGAAGGATCCAAATGGGAAAAGATAAGAAAAAGTTGGAGAATGGCTAGAATCACCCAAGAGATAGGTGGGTTCATCTCAGGAATGCACTATATTACCTTGAAGCATTTGCGATGCTCAGGTAATGCAGTGGCATACTTATTATCCAACAGGGGATGCAATAATCAGGGCAGGGAGCTAGAAATTTTAGGTGAAAGAGTCGAGTAGGAGGAAGGTTTAACATAACTAATGGAAATTCTGGAGAAAGATGCAGAAGGGAATGAGACACACCACCTTTGATTGGGGTGTGAATAGGACAGATGGTTTGGACAAACACCACATGGATGAAGGGACTGACAAGAGCTTATGGAGGAGGGAATGGGAACCAATGTCGTAAAAAAAAAATGGTAATCAATGTTAGGGCAAGTGAAAAGTGGGCCAGTTAGCTCATCGTCGAGGAGACATTTGGCAGGTGTTTTGTAAGGGAAGTAGACGAAGGAAAGCACACAAAGGAGGTGACATCTGAGGGTTCAACTTCATCTTAGGGAAACAATGACACTTAAACACCGATATGTATCCTAGACCCTCCCTGTGCATGAAACCAAAAAGAGGAAAATGAGTTCATGTTGGGTTCTAATAAATGGGGGTAGTAGGGCGGGTTTAGTTTCATTATGTTCAAACATTTTCTGCATGGAATTATGCACCCCTCAATTTTTGTGAGCAAACCTCTCAATTCCACCTCGATACCTTCTCCTAAGATTCAACTTGCTATCTTTCGGGACCTAAGAGGGCCTCGGGCTGGAAGCACTACTGAGGTGGAATGGGATGGTTTGGCGGGGAGAGTGTTTGTGTCATTAATGTTAGGGGAAGGTGAAATAGGGAAATTTCATAGCGAGCCAAGGAGTTGGTTGTGTAAGACTGGGGAGCAAAGGGAGAGAGGGGTGGTCATTGAGCTAGGTCAGGAGGGTGGTAGGGAGCTAAATAACACCTTTGGGAATCAAAATGAAAGGGGAAGTACCTATTTTTTGAACCTAGCCTTTATTCGGGGAATAGGGAGTAATGTTGACCAATTTGAAGGCTAGTTAAGGTCCTAGGCTTAGTGTAGAGAGTTTAGTCGAGGGGGAAAGGGAGGAATTAGGATGGCGAATAGGTATGGAGGGGAACCCACTCTGCTTGAACCCTAGGAACCCGCTCTGAATGCACATAATGTGATCATGGAGGTGCCATTGGAATTAGTGAATTGGATAACTAAAATAGGAAATAATAACACCATTAATTTATTCATGGGATTTACTTGTTCTACAAGCCCAAGTAACAACCACAAGGTTGTGACCACTGCTTCGCTCGAGAGGCTAATGGTGTGGGCGGTCACAGTCGTGTTGTGGGTTGCAAGGGTAGAGGGTAGGAAAATGAAGAAAGAAGAGGCTATAGGGAAGAAGGTTTGGGAAGGCTGCAAGGAATCAGGTAGAGGGAAAAGGCTGGCAACAACCTCCATGAGCCGGGCTCCTCAGAAAAGATGAAGGAGATCTAGTGCAGAGATAATGTAGAACTTACTACATGCGTACAATGAATGAAATTTATTCAGTGCAAGTTCAATTGTTCCACAAAAATGTCAAGATAGGATGAATGGAGAAGTTTTTGCATAGCATGAAGCAACAAGAAATTCGGGGTTCAAGTGAGTAGGATCCGGCTCCAGTGGATTCTTCAAATGACTAGTTGTTAGCATATTTCTATGGTGTTCTTGTCAATTTTTTTCTAATGATGTCGGATAGATTTTGCATTGACAGTTGTTTATGTTTTTGTAGTACGATATTAGACAACAGAGGATTAAAAACTAGGTTGAACATTCTCAAAACATTTAAATTTTGGATGGCATATAATGCAGAATGGTGGCCAACAGACCTGGTTTCCTACAGGCAGGTTGAGGTCACCAGGAAAACATCTTTCATAACCTGATTTATACATAATGAATAGAGAAACACTGCCAAGTTCACAGAAAAAAATTTAAATTATATTTTTTTACTTATTACATTTCTTCCTCATATTAAAAGTTAAATTATTATTTTTAATTTCTGTTACTTTATGTCTCTATATAAAGTTATATAAGATTAAGGTGTAAATTGAAGTATTGTAATTATGGAAAACATTAATTTCTTTTGTTATTACTATTTTTAGTTTGTTGATTTAAATTATTATTTACTATTTTTAAATGTTTATCCCATAATGAGAAACTGAGCTACAGAGTGCCTCTTGGCACAATTAATTATAATAATTATAATTCTTACTTTTATGTATTTTATTTTATTTTGACTCTATTAAACACGACAGTGAGCTCTAGACACTACAAGGAATAGAACCTCTAGCGGATGTTTTTAAGGAAGCCCTTATAAAAATAGCCCAGATATCCATTTGTAGTGGAGGTTATTGGAGGAGGTTGGCGGGTGGATGTTTTTCTTGCGGTGCGTTTACAATCCTAACACACATCGGTGCACTTGATATATATGTGATGCACCGGTGCATAGTAGAGGCTAAAGAAGCATTGCAGAGTTATTTTTAATTATTATGAAAACAACGGTGCACTTCATACAGAAAACACACAGGTGCATTTTATACAAAGCACACTCGTGCATACTATCAAATGGCACACCGATACACTCAACATTTCGGTGCTATTTACTAACGACGATGGCCCGGTGCTGTTTATGTACAATGCGGCATCAACATAGGGTTTTTATTCAAAGGAAACACTGCACGCTATGTACAAACCAGCCTGGTGTGTCTCATTAATCCAGCGCACCTTAAAGAAGTGCAGTCACTACATTAATACAACTGCCTGGTCCGTCTCATAATCGAGTGCATCGAAAAAGGGTTAATTTAAAAAAATATTGTTGGCCATAAAAAATTCATTTTAATTGTTACAGTGTTGTAGAGCTCTCAAGCACCGTTGTGAGTTTCCTTTTGTGAGGCAGCTTGCGATCGGTGCTCCCATTGCCCCCATTGCTTCTGTCCATTGCTCACTGTGTGGACTTCAAATTTTACAAAACGGTGGGAAAATTTGGTTTTGAGGATGCTGTTGCAAAGATGCCTCCTCGATGTGCAAATGTGCAATTTATCTACTTTGTTCTCACCAACTTAGGATTTTAGCGGATTGATTTTTAAAATTGAGCTAAAATTCACCGATTTTTTGAAATATACTTTTTTTTCTTGCGTGGTGCGTTCGAACCATTTGGCTTGCATCGTTCCTGGTGCTCCCTGTAAATTTACAGGCTGTACTACAAACAGTGTTAATGGAAACCGTAATGGGAAGTTAATGTGATAGGCTTGTGCAGTACCGAGACAAAGCACACCATAATAACAATAAAATGCTGGGGTGTGTGTCGGTTTCTGGCCACATCGACATTTTTTTTTTTTTAAATTAACAGTTGATGTACGCTCGTGCATTGGTCAAACATACCGCATTGGGATAGTGTGTGTTTGGTACCACACTGGAAATGGTAAAATGTTGTAAAATGGCGATGCATTGTGCTATAACAAACTTTGTAGGGAAGATATGTTTTGTCAATGCACCACTAAGTAATATTTTTTTTGATTTCGCAGTGCGCGAGATTTTTTAATGCGCACCATGGACAACTCGTGATATAAATGTACACACCATTGGTAGCGCATAACTATTTTTTTGTGGCGCACCATATGTTTTTTTTTCGATAAAATTTATATAAATATATTTGTAAATACATTTTTCATTTAATAAAAAATTTAGGTTTTATGTATGAGGGAGGGTGATGTATTTAATATGTGAATCATTTAGTGACGTCAACAGAGAGAGGAAAGACAACAACAAGAGCATAAGGATGAAAATTATAACATGATACAATAGTGGGAGGCAAGGGAGAGAGAGAGAGAATTTTGTTCCCTCGCCCTATTAAGCCACCCACCCAGTTGCTCTTATTGGAGTTAGGCCTCCTTAATTTCTACGAGGAGGCTACATCCCTGAAGGAGCACAGTGGGTTATGAGGACAATTTATCTACAAGTGGGATGCCCACCAACAAGCATTTTGTGTCGGTCCTGACTAGTGGTACCAACCAACTGAGGAGGAAATTTATTTTATCACTGGCCTATCTAGGAGAGGGGAGGATTTTCCCCAGTTCCCTGATGTACCCATCGGTTATGCAGCAGGGAGTCAGTTGGTGTACTCCCAGAGATACATTAGGGATGATATACTTTCTCCTGCAGATTTTCAGGTGTCTGGTGGACAACTACACATTGCTTCTTTTCGTCATGAGGGGGTTAGGTGCCTCTCATTATTATTGAAGACCCTTGCAAATTATACCAATGACGTGAAACAATATGCTTCCATATTTTATTTTATGTTGATTATTTATTGCAGAGGCCATGACTTGTTAGATGGTCTACCATTTTTTTGTGATAGTTTTGTATAGCCTTAGATAGATGTCACTCTCAGGCACGTGGGAGGTTGACCTTCCCTTTTGCTTCCGAGTTGTTTTTTTTATGTTTTGATATTTTTTAGGAGATGAGGCCTACTTTTGTGCGTCAGCCTCATAGGCCGATGATACATGTAAGGATGCACATGTGGGGCAAGATGATGCCCAAAAGGGGGCCTATCCAAGTATCCGGCTAGGATTTCTAGTGATGCACTAGAGCTGCTAGCCAGTGTGGATGATGACATGTTTGTGATGGTGTCGTGTCCTTACGCAGGTTTGGATTGGCGAGGGTGTACCAACATCCTCTTCACATAGGATGAGCCACCAGATTCTAGCAGTAATATTAGTGTTTTCTTTAAATTAATATAGTTTCATTTTAGTGTCGTAATTAATTAGAATATAATTTATTATAACACGTTATTTAACTTGTTTTATTAAGTTGTTTAATGAAATTGTCTAATTATTGTTGTGTACTATATATTTTGTAGATATTGGCACATTCGTTGGGGACATGATTCCACCCCCCACTAGATGATCTTGTAGATGATGAGGAGATGGAGTAGGCCGCAGATCAGGGAGAGAGACCTCCTTGGGTGCAGATACCTGCAGGAATGCGGCGTAGGGTAGAAATTCAATTCAGAATGGAGTTGGGCACCCAACTATGTAGACTCCTAGCTGATGAGGGATTCCACCCTGCGATGATCAGAGAGATTCCAGCTGATTGTACACTCACAGAGCTTTGGAGGGACATGCCCCACGATATGATGAGCTTTATGTGTCATATCATCAGAGCTTCCAGGCTACTCACATCTAGGAGGGATAGGCGCCATGGATATGCACAAAAAACAACTCATCAGATGATTATCATCATGAGGGGAGTGATAACTCTAGTACTCCACCTCCTCCTATTTCACCTCACACCAGAGATGAGAAGGAAACATATAGTCCTGAGGAGGCATCTTATGAGCATGCACCTCCTATGAAGACACCATCTGAGCAGGCACGTTCATCTCAGAAGGCACCATCGACTGCGAAGGAACCATCTCAACAGACACCTCCTAAGAAGACACCATCTGAGTAGGTAGCGTCCATATGAGCAGCCACCATTGATTGAATAGACACCATCTCTGCAGGCACCTCCTGATCAGACACCACCTGAGTAGGCACCTCCTGAGCAACATGTCCATTTGAGCAGGCACCATCGATTGAGCAAGCCTCCACTAGTTATATTATTGATGTACCGCCAGATATATGACCTTTATATGCAGTTTTATTACAGTTGTATATTTTTGACATTATATATATATGGTGCATGTATTTTATGTTCATGTTGATGTACTTAATTTACATGTTGGTGTTCAACATGATGTGTATATTGTTAGTTCATGTTAGATATGTTCATTTAATGTGCTTACATATATATATGTATGTTATAGTAGTTATTTGACATGAGATGTATATTTGATGTTTGTGTTGTGATGATGTTATACAATGCTTGTGTTTTGTTAGATGATCATGATCACGATGATTAGATAATGTTAGAAAATTTTAATGTGTATTTTAGAATATGATGTTTGTATGATGGTTATCATGATCGTGATGGTTATTTTTATTATTAAATCATGATATTTATTAAAATTGTAATTGTAATTGTATGTAAAATTGTAATTGTAATTTGAAATTATAAAATTGTAAATTGTAATTGTAATTTTATTGTGAAATTGTAAAATTGTAATTATAATTGTGTGTATTGTCATGATTCAATTTTATTAAAATTGTAAGATTTGTAAAATTGTAAAATTGTAAATTAATTTTCAAATTTGAACCATAACTACCGTAAAATTGAATCATCCTAAAATTGTAAAATGTATACCGTACATATTGTTAAATTACCATAATTGTAAAATTGTAAATTTGTAAGAATATAAAAAATTGTAAAATAATAAATCTAGAATAATATGAAATTTTGTAACATAATAAAGTTTAGAAAATAATGCAAATAAATTCCTGTTTATAATTATCATTATTTTGTTATGATCTTACATACCAAAAATAATAGTATACAATAATACATTTTTTAAAATTTTGAAGATATTATATATATATATATATATATATATATATATATATAATATCTTCAAAATTTTAAAAAATATTATTCATACATTTTGGTATGCTCGTTATAACAAAATAAAGATAATTAAACGAAATTCTAAGAACTTTATTATATATATATATATATATATATATATATATATATATATATATATATATATATATATATATATATATATATATATATATATATATATATATATATATATATATATATATATATATATATATATATATATATATATATAATAAAGTTTAGAAAATAAATGCACCCTATATATATATATATATATATATATATATATATATATATATATAGGGTGCATTTATTTAAGTAGTGATATAGTGAAAAATCATTTAAAGAAAACGAGTAGTTGTATTATTTTAGGAATTGACATAAAAAAAAAGAACTTGATACAATGCATTGCTTTCGAGATCAACATAATTGCAAATTATCAAGTGAAATGATTTTAACATTAACACAATACAAACCAATTAATTCAAAATACATATTATAATGTTTGGAAAAAAAGAGTCTTAGTTATAAGGTTAAGTCCTCTTCTTTATAAAAACTCATCTTAAATAGTATAAATGTTGAAATAACACATGTACCATATCACACTCTACTCTCATCACCCTCATTATCTTCCAGCTCGCTTGGCATGATAACACTATTATTCTCAAAAATGTGTTTTTATCTAGGATCATGTCTCAATATGAACCACCAATCCCTATCCAACACATCTAGGTAAAAAAAACCTGGTTGCAGTGTTTGGGGAAAACATAAGGCTCCTTAGCTTCATCTCACATATTTCTAGAGTTGATACATAACAACCTATTATCACGATCTTCCTTTACATTATTCCGATCAAAGGTGTCCCACAACTTGCACCTAAAAATAACACATTGGAAAGAAGGGAAATCCACTTCAATGGTCTCTTGTATCTTTCCAACGTAACCTAAAGTCCCTCGTACTAGGTTTTGATCACAGTGGCTAGCTTGAATAGATTGATCAAAATTGACTTCAACTCCATAGTCTTGTGTCCATCATCGACATTTTCTGTGTGAAAATGGTGTCCATATGCCCACATAGATGGGAACTAATGCACCTATAAAAAAGTTAAAAAATCATAGTGTCATCTGTCTAATAACCCAACTTTTAAAATATATAAAAAATATATGTTACATTTCAAAGGTGCATTATTAAGTTTAAAATTCACATAAATAGATTATTATTGATTTGCTGCACCCAATCCCTACGTTTAGCACATCCTCTTCAACACGTGGGTAACGGCTGGTTACATCGTATTTCTATATGACTTGTTCAACAACCCAACTGTTGGGACATATGTTATGAAACCATATCCAAAAATAGAAGAAAAGAGAGATCAACGCCTTAGAAATCAGCCACTTTGAGGGGAAACCTCCAATACATTACATAAGTGAACAATTCTTGGATGACACACATGAAAAAACCTCTTTTCTATATATAGGAGTCCATGGGGTCACAATATAACCCTATCCGACCTAACAATAATAATGTAAGCGCACAATAATAACAGTATGGGGGTTACATGGGTACAAAAATAACAATAAGGGGGGATACACTAACATAATAAGGGACTACGCTAGTAATATAGGGACCTAACATGCCCCTCTCATTCAAACAAGTGTTGTCCTCAATGCTTGATTTTTTCTTGATGCTTCTGTATAAAATTCTCATCCTCCCATGTGGAATCCTCAATGGGAATGCTCTTCCACTTGCTGAGATACTCTAAAATTGATGGATTTTTTACTTGTCGAGTTCTTGTTTCTGTGACTGCTTTAGAACTTCTTCCGCTGTGATGTTGATCTTCCTATTATTTCATTCGATTTTGCACCAAAGTTAGGTTATCCTTTGAGAGTTGGAGAACTTGTTGTTGATGCTCGTTGTGATATTTAACTAATTCATTATCCATATTACCTTTCATTTTATCTTTCAAACTATCCAACTTAGCCTTCATTTTTTATTTTAAACCATCTATGTCATCTTTGATTTCTCTTTGTAAGATCGAAATTTGTTGCACTTGGTACCGTAATTTTGATATCTCATACTGCAGTTCTTCCTCTTTATGCATCATAGTATACATTTCTGAGCGCTTGATGGGTATCGAATTATTTTTTGGAGCCATTATAGAACCCAATACTGATAAAAATTCTTCAATATGCCCTTGGAATGACTTCAAACTTCTTTTTCAAAAAAACGTTATGTAATTTTAAAAAACCAATACACACCTTTTTCTTTATTTTGAGGAGCTCGATATTGAAACTGAATTATCCCTGTGATTTCAAATCCTAAATATCTGAAATTTGGCCCTATAGTAGCCCTCTAAATATTCTTTCGAATGCCATAGGTATGACCTGATTTGGATTCTTCAAGAAAACGTTATGCCCAATCTCCCACAATGACCTAATTATGAACTGGTTCAGTAGAGAGAACTTTTACGGAGTGCCACATGTCACTTTTTCCTCCTTTGGATCTGAAATTGATACACTGGAAACTATAGTCCATGTAATTGTGGTCAATGTTTACATAATTCCAAGCTGATGCTCAGAGAGAGATTTATGATGATTTTCCCACGGTCGCCTCTTTGAGATGATATTCGGGAGCCTGAAAAACCCTAACTTCCGTAGATCATATCTCCAAAAATATTGCAAACCAATATCTGAAATGTTTACACAACGTTCCTCAGGATATTAGCTTGGCTCTATAAAAATTATAGATTCTGAACCTTCATAGAAAATAGGTTCTAGATAAAATTCCATGATGACTTGTTTAGGTGAAATTCGGGAGCCTGAAAAAACCCTAAATTCCATAGATAATCTATCCAAAAATACTGTGAACCAAGATATGAAATGTTTACACGAAGTTCCTTGAGATTTCAGCTTCGCTATGTAAAAATTTTAGCTTCTGAACCTTCGTAGAAAAAAATTTATTGCGAAATTTCCATGATGACTTGTTTAGGTGAAATTCGGGAGCTTGGAAAAATTCTAACGTCTACAGATCATATCTCCAAAAATAGTGCGAACCAAGATCTGAAATTTATACAAGACATTCCTCGAGATTTTGGCTTCGCTTTGCAAAAATTTTAGCTTATGAAACTTTGTAGAAAAAAAATTATAGCGAAAATTCCATGATGACTTGCTTGGAGCAGCGAAACCCTAGAATCCAAAGCTATGATACCAAATGTTATGAAACGAGCACCGAAAATAAAATAAAAGAGAGATCAACGCCTTAGAAATCAGCCAATTCGAGGGGGAAACCTCCAATACTTTACATAAATTAACAATTCTTGGATGATACAAATGACAAAACCCCTTTTCTATATATAGGAGTCCATGGGGTCATAATATAATCCTAGCGGACCTAATAATAATAATGTAAGGGCACAATAATAACAATATGGGGGTTACAGGGGTACAAAAATAAAAATAACGGGGGCTACACTAACATAATAAGGGACTACACTAGTAATATAGGGACCTAACAGCTTATAATTGACATATTTTATTTTAAACGATGAGGATAAGGAACTCTTCTACCATTCAACCGTTTGAATTATTTCTTGTCACTATCCCATTTCATCCTCTTTTGTTCATACAATGCGACCCATGGTTGTGTCACTTCGAAATTGTAAAGAAAAAATTTCTTGATTGCTTCAATTTTTGCATTCGCTGATGAAATCAAATCGACATATAGTACATATGAGATCAAAATATACATTATATAAAATTTCAACATGAATATTTACTTTGTGCAAAGTTTGACAAATGATAAGTCGCTTACTCTTTATCAAGCGCCTTTTTCCATTTGTTTGGGGAAGCTGCCATTCTCTTTTGTCTTCATGCCTTTCATCGTCCCAAATCACCGCACCTGATCTGCTTGATGTACTCACTGGCATAATAGAAAGACTCGTACGATATGTACCCCTTTGCCATAGACCCCTCAGGTTTTTCCCTTTTTCGAGCAAAACCTTTCAATTTCTTCATGTACCTCTCTAAGTAGAACTATTGGGTATGTGTTATATTATTTCCATGAATAGCCCCATGAACTATACGTTGCACCGGGCACAGCAGGGGGTCACAGGGAGGCGGTAGCCCCCCCTGTTGGGGTCTGGTGCAGCACCCCGAGAAAATTGTTTTGGTGTGCGGGCCCACTCATAGGCGAACCCATCCATGGTTTTGTGCATGAGTTTGCACATGGTTTTGGGGGACAATGGTTTTTGGCCCCTGGTATTTTGTAGATCCGGTCAAGGGAAATACGGTTATGTTCTAATCCAAGGTTAATGGATTGGGGTTTATGTATGCTTCGGCATGTATATATATGTGTTGTAACACTAAAATGAATATAATGAAAAATAAAGTTGGTTGTCTTGATTTTGGATCCAGGGGAAAATCTCTGTGTTTATCTGTTTTATGTTTTATGCTCTCGCTATTGTTTATTTTCTATTTTAATATTCATTTGTAGATAATTTCTGTACAGGGTTAAAACCTACAAGAACATCCAACGACAAGAAACCACCCCAACTAATTCAACCTCATCTACTAGGTGGATTAGAAGATGAACTTGCAAGTCCATGAAACTCGTCGACAGTTCCTTCTCAAACATAAAAATAATCTCAAATATCTCTCGATGCCATCTTGGAATGTTAGCCACATGAATCTCCTTTGACGTGATCCAACATACAAATGCATATAATTTATATATGGAATGTCCTAGGTCTTAGGGGAAGTCATGTTTCACAAACCCATGCACGAAAAAAGGATAATGACACTACAAATTTACAAACACATGAAATATACAAAATTAGTTATGTTTTATGATCCCATGGTATAAAAATTATTAATATAACAAATAATAAAATCATGCTTTTGACATTATATGCACCCTTAGAAGATTTAATGGCCATGCGATTTCAACCTTGAAAAATGTTCTTCTAGGGTGAAGTAGTGTCGTAGTGAAAACCCATATGAAGATTGCACCCTCACACCCATTATAAATTCCTTTTCCAAAGAAACATCATATTTTTTTAAAATCCTTTGGACATCACCTTCTTTGAAATGCCAATTAGAGGGACCAACCTCTCTTTTACTTTCTAATTGCCTTGGCCAATGTTTCTTTTTAGTTTTTGAAGTAATAAGATCTTTCTTAACAACCAATGTGTCACTTTTTTTTGATGATATGTGCCTCCATAAAGAAGATGAAACATTTTTAACTATATGCATGGGATCTAATAAGTGGGTAATCTTAAGATTCTCCCAATATGGGAGGTTATAAAAGATAGATTTCCTTTTCATCCCAATGAGCAATTTATCAACATAGGTGTCGAAGAATTCTAGATCATCGAACATAGGCTCCCCATTTGAATTGAACATTTCTATGAACTGCTTGTCCTTCTCTCTCTCATATTCTCTAAGCCATTCAATTGGTGTTGTTATTTCAGGCTTTTGGGTTCTCTCTCGTTTACCATTGAAAGCAGATGTTGCTCTTCTGTAAAGGTGTTCTTCTAGGAGGAATACTTTGGAGCAGCCATACACTGGATTTCGTAAGTAGTTGGACCATCTAGATTTCAAAGAAGGTCCACAAAATTTACATCCATAATACCCTTTTGTTACAAGACCTACGAAATCATTGTATACAATATGCATGGCACGTTTAAGAATACCATGAAGATCAAAAAAATTACAACAAATTAAATTAATATGCAAAAGAATATTTTACGTATATAACAAATCAATAAACATGTAATTTACCAGAGAAAACTCCTAAGCCTAGATAATCATGTGTCATGTAAGAACATATTCCATACAACGTAAAACTCCTCTCTACTGCAATGGGTCTTGATACATTGTATATTTTTATCCCATCCCATAATTCCTTCAATTCATCTACCAGTGGTTGTAACTAGACATCCATATTGTTCACTTGTCTTCTACGAGGGACTATGAGAGCAAACATAAGATGTTCATTCTTAACGAAAAACCATGGGGGGATATTTTTATTGATCACTACTACAGGCCAAACATAATAGTTGGTATTCTTGAGGGAATATGGGTTGATGCCATCCATGGCTATGTTGAGTCATAGACTTCGTACTTCATCCTTGAATTTTTCGGGCCATGTATCCTCTATATGCTTCATGGCTATTGAATCTGTTGGGATTCACATAACTCCCAACTCACTTCTATGTGAGGCATGACATCCCTACAACACAAATAATTCTTTGCAATGAAAGAGTCTATTAATCCTTGGAATTATAGGCACGTGCCTCAATATATTAAAAGGAGGACCACATGATTTGCCCTTATTTTTTGATTTATCATACCTATCATGCCAAAATTTCAGACATATCTCTTTGTCTACATATTCACCTCTATATAGAATACAATCATTTGGACATGCATGATATGATATGTACTCAACAACCAAAATTTTCAACAATTTATTTGCCTCTTCGCAGCTACCAGGAAAGACATTGTCACTCGAAAGAACCTTATATTTGAATAACCTGTAGTTGGTGGAAAATATTAAATGTACAATGCTAGTAATTATTAACGTTGATACAATTTAATACATAAGTGTCCTCAGACACGTAATTTTATTAATGATAGGAAAATAAATTACATAGGAATTGCAAGAGTTTACACACGTAAACTCCAATGCTCTTGCAATTAGGAAAAAAACCTATTTATAAGCTACATGTCCTAAATTAATTTAGTTATAGACCACTTGATAAAAAAACAAGTGTCCATTTACAATAAATAACCTTCTAACCAATCTACTAACTTTATTCCTATTTTAGAGCATAAGATACGACACTATTCTAGAGTCATATCTTTTGTAACAATATTCTATTTCTAAGTGTCTCTAATATTAATTAAATATTATAATTTAATTAATATTTTATCCTAGCTTTAAACTACGATATTTGGATCATCTAACATTCCCCCCTATGATCCAAAGATACATTACAACATCTAACTAAGTTTATCCCTGAACTTAGTAAATTTTATTCTACCAAGAGGTTTGGTGAAGATATCAGAGGTCTGATCTTCTGAAGGACAATAAATCGGCTTGATGACATCCTTTACAATGATGATACTTGGTGTCCACATGCTTTGTATTTTAATGAAAAACTAGGTTCTTTACAAGCTTTACTGTTGATTGGTTGTCGATGAATAATGATGTAGCTTGCTGGAGGAATTCCTAAGTCCTGTAAAACTCGACCCGACCAAACAATCTCATATGTCGCTTCCCATTTTGATATGTACTCTGATTCTGCTGAAGAAGTGGACACTGTAGCTTACTTCTTGCAACTCCAAGAAATTGCAGTTGACCCCATGTTCATCAAATAACCTGAGGTTGATGCCCTATCATCAATATTGCCAGCAAAGCTGGCATTTGATAATCCATGAAGTACAATTTTTTTAGTCTTTTTGTAAAGAAAACCAAAATATTTTGTTCATTGGATATAATGAATAACTCTTTTGGCTGCATTCCAGTAGTTTTCTCATGGTTCCTACATAAAGCGTGAAATAATACTGACGACGTAAGAAATATCTGGTCGAGTAGTTTTTAGATAAATCAGGCTGCCAATCAACTGTCAATAAGTAGTGCTATCCACCATTTCCCCCCCTTCAAATTTTAAAAGTTTCAAGTTTTGTACCATGGGGTTAAGAACAGGCTTGCAATCCTGCATTCCAAATCGCTGAAGAAATTTTGCTACATACTTACTCTAAGAAATGAAGATATGATGTGGACACTAGAATACTTCAACTCCAAGACAATAGTGAAGTAGTCCCAGATCTATCATCTTAAAACCTGCATGTAACACCTTTTTTCACCAGTGCAATGTGATCATCATTGTTGCTAGTGATAATCAAATCATCTACATACATAATCAGAATCACCATATTTTTATCTTGTTGGCGTACATACAAAGTATCATCATATTCACTTCGTTGAAAGACAACTTTCTGAAGGTATTTGTTCATTTTGGCATACCAAGCTCGGGGAGCTTGTTTTAATCCATATAAAGCCTTTATCAGTTTACATACTTTATGTTCCTATCCTTCAATTTAAAAACCTGGTCGTTGTGTCATATACACTTCTTCCTATAAATATCCATTGAGTAAAGCACTTTTTACATCCATCTGATGAACTTTCCATCCTTGCTGAGCTGCTAAGGCAAGTCTGAGTTGGATGGTATTCAATTTAGCCGCAGGAGAAAACGTTTCCTCATAATAAATCCCTTCTTGCTACCCAAAGCCCTTAGCAACAAGTCTTTCTTTGTACTTGTCGATATCACCATTTTTCTTGTACTTAATTCGGTAAACCCATTTGCCTCCGATTGGTTTAACATTTTGAGGAAAATCAACAAGTTTCCAAGTGTTGTTGTCGAGAACTGCTTGATATTCATCAACCATAGCCTGTTTCCATTCTTTACGTTTTACTGCCTCTCTATAAGTAGAAGGTTCAGTAAAATCATTTGCTATCAAGGAAAAATTTCCTTCACTTATTTGTGATCCCCTTGCTCCTGTTTTATTCTGCTCATTAGGCCTTACATATTTCAAAAGTTAAACTGCCCATGTTGGAAATTAATGTTCATTAGTTTCAGATTGTGAAAAATCACCATCATTGTAAAGAGGGTTGATGTAAGCAGATTATAGTTGATCAACCGCGGATTCTGGGGGTGGAGAGTCACTGTTAGAAGAACTACTACTGCTAGGAGATTTGGATGAACTTCCAGAAGACCTAGATGATGCTTTTGAATAATATGGACTATATGAATAATTTTTAGATGAAGGCAACTCAAGTTCATTCCAATTTTGTGAATTTGGTTGACTTTGTATATTTCCTTTTCTTTTATCACCTTTTGTTTCTAAATTTTGAAGAAGAGTTTCAATTTCTTCAGCACTCTTACTCTCATTTTCATCAAAAACCACATCCTTGCTCATAATAAATTTCCCATTAGACAAAAGTCGGCACCCTTTATTCCCATCATAATACCCAATCATTGTGCACTTCAAGCTTCGTGAGTCAAGCTTAGTTCCTTTTTCCTTTGGAACTAAGGCATAACATACTGATCCAAAAACTCTGAGATGTTTAACTCGAGGTTTTAAGCCAAACCATGCTTCATAAGGTATGATTCCATCTAAAGAAACAATGGGAGATCTGTTCCTTAAGTAGAGAGTTGTATGAATTGTCTTGGCCCAATATATAGGACTTAAATTTTTGAAAGTTAACATAGATCTCGCCATTCCTAACAAGCTGTGGTTCATTCTTTCTACTACTCCATTTTGCTGTGGAGTGTAGACATTGGTAATATGTATTTTTATGCCATTATCCATGCAAAATATTTTGAATTCATTTGAAGTGAATTCTCCTCCATTTTCAGTTCTAAGAGTGCTAATATCATCCTTAACTTCATTTTCAATAAGTTGGCGAAAAAGTTTTAAACTTTTCAAATGCTTTTGAATTTTTCTTCAAAAAATATACCCAAGTCATCCTACTAAAATCATCAACAAAGAGTAAGAAATTTTTGCATCCTCCTAGAAAAGTTTGTAAGGTCCACAAATATCAATGTGAACCAATTGAAAACACCTGTTTGCTCGCTATGAACTTGTGGGAAAAATCTCTCAATGTTGTTTTCCATAAATGCAAGCTTCACATTTTTCATTTTCCCTTTTGAAGGTTGGAAGTCTCTTAACCATTCCCTGTTTTTGTAATTGAGAGATACTTTCAAAGTTGAGATGCCCATATCTTATATGCCACAATCTGATTGGTGAAATTTTTGTACTTGTTGCTCTTGAAAAGTCAGAATTTCTTGGAATAACTTTCTATTCATCCTTAATAATTTTCCATCTTCATAAATTATCATCACTATTTTCATGTTCTGTTTTTCTGAGTTAATTTTAACTAAGCGATCTTCCATAATCACCAGATGTCCTGCTTGTCGAATCGTGACTAAAATACCAAATTTTTCTTAAATGTTGGGACATACAATACATTTGAAATCATTCTTTCTCCAATGCCAGGTAGAAAAAATTTAAGTATACCTTTTCCATAAGGATTATGTTTTGTTTTATCAACAAGATAGATTGAATTGAGATGGCATTGTTGGAAGTTCCAAAAGAAGTCACGTCGAAAAGTCATGTGTTGAGTTGCTCCTGTATCCATAATCCATGCATCTTCATATTCACTTCTAAGAAAATTTGAAACCTGAAAAGCTGTTGATTCTGTGTTTGTGAAGACATATTATAAACCATCATGATCATCTTGATCATTTGCAAATTGTGCAATGTTTTGATGAAACTTAGGAATTTTATCAATGGAAGTTCTATAATCTTCAACATAATGTCCAACTTTGTTACATCTACTGCAAACAGTTTGATTTAAATCTCTGCCTCTGACTTGATATTGTCCTTTTCCTCTGCTTTGGCCTCTGTTCTGAGTTTTTCCTCTACCTTTACTTTTTCCTCTTCCTTGAGTATATCCTCTGCCTTGAAAATTTCTCTTGCCTGAACTGTAGCCATTGTTGAAATTGTTTTCTCTGCTTTGACTATGACCATGACCTTGTACACTTTGGGCTGCTTGAATTTTATTGAAATGTTCTCTTCATTGGTTTCTAGAACTATCAAATGAGGATTTACTTGTGCTAGCCTCTGTGAAGAAGACATCTTCCCCAATCTGCTTCTTCTTCCCAAAATTTTTGTCATGTTGGGCTAACATATCATTCAATTCATCAAAATTGATCTTATCTAAGTTTCCAGTGACTTGCAATGTTTCCAAAAAATGTGTGTAAGATGATGGAAATCCAAAAATTAAAATTGTAGTCAGGAAACTTTCATCGACATCTTGAAAACCAACATTTATTATTTCTTTCTTGATGTTTGTAAGTCGTGAAATGTATTCAAGAACATCACCAACTTTAGTTAATTTTTGTTGGAGAAATTTTAATTGAATATCAACCTTCTTTGATTCATGTTGTGTATCAAATAGTTCTTTGAATGTACACAAAGTAGGCCATGCATATGAGGCATTTTCAATATGAATGTACATTTCATTGTTAACTGGAGACTTTATAAGAGCTAATGCCTTGAAATTTTTTACTTCCCATTTTTCAAGTAATGTTGCATCTGTTAGTTATTAGGCTTAATGTTTCCATTACATATTTCATGCCACAATTCATTATATATGAGAGTGATTTCAATTAGACGTTTCCATGTCTTATAAGATTTCACCCCTTCTAGATTATCAGAATTAGAGAACATATTAATTAACTTCGACATGGCAGTGTTTAAGCAGTGCACCAAAAGAATCAAGTACAAGAAAAAATGAGCAACTCGTCACATGAAACATGCTACACAAAAAAAGACACAGGCCATGCAAAGAGAAAACAATCTATCAGGGCATGGCCTTGATCCTCATATAGTCATTGAAAAAGGAGAAAAATGACTAAGATTTGCACTTGGCTCTAGCCAATTTCTCTTTGAGTGTTTACAATGAAATTTTTTCAAAATTCGACTGCTTGACAATGCCCTTACAAATTTCTTTAAAAAAAAAATCTATAATGGTAGCCCCCCCTCAAAGTGAAAATTACACATTTACACCTTATTTCTAGACAAATACTACAAATCCCTTATCACTCCTAATTTACAAAAATAAAAAAATAATCAATCCAAAAGTTTCCTCACTCATATTCCAAAATTCAAACTCATCTCTCCACAATAATAAAATGTAACAAAACAACACTTCTTAATAAATTAATACCAATTTTGGTATTCTTCAAATCTAGCCTTGATGCTTAAAAAAGGGTTCAATTTTCAAGCTGATTTGGAAGCAATGTCCTGCTGCTGTTCCAATCTAGGTTTGAATCTTTTGATAGTTTTTAGGCTCCTTCGTCTATTCAAGGGAGAGACAACAACACTAAAAATATTAGACGAGTCTTGGAGATAAGGAAAAAATTTACTCTGGGTCGGATAATTCCAGATCTTATGAATATTTTAAACACCAAAGCTTCGACCAGGATGAACGATGCATCGAGTAAACCTGTAATGGTCAAATCAAACATCAAGAGTATTTTTGAACATAAATTTAAATGGTTTTGTTGAATCTAAAATCCAAATCCCATCGCATTTAGCCATTCCTATATAAATGAATTTAGCAATAATGTGATTGATTTCAGTTTCGGATAGTAGATTCGAATAAATTTCTATTCATTAAATCGAGTTTCTGTGCTCTTTAATTTGGCAGTAATCCATGGCCTCCACAGTAACTACTTTGAATCCATGTAAAACCCCAGCCGGTCTTTAATCTCAATTCTTGTTCGAGCTCTGACATTGGACTACTTTGAATACATGTAAAACCCTAGCCGGTCTTAATATCAATGCTTGTTTGAGCTCTGTTACAGTCTCATATGTTCATTAACCGTAGGTTTGTGAATTTTGTGTGAAAAAAAAAATCGGAGGAGAAGAAAACATAAGCGGCAGCAATGGTCAATTCTATGAGTTCAAAGAGGAAAAGGATACTGAGAACACTAAGGAGGGAGATAGCAGAGCCATTCTATGCAAAGAAAGAGCAGGCCAAACTTGCAGCCCAGGAAGCTACCCTTGCTGCTCCAAAACTGGATATACCCAGCATCAACAAATATCAAATTCAAATAGAACTTGTTGACGAAGGGGTTGAGAGTGAAACAATGGCCATTTAAGGGAATGACCGAAAAAAAATCAAGCTTAAAACCTGTCGACGATATTGAAAAGGATGGAAAGAGCAGCGACACCTTCAACTAGTCGTATGTGGTCAAGATCTAGATCTCGTAGTCTTGTCAAGAAACATAGTAGAACCTCGAACCAGGATATCACATGGTTTTGGCTTTGTCACAATGGAAAGTATTGAGGATGTTGAACGTTGTATAAAATATCTGAATCAATTAATTATTGAAGGATTTTTCATCACATAGAGCAGGAGCAGCATGAGAAGGGGCGTCATTATTCAAAAGCAGAGAGATAAGCATTACAGGATGTTGCAGTGGGAGCACATAGAGAGTGAGTGTGAGTGCATAACACTAAACGCAGAGCATGGGGGGAGTTGATTTGGGATCAAATTATCCAAGGCTAATGAGCGTAGGATAGTGGACATTGTAGGATTTCAAACAAATACAGTTTTTGGAGCAACATAGGATTTAAAAAAAATGAATCTTAAAAATATGATGTTCAGATTTTAAAATCTAGAATCAAATAATAATTAAATTTCTTTTCCCTGAAAAATAAATTTGACAAATTTGCATACCAATTCAATTGATGAACAATTTATTGGAGTTTTCCATAAACTTGTAGAGCTGGAATCTCCTTCTCCTGTTAGCTGCATTAGTGAAGCTCTGATACCACAATAATACAGAAGTGTCCTCAGACACGAAATTTTATTAATAATAGGAAAATAAATTACATAGGAATTGCAAGAGTTTACACATGTAAACTCCAACACTCTTGCAATTAGGAAAATAACCTATTTATAAGCTACATGTCGTAACTTAATTTAGTTATGGAACACTTGATAAAAAAACAAGTGTCCATTTACAATAAATAACCTTCTAACAATATACTAACTTTATTCCTATTTTAGAGCCTAAGATACAACACTATTCTAGAGTCATAACTTTTGTAACAATATTCTATTTCTAAGTGTCTCTAATATTAATTAAATATTATAATTTAATTAATATTTTATCCTAACTTTAAACTATGATATTTGGATCATCTAACAAAATTGACCATTTGTAATGTTGATTGTGTGACAAGATTTCTTAAAATATAAGGGACTTGATGGTAAATTACCTCAAAATTTCTGAGAAACATGCATTCAACAAGCCAAAATTTTCTTTCAAGTTGTACAGTAACATTGTTGTCCCTAGTTGGTTAGACTTCGAATGAGCGCTAGATCTAAAGAGAGGGGTGGTGGAAGAAAATTTAAGGCTTTCAAAAAAGGTATCAACGATATAAGCATCATCCCCTAGCTGATCATCATTTTGGAATGCATCTAACAACATTGTCTCCATGGAAGTCGCGTCCCTTAAAGTAATCATCCATACCAAATTCTACTTGATTGCCTCGATTTACAGCTTATGAATAACTACTAATGCTGTAGTCATTCCTAATTGGTGAATATGGACACAGTGGGAACTGAGTAGGTGGTTGATCAACCATTCTTGGTATCATTCCTCTCTGATTTTTTCTCTTAATTCAACTTTCTCTTGATTTGACTTTGTCGTGGGGTGCAACAAAAGATGGTAGAATCCTAATAATTTAAAAAAAAAAATATTTGAACATGATTAGTACAAAATTGATGATATCAATTAGTAAGCACATCAATGCATGATTAATTGGTTTTACGTTGAAATAATTACATTATACCAAGTAATTATTACCATCATTATCCTAGGATTGTGGCTAGAAGATGGCATGCTACAATTGGCAGGGTAAGGCGGCTGTCCATTTTCATCTACTAACTGTGCCTTGCGGTATGTTTCTCCTGATAAGAGCTTTCGAAGTTTTGGAATTGTTTGAATATTTTGTGCATCTGAACTCGATTATGAATCTGCATGAACCTGCAAATTTGTATACATTAATTTTATTCATTTGATTGACATGGATAAAAAGATAAATTCAATTAGATAATGAAAATATAAATAAAATTTGAAGTAATTACGTTTGGAGATGGATAGGAAGAACTCTACGATGGACTTTGAAAAGTATTATGGAACGAGCTGGATTTTGAAGAATTTTCCATTTGATATAATTATGAGATTTTCTCTTTGCATTTGAGAAAAATCAACAATAAATTTTGGTGTACATACCTAAAAGTAATTTCGGTGCCTTAAAAAATGAGTTACTGTTATCGGTGCTAATGTACTGTTAACCACACTAGTGCAATTTTATTAGCAGACACATTGTGCTGTTAGTTAACAAACACACCAAATATCGGGAAAAAAAAAGCACAAATTTATTTTTTTGAAGTCAAAATAAAAGGGGTAAAATGAAATATGAGCGGCAAATGATTTTTGGAAATCTAATTCCATAAAAGTTCTTTAAATCGTAAAAGCTATTCATTATTTCATTATTTTTGCAAAATTTTTCAGGGAGGGATTTGCATAAGAGACATACCTGGAGCAAGAGAGCACCGTGGAGCAGCAAAATACATTCAAAAAACAACACTATTCAAAGAATAAAAATTTGAAACATCTTGTGATTCACATAAAAACTCTGTAGTATAGTAAAAATGTTAAATTTTACTATAATAATTGTTATTTTTACAGTTTCTGTTAGATTTAATACATGCATAATAAATATTTGATATTTTACTGTGAATTTTACTAATAAAATAATTTACAATCTCTATTCCTATTTAAATTTAATTAAAATCCGAAAAAAATAAAAAAAATCCATTCTTATGTTCAACCCTTCGTTCTTCTTGTTTATGTGACTGCAAAAATTAAAAATTAGGGCTTTTCATTTTAGATTTATAGGGTTTTTATTACTATATATATAGGCGTATGAAATCTAACCCGCAGGAGCACTTGCAGAGTCAGATCCCAATCCATGTCGTCCCTTGTACCATTTTTTAAAAAACAACTTTTGTTAATCAGTGCACACTGTTTGAAATAGCGCACTGGTGCACAATTTTAGTATAATGCACCAAGCGCGTATTGACAAAAAACATTGTTTGATAAAAATAGTTTTTTAT
The DNA here is from genome assembly GCA_034641835.2 of Pinus albicaulis. NCBI lineage: Eukaryota > Viridiplantae > Streptophyta > Pinopsida > Pinales > Pinaceae > Pinus > Pinus albicaulis. The sequence continues at coordinate 1,127,941,363 of CM076583.1, read as the reverse complement.
TCATTTATGTTTATGTTAATCAGTTCTCCAGTATTATTATAATGCACCGGGTCTCCTATTAACAAAGAGCACCATACAGTGTTTCTACTGTAGCGACGGTGTGTTTATAAGAACCTATCACACCGTTTTTGGTGCTTAGGTTGCGAAAGTTGCACCGGGCATTTAATTTAGATAGATACACTGTTTTCTTGTTTTTATTTTTTTATTTTTTTACCTGAAAAATATGTGAATTATTTATAAAATATATTAATGAATGGTAGACGTTTTATATTGATAAATAAATGGCCAACAAGATTTCAAGTAACAAAATACTAATAGAACATCTAGAAAAGAAAAAAAGGCAAGTTAGTTGTAAATTCTTTACAAAAATTATTATTTTTGAACTACATGTAAGTTTAACTAATATGTGTTGTTTAGTGTGTATCTGCAGAGCCATAAAATGACAAAGCTCGATAAGATTTTTTCTGATATAAGATCATAAGAGTGTAAAATCTTGATGGAAAAATTGCAGAATGATGAATCAGGTGAATGAAAAAATACTATTGATCTAATATGAGTTACTTTTTTGAATTTTCATTAATAATATACTTAAAAATATTAGATAATATGTTTCAAACAATCTATTAATTCAGATAAATTTAGTTTTCTATAGGGACCAACAAAGAAGAAAAGGAATGTTGTTCTAAGAAAATAAAAAAAATAGAACATGCAAATGAAAATGAATTTCTCCTTAGCTCATCTGGAGTGGTGTTGGATGTTAACGAAAGGGGGAAAAAATTTTGCAAAGCTTTGAGGGATCTAGTGGAACTAATGTATAGACGTTCTTTCCACTTACAATACAAAAATCAATCCAATGATTCCAAGAACCAAATTTTATTTAAAATACATGAAGAGTTTCCAGAGAATTGGTCAATGAGACATGTTAGAATTTTAATAGAAAAAATGTACAACAAAAAAGAAGGATTGAAAAAGTAATATTCCTTTCAATGTTTTTCTAGAATTGTATGTATATATATTAGTACAAAGCAATCATTTATAAATATCACTTTTTTTATATTTAGTTTTCATATATCAGTATAAAAAATAAATAGTTTATTGTCATGTTACTTTTTCAAGAAGATTATGAAAATATCAAAGGATGATCGAGTTAATATCAGAAATATGCCAGTAGGAATGTCCAAAAAGGTGTACAAGGAGATGGTCAAAGAAATGGACATAATTGCATCGCACAAGGAGTCATCTCAATAATAACGTGCTTTAAATGTAATATGTAATCATTTAATTTTTTGATTATATACAATAAATAAATAATTAAGCATTAAATATTAATTTTCAAGTATTTTCTTGCATAAAAGAAAAGATAATGGAACCCATTCAACTCATACAATATGACGACAAGGAATAAAAGGGTTGATATCTAAGTTTGTGAGTAATTGTTACTTCCTTATAACAACTGAACTAGATTTCATTTTTGTATATTTTAAGTTGTTTTACAACAATCATCATTGAATGTCTTCAAACAGGTGCTAACATACAAAGAAGAACCATCAGAATATTTGGTTGACATTGGGTTAAATATGGGTTGTCAGTATATCTTGGCATATCAGAAATTAATTGTGGAATTTTTAAGTATCTATCTTGTTTTACTTAGCTCCATCTATAATTAATAAAACAAAAAAATCTTGTATATTAAATCTATGATTTGTATGGGGTATAAAACTTGTAGGAAACAAAGTATGGAACTGCGCCAACAAATGAGTTGTTGAAAAAATGCATGAAATTTGGTTTTTAAAGAATGTGTTTAGTTCACGAGTCAATTCTTGTTATGGTACATTTCTTTTCGATTTACATTGATGTATATTATTTAATATTGCAATTTTCATTATTCTCACCAATGTAGATACACTCATTAAAATTTATTTTTATGTTTGTAGATGGAACTTGAAGAAGAAGAAAATAATCAACACAATGAAATAAACATTCCTCCAAATAACCGAAGTAATGGAAGTAGCTCGAGAAGTGACAAAAGTTTCAGCAAAGAATGATGATCAATATGTTTGGGTATAAAAGCAAGGAATTGTATTTTTTGAAATATTTGTATCTGAAATCCGACATTTTGTTTAATGTAATCGACATAGTGTCCCAATTTAAAGACAAAGGGATACCAATAAATCTCCCATTTTGTATGACAAAGAGTTTCTTATATATATAATAATAATAATAATAATACGTTTTAATTTATTCTATTGCGTTCTCCATTGTCGTTGTGAAATGTTACACCACTGATTAAATATATGGATGACTAAATATTATAATGAAAAGATGAAAAATCTGATGATATGATATAACAAATTCATCCAAACATCACATTCAAATTCACTAATAAAAAATTAATTGATACGAATACTGTTATAAGATATGTCTCAAATTTTTATGAATAATGAATTTGAAAAAATCACAATAATTGCACTGTCACAACAATAATTGCACTGTCACAGGTCGATGTTTCTAAAAAATAGAAAATGAAAAATGGTGCATGTTTATGATATTGCGCACCAGTGCATGTGTATGATACTGCACACTGGTGCGTGTGTATGATACTGCACACCGGTGTGTTTCTACGACCTATGAGCACCACACCAAATATCAATACCAATTAGAATGCTTGGTGTGCTTTATCGATGACTATGACTTGGGTGGATATGAGTTCCATGCAACGGTATGGTTTACCTTTAATGTGTTGGTGCATTTTTACACCTTATCGGCGCGGTGCGTTTTTACACCTTAACAACCCAGTGTGTTTTTACACCTTAACGAAATTGGTGCATGAACCTTCTATTGGCCCGGTGCATAGTTGTTGGTGACACGCACCGGGATGTTGCTAAATGCCCCAGAGCTTCCGAAATTTGTTTTCCATCCCGGTACTTGGTATGTTTACAGTACTGGTGTGTAAGGGTTAAAACACACTAGTGAGTTAACACATGAATTGTGCATCGATAAAAAATACATCCATAAAAACCTTCAGCCACCCAATTTTTTTTAGTTGTGTTGAAGTTCCGTTAGAAGCTCTGTTACCAAAAATGGATGTTGTAGCAAATAGTAAAAACCTCCTTTATAAACTCCGCTAGAGGGTATTTTCCTTGTAGTGAGAGTGCCTCTTGGAGAAATTAATTATAATAATTATAATTATTAATTTTATGTATTTTATTTTATTTTGAATCTGTTAAAGAAGAAAATGAGTATCCCATACTGAGGTGTAGAGTGCATCTTGGCGCAATTAAATATAATAATTAAAATTATTAATTTATGTATTTTATTTTATTTTGACCTTGTTAGACAACACAGTGAATATCCCATACTAAACTGGAGAGCACTTTTAGACAATTATCAGTAAATAAAAATACTTATTCCTTAGGAAAAAATATGTTTAATATATATATATATATTTCCCTTTATACATTTGTGTTTGGAATTAACTATTTATATACTGATTTTAATTAAAATAATTATGTTATTCGATAATTTGTTATCTCTTTAAATATATTAAAATAATTTGTAATATATTTATTTATTAAAAAATTGTTTATTATCTTTGTATTTCATACTTATTTCTTTTATTTATTTAAAATATTTTTTTTTTCCATTTTTTAAAATATTTTGAATTTAAGTATTTTAAAAATTTAGCTCATTACATAAAAATACTTTTGTTATGAATCATATATGTTAAAATGGTAGAAGTCAATAAATTGAAACCACTTTGAGGTGAAACTTCGTCTTACAATGAATACAATGTACAAGACAAGATATGATGATCCTAAGACTGTGTTTCCTTACTGACTGTGTATGTGTGTATGGGAGAGAGAGAGACAAATGGTACAATTATAATAAAATGGGAATATGAAAGAATTTAGCATACAAAACAATATAATACTAGAAATGTAATCACTTAATATATAGGGATTAATAAGAGGTTTTAGGGTTAACATGGGGTTTATATAGGGATTAACACGCTCCTCTACTTCAAACAAGTGTTGTACTCAACACTTGACTTACTAATAGTGATTTTGCATGAATAAACCATCTTCCCATGTCACCTGTTCCATTGATAGGTTCTTCTATTTAATAAGGTACTACATTCTTACTAGATTACACCACTTCTTAATCCTTGTTTCAAGGATTGTTTTAACTTTTAGTATGATTTTCCATTCTTCGTTTGTCTCTGGTACATTCCAATTTACAAATGAATAGTTTAGTCATAATATTAAGAATGTGGAAGACTCTTAGGAATTACTCCAAATACCTTGGGATGATTATTGATAACTTTATGGAGATCCCTTAACATAAATAATATTGATTTTTGAAAATTTAGTGAACACAATTGTGAAGTTATACCCTCATGCCCCTTTTTGAGTAGTTTTTTCCATCAAATATTGAGAGGGTTTCCCTTGGATAGCTCTAAGATCAATTTTCCTTTTGAGATAAAGCTTATAATGATATTTTGAAAATTAAAGGTTAGTGTTCTCAATGATTGCAACCATTGGAACTCTAATACAACATTAATACCATCCATTCATATTGAAATCATGTAACTATCTATTAATTAGTCCCCTGCATTGAACTTAATATTATGGAACTTTCCTGAACATTTTATGGTACCTCCATCTACATTCATTACTTGAAACACTCGTGTCAGATATACAAAACAATTGAGAATTTTTTCTCTTTTGTAATTGATGAAGTTATTGGTACTACCAAAATCAATCAACATTGTTGCATTTCTCTTTCTAATATATCCTTCAATCTTGAGGGTTTGTGGAGTATTGGTGTTGGCCAATGCATGGCATGATATTGTTGGAATAGTCTCTTATAGCTCTAGATATTGCAGTTCCAATTCTTGATCTTCTTCTTCTTCAAGTTATATGTAGAATAATTTCTTCGCACCACATTTATGCCCATTAATATACTTGTTGTTACAATTGAAACATAGTCCTTTTAATCCTTTTTCATCCATTTTTCAAGGTGTCAAACATGTCGGTTGAGTGAGGTTAGGAGAAGGAGCATGATGTTCTCTATAGTTGTTGGTGACCAATTTTCTAGTAGCTATATTTTTTCTTTCAATTTTCCTCACTTGATTGAAACCATGCTCTAAGGATTTAGGTTCAAAGAGACACACCTCATGTTGGATGTTTTTCTTTAAAGTTTCCATATAAAGGTCTAGAAAATTATTCTATAAAAATGTTCTTCACCCTAAGACTCAACTTTTGGAATTCTTGAATGTGCTTTGTAATTGTACGTTTTTTTCAAATATTTACCAATTTAATGAAGAATGTATTTCCTCCTATAATGTGCTATCATTTCCTCTATAAAAATGGATCAAGATATGATATAATTTTTGTCCTTTTGCAAAGCCATTGATGTCATACATGGTATTGTTCTAAAACATTGATGCAATATTTAACTTTTGTAATGATGTCACTTGGTGTATATCAAAGTATTGCTCCATATGGAATATCCATGTTGTAGGGTTGTTACCATCAAAATTCCTCATATCAGTATTAAAAATGTAGTAGTTGCTTGGAATTGACTTGAACCGCCGATGTTGTGGAACTTGGACTGAAAATTCATGATTATTCAATCTATGATCAAGGAAAAATCTAAAGATGGGAATTTATGTTAAAGTTTAGAAACTTTGGTGAATCTTAATTGTCCCTAATATGAAAACTATAAAATATTTGGTGACATCCTTGTAAAATATTCATATTTCTAATGATTTTATATATAGTGTCTATATAATTTTGGAAATATTTAAGATAAAATAATTTTATCCTATAAAATTTAGGCTGATAAGTTTTTGAAAAAATGGAAATTGGTGAATATTTTTTTTGGAAAAACCATGGAAAATTAGCCCACATGTAAATTTTAGCCCCTAAAATTTTCTTTGTCTATGATTCCACACTTTTCACTCTAAATGTGATTAAATACTCCCCATGTGATTGAGTACCAACACCATGCTTCTATTTATGTTTGTGATTTCCTTGGATCACCATATCCTTTTTTGGCAGATCCAATGATAGGATGGTTTATAATTATTTAATAGAGTACTTTTCTCCATTATTTTCATTCATCTTCTTTTTCAATCATCCCTCATTTATATTTTATTTTTTTCTTGATAACCTAATAAATTCACCTTTTTCAACATAAAACAATCAATCTCATTAACTTTCTTCCCTATTTGGGAGAATCTAAATTCTATATCGTCACTTTCTTCATAAGAACTAGATGAGCCTTCAGTAGGTTTAATTGGTGTAACAGATTTTGGATATTTCTTTGGAGTTATGTGAGAAAATAATAATAGTACACCTCTTTGTCACAATTTTTAGTCACTCAAAATAATATATCTTCTAATAAAAAGTTATATTACTGATAAGTTACATCACTTTAAAACCTTAATTTGAAGAAAATTTGAATGGATGCCATTTTAATTGATATATCTATGTGATTTGAGTCGTTCTTAATCTAAATTCTTTGTTTGTAAAACTCTTATATGTTTTCTCTGCAATTCCATAGGTATGAGCAAAATTTGATGTCCCAAGTGAAAGTGGTGGTAAATTTTCCAAAACTTTCTCATTTTTGACACCTTTTGTAACAACTCCCCATTGACCCCGTAGCCCATATTAAGGGTAGAAGAAGGTGTTACTATCATTGAATCGACTTCCAAAGTCCTATTATGGAAACATGGTCTTAAATTTTTGTCATTTTTCAAACACCTAAGAAGTAAATTCTAACATTTCCATTGCATTTGTCTCGTCGAGAGCTTTCTGGCAATATAAAGTTTTTCAAAAACATGATTCTGGATCCAAAATTATGGCTACTCAAAGTTTTTTCCATTATTTCTTGCCACATCATCATGTACCATTACACGACACCCATGTGGTTTCCACATGGTATCCCTCCTTATATTATAGGTGGTCCAGATCATCTCCCTACCCCGTGGTTGCCACCGTGGCCATTACACACCATCCTAGCTAGGGCCCATGGGACCACCCCAAGACTTGTTTGCCAACAATTTTATGTTATAAACAAAATGTAGGTTCCTCAGTCTTACAATCGTTTTAAGGCATAAATGATCCTAAGGTGACAAAATTCCATCCACGTCAAACAGTGGGAGGATTCCCTATCTCAGTCTTCTTTCTTATTCTTTTTCCTATGCACCTCACTATGCAACTTTGAGATAACATCAGTCTAAGACGAAAAATTTATTGTTACTTACAAGATATTTCTACTTCTTGGGGTAGCACCTCACTGATGTCACTTTGACATCATCACATCCATGTGGCTTCCTCCTGATGTGCCACAGATAACTCATTTTAGGCCTTCTAACCTTAAGTGTGTTCAAATTTGGTTGCCACGTGGCATGCCACCATGCTGTCACATCGGCCTTAGTACATATAACATTGCCACTCATTTTGGGTCCCAACGACCCTGAATAATTGGTACAAAACATCTATCTTCCATTAAAATCATTTGGGGTCAATTTTGTGGAGCTCAACAAATGAGAAGAGGATTTCCTCATATTTGACATATATGAAAATTACCTATTTATCTATTTTTTGAATGTTATATGGAAATTACCTGAGGTCCCGAGACATGGATCCATTACATTAACTACTAGGAAGTAATTCCTATCTCCTCCTCGACACTTAACTAATTTTTCCACCTCTTCCATATATATACATATACATATGTAAATAGACTTTTCCAAGGCTACCGAATTATAACAAATGTCTATATATGATTACACCGTTGTTGACGAAGTCAAACATTGTTGTCCCTACTAATATTCATGTACATATATAGTTGTATGGACAAGGATACCCCTAGCTCCCAACCACACCAACTTATCTACCCTAAAATTTTATGTATATACATTCAACCTATAAAAATTCCACCCCACATTTACTCAATTTTACAAGCCCTCTGGGTAAATGTGAAGCATAGTGCCACTATGACATGAATTGACGTCCTAGTTCCAGTTAAGGAAGTGGGGCCTACAACTAAGACTTTTTGACCTTCCTCAAGAACCATAGATCACTCAAAGGCTGAAAAACCATCCCAAGTGACCAATCCTTGAGCTGAAACCCTTTTTAAGTGACCTAAGACTATAACTGCACCCTTGAAACTCCCTACATGTAGTTGCGAGCCTCCAACTGCACTCAAAAGCCTTGCTCCATGAGGTTATGACCCTAAATCTATAGTTCATAGCATGTAGTCCTAGGATCTAAGCCACTTTTCTAGGCTAGTCTCCATACCACTACCCAAAAATTCTTGTAACTTTCCAAAATCATATTTATCATAAAGATAATGCTAATCATTCAAACTTAAATAAGAAACTTGACCTAGGCTGACTAGAAGATACCAGGGATTTCATCAAACACATGGTAAACATGTAAGCTATAGTTCATGAATGTATATGTATGTGTAAACCTCTTTACTTTAGCTAAAAGCCATTGAGAAGGTCTAATTCCCTCTCAAGTAGTTACAACAACACTTTTTACCCCATGCATTCATCAACCATTCATCAAAGAATCAAAGCATAACAAGAGCCATGGCTAGAACATGTTATAGAACCATTCTTATAACCAAATTATAACTAGAATATTAGCCATGACAGAACAACCATCAAATCAACATAATAACAAGAGCAAATACTCATAAATCACAATAGGAAAATAAATATTATTAACTTATGAAAAAGCCATCCAAGTTAGGGGTGCCATAGACTGAGCTAAACTAAATATTTATTTCAACCAATCACCCTCATGCCATATTCCAAGCATGAATGTGGGATCTCATCAGATAAAATCAAGACATAATTAATGAAGGGAATCCAGAGGTTAAAACACCTCCACCCTCAAACTACCACAATCTTGCTAAAATTGGTCAAGAGATAAAAAAAACAAAACAAGCTTAGATGCCTTTGAATTCCTTCACCATGCCTTGAGGAATTTTCTTGTCTCCACCCATTTGTCCAGAGCTTCCTAGAGAAAACCATCTCCACCCCCAAACCTTGGGAATTTTCCTAAGATCACCTCACCCAGATCCAAAACCTTATCGAAATCTAAAGCTCAACCAAAAATAAATCCCATCACACCATGTCTATCCAAAAAATGGAAAGGCAAGCCTGAAACCACTGTCAGACCCAAAAAAAACCATGCAATGACAACAAATGAACCAAAAAAACAAATGCATGTACCATGCATTCAAACCTCAATGAGTAAATCAAACATGCAACCCATGCCCCACAAAATCCTCTCGTTGAAGCTACTGATATGAACTTATCGTTGCTCTCCTTACTTGTCCTTTTCCTTCTATTGAGGAGGTAAATCCCCTCTGCGGACGGGGGCGATCCCTACTAGCCCAGCAGGAGTCTAGCAACAATCAGAAATGTTACGACGCAAGTTCCTAGTTACAAATGAAAAGACTAGAGATAGAAGCCTACCTGGATTCCAATGCTATGATCTGAAGAAGAGAGCGTTCCCGTTCCTCAGCCTCCTTCCTTTGCTTGCTTGCTTTATCCTCTTGGTTCTCTTCTCTCTCTCTATGAAAATAATTCCAAAGGAAAACTAAAAAAAAAAGTTATGAATTGATTCACTAAAGCCTTTTTATCATTGATGTCTCCTTTTTCTTCATTTTCCTCAATTTTCCTTATTTCCCTCTCATGAAAATGTGTGTCTCTTCACCTTCCTTTTCTCCCATTTTCCTTTATTTCACATAAATAAATTACAATTAATGCCTATTTTCGTTTTCCAATTTCCTTATCCATTAATAAACCAAAATTGATGCCCACTATATTGCTTTTTCGAACATTCATCTTGGAATATGTGTCCCATGAACTTGGTCTTATTTTTATTTTATTAACCTTTATTACATGAACCTTTAACTTGGGGCTGTTACATAGTCCAATATCCATACACAGTGGTGTATGTGCATAAGTTATCCTTCTTGAGCTCAATATACACACACACACACACACACACACACACACACACACACACACTAGGACAGGGATGCCCTCAGATCCTAGCCTTACAAGCCTATCCCTCCCAAGATTATATCAATTCAACCCATCCCAACCAATCTATCCAACAAAAGCATATCACCATACATGTATAAATATAAATAAGGGAAATACATGGTTCCCATAAGAAATCACATAACATAAGGCCCACTATTACCATTCATTTTAATGCATTACATTAACCAAATCATAAAGATTCTCCCAACTCGAATATTCAAGAATTTTCAATAGAAATTGAGCTAAAAGATAAACACATACTTTAGTAAAGTTCCATCAAACATAGAGGTGCTAAACCACTCCTCAAAACCATGAAGGTAATAACATATCTTAGAATTAATTCATGGATTAAACACATAGTGAGCATTTATGTCATAATTACAAGTAAATACAGCTAAATAAGCACTTATCTTATAATGAAGGACATGGAAACTGATATTGGGACTTCAAATATCCACCCAACCTTATATTGGCTTGCATTTTAATTATTTCTTTCATCCAATCACCACTTTAATAGATTCAAAGTTTGAAGAGGAGTGCTTTGAGGGAATCAACCATTGTTTCGAGTTGAACAAGGAGCCTAGAGACTATACCATCTCCACCCATCAACTATTATGGGAATCTAGAGACTCCTCCATCTACACCCTTCACTAAGTGTAGGGAGTCCATAGGCTTAGTAAATAAAAGGAATCCATAGGCTATATGACCTCCACCATTAAACCAATGGCCTTAGTAGCTCCACCCTAAACTAGGAGTCCAAAGCACAGTGAGAACACACCAGAACCCAGGACAAAAATACTTTGAATAGGTCAAACCTAAACTGGGAATCCAGAGCTCATCTATGTGAATGTTAGGTCTGCAAAAAAGAAAAGGAAGGAACTAGGGCACTCCTTGAATAGGGATTCAAAGAGAATGATCTCCACCCAAACCAAGAATACAGAGAATTTCACCCTTTTCTTGAGGGATTCCTGACCAACACTTCCAGTGTTTAAAGAAAAATTATTCTCCTCTTTCACTATCTAGGAAATAATTTCACGCTTCCTCTTTTGAGGGAATGATCCTCATATTTCTCTCGCCACACTAACCTAGTAATATTCCTTCCTTCGTCTTTCACTGCCTATCGTTGATGTGTACTCTTGCAAGTGTCTTCCACATTGAAACCTTCCTCTCTTGAAACCTCGTCTCTATTTTTCCAGTGAGTCCCCAATGATCATGTGTGGTAGTGCATCTTACCCCCTCCAATTGCAAGCTTCTTAGTCGATGGTTTTATTTAATTGGGTGTGGTCATGGGGATGTTATTACACCAACTCCATATGCCACTCCTGCAAGTTCCTCCCACTCTTAAATTTTGTCCTATTTTTCTTGTGGGCTTTCCCAAGGGAGGTACATATCTTGTCCTTTCTTCCTGCAGTTGAAAAAATGCACAATCAACCCATTTAAGGAAAACCAATCATTTTACCATACTGGAAGTAAATAACCAAACTTCCTCTAATATTCCCAGGCAATATCCCTCCCAAAACTTTGAAATCCATGCAATCCCAATATCTTAGTCAATTATTACAAAAATATAATTACAAAATTTACTAAATGGGAATTAATAAAAGGGTTGTTAGAAATCCCACCCTCTTGGAGGAACACTATCCTTGATGTTATATAAATAAACACATTTACAAACATGCTTAAAGCCAAGCATAAAATCACTATGATATTTATATACACAACTATGTACAATGGTTTGCGAAGTTATTTACATTTTATTAACAACAAAAAATGGGTATGCTTCTAACATATTATTCGTCATCTCCCATGTGGATTCCTCGAGCCCAAAGTGCCTCCACTTTACTTTGACTTGCTTAATTACTAGATCCCAGAGTGTGATCTATATTTGATCTAGAATGCATAAAGGTTCTCATTAGAAATCTCCCTCTAGTTCTACCTGTAATACTGACCAATTAATCACAGGATTATCATTATTTTAAGTAAAGAAACATGAAAAAAATTATGAAATTTTATTATTGGTGGCAAGGCAAGCCTATAAGCCAATGACCCTCTCCTTTCAAGCACTTGAAATGACCCATAAAATTATTGTGCTAGCTTGGCATATGACCCAATTTTTAGAGAGGTCCTCTTGGGTCTATCTCAAAAATAAAAATTCTCCCCAATTTTAAACTCTTTGTGCACATTCTGCTGGTCTACATAGCTCTTCTACCTATATTGAGGCACCTTTAAATTCTATTTGGTGGTTACCATTTCTTGCTCAATTTATTTGAGATTATCAGGCCCAATGTAGACCTTGCTCACTGGATCACTTCAGCTGATAGGAGTGTTGAACCTTCTCCCATAAAGAGCTTGGAATGAAAACATCCTCAAGGACCCTTGATAACTATCATCACAATCAAAGCCCACAAGTGGAAGAAACTCTTCCCACTTCCTCAGCTGGTGCATAACATATATTCTAATCATGTTCTTAAGAACTTTGTTTATCTTCTTGGTCTTCCTATCTATTTGTGGGTGATATGATTTTCTAAATGCTAATTATTTCCCTAGGATCACTACAAGGAAAATACCCATTAGAGGAAAATTCAGCCTAAAAGTGCCCATGAAATTTTCACGTACTTTCCATGTCAAAATATGTAAACCAATCAAAATATTTTAAATTTAAAAAGAGGTACATGTCCTAAATAATTTTAAATTGTTTAATTTTGGTATCAGTGAAATATTTTACTATTAATTTGGGTATTCATGAAATATTTTATTAATGTTATTTACGTACCTTACCCATATGAATTAGAATATTGAAAAAGTTATTAATGCAATGTAAATCTTGATATTAGTGAAAAAATATAAATTAAAATGTGGGCCTATTTGACATTCATAATCATGGCAAAAAAAACACCAAAAAAATTAGTTAAATATAAAATATGAGGATGAACCACGTTATATGGTTAGAAACGTCAACCAAATCCTAATGATGTGATTAATCTGGAATACATTTATATAAATATAGAAAATTATAGTTAAATGTAAAATAGTTAAATAATTAAAAATAAAATACAATTATAGTTAAATAATTAAAAGCTAGTTAAATATAAAATGTAAAATATAAATTTATTAAATCGTTAAAAATAAAATAAAATAAAATAGTTAAATTACCAATTCCAGCCAAAAATATAAAATATATAAGGAAATTTGCTTCTGTGATCCATCAATTGTGAGAAAAATCTTTCAGTAAAAATCACATCCAAATAAATTTGGTCGACGCGTTTCGAACCAGCGTGATTTTTATAAAATATATAGTTAAATGTAAAATATTAAAATATAATTAAATATAAAATAGTTAAATAGTTAAAAAAATTAAATATAAAATAATTAAATGGTTTAAAAACCTATTCTATAAAGGAAAAATTACCGGATTCCAACCAAAAAATATATTTCGGGTGAAATTGTGGTTTCAGTAGACAATATAGTTAAAAAAAAAATAAAAATTGTTAAATATAAACTATATATACACAATTATATATATATATATATATATATATATATATATATATATTAATAAGAGTGCCATATATTTAGGGATTTCGATAAAAGTAAAAAATTAGAAAAAATATATTAAAAAAGTTTATTGAATCTTGTGCTAATAAATATTGTGGAACATAGATAAAAGTAAATTAAAATCAAAAAAATGTCTACATGGCATTTTTTTATTAATTTCTTGATTTTTCCTTAGGAGGCCACTTTTAGACTAAAATTTCCTCTAATAAGTTCTAGCGGAGGTTTTTGCGGAGGCCCCAATAAAAATAGCTCAAAAATTCGTTTGTAGCTGAGGTCACTAGTAGAGGTGGGTGGTTGGATGTTTTAGCGGATGTTTTTTGGACAATGCGTCTAAACTATAGAAACACATCAGTGCTTTACTTTCCATATAAGCACTAGTGTTGCATACAACATGGTGCACTGTGGAAATTTTATTTTTATAAAATAAAAATAAAAACATGGTGCACTAAATAATACAATGCATTGGTGCTTAAATAGTTGATAACATCGATGTCCTTCACACAGTAAAACGTCTTGATGCATACCAGTAAGGAGAAACGTTGCAGTTTTATATTTAAGAGAAATGTGGTGCTATTTTCCAATGATGCTCCTGTGCGATAAACTTATCAAAATTCCTGGGGGCATCTTCTAAAACACATCGCTAGGAAATTTTAATTTCTAAAAAAATAGCAGTGCTTGTAATGTTCCCAATTTTAGCCTCAAGCTAAAATGGAACATTATAGTTGCATATTTTACTTTTGCTTAAGAAAATGGGTAAGGAGACACCTTAGCCCTCTTTTTATGAAGAAATAACACTCCTAATGTGAAAGGAAGGTGAATAAAGCAGCTGAAATAAACACCAAGGGTGTGAATGGAACCCAACTCACTTGATTAGTCACCTTTGACTAAAATTAACAATGCTACCCAAGGAGGAAGAGGTTTCCTAGAGAAGCTACACAGTTTTGGAGGGAAGAGATTCACATGAGGGTGGAAACCCTAATTGGTGGGACCTTAGTGGAGAAGAGTTCCTTTTGTTTATAAGGAGGAGATGGCAGCCCGTTTGATACATGTTATGTTTTAGAGTTTCAGACTTGGGTCTGCAAAGGCTTGCATCCCAGGGCTGTTTAGCAGGGTGATGGTGCCCTCGAGCACTAGGGTGTTCCCGGTTGGGCATGGTCCTCTGGCGTTTTGTGTAGTTGCAGTAACTTATGTATTTCAAGGTTTATTCATGGGAGGTTGATTCCTATTGCAAAATGGGTTCATCCCTCATGATATTTCTTGTATATTATTGCTGATATAATCATATAATGTTGGCTGCATACATTTCCCTCTTATGGTGTGTTCATATTTGTAGAGATTTTGGTTATGTTCATATATTGTTGTAAGTTCTCTCATTGAGCATTGTTTTAGAGATCTAGATTGGGGAGATATGAATAACCCATATAATGTTATTTCTTTGAGCTCATATTCTGCATAGTAGTTGTATGATGTGTGTACTAGGGCATCCCAACATTTGATTGTCTTATTTTTGCAACAAATTCCTTATACAACACCCCCAAGGACCCTGTAGCAGAAATTCCCGAGGTGGAATATTGCATATCCATAGACAGAGTCTGTGAAGGGCCAGCTAGCCTCATGATTTCTCCCTTCTTTGGAAGGAGTCATATCCTGTAAATTCCCCAACAGTAAATCTCTGAAATGGACTTGTTATGTCTCACTGAAGAAGGAATTGGAATATCTTAAGATATTCCCGATGCAGCAGAAAGTTCCAGATTTGGAACATTACAGTGGTATCAGAGCATGATCTTGGCTCAACCTGTGCCCAAGATCTATTGCCATCAACAAGAGGATCTTCTCTCCAAGGAGAGGAGATTGAAAGAGGAAACAAGGAAAGAGGAATGAAGGAAGAGGAGGTTTCCCTTCTTCTTTTCCAGACCATTTAGGAGATTATTGAAGATTTGATGAAAGGGAAAATTTGGAGGAATTTTCTTAAAGGGGTTTGTGAATGATCAAGCCCTAGCTATTCTCATGGAGGGTGTGAGAATTCATCCACACATGCAGATCCACAACGCAGTACATTTCCCATAGCTACTACAAGAAAGATGGAGGAAAAGAGTTGAGGCCTTTGGAGGAGCAGTGCTGCAACTCAAAGGTATGATTCATGATAATTGATTTCAGAGTTCTATTTCATGTTCTCATGCAAATGAGAGATCATATGTTGCAGTCACAAATAATTTTTCAAAGGAGATTGATGAAAACTAGTGTGAAACATGGTGTGACAAAACTTCAAACACTTTGCATGCATGAAAGGGGACCATGAAACAAAGATCATTCCATCTTTCTAGAAGGGGAGTAAATCAGGAGGATGGCTTGCTAGAGGAAAGGCCCCATTGTATGAAGGGCACTCTTCCATTTGTGGGGTGTAGAGATATTTCTCTCAAGGGAAGGCCAAGATCCAAGGCCTCTCATTAAGGAGGAGATACACTCACATGTTGGTAGAGAGGAGGTGCATAGAAGAACCTACAGCGCTACACCATTGGAAGAAGAAGAAGAGCAGAAGGATCAGCATTAAGGGATGATGGAAATTCACCCTTATCTATTTCAGAGATTCTCTTCACATGGGGAGAGGGACTGCACTGCGCAGTAGAGAGAGAGGGACCTTTCATACCTCTCATATATTCAGTTCACTTCCTATCTTGATGTCTCACTTTTGGAGGTTTTCCACTTGGGAGGCCACATGATCTAGAGATGATGAGAGGCATCATGCCATTTGGTTCACCACTCTTGGATTCCAGAGAGGTGGAGACATTGGAGGAATCCATCACAACGCAGAGAGTTTGGGGATACGCACAAGGAGGAGGGATACACTTTATCATTTTCAGTCTCACCCATCCTCATCAGTTTTATTGCACAGATAGAGTTGCTATATAGATGGAGGATAGCATCTTCATGATGCATGATGACTGCTCCATGGATTTGGTGAGAAAGAGGACACTTCCTTTGAGGAGGAACTCTTTCATGCTTTGGAGTAGATGGAGGCCACTCATGCTTACATTGCCCAGGATTGGGAGATTCTTTGAAGGTGTTAGTCTCTCATGGGAGGATTATTTTCAGAGATCATCATTTATTTTGAGCATGAGCAGCTGCATGATGGGCATGGCAGCAACTTAGAGGATGAATTTGGCATGAGGGGATGTCAAGGCAGTAGGCAGCAGTGTGATGGAGCACCATATTGCAGAATACCAACGCTGTCTATGTGGAGGATTGATCCAGGATGGAGGACTCAGCTTGGGTTGAGTATTCCCTAGGATCTTGGTGCATGCATGATTCTTGGATGTCCTTGGTGGAGATGGCAGATACTTAGTGGATGATATGATCATTTATCATCATGGCAGACTCTTCTTGGCTAGAGCTTCTAGTCTCAAGAAGAAATTATTTGCATGCAGCACATGAGGAATTCCTAGCTATGCATTTGGATGCATACTCTGCTTTGCTAGAGAAGTTCACTTAGGAGGGCATTCAATGTGATCTACAATAGCATATGGATAGATGCATAGCCTGGTTTTTTTTTGAGAGGTTGGCACAACCATTCCCTTACTCATTGGAGGAAAGGGAGAGCATTCAGATGAGCTATTTCAGCTCAAGGACCAGAGTACATGGTAGAGGAGGTATAGATCTTCATTTTGATTTGCCTTCCTTTACTTCTTATGGACAGATTGATGAGCTAAGGATGATCACATCTCCTTATGCTCCCTATTGTGATGTACTTTTGGCCCATTGTAGCAATGGGAGTGACCATTCTTATGATGGTTTTTGGGGGAAGCCACATGCTTCTTGGTGTGCACCATTGGCACCAATTTGTATTTTGATGATTCCATATTGTGAGGAGTTTGTGGTAGCAAACAAGTGGCTAGTTCAGCACTTGTTACTTATGATTTTGAGGCAGGCCAAGAGGCACTACGCGGTTCCATGAGTGGAACTATGAACCACTCTTCGGTTGTCCTATGACAGATTGTTTCTATTGCATATTGCTCCATTTCATTTCTGATGTTTGTACACTTATGAGGAGCGTTATTTGGAGAGTATTGTATGTACAGCCCATTGGGAGCATGATTCTCCCCATTATATATGTTTTATCTTGCAGGAGACACCATGGGTAAACCATGATTGCTATATTGCTACTTGTACCTTCTTGTGGGAGGGACCACTTGAAGAATTTGTAGAGGCATTTCATGGCTGAATTTTCTTGATGGGGTAGCTTGGGCCATTATTGGAGGCCATACCATTTCAGCCCAAGGATAGAGGCATCCCCATGAACACTTCAAATGGAGAGAGGGCCATCATGAGAAGCCCAAGCACAACTCTCCATTCAGCCCCAACACATTGCAGAAACCGGGGGTTGAGATTTGGATGATTGCATGGATGAGAGGATCATCATTGGGAGACAAATTTTCCCATGCATATCATCACTCCTACCTTAAGAAGGCCACATTCTAGCAATAAGGATTCCACTACACCTTCTATCTTTCCATAAGTAGCATCATTTTCAGCTTGCATACTTGGGAGAGAGCATTGGAGGACAGATTTATTGTAGTATATTTGAGTAGTGGTGGGACCATTGATGAGGAGGCCACAAGAGAAGAAGGGGGATAAATTTTTTTTTTCTATATGTAGTTGCTTGAGGGCAAGCAACATGTGGGAGGGGAGGACTGTAATGTTCCCAATTTTAGCCTCAAGCTAAAATGGAACATTATAGTTTCATATTTTACTTTTTCTTAATAAAATGGGTAAGGAGACACCTTAGCCCTCTTTTTATGAATAAATAACACTCCTAATGTGAAAGGGAGGTGAATAAAGCAGCTGAAATAAACACCAGTAGTGTGAATGGAACCCATCTCACTTGATTATTCACCTTTGACTAAAGTCAACAGCGCTGCCCAAGGAGGAAGAGGCTTCCTAGAGAAGCTGCGCAGTTTTGGAGGGAAGAGATTCACATGAGGGTGGAAACCCTAATTGGTGGGACCTTGGTGGAGAAGAGTTCCTTTTGTTTATAAAGAGGAGATGGCAGCCCATTTGATACATGTTATGTTTTAGAGTTTCAGACTTGGGTTTGCAAAGGCTTGCATCCTCGGGTTGTTTAGCAGGGTGATGGTGCCCTCGGGCACTAGGGTGTTCCTGGTCAGGAATCCCTACCTCTTCCTCAAGGAAGGATGAGGAATGAGCTGATTTTCCTCAATTCGGCATTGGCCACAGCTACTACCATCAGCTACAGCATTATTTCTGCAGCAGAGAGGATGTTGTATTGCTGGGGGCAGCAAAGGAGGAACTCATGGAGTTTCTCTTGAGTTGTTTTCTCCAGTGGAGGAGTGATATATTCATTGGAGGAGATGCAAGGAGGATTCCCGGGCTGCATTTCAGATCAGTGGCATGAGGCCACACTTCCATCATCTCCCACTATGCAGTCCATGGAGGAAACTACGTTATTTTAGAGGAGGCAGTGAGAGAGGGTTCTTGGAGCTCATCAGGAGTGTGTTTCTGAGACAAAGTGATCAGCACTTTGTATTATAGAAATTATCAGAGGAGGGCATATACATTTCAGATCTGCCATGGCCTCATTCATGTTTTTTATTAGTTGCAGTGACAACTGGGTTGTCACATTTTGGTATGTTCTGACATTTCTAGAAATCTTCATAGATTGGCTAGAAATCTAGTATTTCAGCCCATTTCTCTATTATTGGGATATTTATTTGTATCCTACAACCACATTTGTATTTCATGTATATTCAGAAGCAACTACTTTCATATAGACTACACAGGCATGGTCCTCCGGCATTTTGTGTAGTTGTAGTAACTTATGTATTTCAGGGTTTATTCATGGGAGGTTGATTCCTATCGCAAAAGGGGTTCAACCCTCATGATATTTCTTGTATATTATTTTTGATATAATCATATAATGTTGGTTGCATACATTTCCCTCTTATGGTGTATTCATATTTGCAGAGATTCTGTTTATGTTCATATATTGCTGTAAGCTCTCTCATTGAGAATTGTTTTAGAGACCTAGATTGGGAAGATCTGAATAACCCATCAAGTGTTATTTATTTGAACTCATATTTTGCATAGGAGTTTTATGATGTGTGTAATAGGGCATCCCAGCATTGGATTGTCTTATTTTTTTAGCAACTTCCTTATACAGCGTCCTCAAGGACCTTGTAGCATAAATTCCTGAGGTGGAATATTGCATATCCATAGACAGAGTCTGTGAAGGGCCAACTAGCCTTAGGATTTCTCCCTTCTTTGGAAGGAGTCATATCCTGTAAATTCCCCAACTTTCAATCTCTGAAATGGACTTGTGATGTCTCACTGAAGAAGGAATTGGAATATCTTAAGATATTCTTGATGTAGCAGAAAGTTCTAGATTTGGAACATTACAGTGCTATACTAAAAACACAACATCGATGTAGTACCTATAGAGAAACTCCTCGGGGCACCTTAAGAAAAGAAATGCAATATTTTTTAATTAAAAAAAATGCGGTGCTTTTGGATATATCACGCACGAGTGCAGTTAGAGAAACACACAAGAGGAGGGTTAAATAAAAAAACCCTCTTGACTGTAATTTTCATTTTTTCCAGCTACAGTGTGGGAGAGCTCTAAAGTACCAGTGCCACTCTTTCGACATGCAAGTACCCTGACTTTGATTCTTATCTTACTCACCATCCTTCCATACTGTGCTCACTATCTGAGTTTTTTATTTTTTCAAACCATCCTAATTTTTTTTCTCCATTACATTTCCATAATTCCTCCCCGACGGCCAAATGTCCAGGTAAGTCTATGTTTCTTTGTAATTTAATTTTTTAGAGGATTAGAATTGAAAATTAGGTTAAATTTTCCACTGATTTTTTGTTTATTTTCACCAGAAGGTGCGTTGATATGTTCAGCTCACACCGATAAAGGCGGGCCCTATAAATTTACAGGGTGCATCACATTTCGGTGCGTGAACATAACACATCGTTGCTATTGTAACGTGTTTTGTAAATGAAAACACACCGTGAAATATGTGACATATTGTATGTTTTTGCGTCACACCCAATGTGTTTATATTTACCAAACACACCACAAAAATAATATTTAAAAATATAGCTATAGCTCGGTGTGTTCAAGAACCTAAATGTTCTGTAATAGTGCGAAAAGGTTATCCATGTGCACATGTGCACAAGTCTGTCCCACTGCTATCAAAAGTTAAATTTGTGAACCAAAAACAATTTGTACTACTTATGTGTCCAAGGATATCCATACAGTTATAGTTGAGAGTGCAACGACGCCAATGCACGATTGTGTTGTGAGCGCACCGATGGATTTTTTTTTAATTGAAAGTTATGTTTCAATATTTATAAATACATGTTTCATTCAATAAAAAAAAAATGTATTTTATATATGAGGCTAATGTATATTACATTTCAATCAAGTAGAAGAGACATCAACATAGGGAACACCAATAGGAGAAGGAGCAACAGGTGGAGCCATACAACATGGTCCAAACATGGAAGGCCATAGAGAGGGAGAGGGATTTATACCCTCACCGTATTACTATAGTGACCTGAGTGCTCTTGAGGAATGCATGCCTGCTCAAGTACTATGAGGAGGCTACATCCCTAAAGGCACACTCTTTCTTATTGGCGCATTTTATTTGTTGATGGAGTGCCGAGGAGAAGTATTTCTATTTCAATCCCAGGGTGTGGTATAGGCCCACTAAGGAGGATATATGCTTTCTCACTAGCTTATCTAGGAGAGGGGATGATTTTCCCCAATTCCCTGATGTCCCCAATGGGGTTGAAGATGAGAGTCATCTTGTGTACTCTTAGAGATATGTCGGACCTCATGCGTTCCATTCATCAGATTTTTTAGGCCAGTGGTGGACAAATACACCTCATATTTCCCACATTCAATTTGTTCAAGATATGGCACAAAAGGTCTTAGATATTGGTGTCTTGTTTATACCTGAGAATTAGTCATTATTTTGTTGTAGAGGAGGTTAGGTGCCTCTCATTATTAGTCACCATGAGTGCACAATCTAACAGTGATGGGAAACACATTAGTTTCCCTCTTTTGTATTATGTATATTTTTTTTATTCAGGTGCCACATTGCATTAGATGGTATGCCATTTTTTGAGGTAGTTTTGCATGGATTTAGATAGATGTTGTGCACTAAGACATGGGATAGAGACATTCCCTTTCGCTTCTGATATTTTTTGTTTTTTTTTTAGAGGTTTTTAGAGACGATGCCTAAGTTTGGTCATCTCCCTCCTAGGCTGATAGCTGAAGTCAGAATGTCCATGTGGGGGACGATGATGCCCAAGAGGGGCTTGCCGAAGTATCGGACCAAGATTTCTCCCTAGGCACTGGCACTACTAGCCAGTGAGGATGACCACGCATTTGTCGCATTGGCGTTCATACATGGGGATTGATTGCAAAGGGTGTCCCAACATCATATTCACATGTTGAGCCTCCAGATGATAAAGGTAATATTAACATTTTCTTTAAATTAATCTATTTTTTTTTTTTTAATGAATTAGAATAAAAATTATTCTAACATGTTCTTTAACTTGTTTTATTAAATTGTTGAATGAAATTGTCTAATTATTTTTGTGTACTATATATTTTATAGACAACGACACATTTTATGGGGACATACTTCCTCCCCCACTACCGGATCGAGGAGATGAGGATATGGGCGAGGCCCAAGAGGGTGAGGTACATCCTCAAGGGGGTGTGGGTGCCTAGGGCCATAGGGATAATTTGCGATTTCATATGGACTACTGCGACGTATTAGCCAAATTTTTTGTTTAGGAGGGAGTCTTCCATGCGAGGGCTCGAGATATCATAGCGGATCCTATGTTCCTTGATCTCTACAGGGACTATCCATGCAAGATGATGTCTCTTATGCAGACTATCATCGTAGCTAGTAGGGAATAGGAAATGATGAGGGAAGTAGGATGACATCATGCAACGACATATACATCAGAAGATGGTGGTGATGATGATCATCAAAGTGATGATCATGATCATGATGATGAGGGTGGTGATCATGATGCTTCTGGTAGTACCACCCCATTGGATAATGGTCGTCAGGGTGTCAATGATCCTTCTGGTAGTACACCTCCTCGTCAGTCGCTTGATGATGAGATGCCATAGCTAGAGGATTTGCCTTATGTTTCTCTTGAAAGAGCAGACCGACCACCTCCTCATGGATCTCAGAGTTCCCAAAATCGCGTCGAGGGAGAAGTAGTTGACCATTCATTGTCTTCTACTACAGACCAAGATGGCACTACCTCTATTTTATCAGATATTTGATTGCACTTATTTAACTTGATGTAGTTATTTGACTTATATATATATATATGGTGCATTTTTTTTTCATTTTTATGTACTTAATTTATATGTTGGTGTTGATGTGTATATTGTTGGGTCATGTTAGATATGTTCATTTAATGTGCTTGCAAATAGATGTATATGTGCACGATAGTAGTTATTTGACATGATATTTATATTAATTTGAGGACGTGTGTGTTGATGATATTAGATTACAATGTTTATGTTTTATTAGATGTGATCAAGATGATGATGCCCCTTTATATTATTAGATTTGTGTGCTAGCTAATGATGTTTATATGTGCTAGAGGCATATATAATTAGATTATGGTAGTGAATTTTAATGTGTATCTTAGATGATGTTTATTATTGCTATATAGTTATCATCTTTATGCTTATTTTTATGAAATAATATTTATTATAGATTATGTATTGGTGAAATTATATCAAACCTTTATATATGAAATTGCATGCAAAACGACTTACTTTAAAGAAAATGCAAAGATATTTTTATAAATTACAAAGCTTATTATGGTTGAAACTATGATTGTAAAATTACAATAAATTGTTTTCTATTGTTTAGATAGTTCATTGATATTAAATCTAACTTAATTATTAAAATATTTCAATACTCACAAGGAAAAAGGACTTAAAGGTAAAATAATTTAGTTAGTTCTTAATAAGATGAAAAAGTGTAAGTCATTCAATTTTTAATATAAAATATTATTAATAATAAATTATTCAAAAATAAAATTTAACTAATTAAATATTGGTTTATAAAATTCAATCTATTGTTAAATTTAAAAAAAAAAAAAAATCACACATTTTTATAACATACAACCTAGATCCATCTTAACTCTGGATCTACCAAGTGTCGGGAGAGATCAAATCTCTTGAGATGCAAAAATATTTTACAGTGAAAAGAGTTTTGATCCCTCTAGGCACTCTGTAGATTTATATTTAATATGGATCTAGGTTGGTATAACATATTTGTAGTTGACATTGAAATATTTTATTTATAATTCATGTTCTCCACATTAAGATGTTAAAATATGCCCTGTCATAATTTTTTCCTGTATGTATACATTTAATTATTTTTATTTTTAATATTTTGTAAAATATTGCATATAAAATCCATATTAAACATTAAAAAATTTACAAATATCCTTCACACAGTGAATTAGAAAGCAACTATTAATGGAATAAGAATTCTCGCAAGCTTTCTCACAAAAGTGAAATATAAGAAAACTTTCAGTTTAATTTACTTTACTCTTCTCTATATAAAGTATCTATAAAATTATGTTATTGAGATAAGAGGCTAATTGTACAGCCCAATATGATGTGTAAGGGTGTCTATCTATCATCAAAGTTGAAATTTTTCTCATGTCAGCCCAAATAAAAATTTAAAAAAATCTAAAAATTAAAAAATTAAATAACTATACAAAAAATTTGAATAATGTGGGATCATAAAAAAATTTGGACGTGAATAAATTGGATCCCTCTCAACTCATGTTAGATCCGTATTTAAGATGGATCTATGCTGCTTTAATATGGTCATTGTAATATTTTAGTTATGGTTGCAAGTAAAATGTTTTTTGTAATACATATATTTCTGTTTTAATTTAATATCAATAGTACTATTTCTTATCATGTGAAAAATTTACATTTCTTCGTTGAAGTAAAAATTAATTATATTTTTTTACTAATTATATATATTTTTTCCAACGAAAAAATCGAAGTTTCTATTGAGAATATAAAAATTTACATAGTAGATGCCTTCTCGCATTCAAAAAACTCTATGCTCTTGTCTCGTTAGAAAACAAAGAAAGAGGCATAGAGTTACTTTGTTTTGGAGAAAGAAAAAATTAAACAAATATTTTCTCCCACCCCACCTTGCATAGTATAACAAAAAATTGCTGCACCCCTCTCGAAATCTCGGGCCTCCTCTATAATAGGAAAACAACCCACACAGGAAGACGAGAGAGGCCAAAAAACTTTTGTTTATAACTTTTTCAAAGATAAAGATAAACAACATAGCAACCCAGGCCTACTTCATGTTATGCAAGAAAATCCTCTCTGCAGATAGAGATGATCCCTCCAGCCCTAGGATGAGTCTAGTAACAATTGGGAACAATTGGAACCCTACTTTCCTAGATTGTAAATGCATGCAGATTGTGAATAGATCACCTACCTCAATTTGATCCTAATTCTCGTTTGAATTCTTTGATCCTTCACGTTATGTGGTTAGATATTTGATGTCATCGACGCTTGGTTGCCTACACAAAGGATCAAACAACAACAAACCTGAAATAATAACATGTATTTTGCATATACAACCTACTTAGATGATCAAGGAAAACTAAGAATGTAATCACACATTGGAGACAGGAAAGGAAATAATGAACCAATTGCGTTATATTAAAATAGAGAGGGGGAGTTACAAACTGCGCCTTGATGTCGCAGCTCTCCTTCGATGGGTCTTGATCTAGGCATGTCTCCAAAGTTCTCTTTCAACTTGATGTGGAAGGACAAAGGTCTCAAGTCTCGCCCGATACCTATAGTAACAAACTATCTCTCTGCTGTTCTTCTATCTCTATTCTAACTAGCAGATCTATGGGAGATTGTCCATTATTTAGCAAAGGAGGAGGAAGCATGGATTGACTTAAGGTGTGAAAATGGGTTATCCCTTTAGGTGGTTCCACTTTTGCAGGAACAAATAGCTAAAAGGGAGAAGCTAAGCTCTATCCTCAGGAACAACCAACCATCTCTCCAACACGAAGATTCTAGTTATCAAAGCTTCACTTCCATTTTTAAAAAAATTTCCAGAAGAGGATCAACACGAGTATGATCCTCATTTTAGCATCGATTGGCACTACCCTAGACCAAAAAGAGTCCATTGGAATGAGAAAGACACAGAGAGGGCACGTCACTCCAGATAATTAAGTTTTCAAGGACCTACTTCAGGAATGGTCAATAGAGAGTTTACTCATTATGCTGGAAGGGATATGAAGGCATATCGTCATGATTAAAAATAGACACAGGGATCACTGTTAGGGGTCTCCAGGATAAGGAACGGGGAGTACAATTACAATGACAAATTGTTGTGTAACAGATGCCCCCTAAAGCACGAAGGCCGAACGAGAGTGAGGGGTGAAATGACTTACGAATAAGTGTCAAGACCAAGATACCATTGTTGGAAAACCTACACAAACAAGCACACATATACATAAACTGATATCTCTGAAATAATCACATGAAATAAGGTATGGACGTAGCCATCCATAGAAGTGATCATGAAACAGGATTCGAGGTATGGTTGCAGCCATCCAAATAAAAAGGATCACAAATATAGACTCAAGGTATGGTCACAACCATCCGAATGAAGGAGTCATGTGTACAATCATGAATAACACATATCGCCTCGCAACCTAGGCTTTATCAAACAAAAACTAGGATCTTTCACTCTGTCACGACCCGATCAAGTACAAATTAAAGCATCTGAATAAATGAGCTGAAGTTGAACATGCAAGAGAATTGCCTGATTACCAGCCAATGTTGTAAACCATTAACATGCGCGAGAGAAACCACCAATGATGACAATGGTTCTCAAGGTACTAATAGTAGAATCCATGAGATGCAAATGGGGAGCTCATGTTGAACACCCATGAAAGAACTCGATCAAAGGCCAATTATGTAAACCTATCGTCAGATGTGAAAAACCTACCATTAGGGCATGCAGGCTCTAAGGTACTGAAAAGGGGATCTCTAAATCAAATTCTCAGAGAATTTGCTGAAGTCAACAAGAAGTGATTCGTCGAGGGAGGGCAACAAGGTATCCCACATCATTGGCAGGCGATGAAGGTAGTAATACAATAATGAAAGTGATCAGAGAACCAGGCTATGAATGAGACACAGAAGGAACTTCTCTTGAACATATTAGAGACACGACTCCGGAGTTTGGAAGTATTTGACTCAAATTGAATCAGACGTCATGGTCGACAAGAATTATGATGGCTTGAGAGGAAAAATAGATTTCCCAAACCCACAGAGGCAAAGTGACGAATGAGGGATATACCCAACCCGACACAAAACAAAGGATGTGTCATGTTCAAGAGCAACATACTGCCAACACAATTGACTAATTCTTTCCCTTTTCCCCCACCATTTCTGGCAAGTACCCCAGTTATTTTTATATACAAGCTTGAAGGGGATAATATATAGCCGTATATAACTTTTCTCCTTTGGAAAAATCCATCCTAGTACATTTTACGAGCTCCCAGGAAGGAGGGTTCCCGTGTCGTCGTGATGACTAATCACGTTACGAATTTAATGAGTTCGACAAAGTGAAAACCGATGTATTTTCATGTTTATTGAGTTTGAAATGAGGCAAAAAGAAAACGCGAGATGACCCTTTTCGTAAATAGTCCCTCATACTCGAAAAGGTAGAAAAAAAAGTGGCGAGAGATAATTTTGTGTCACGATTGACTAAGGTATTCTTTTTCATAAATAATTTATCCTGTACTTCGGTAAGGTAGCCGTATACTGTAATGACATGTCGTTCACTTTAACAAGCTCAAAATAAGAAGAACTTGATAACATTTTCATGTTTAGAGAGAAAGAAAAGAGTTGAAAGATGACTCCACCTGGAGGAACGAGTGGCATAAAGGATAAAAATTGGTTCTGGTAATGGTGGAATTGCTCAAAACATGATAAAATTCAAGAGGATGACTAACAAGACCACTCATTGTAGTGTTTCCTAAGGAATGGGTGAAACAATCAAATGAAAGTGTATGATCAGCTGAGCAGATGGTGATGAGGAAATGAGGAAAACAAGGTTCATCTCGCAAAATAGGCCAATAAAAGGAAATCACGAGAGGTAAAATGAGAATGGTTTCATTTTTACGCAAGCTTGAAAATGTAGGAAACTCTTCTTGGAATTGGTTTCATCTTAACACAAGCTTGAAACAAATATAAACCATGCTTGAAACAATTTACATGACCCTAGCATGGTGACTCAATTTGAGGTACATTCCCCCTATGCTTCAATGCATTCACCGGAGTAGACTGCTAGTTACTGGCAGGTGGATGGAATGAAGGTTCAATTATGAGATTAAGTGAAATAATTGACTGGGATTTTACGAGATCCAATCAAAGATTCAAATTGAAAAGGGAACCTATTTCATTTTTTAACGAGTTTGGCATAGTATAAGAACTATCCTCATAACAAATTGTTTCATTTTTTAAGGAGATTGACACAAGAAAATGAATACTCTGAAGAAATGATCAAGACATATAAGAATTCATGGCTTCCAAGAGGTTCTCATCTAATGGGAGAACAACATCTCGGAAATTGTGATTGAATGCCCGTAGTAGACATGACGACGCTATCACTGGATGAGGGCAATGAACAAGTGGCCACATAATTAACCTTTAGCGGGGAAGATATCACCGACAGGTAAGGACCAGGAAGGGACGATGGTAGGCGAGATGTCACATAGGACTAAAGAATGAAAACTGATCAATAGTCACGATCTGACCTTCATGTGGAAAATAGATCACGCGAAAGAGGGAAGAAAAAAGTGCTCCCATGACATAAGTGTAGTCGCGCCCCAAGAGTAAGTTAAAATTCAAGGGGGCTTGGAGAACCATCACGTCTATATATAAAATATTTCCCCCTAAAGTAATAAGTAACTTTGGAAGGATCCCTAACGGTTGACTGGTTCCTCTGTTAAAATCCAACACATTTTGAGTAACAGGCACAAGTTGCGGAGAACTGAAAGCTTTCCAGGTAGTTTAGGACACAATACTAACTGAGGCACCTTCATCTATAATCATGCCTGGTAAGACCATATTGCAGGCCTCTACAACGATCTCAAAGGGAACTTAAGAAGGAAGACAGTATCCCGTGAATCAACTCCAATCAAAGGAAGTGACCAAACCACATGGAGGGGGTGCCATAGGAATAAGAGTATTATCCCCTTGTGTTATGGGAGTGGAAAGGCTATCCTCTCGGAATCCGGTAACGATATCAAGAGGATCACTTTCTTAAACTGTGGTGACAGGAGTCGGAGGATCACCCTCTTGGATCATGGAAATGGGAGGACCGCCCTTTGGTCCCAGGGAAGCAGAGGAAACAAAGATAACTTGACTAGTATGAGACCCATTCTCAATGGAAAAGACCTGATGTACTGTAGGTGAAATCAGGTTGACCTTTTTCTCAACCAATGATTTGTCGAAAATGGACTCAGGAGACTGAATTTCAGAGAGAGAGAAATCAACCGGAGATGAATCCCGATCGATGGGTTGATCAACTAACAGAGGACTCAAAGAAAACTTTTAGTAACCAATGGGAAGATAGGACTCAGAAGCTGAAAGGGTATCCAACACTTTAGAGGCTTCATCCATATAAGGATAGAGGTGAATGGTATGGTTCCCTTCACACAACCTACAGGGGAATTTGATTTTACCTTGTTTCTTATGAGTCTTACTATCTCTAGCTGAAGGCTCATAATCAGCATGATGCGTAGAGGTTGATGATGAAGGATGAATCAGGGCAAATGACCACACTTCTAACACCTTGGGAATTCTAGGACAATCACTAAGAATGTGATCATCCTCACATAGATTACAAGGGAATTTTACTCTATGGGACACAATGAGAGATCCCTCAACATTAGTTGCATGGGTAGCAATATTTGCTGATTTCCCCCCTAACTTATTTTCCTTCTTCTTCTTCGACGTCTTCTTCTTCTTCTTAGCCATCTGGTTACTAGAATCCAGACTTTTAGCAGGAGAATAGGGAGAGCAAGGTGAAGAAATAGGTGAATAAGGCAAGGGTTCAACCTTGAGATCAACATGGGGTTGACATGGTTCAGGTAGAGGAGAAATTGGTTGAGAAAAAAATGGTATATTCGAAACCATATGGGTTTAAAATAACCAAACTGGCAGACCAATGGCTAA
This sequence comes from Pinus albicaulis, assembly GCA_034641835.2. Taxonomy (NCBI): domain Eukaryota; kingdom Viridiplantae; phylum Streptophyta; class Pinopsida; order Pinales; family Pinaceae; genus Pinus; species Pinus albicaulis. The sequence goes on along the minus strand of CM076583.1, from coordinate 1,127,911,424 downwards.
TCCTGGGAGGGACAACGTTGCCATATACGGGGTACCAACATTTCTGAAAGAAGGAAAAAAAATAGGATTCCCATTCGAGGGGACTCCTGGGTTGATGAATTCAGGAATCATTGAAATTGATCTCAATCCAATATGAGCATGGGTAAAATGTTATTGTGGATGATAAATTTTATAAATTAAAACAAAACAAATAAAAACGGGGTGAACTAGGCAAAAGGATTACCAAGTAGCCGTGAACTGCAATATACACCTTAGTGATCAAATGAAAGAGAAATGACCAAGGACTTAATGTATGGTAGCCAATATCCCCGAATGCTTTGTTCAATGTATCACGTCTACAAGGTGACTGATTCAGTTACCTATGGCAGGTTTGCAACCTAGTGGTGTCTCCCAAAATATACGCTATGGTACATGGGAGTCCAAATCCATAGTAGTTTTGTCTGATGCATAAGCGTTCGATGAGAGCATCCCAAAATATACTTGCCTACATCAATATACTTACATACGCGGGACGTGATATCACCCTCGGGTTGTAATGAAAACCATTGGCTACAACTCCTATGATTAATGACATCAGAACATGTCTCTAGCCTAGATCTATAAATGTAATTCGTTAGGTTCCAAATTCTCCTTAGATTGATTAAATAAATTTTAAGTTTGATATTGAATTATGTCTCGGTTTCAAATCCCTATTGATATCATATGAATCCCTAAAATGCAGCTAAATGAGAAAAGAACCATTCATTTCGATGAATCATATGTTAAAGAGGGAGAGAGGAACCCACAAAATCAATGCAGAAAAAAAAACAAATGCATAAACGACATTCACTTTTCTCTTCAGGTGCAGAATTTTAAAGCGAAACAAAAATTTTACAATTTTCTTCATTTCACCAAATGCACTAAGAAGCGAATAAAAATTATCTAAGGTGAAATGAAAACAAAAAATATTTTTGTATTTTTCTTATAAGCACAAAGTGAAATGTAAAATGTGAATTAATCAACAATGTTTTGAGTACTAATGAAATCTCTCAAAAATGCATTCAAGAGGAAAAGATTTTGAAAATCAAAGAGAGACGTAAAACATTTTCTTCAAAACAAAGCACTCTTCATTCACACACTGATTAATCACTCAAAGAAAACAAACTTTAGTTGGAGGACAAGCAATTGTAATCTATGCTCGATGGTGAATAGAAACCTAAATTCATTTAGAGTTGACACTTGAAAAATGCTATCTGTGAGAACCGACCGAAAGAAGGAACCCAATCAAACACTAATCCTAAAAGGTATGAGAAGACTTGATTCAATGAGAATTCTGTAGGCCAAGAAATTAAGCAACCGCTTGGATGGCCCAAGGACACCTAGAAACCCTAAGAATATAAGGATGCAATATATTTTCAAAAGAGACAACCAAAGATGAAAAAATCAAACTAGAAATTTCACTGAATAGAGAAGAAACATAGCTACTCAAACAAGAAAGAACACTTAGAAGGATAAGACTCACTGGCTGACCAAATGAAGGAAACCCTAAAAAAGTCACACATATGTTGTATAACCGGCTCCAAAAATAGAAGAAAAGAGATATCAACGCCTTAGAAATAAGCCACTTCGAGGGGGAAACCTCCAATACAGTACATAAATGAACAATTCTTGGATGATACAATTTACAAAACCTTCTTTCTATATATAGGAGTCCATGGGGCCATAATGTAATCCTAGTGGGCCACAATGTAATCCTAGCCGACCTAACAATAATAATTTAAGGGCACAATAATAACAAAAATGGGGGTTACAAGGGTACAATAATAACAATAAGGGGTTTACACTAACAATAATAAGGGACTATACTAGTGATATAGGGACCTAACATGCCCTTCTCCTTCAAAAAAAGTGTTTTCCTCAACGCCTGAGTAGCTCTGGGTGCTTCTGTATAAAATTCTCATCCTCCCATGTAGAATCTTCAGTGGGTAAGTTCTTCCACTTGATGAGATACTCTGAAATTGATCGATTCCGTAGTTGTCGAGTTCTTTTTCCATGACTGCTTCAGGTTCCAATATGATTTTCCCTTCCCCATCAAGTTCTGGCAATACTGTTTGAACTGGAAGATTTTCACCTATAACCTTCTTTAAGCATGAAACATGGAAAATCGGATGTACTCGCGAAGAAGAAGGAAGCTCCAATTTGTATGCCATAGTACCAATCTTTTGCAACACCTTGTAAGGACCATAGTACTTTGGCGATAATTTATTATCCTTCTTAGCTTGCTTGAGGGACATTTGTTTGTATGGTTGTAGCCATAAAAATACTCAATCTCCTACATCAAAACTTCTCTCGCTGCGATGTTGATATGCCTGTTGTTTCATTCGATTTTGTGCCAAATTCAGGTTATCCTTTAAGAGTTGGAGAACTTCTTGCTGATGCTCGATGTGATCTTCCACTGCTTGAACCTTCAAATTTTCCCTTAAAGATGATGTGATCGATGGTGGATGATATCCATCAAGTGCCATAAATGGGGTCATTTTTGCTGCAGTATGGAAGGAAGTGTTATACCACCATTCAGCGAGAGGTAACCACTTGACCCATTGTGTTTGTTTATCAGATATAAAACAACGAAGATATCCTTCCAAACATTTATTTACTATCTTAGTTTCACCATTAGATTGAGGATGATAAGATGAGCTATGAGCTAATTGAGTACCCAAACAAGAAAATAACTCCGTCCAAAAATTTCCAGTAAAAATGGGATCTCTGTCGCTCACAATAACCTTTGGGCTTCCATGTAGCTTTTGAATTCTATCCATAAATGTAGTAGCAACTGTACTTGCTTTAAATGGATGAGATAATGCACAAAAGTGTGCATACTTGGTAAGTCTATCAACTACCACCACGATGACATTCTTGCCTTCGGACTTCGGTAAACCTGTGATAAAATCCATTGAAATCTCCTCCCAACGTTGACTTGGAATGGATAAAGGTTGTAGAAGTCCCGGGGTCTTAATTGTCTCCACTTTATTCTGCTGGAAAACCAAACATTCCACCACAAACTTTTGAATATCAGATTTAAGGCCATCCCAAAAGAATTATTTCTTCACCCTGTGGTAAGTTTTTAAAAATCCTGAGTGTCCTCCTAAAGGATAAGTGTGCAATTCCAGGAGAATCTTTTGTTTTAGTTGGGAATTCTTACAAAGATATAAGCGATCTTTGTACCATAAGGAATCATTTTTCCAACTAAATGTATCAGATGTACTAGGATCTTGCTGCAACTTTTGAATGAGTGTCCACACTTCTTCGTACTTCTTCCATTCATCCCTTGCTTCGGTTATCCAATCTGGTTGGATAATAGAAATGGCACAAAGCAATGCTTCCACCTCTTCATTCTTTCTTGAGAGTGCATCTGCAACAACATTAAGCTTTCCTTTTTGTAGATTATTTCAAAGTCATGACCCAACATCTTTGTGACCCATTTTTGCTGCTCTTTTGAAGATAGTCTTTTTTCCAAAAAGTGTTTAAGACTATCATGATCAGTTTTTACCTTTAATTGTATTCCCATTAGGTAAGTTCGCCATTTCTTTAGTGCATGCAGTATTGCTAACATTTCCTTCTCATAAATAGGTTTCTGTAAATACTTTCCTTTGATTGGACGACTTTCAAAAGCAATGGGTCTTCCTTCCTACATTAAAACTGCACCAATTCCATTTCCTGAGGCATCACATTCCACAATAAAGGTTTTTGTGAAGTCCGGTGTAGCTAAGACCGGTGCTAGGCACATTGCCTCTTTAAGACGTTCAAAGGCCTTAGTTGCTTCAGGAGTCCATGAAAATGCATCTTTCTTCAATAATGTTGTTAGAGGCGCTGCTATTCTCCCATAATTCTTAACAAACTTGCGATAATACCCTGTTAACCCGAGAAATCCTCGCAACTGCTTTATGGTTGTGGGGACTTTCCATTCCTTAATGGCTTTAATTTTGTTGGGGTCTACTTTAACACCCTCGTGAGATACAATATGACCCAGATATTCCACCTCTTGTACTCCAAAGAAACATTTGGATTTTTTTGCATATAATTGTTTCTCCTGCAATAGTTTGAGCACCCCGTCAACATGTTCAACATGATCCTTCCAAGACCTCCTGTAGATTAGTATATCATCAAAAAATACTAGCACAAATTTTCTAAGGAAGGGTTTGAAAATGGAATTCATCAACCCTTGAAATGTAGAAGGTGCATTGGTAAGGCCAAAAGGCATGACCAAAAATTCATAATGACCCTCATGAGTTCGAAATGCTGTTTTTTGAATATCTTCAGTCTTCATTCTAATTTGATGATATCCTGAACGAAGATCCAACTTGGTAAAATAAATTGCTCCATGTAATTCATCCAATAATTCATCAATCACAGGATGGGAAATTTATCTTTAATGGTGAGCTTATTGAGCTCCCTATAATCCGGACACATGCGCCATGATCCATCCTTCTTGTGTACCAATACTACAGGAGCAGAGAAAGAACTTTGACTAGGTTGAATTATACCCGCCTCTAACATTTCTGCAATCATACGTTCAATTTCGCTTTTTTGGAAGTAAGGATATCTATAAGGCCTGATGTTTGGAGGAACACTTCCTGGAATCAAATGAATAGCATGATCATGATCACGAATAGGTGGAAGTCCTTTGGGAGTTTCAAACACCTTGGAATGATTGTCCAAGACTTGTTGGAGATCTGCAGAAATAGATGATTTTGATGTTGGAACTTCTAGTGAGCATAATTGTGCAATTACGCCTTGTTTTTCTTTCTTTAGAAGCTTTGTCATGACATTAGAGCTTATTATCCTTCCCGGCTTCCCTTCAATACCCCGTAATTCGACTTCCTTTCCTTCTGAAAAAAATTTCAAGAAAAGTTCTTGAAAAATTAAAAGCTACCGTCCCCAAAGATTGTAACCATTGTACTCCTAGTACAACATCAGCACCTCCCATAGGAATGGAAAGCATTGGACTAGTCAATACATATTCCCCCATGGTTAGCTTGATATTATGGCATTTCCAGAGAAATTTATAGTTCCTCCATTTGCAACCATCACTTGACATTCTGGTGCTGGGTATAGGAAACAATTTAATTCCTTGGCTACCTTACAATGAATAAAATTATGGGTGCTACCCGAATCAATCAACACTATTACCTTTTTCTTCTTGATATTTCCTTCTATCTTGAGAGTTTGAGGAGTGGTAATTCCTGCTAGTGCATTACAAGATATGGTCGGATTCATTTCTTCCTCTTCTAGAGCTGGTTCCTGGTGTATATCCTCTTCTTGTTCATTTTCTTCTTCCTCTTCACAATCTATGTAAAATAATTTCTTCTCAGCACACTTATGACCTTTAATGTATTTTCTATCACAACTGTAGCAAAGCCCTTTTGCTCTTTTTTCTTCCAATTGTTGTGGTGTCAACCTTGTAGGTTGTGGAAATATAGGAGTAGCAACACTTCCCTCTTTATAGAATTGAGTGGTAGGCTTCCTTGTCGCCATAATTTTACATTCAATTTTTCTTGCCAACCCGAATGCCTTCTCCAATGAATCAGGTTCCAAAACGCGAACTTCATGTTGGATGTTATCCTTTAAAGTGCCTATGAAGAGATCAATCCTGTGTTCCTCTGGAATATCAGTTACCCTTATATTCAATTTTTGGAAGTCCTCAATGTGCTGCCCCACTAAACCCTTTTGTTTTAGATTTATCAATTGGCTAAAGAAGGTGCTGCTCTTTGTATCCTCATAATGTGCTATCATTTCCTCCGTAAAAATTGACCAAGTGACAATTTTTTTACGGGAGCAAAGCCATCGATACCATACAAATGTATTTTGTTCTAAATGTAAAGTTGCAATGCGTACCTTTTGTGTGTTTTGCACGTTATGGAGAACAAAATATTGCTCCATCTGTAGTATCCATGTTACAGGATCCTTTCCATCAAACTTCCTCATATCCATTTTTGGAATATGGTGGTTCTTCCCGCCAACATTAGAGTTTATGAAATCACGATTAACATTTATTTTGTTCTCATCATGAGTTTCCTCTACTATCTTTTTACCATTAGGAAACATTTCTTGTATCAACTTTGTCAAACCTTCTATGTCTACTTTGAGATCATTCTTCATGTTTTCCATTTTAGCTTTCATATCATCCATCTTAGATTCCATGCCAGCTTCCATGCCATCTATCTTAGATTCCATGCCTTTCGTCAAACCATCCATCATTTTTTGTTGCTCTTTGCGAGAGTGAAATTTGTTGCACTTGCCCTTGTAATTTTGATAGATCATGTTGCAATTCTTCATCTTCATGAGTCATAGTAGAGCCTTCTGAAGGCTTAATGGGTGTTGAATTATTTTACGGGGCATCTTTTAGAACCCAATACTGATATCTATTCTACAATATGCCCTTGGAATCAATTCAAATTGATTCTTCAAACAAGACTTATGCACTAAAAATACACACTCCTTATTGTTGAGGAGTCATATTGAAATTGATTATCTCTATGATTGTGCCTAAATATTTGAAATTCAAGACCGAAGTAGCCCTCTCGAATTATCTTACTCATAGATCCGAATTCGATTTGATTCTCCAAGACAAAATTATGTCCAATCTCCGACAATGACCTAATTATGGATCGGTTCAAGGAGAGAACTTGTATGGATTTCCACGTGTCATTGTTTCATCCTTCGATCTAAAATTGATAAGCAAGAACCATAGTCCACAAGCCAGGGCCACTTTTTACGGGACTCCAATCCGATTCCCAGAGAGA